>OY856415.1:429710686-430413186 GCA_963693085.1 Alisma plantago-aquatica
AGTGAAGCGGGGAGATAAAGATATGCCACCCCAACTTTTGGAGGTGGCCAAGGCTGATTATGTGCACTAGGGCATCCTTTCATGAGACGAAGAGGTATGAAAATGGTGAAAGAATAGTCAGATCAAAGAGGGGTCATTAGTGTAGTCTTCAACATAAGATTCCCTGCATGAAAGCTAATCCAACATTTCATCAAATGATATCACACCACATGATAGAACAACATGACATTCACATTTCTATTAAGTGATTCCATAGCCTTTAAGCGTTTGTAGCTTCCTCAATTCACAAAACAACTGAAACTTTCACAATCTTGAGAGAAATGGTGCACATGTAAAAATTCAACAAACAAGAGCACATAGCAATAAACTCTAAGAAACAACATGCATTTGTCAAGGGATTAAAAATTTCATTTAAATCAGTGGAGATTAAGTCAAAACATGCTTTTTGGGCAAGAACATTCAAGTTTGGGCAAAATTGGCCAAAATGGTGTCAATTTGCCTTCAATCACATCTTAAACCTACATTATTGAACTTAAAGCATTCAAACTAGAAAATCCTAGCTAAAACATGTAAAAACTACCAAAAATCTACATGAAATTCAATGCATGGAAAAAAGGAGAATTTTTTTTGAAAATTAGGCAAAAAATGCCTGAAAATAATTGCATGCTATGCAAGAATGCAATAAAAAGAGAAAGAATAGGAAAATTAAACTAGATGGAAAAGTTGGAACAAAATCACAAAAAGAGAGATAGGGTGGTGCATACCTCCCTACCCACCCCAAACTTTAGAATCATGTTGTCCTCGGCATGAAACTATAACTTAGGGTAGATAGGGAAAGTGTCATGGCTGTTGTGGTTGTCGGTCGAACGAGTGAGGAGGATCTGGAGGAGGAGCTGAGCTTGCAGGAGGATGTTGATAGTAATGTCCCTAGTAGTCATCCTGGGATGGAGGGTATGTCTCTGAATATCTAGTAATGCCACCCCAAAAATCTCCACCCCATTTGGTGTTTCTTGTTGCTTGGGCATGGTGGTAGTGATACAAGTGGTTGACATGGTGGTGCATTTGTTGTTGGTCTTGACACATGTTTTTTTGGGTCAACTGCATGTCACCTTGTGTCTTTTGTATGCTCTCAAGTTGTTCCTAGATGGTGGACATGTCGTAGGCATTTGTTGAGGGCTGTTGCAGCTGGGATGTTACTGCATCCCTTCTTCTTGATTTTCAGGGCTGCCTTTTTCCTTCAATTTCTTACTCCTTCCCTTGTACATTAGATTCAGCAATCTCCTCTTCTCACGGCTCCCTTGATGTATGTCTCTCTTGGGTTGTTTTGTTTTCATTCCAACAATTTGGCCTCTAGTTTATGGAGGACTCCCAACACGGAGAGAAGTGGCACATCATGGTATGTCAGCTCAAGCTCAATGTTTGGAACACTACTTGCATGATATATCATTGTTTGGTCCTTCATCTTGATAGTGTGCGAGTGGACAAGATAGTTTAAGTCCACAAACTCATGCTTAATTTCATCTTCCAACCCAGAGAGGTCATATACCAAAGCAAGTGTGATTGAGGTTACAAACCCCCCATAATAAAAGGTGTTTTACTCTTGGAGGGTATGGACCTCATATGATCAATTAACAGCACTCCAAGGTCTATAAACCTCTTATGGTGCATTGTTATCATGACAAACATAACCTTCTGAAAAAAATTTCCTTGATTATCATATCTTCCCACAATTAGGTTTTCTAAGACCTTTTGCACATAGCAGAATAGGGGGTTGCTTATGGCTGAAGTTTTTTGAACTCCCTGCATAGTAATCCTTGCTCACTGTCAAGAGGTTCCAGAAGTGTACATAGTTGAAATCCACCTCTTTCTCTAGCAGGCCATCATTCATTTTAACGGCCTCTTCAGGATTGGAAGCAAATATACCATTCAAATCAGCTATCATGAGAGTATGCATGTTGCCTAACATGGAAAATTTGATAGCATCATTTCCTCTCACCTTCATCTTCTCAAGAGTGGCAAAGAATTCTTGTGTCAAAGAGGTGTATCTAGCTTGGGTGTTTGTGAAAAGAATGTCCCACAACCCCATTTTCTTCAAACCTTCTTCCACGGCCACCTTGATTTTGAGTTCCTCAATAACTTTAATGCATCCATACCTTGTGGTGATGATTCACCTTATCATTGCTTCTGGGTATGCAAGTGTGATATTAATGTGCTTGTGTCCTATACCATAGGACACTCCAATGGGGTCCTTTCCTATGGCCTTCAACCTATCCTCCTCCAATTGAGCTAGAATTTCCTTTGCCTCAGCTAACAGATGCATCTCCTCATCTTCAATGTCTTCCTCCTCCTCATCCAACATGTATGATTGGGACTTTGAACTCGTTTCAAGGATGATTGGCACCCGTTGTTTGGGGTACCAATGTGCAAACTTCTCTTCATCAGAATGCAATTGCCTCCTAGGTTGCAGCTTCTCTGTATGCTCCATTGTCATG
The DNA here is from genome assembly GCA_963693085.1 of Alisma plantago-aquatica. Taxonomy (NCBI): domain Eukaryota; kingdom Viridiplantae; phylum Streptophyta; class Magnoliopsida; order Alismatales; family Alismataceae; genus Alisma; species Alisma plantago-aquatica. Next base: position 429,713,179 of record OY856415.1, read on the forward strand.
TGAGACGTCGAACAATGTGCTGGAGTGGGCTTCGGTGGGTGCGTTGATGAGGATGGTGTTGCTTTTGACTTCTGGCTTCTTTTAGCAACTACCGTCTCGACCTCATCCACCAAGTTGTCCATGTTCTCCTCGGACTCCTCCTTTTCCTATCCCCAATACATCTCATCGATATTATGGTGGCTATCGAATGACTGTGTGTGAGATGAATGCACGAACATCGACTGGGGAAGTGATTGGGTGATGGAATTTGATGGTGAAAGGGTGTGGGAAGGCATGGAGACTTGGGACGAGGATCTTTTGGTGCGAGCCTTTCCTCTAGTAATAACATCAAGGCTCTTTTGAGTCCCCTTGTTCACAGCCTTGGTGATCCCCTTCATTTTTTGGAGGTAGAGGAGGTGGTAGGGCAGTGGAAAATGGATTTTTGGATAGATGATGTAATGGAGGTGGATTGAGGGATGGAATGGAAGGATATGGAGGTATAGATGGTGGGTGAATGATTAGGTTTTGATTTGGGAGAGAAATGGAGGTTTTGGTGGAGGTTTTAGGTGGGGTGGTAGTAGGGCAGAATGGAGGAGAAAGTGGTGGTGAAGGGTGGATTAATGGATGATTTGGTGTGGAAATGGAAGGGGAATGGTAGGGGGACGATTTGGGGATGATTGGTGGTGGTTTGGAGGTGATTTGGGGCTTAGAGGTGGAGATTGGAGGAGCTGCATCCGTAGGAGCGCTTCTATGACCGTTGTGGTGTGAAATGAAGTGTTGCAATGGCTTGGGTCGGGTTGAAGATGGACTTTAAGTTATATTTTTTTGAGGGGTCGGGCCGCACCACGGCCGTGGAGGGTGGCCATGGTTGTGGCCAGGGTTTGGTAGCATGGTCGTGGCGGGGTGCAACAATTGTGTTGTTGATGAAGAAAGCTCCTACCCGACCTTACCACGGTCATGGTCATGTGCCACAGTCGTGGCCATCCATCCTTACCACGGCCATGGCTGGTGCGCCACAGCCATGGCTATTCGGCCAAAAACACTGACTTCTTTGACATCTTTGACACAAAAAAGACACGACCCGTGGCCATGGCGCCATGACCGTGGTAAGCTATCTTTGACATGGCCAAGGCTGGTGGCCACGACCGTGGTCTCTCCGCCAAAAACCCTGACATCTTTGACACAAAAAAGACATGACCCGTGTCCGTGGGCTACGGTCATTTTGTGCAACTTCTTCCATGGTTGTGGTCGAGCTCCATGGCCATGTTGGGGTCATTCCTTCAACTTTTTCAACTCAAATTCCACAACTTTGTTTTTCTTTGATACTTTTCCACAAATTGGTCATAGTGGCCATGATTCACCTTTGATTTCTCTCTCTTAGTACCTACCACCTGCCATATCATCAAAACTCAAAGAAAACTATTAAATATGTGTGTGTATTTTGTGAGAAAGAAAACAAAAGTATCTAAAAGAAAAGGTTGGGTGAAAAAGATCACAAACCTAGGTGGGTTACCTCCCACTAGCATTAAATTTTACGTCTTCAACTGGGCTTATTTATTCTTGACTTCCATCATATCCACGAGATTCTCGAATCATCTTTAAAGTAAATGTCTCTCTCATGTGCATTCAAGCACATCTCTTCATCAGCTTGCCATTCTTCCACTAACATCACTATATCAAAACTTTGGTTTGCCTTGTTCAGACCCACTTCTACAATAGATTTCAATCTTTGGCCATTCACGGTGAACTCACTTGCTCCTTCTTTTTCACAAATCACAACAGCCCCGGATGGATATACTCTCTTGATGAGATAAGGTCCTTCCCATCTAGACCGAAGTTTTCTGGGAAAGAACTTCATCCTTGAGCTGTACAACCACACCCACTTTTTGGGCTCAAAGTCCTTCTTCTAGATCAACTTATCATGCAAAAACTTTGTCCTCTCTTTGTAGCTCTTAGACATTTCATAGACTTCATGGATCATTTCTTCCAACTCATTCAGTTGAAATTTTCTTTTCATTCTGGCACTCTCTCCATCAAAGTCCATAGCTTTCAATGCCCATAGTGCCTTGTGTTGCATCTCAACTTGAAAATGGCAGTTTTTCCCATACACAAGCTTGAACGGTGTAGTACCAATAGGGGCTTTGTATGCAGTTCTATATGCCCTAAAGCTTCATTGAGACGAAGTGACCAATCCTTGCGGTCTAGTCTCGCCATATTTTCTAGAATGAGCTTTATCTCCCAATTGGCTAACTCAACTTGACCACTTGTTTGGTGGTGGTAAGGAGTAGCCACATGATGGTTCACCCCATGTTTCTTGAGCAAGCCTTCAAAGGTACGGTGGATAAAATGACTTCCTCCATCACTAATCATAGATCTTGGAATACCAAAATGGCTAGAGATGTTAGATTTCACGAAGTCACATACCACCTTGTGATCGTTTGTCCTTGTTGCAACAGCCTCAATCCACTTTGATACATAGTCAACGGAAACCAAAATATAGACATATCCGAAATAGGGAGTAAAAGGACCCATGAAGTCAATCCCCCAAACATCAAATACCTCCACCACAAGAAGGGGTGATAGAGGAATCATACCCCTCTTAGAGATAGTGCAAGCAGCTAAACTTTTTGCTTTTGATTTCATTTTCCTGGCAGTGATTTCCGGCTGAGTTCACTTGCGAAGATGACAAACATGCGTAGGGTACTCCGGGAAACCCTTGAGGTTGTACCATATACACTTCCTCATCTAACTTACAACTTTGTACTTTTGTTTTGCTGGGAAGGGGGCCCACGGAGACCTGTGTTTTTGGTAAACAAAAAAGAGAAAGAGAAAGATCCGGAAAGGAAAGAGGAAAGGCACTGGGAAAGTTTGAATAGGGGTGGAGGGGACCCTTTGACATTGGGTCCCGCCAGGTGATCGGGTAGCTTATGTACTAAGCGAACTTCGGCCCTGTCATCAAACCTTTTTGCATTTTTTTCTGTATTCTCTTTTTTCTGGGGGGGGCACCAGATTGGATAGAAAAAGCAGTATAAAGATCTTCATTGGTGCGTAATCTAATTGTATACCACCACTGATAAACACCGGAATAAGCGTAAATCACGGGAACTTCTCATTTTTGATTGACAACCTATGTTTAGAAACATCATCTTTATGACTTAAGTATTTATAAACAAAATTGGAGAGGCAAGGGAAGGAGTGGAGTTGAAAGAAAGAATGTCGATTAGACCGATTGGACAGAGAGGAAACAGACGATAGGCATAAAGGCATGATTAGTTCCACAAATCTCACTACACTGACAAAAGTAAACTCCTTCTCGTTGTACCAAAATGACCAATCGGCGTCAGAGAAAGCAGATAACAGAAGAGAATCAGATGGGCAAAAATCACATAGGAAAGAGACAAGACCGGTAATTCCGCATCTGAGATGAGTGGGACGGTCATAAACCGATTGCTTTTGTCTTCTATGCCTCTATCATTAGCTCAGGTAGTTCCCGTTTCTGGTGTTTCAGTCACCTTTCGATGGCTCCTTTAATGTGTGTGCCAGGAAGTTTATGAAGAAGCGGGCTACTCCCCGATCCTGATGAAATCTTGAACCCTTCTTCCTTCAACCTTGGCATGGATGTCTTTGAATTTCTAGAAGTCCTCCCTTGTGGCTCGGGCACTCGATTTTCTTAATGGAGCTTTCGATTTATTGATCCAGCAAGGATTGAGCCCTACTACCTCTAGGAATTCTGAATGACTTCTGCTGCGAAACTGACTACTTCATTCCTCTTTGCTTTCATCGTTCCATCGGAGGGTCTTCCTGGGCGAGAGAGTTCTTCCCTATGTCCTTGCGGTCTAGCTAGAGCCAGCCAGTTTTTCATGAAAAAGGCATGAGAGCCTTCAACTTCTGCTTAGTTTGACTTGGCCTCCCAACTAGATCGCTCAGAACTCAAACTGCAACAGGAGGGGATGACTCTAGAAATACAATACAATGGAATCGGCTGGACCGAAACCCTCTGGAATAGCCCTAGAGATCGTTAGAGTGTGAGAGCGAGAGTAAGCGGAGGAAAAACCTCATATCCCAAAGTCAGGATAGTCTCCCTCTGCCTCCCCCGGTAATCGAGCCAGTTTTCACTTCCTCCAACTCGTTCTCAGTATCAACCTGTCCAGTTACAATATAACCTTTGTCAACATCAACAATATCACGAGGGTGCTCCAAAGTCCGGCCACTCCTCAAGACAGTCACCACCTACACATGCTCATGGGTAGTAGAAGAAGAGGCTTGTGGAGGTGGTTGTGGTTGTGGCTGTTGGGGTGGTGGTGACCTTTGGTGAGGTGAATTTGGGTTTTGGAGGATGAATTGCAGTTGTGGTTGTTGTTTTTGTGGATGGGGGTGGTATTGTGGAGGTGGATTTTGGTATGAATGAGGTGGAGGTGGATTTTGGTATGAATGAGGTGGAGGTGGAGCATATTGATAGTTTAGAGGTGCTTGAGGAGGTGGTGGAGCATAGGGATTTGGTGGTGCTTGGTATGATGGTGGAGCATATGAACTTTTAGTGTTTCCTAGGAAAGTACCATCATTGTTTGGATTCAGCATTGGTTGAGATGGGAGTCTTCCTTCTTTCCTCCTAGCAAGTGAGACAGAGATTTAATCCAATATTTACACAAGATGACTGATGGACTTCCCATGAGATGAGACATCCTTCTTCACCTCATCCAAGCTTCTTAATCTTCCAAGCACTTTGTTTTCAAACTTGGAGTTGTAGTGTGGCTTTGGCTGTCCTCATCCTTTCCCATCTTCATTTTGTTGCCTCCATGAGAAATTGGGATGGTTCCTCCACTTGGGAGTGTAAGTGTTGGACATGGGGCCTTGATTGTTCAGGTTGCCAAAAGAGTGCAAGGCATGCACTTCCTCTTCTTCGACTTCAACCTCCATGGTGGATTGGCTAGAAGAACCACCATCTTGGTTCTTCATCATATTCATCATGTTTGCCATCATCTTCATCATGTTGGGGTTGGCAAGATGCTAGAACAATGACCACGACTCCTCAGGTGGTGGGATGGAGTCATCGGTAGTGGTGGGTGTAACGACAGTTGCCAAACTGACAAACAAATCGTTACTAATTAATCGGAATAAACATAAACAATGGATTACTGAAAGTCACTAAAATTTAAAACCATTTTGCAAAGAGATCCAATCATAGGAAAACTCTTTCAACAAGAACCAATGTATTACATTTACATCCTGGTTCATAAGTGCATATCTTGTACCATCTCTTCTCGAGGGTTACAACATCAACTGCCTTGTTAAAAGCTAAACACAGATAGCCTAAGAACCTCGAGGCATCAAGACAAAATCTCAAAATGATTCATTGAAAGCACTAAATATTAACTCTGAGGACCTGAGAGTACAAAGATGACACATAGGACTTCTATCTACAAAACATGACAAACAGTACACTCAACCTAAGCTGTCACTATTGTCCTTGCTGTTGCTGATGTTCTTCCTCTGCAAGATGTTCTCAACCTCCTCGGTGCTTGTCCACCTAAAAATGTTGGATCCCACGGGGATGAGACAATTGAAAATTGCCCCAGCGAGAGATATAACTCTCCGCCAAAAACATTATTATTGTAGTTTAATAATATAAAACTGAGCAGAGATTAAGCAGTTTAGATGATTCTCATCTTTTTAAAGTATTGCATCTATCCATGATAGAATAGTAAACCATCTATTCTCTTTATAAGGAATAAGGAGAACATGTATGCCATTTATCTATCATACTGTATCAACATATCAATATGTCAAGCTTTTCTTGTGATACTTATTATCCTAAAATGCCACCCATGAATTATTCTTGTTTCTATCTGTTGTACTTAGCCAATCAGCTTAAATAGATATTGAAATTATATCTATCATGCACTCATACATCATTAATACAGGCATTGGGTTATTATCAATCATGTGTTATCATTATAGGCATTGTGCCTCTGCCAGGTATTGGACTCTTCCAAACCTGATTACACCGCCAGGCATTGGACTTTAACCAACCCAGATTATAGGCATTGAGCTTCTGCCAGGTATTGGACTTTAACCAACCCTGATTACATGCGTTAAGCCTCTGCCAGGTATTGGACTTTAACCAACCCTGATTACAGACATTAAGCCTCTTCCAGGTATTGGACTTTAACCAAACCTGATTACACCGCCAGGCATTGGTCTGTAACCAATCCTGATTACAGGCATTGAGCCTCTGCCAGGTATTGGACTTTAACCAAACTTGATTATAGGCATTAAGCCTCTTCCATGTATTGAACTTTAACCAAACCTGATTACATCGCCAGGCATTGGTCCGTAACCAATCCTGATTACAGTCATTGAGCCTCTACCAGGTATTGGACTTTAACCAAACCTAATTAAGACATTAAGCCTCTGCCAGGTATTGGACTTTAACCAAACCTGATTACACTGCCAGGCATTGGTCCGTAACCAATCCTGATTACAGGCATTGAGCCTCTCCCAAGTATTGGACTTTAACCAAACCTGATTACAGGCATTAAGCCTCTGCCAGGTATTAGACTTTAACCAAACCTGATTACACCGCCAGACATTGGTCTGTAACCAATCCTGATTATAGGAATTGAGCCTCTTATAGGTATTGGACTTTAACCAAACCTGATTACAGGCATTAAGCCTCTGCCAGGTATTGGACTTTAACCGAACCTGATTACACCGCGAGGCATTGGTCCATAACAATTCCTGATTACAGGCATTGAGCCTTTGCCAGGTATTGGACTTTAACCAAACTTAATTATACTGTCGGGCATTGGTCCGTAACCAATCCTAATTACACCTTCGTTATGGGATATCAATCCCTTAAATTCATCATTGGTTATCACATCCTTTTACTAGGCATTATACCCTGGGGCCATCCATCATATCAATTCACATTCTTTACGTACTACAAGTGTTCCTCTTATCTCCTTTAAGCATATTCAAAACACTATATCCCTTATTTGTCTATAAGCATAAAGCATGTATGATCAAGATTTCATTATTATTATAACCATTTATTATTATTATGAAGTTACTGGTTTCCATTTCCCTTAGTTTATTTTGCACATTACCATTCCTTACATTAGACTTTTATAAGCATCTTGTCACCTCTAATTAGGAAACAATTATTCACATGGCTCACCAGGCCTATTAATCATCTTGTCACCTTTCATTAGGCAACAACTATTCACATGGATCACAAGGTCCATTAATCATCTTATCACCTTTCACTAGGCAACAACTTATTCACATGGCTCACAAGGCCATTAATCATTATACTTGTTATACAAGTATTTAACATGCCTTACAAGGCTTATGCAATAAGAGAAATACAACCTTCCCATCATTAGGGTTAGGGTTTTCCATTATTAACCATTTAGGTTTTCAATATCATAATATCAATGATCAAACCCTAATTCATTGCTCCACACATCTAAGAGCAAACATTGATATCATAAGTATTTCATCATACTTATTTATTCTCATCATTTATCTTTTAATGATCATCAACACAAGGTATGAGTTCCTCTCTCATCCTTATCAGGGTATGATTACATCATACTATATTAATCTGGCTTAACCCTTTCTCAAGGTATGTTAGCCCACACTTATCAAAGTGCATTAAACTTATTACATCTCAATGTAACAATTGACATAACACACTTCATGTGTTACTCATCCAAGTATATTGGATTTAAGGTGCATCAAGGTACATCAACCTTGAAGTGTTGGATGTGATATCTATCATGTCTTGATGTATCACTTCCCTCATCACTTTTAACTTACTTAAGTTCATCAACTTATCTTGTATTAGGGTATTTCCCATCCTAATACTTTATGCACTAGCCCATCACATTTATTTTGTAGTGTATTCATCATAAGTCATACATTTGAATTGTCCAACCATCATCAATTGATATGGACTCATCTCAGGTTGAGACATTGTTGATATAAGGTTCTCCATTATCAACCACTCTAGGTGTTTCACCTATCAAGGTATTAGCCACACCATTACTTGGTGTTTCACTTATCAAGGTCTTAGCCACACCATTACTTGGTGTTACACTCATTACTCCTAAGAGTGTCTTACCCTCACCTTTACAAGGCATCTCGGGTTAGAAGTGTACATATGTTCACCATATCAGGTTGTATGTATATGAGCACTCCCCATATCGGGCTAGAAGTATATACACACCATTCATATCGGCTAGAGGTGTGTATATGTGTTACCCATGTCGTGCATGAAGTATTAAGACATCACCATGTCGGGCTAGACATCAACTAGGTTTGTGTATCGAGCTTCCATATCATGCAATAGCATTTTCTATTCTTTACTCACATCGGGTTACCCAAATTAGTGTTTCATGTCAACTTATAAGTATTCATTCAACCTTGTATCGTGTATGGAGTCTATACTTGACTCCCTATCGTGCAACAGGTGTACACTACACCCCCATATCGTGCAACAATGTATTCATTCATATCCATATCGTTCAAGTGAAGAAGGTGCATCATCATATCGGGTTAAAGGTGCTTACTTGTATGCTTGCACCCGATATCACTTTTATAAGGTGATATCATAATCTTTACACTCTAGACCTTTGTTCTAAATATTATAGTTCATGTCAACAGGTCTAAGCAACTAATAGAACTCATAATTTCATCAACTATTTCAGGAAATTTTGGAATTAAAAGTAGATCATTAAATACAGCAATTTAGGTGATGAATAATAACATGATTGAGTTCAAGTTATATAACCCACCTTAAGAACAACTTCAAAGCTCCAAAGATCCATGTTCCTATGGTTTAATATGGACTTCACAACTCCTCTATATGCAAATAATCACCATGGATAAGCAATTGGTGAAGAAGGAAAGAAAAAAAGATCAAAACCCTAAAGTCATGCTTCAATGCAAGGTTGAAGATGATCATATCCTCACCTTTGGGTTAAGTATGATCTCCTTCTTGCTCCTTAACACCTTTTCACGATACCCTTGTGTCCTTGCATGATATGCCAACCCTCTTGCACGATATGGCACTCACTTGCACGATATGCCACTCAACTCTTCACCCTATTGGCCGATATCACCTTAAATGGCCAATTTCACCTACTTGGCCGATATGCTCTTGGCATGGGCGATACCCAAGGGCCCATGCACGATACCACAGAATCCCTTCACTATATGGGATCTCTATGCATGATAAATTAGGGTAGGAGGGTGGTAAGGGTCGAAAACTTGCACCAAGGGGTGAAACTAGGGGTATATATACTTGTTGTTCATGAAGGAAGGCAAAAATGAGGTGTCATATTTTGAGCTAGTAGGTGCCACGTGTAATGCATGGGTGACACATGTACATGCATGAATCAACATTTATCTTGACATTCAAAAAGGTTGAGGATCATCTAGATATGCAAATTCGTCCATTTCTTATCCATTTGGATAAGTCATCTAGGTTTAATCACTATTTTAAGTTAAGACGATACACTTTTTCTAAGGAAACTTGTTGGCCATCACACCTCACCTCCTTGAGGTGCTTTGCATGATATGTACTTTTCCAAGAGTTCAAAAAATGATATGAGGCTTGTCCCAAGGCTCCTTGGCCGATAGGCACTCATATATAGGCTTTTCAACTTGATACAACTCAAGTTAAGCTTTCATATTCAACCCTTTTCTTGGTCATTTCATCACCAAGATTACCATCACTCATAAGTGATTCAAACATGGTGTCTCATTCATTATATATCCTCTAAATGATACATAATAGGAAGTATTAATACTCTAGATGTGGTAATTTAAATATCAACCCCACATTTTGGGTAAATTACATCTTGTACCAAAATTGGTGCACAATGCTCCAACATTGTTCAAACAAGTTCAAACACGGAATTTAGGATTTCCACAAGCCATCACTTAGCATCATTCTCTCTCTTATGATGCTTAAACACATGGGGTACATTAAACATGTGACATTTTGCATTATAGCCCCTCAATTTGGGTAAATTGCACTTTGGTCCAAAATAAAGGAAAATTGCTCAAACAACATTCAATTGGGACTAAACTTGAAACATGAGTGTTTCACATGATAACAAAGCACCTTAGAGAATTATATTAAAGTTATAAGCAACTTACTTAGCCAAAACAAATAGGGTTACCTCTAACCCAGGTCAGGGTCGTTACAGTGGGGGTACGGAAAGTGGAGCACGTCTCAAGGAATGCATTGATGTGATGGTACAAATTCTCATTCTCCATCCCATAGTAAGTGGGGAGGATTCCAAGGAGTGGGGGTGGAATGGAGAACTGTTGACCTGACATTTAGTCAACTGGGGTGGGAATGGGAGAATTGTAGTTCCCCAGGGTGAAATACTCATGGAATGGGCAGTTGGGCTGTGGTGGACGTTGTTGAGCATTCCCATGAGGGTTGTTGTCAGCCACCTCGACTTCTCGGTGTTGGTTGTGATGACTTTGGCATTTCCTCTTGCCTATCTCGGGGTCGTACAACACCAAGTCGGTACAAGTGGAACACATGTTGTGGTGACACATCCCGCTATCACACAGACAGTGAGGTGTCACGCAAAAACGTGCAGAAAACACCATAAACCACTAATTACCAAAAACACAGGTTAATTAAAACCGATTTTGGAAAGCAGATAAACTAAGAAACTATTACATTCAGATCCTTCTCCTGCAAGAAATAGGTTATATAAACATTTACATGTATTGATACATGTCCACAGCTTAGGGGATCAGCTGTCTTATCATCACATGAGTTCATCACCTGTTTATACATACATAATGGCCCACATCCAGCCAGCTACAGGACATACAAAGCATCGTCAGCTATACATCGTGAAACAACATCAAAACGCCTCCAAGGACTTGAGAGTACAGGGATGACTCTAAGACTCTACTACAAAACAACCAAAACAACAACATGTCCATCTCTTGCCTTCTACTTCTCATCTTGCTGCTCGGCCGCAACCTTGCGACCACTACCACGTCTAGCTCGAACACCTAAAAAGGTTATAAACCAGCGGGGTGAGACACACAGTCCCAGCGAGAAACATAACTCCCCGCCGAAACCATAAAATCATAGAAGGATTAGAGCAAAAGCAACAGATAACTGATAGAAGATATAACAAGAGCAGTCTATATAGCAAAGCTATTCATACCATCAAGCTTACCAGGATGTACGGAAGGAAGATAACCAAGTATTTCTTTATGGAACACGATTGACAAGATAAGATTTATAAGATCTTACCACATAACATAAGGAACATATAAGTAACTGCAAGTATAACAAGATAAACTACTCAAGCAAGGCCTCAACCAATGTTCTATGTTTTTCCTTAAGCAATAAATACTATTCGGCTGGATTACGTGTTATTATGCCCTGAGGAAGTGAGCCGTACCGCTCAGATCCAACCGACGGCTGCGAAACCCGGAGCCGGTGCCATACAAGGTCAATGGAAGAGCCAGACTCCATGACCTCCCACCTCGTGGTCAGTGCACGAGAACCAAAGCAGGACCGCAGTCTCATGCTTATGTGGCCTCAGCCATAGGGTCAGCTCCACAGGCTACCCTTACTCTAGCCCGCCTCGGTACAGGTCTCGGTGCTAGTATATCTGAGCCATGGGCCAATTCACCATGCTCTCTGAGCCATGAATGCATTCATGCTCTATCACACTGAGCCATGGGCTTGTTCACCATGCTCTATATATATATCCCGAGTCTACAACCACAGCTGCACTCGCATCCTCTCTATTTTAGGCTAGGAGAAACCTCGCATATTCAACAATATGCGCTCTGGATTAACCCGCAGGAGAACCCGTACACCATCACCAGCTCCTGACGATGATGGATCTATGGCTAGGGCAAACTACATGATATGTTCCACTGTGATTAGTTAGTATATTTTAAGTGGATTATTGAGGCTACCAGGTTGTAATACATGCATAACATAAAGTTATATTATTGTTACCACCATCACAATATCCTGGAATCTCAATCCCTCATTACAAGAAACCACTGTCTCATAGGGCATTCTCCTTACTTGGGATAACAGTCCCAGATCATCATCAGAGGATAACACCTCTCCCAGATCATCATCAGAGGATAACAGCTCAACTTAGGCACTTTAGCCAAACTCAGGTCCTCAGACCAAAACACATCATGCATGTCATCTCATCATCAAGAGTAACCATCAAAGCAGTGTTATTCAAACATATATACCTCATAGCCCTTTACCTGGCTATGCATCTATATGAAACACCTGCATGGTTAGTATACACAATCATCATGGATGAACAGAAAGATCATATTATCAAGCATAGGGAAACATTGATGATCATATGCTTTATCATTCATGCCTCAACTTGTGACCATAGACATAGGTCATATCATCAAGCAAAGCATCTTATATGCTTACCATTTTCTCAGCATTATATAGATAATTCTAGATGATCATAAACACATATAATGTCATGTCAAGATACATAGATGTAATCTACTATATCAAATACCTCACTATTATCAAACATATCAAAGGTCACCATCATAAACCAAACATGATTGCATGAACAAGAGCTAGCATATATGTTTTCCAGAAGGAAAAAGACCCTCACTAGAAGTGCCCACTACCCTCACAAGAAGTGTGATGGGTAGGGCACCCTCACTAGAGATAGCATCGGGCAGGGTACTTCCTCATATCGCCCATGCACTCAAGCCTCATAACGGCCAAGCAAACCAACAAGGTGTATCAGCTACTACCTCAAGATGTATCGTGCAACCCTAGGTGTATCGTGAAACGCCATGCATAACGTGCATCACAACCACGCCATGACGCCCATCACAGAGCTAACCACAGAACTTCATAACGTCCAAGACATAATGGGCTCTAGGCTACCATCTCAGGTCAGGTGTATCGGGCAGCACCACTCAACAAGGAGCAATGCCCAAAGGATGCAACTCAAACGGGCGACAAAGGAACCTGTCGTGCAACAAGGTGAAGACTATGGTGTGATGACCAATACAATACCAGACCACAATGCTCAAGACATTCAAGGTGTGAAAGCACCAAGAAACCACCTGAACAAGGTGTATCGGGTAGGGCATTCAGCCAGGTGTGACGCCCGACACACACACAAGGTCAGAAATAAGGGTAACGCCCAACACAGCCTTCTCAAGCCAACCAACACTCTAGATCAAGAGGGGTATCGGGCAACATCAACCCCAAGCCATATCGGTCAAGATGTAACCCAACAAAGTCATCATCAACCTCAAGCACAAGGGCACCAAAACCCTAATGGAGAAAGAAGATGGCTCACCTCTCAACAATCAAGAGAGAGGGGTCTTGCACACCTTCTTTTCACCAATCGGGCAACACAAGGATCAACCCTACCAAAGGTCTACGTCCACCACAAAGCTCAAGTCTCGAATCCATGGTGAGAGAAGGGTGTTGCTCAACCAACTAGAATACAAGCTCACCTCTCAACTTAAACGAGAGAGGAGTATTGCCCATATTACTAGAGTTCAAGCTCACTTCTCTAGACCAAGGAAGGAGAGGGGTGTTGCTCAACAAGAAACCCTAGAACATGGTTCGGACAACAAGGTGCAACTAAGCAAGAAACTAAGCTAGCAACATACATAGCCGATTATGATCATAAGAAACATGCAAGAACATAAAAGGTAGTATAGTTAGGGTTAGGAGTTATGTAACCCGCCTTAAGCAACTCCAAGCTCCACCACAAGAAGAGAGTAAGGCACTCTAGGGTTTGGCCACCACTAGAGGAAGAAGGAGACTCCTAGACAAGGATCGGCCACCAAGCTTGCAAAGGAAGGGGTGTCATGCACCAAGGGAGAGGGAAAACTAAGGAACTAAAGGTATCCTTAGTAAGAGAAAGGGAACACATATATAGGATAGGATGGAGGAGAAACCAAGGTAAGACAAGGCAAGGTGTCGCCCACCTAGGGACACTTGTCCATGAGCAATGCCACCACTCTAACATGTCTTAAACACACGTCTAAGGCCATTGCCACATGCAAGAATCAAGCACAAAGTGTCCACTAGTGGTGACACAAACGAGGTCAAAGGGGTCAAAGGGGTCCATGGGCGACACACCTCCACACTATGCCCGACACACCCCCATGGGTGACACACCACAGGCCGACACAACCATGGCCGACACACCTAGGCCGACACAAGGTCCAAAAGGGCAAAGGCAAGGCACAACAAGGCCCACCAAGGCTCAACCAAGCCCATAGGAACTCAAGCAACGAGCCCAACTCTTCCTCTCAACACTAGAGGAAGCAAGGAGAGGGAGGAACACCTCACAAGGTGACAAACGTGCCCACAAACCCTAGACTTGGGTTAATTGCAAGGGCACCTCCAGCTCTCAACAAAGCACAAGCAAACCCTAATCACCACTAAAGGTGATTAGCAAGCAACTAAGCATCAGGGTTAAGCAAAGCAAATAGGATAAGCCCTAAATGGAGGTCAGGGTCCTTACACATGTGGCGCATGCACAACTATCACCTTCACATTACACAAACAAGAAACCAAGTTACAATGGCAATATGCAAAAGTGAACAAACAATAAAGAATAGAAATGATGAGTGGAAAAGGAAAGTCAAAACTACACTAACTAGCTAGGTTGAGCGCCTCTAGTCCCTGGTAATGTTTCCAGAAAGCTTGGCCTATTTCCCACCAAGGCTACACACTAGCCCACTAGAGGTGGCTAGATGCAACCTTAAGGGAGGAGACACATGTGGATCTTTTGAAAATTATATTAACCCTAACCAAGTTGATCACAATACCAAATAGGTCGCCCGCAAGCACATGGGGTACTATTATAGCATAGGTGAAGGGAAAGTGTAGGGGTCGATCCTCAAGAACAAAGGGGGCACTAGAGCTAGGCTAGTGTTGGCTACGTTCCTATTCTGGAGACTGGGGTTGAAGGGTTTAAAAAGGGTTGGTTATTTGTTAAACTAGATGAACAAGGAAGTAAAAGAAATTATGAAATCTAGATTATCACAACTCTAAATTACCCTAAATAGGCAACTCTAAAGAACTAGATTAAGTAAATAATAGAGAAAGAGCAAAGGTTAACTACACTACACTAGCAGAGCAATTAGCACTAAGAACTAGATTAACCACAAGGAAGAGGGAAAAAAACCTAAGTTAACACTAAAGAGCAAAACTGAGCAATTAACTAATTGGAACAAAGGCAACTACACTAGATTAGCGTGAACAAGTTAAGAAAGAAAATTGGGTTTTAAGAAATGAGATTAGGTAGGTGGGTCGTTTGGGGATGTGGCTAGATATTAGTTGGGGGGGTCTCGCCAAAGAAAGAAATTATCACAATTCTATCTAGATTACCGAACTAAACAACAAGGCAAGTGATGTTAGAATGTACCCTATACTACTAGTTGGAGAACTAGGGTTAGGTGTAATTCTAGTAGGACTTGTCAAGTCTAGGTTTATAGAGTAAGTGGTATTAGGGAAATTGAGAGCCAAGGGAAAAAATGGGAGTATAGATGAGGATTTTTTACCTCATGCCACTAGCCATCTAGCCTTTAGCAAGCCCTAGGCAATTGCATTATTCATACATACACTAACCACGTAGATATCACACTCACTTGTAGGGGGTGGGATGTGTAACGACCTACAATCAAATCGTTACTAGTTAAGCAGAATTAAACATAAACATCAGATTAACAAAAATCACTAAAAATTAAAACCATTTTACAAAGAGATATATTTCTAGGAAAACTCTTTAAGGAAACACCAAAACTTTGTATACATCATTGTTCACATTGTACATACATTGTACCATCTCTTCTCGAGGATAACATATAACAGTTGCTCTATCAAAACACATACTTAAAGCAACATCAAACCTCGAGGCATACAAGCCAAAATTGTAGATTGTTCATAAAACCAAGACGTACTAAATCCAAGGACCTGAGAGTACAGAGATGACACATAGGACTTCTATCTACAAGACACGATAGACAGTACACTCAACCTGAGCTGTCACTGCTGCCTTAACTGTTGTTCCTCCTCTGTAGAAAGATCTTCGTCACCTCGTACACGTCCACCTAAAAAAATGTAGATCCCATGAGGTTAGACAATTGTCCCAGTGAGAGATATAACTCTCCGCCTACCATATTATTATCACAGATTAAGCATTTATAAACTGTGCAGAGGTTCTTTTTATATTAACAGGCAGGATAAATCACTGTATGAACAAAATGAAGTAATCTCCTTTCTTAAGGAGAACATTGCATCTACCGATGGTAGAATTATAAATCAACTACCTGCTTTGCAAGGAATGTAAAGAACATAATAACATCTATCAACTAAGATGTATAACTGTATTGCACATCAACCAATGTTTTGCGTATTCGATCCTTCAGCAGATATGCTACACAGCTGAACATATTTTACAATCACACTTATGCCCTGAGGAGATGGAGCATACCACGGACATCTCCAACCGACCACAAACTTCTCACAAGTCGGTACCATACAAGGTCAATGGTAGAGCCGGTTTCCATGACCTCCCTTGTCTCGGTCAGTACGAGACCACATGCAGGACATCTCGTGTCACTACTAACAAGTTGTTCCAGGGCACATAGGCATCCACGCTTAGAGCTATAGCGTCAACTGCACTCTCTTAGGGGAAACATCTACAAAAAACCGTCCCCAGTTTGAGTCATGGTGACACAAGCACCATACTCTGAGTCACAGGCCAGTTCACCGTGCTCAACACAGAGTCTATGACCGAAGTCGCACTCAAGCCAGGATAGGCATATAGCCAAATCCCCATTCATTTCGGGCTCGTAAGGGGATCGGCTCACGTCTGGCCATCTGTACTTATGCCCTCACATACTCAAAAGTATACACTCCGGGTTATGCCACGGAGCAACCCGTTTCACCATTCAGCAAGTCCTGACGTCAATGGATCTATGGTCAGGGTAACGTTTTATAGTTTCTAGTGATATATTACGTGCATTACATCATTCTTTTAACATCAAACAAGTTATCATTATCAAACACAACAAATGCTACAAAGAAAGGTGTAATACATTTATCACGTACTTTTCCAATTCTTTAAAACACATGATACTTGGGATCTCAGTCCCTTATCACATTACTGGGAATTCTCATTCTTTATCATCATTTTCATGATTACTGGATCTGGGTATTCAAACCCTTAGATCATCACATAACATTGCTACCTCTTTAATAGGTAACCATTACCTCTAGGTTCTCGTACCAAAGTATTCATTTCACTTGTTGTACAAGTATTCTCATGGCTCACAAGGCCATCACACATCTTGTCACCTCTCACTAGGAAACAACTTATTCACATAGCTCACAAGGCCATTACACATGTTGTCACCTCTCACTAGGAAACAACTTATTCACATGGATCATAAGGCCATTACACATGTTGTCACCTCTCACTAGGCAACCACTTATTCACATGGCTCACAAGGCCATTAAACATCTTGTCACCTCTCACTAGGAAATATCTTATTCACATGGCTCACAAGGCCATTACACATGTTGTCACCTCTTACTAGGAAACAACTTATTAATATGGCTCACAAGGCCATTGATCATTATACTTTTTATACAATCATTTAACATGCCTTACAAGGCTTATACAATAAAAGAATTACAACCTTCCCATCCTTAGGGTTAGGGTTTCCCTTTCTTATCGATTAGGGTTTCGCTTACATATCATCACCCTTCATTAGGGTTAGGGTTTTCAATTATTAACCATTTAGGTTTTCAAGATCATATTATCAATGATCAAACCCTAATTCATTGCTCCACACATCTAGGAGAAGACTTTGATATCATAAGTATTCAATCATACTTATTAATTCTCATCATTTATCATTAAATGATTATCAACACAAGGTATGAGTTCCTCTCTCATCCTTACCAGAATATCATTGCATCATACTTTATTAACTTGGATTAACCCTTTCTCAAGGTATATTAGCCTACACTTATCAAAGTGCATTAAACTCATTACATCTCAATGCAACAATTTTTATAACACACTTCATGTGTTACTCATGCAAGTGTATTGGATTTAGGGTATATCAAGGTGTGTATCAACCTTGAGGTGCTGGATGTGATATCTATCATGTCTTGATGTATCACTTTTAACTTACTTAAGTTCATCAACTTATCTTGTATTAGGGTATTTCCCATCCTAATACTTTATGCACTAGCTCATCACATTTATCATGTAATGTATTGGTCTTAAGTCACACATTTGAATTATTCAACCATCATCAATAATATGGACTCATCTTGGGTTAAGGCATTGTTGATATGAGGTTGTCCATTATCAACCACTTTAGGTGTTTCACCTATCAAGGTATTAGCCACATCATTACTTGGTGTTACACTCATCACTCCTAAGAGTGTCTTGCCCTCACCTTTACAAGATGTCTCGGGTTAGAGGTGTGCATGTGTTCATCATATCGGGTTGAAGGTGTATAAGCACTCACCATATCGGGCTAGAAGTATTAAACACCAATCATATCAGGCTAAAGGTGTTTGTATGTATTACACATGTCGTTCATGAGGTACTAATCCATCACCATGTTGGGCTAGGGGTGCATTCAATCACCATATCAGGCGGCTCATCATCTAGGTTGGCCATGACGGATTAGGGTTTGCCATTTTGGGCTCAACCCAATATACAAGTCAATTGGAATGTAGGGAACCAAACCATATTGGGCTACACCATCAAACATTAGGTTGAAACACCCATTTTGGGTTAGGGTTGATTGTTACGGGCACATGGTACATATAAGTGTCACCCATGATGCTTAAGAGGTATCAACTCATCACCATGTCAGGCTACCATATTGTCTAGGGTTGTGTATCGTGCAACCCTATCATGCAAGATCATGTGTCGTGCAAACATGTCATGCAAGGTCTTGTAGGCCTCATGATACTAATTACCAATGATGTATTATATAATCATATCATGCAATAGCACTTGTTACTCTTCACTTATATCGAGTTACCCAAATTAGGGTTTCTTGTCAACTTACAAGTATACAATTGACCTTGTATCATTCTTGGAGTCTATGCTTGACTCCCTATCATGCAATAGGTGTATAGTACACCACCATATCGTGCAAAAAGGTATACAATCATATCCATAACGTTTTAGTGAAGTAGGTGCATCATCATATCGGGTTAGAGGTGCTTGTTTGTATGCTTGCACCCGATATCACTTTTATAAAGTGATACCATCATCTTCAAGCTCTAGACCTTAGTTATAACTGTTATAGTTCATGGAAACATGTCTAATAAACTACTAGAACTCATAATTTCATCAACTATTTCAGGAAATTTCGGAATTAAAAGTAATTCATTAAGTATAGCAATTTAGGTGTTGAATAATAACATGGTTGAGTTCAAGTTATATAACCCTCCTTAAGAACAACTTCAAAGCTCCAAGATCCAAAGATCCATGTTCCTAAGGTTGAAGCTGACTTTATCAAAAGTCCAAGTCTCGTTCAAAATTCCTTCATATACAAGGAATCACCATGGATAAGCAATTGGTGAAGAAGAAAAGAAAGGTAGATCATAACCCTAGTTCCATGCTTCAATTCAAGCTTGAAGACAACTATGGCTCACCTTAGAGTTAAGATTTGAGCTCCTTCTTGCTCCTTAACACCTTCGCATGATACACTAGTGTCCTTGCATGATATTCCACCCCTCTTGCATGATATGGAACTCACTTGCATGATATGCCACTCAACTCTTCACTCTATGGATGATATCACTCTATATGGCCAATATCACCTACTTGGGCGATATGATCTTGCCATGGGCGATACCCAAAGGCCCATGCACGATACCACAGAACTCATGCACGATACAAGGAGTCCATGCACGATACAATAAGGTAGGAGGGTGGTAAGGGTCGAAAAATTCCACTAAGGGGTGAAACTAGGGGTATATATACTTGTTGCTCATGAAGGAAGGTTAAAATGAGGTGTCATCATTTTGAAGTAGTAGGTGCCATGTGTCCATGCATGGGTGACACATGTAAATTCATGTGTAATCATTTATCTTGACATGAAAAACAGTTGAGAGTGATCTAGGGATAAGGATTCATCCATTACTTATCTCTTTGAATAAGATATATCAACAAAATCACCACATTATTCACAACTCATCACAACTTTGCTAAGGAAGTTGTAACCCGACATACCTCACCTCCTTAAGGTGATTTGCACGATATAGACTTTGCCAAGAGTCCACAAAACGATATGGGACACTTCCTTTGGTTCCTTGGCTGATAGGCCTCATATATAAGCTTTTAAACTTGATACGACTCAAGTTAAGCTTTCATATTCAACCCTTTTCTTGGTCATTTCATCACCAAGATTACCATCATTCATAATGGAATCAAACATGGTGTATCATTCATTATCTCTCCTCTAAATGATACATAGAGGAAGTAGGAACACTCTAAAGGTGGTAATTTGCATATCAACCCCACATTTTGGGTAAATTACAATTTGTACCAAAATTGGTGCACAAGGTACCAACATTGTTCAAACAAGTTCAAATTTGGAATTTAGGCTTTCCATAAGACACCACCTTGCATAATTATCTATCTTATGATGCTAAAACATCTAAGTCACGTTCAACATCTGACATTTTGCAATATAACCCCTCAACTTGGGTAAATTGCACTTTGGTCCAAAACAAAGGAACATTGCTCAAACAGCATTCAATCAGGACCAAACTTGGAACATAAGTGTGTCACATGATAACAAAACACCTTAGAGGATTATATTAAAGTTCTAAGAAACTTTATTAGACAAAACAAATAGGGTTACCTCATAACCCAGGTCAGGGTCATTACAGGATGTGTATGTAGGAACAAAGGGGGATAGCTAGGGATCCACTAATTGGACCTAGGAGCCATTCATAAGATTGGCCACATACACTCCAATTCCTCCTAGAAGCTAAACTGTCATCAAACATCTTAAAGCAAGCAATCCATGTTATAAGCACAAACCACATGCAATAAAATATGAAATGAGATAGAAGCAATCATCATATATAGAAATCATGTTCATTACAAGTTATTTTCCCCCAACATGGTATCAAAGTCACATTTTAATCCCAAGCAACCAACCACTAGGGGCTTATCTTGACATGATCAAGAAAATAACAAAAGAAAGGGGAAGAAGGGGGTAGATGTAACGACCCTGACCTGGGTTATGAGGTAACCCTATTTGTTTTGGATAATAAAGTTGCTTAGAACTTTAATATAATCCTATAAGGTGTTTTGTTATCATATGACACACTTATGTTTCAAGTTTGGTCCCGATTCAATGTTGTTTGAGCAATTTTCCTTTATTTTGGACCAAAGTGAAATTTACCCAAATTGAGGGTCTATAATGCAAAATGTCACATGTTAAATGTACCCCATGTGCTTTAGCATCATAAGAGAGAGTATGATGTTAAGTGGTGGCTTGTGGAAAGCTCAAATTCCAAGTTTGAACTTGTTTGAACAATGTTGGTACCTTGTGCACCAATTTTGGTACAAATTGTAATTTACCCAAAATATGGGGTTTATGTCGTGATACATCCCGTTATCATAAAGAAAAAGAGGTGTCGCGTGAAAACGTGTAGAAAACACCAATAATCACCTCTCAACAAAAACACGGGATAAATAAAACTGATTTCGAGAAGCAGATAAACCAAGAAACTATTACATTCGGATCCTCATCCTGCAACAAGACATGTTATATAAACAACTACAAGTCTAGATACATTTTCACAGCTTATAAGATCATCTATCTTGTCATCACATGAGTTCATCACCTATTTATATATACATAACGGGCCACATCCATCCAGCAGTAGGATATACAAAGCTTCATCAGCTATACATCGCAAAACAACGTCAAAACGCCTCTGAGGACCTGAGAGTGCAGGGATGACTCTAAGACTCCACTACAAAACAACAAAAACAGTAGCATATCCATCTCTTGCCTTCTACTTCTCATCTTGCTGCTTGACCGCAACCCCGCGACCATCACCCCATCCGGCGCGAACACCTAAAAAGGTTGTAACCAACGGGGTGAGACACACAGTCCCAGCGAGAAACATAACTCCCCGTCGAAACCATAAAACCTCAAAAAGGTTAAAGCAGCAATAGCAGATAACTGATAAGATGTACAATAAGAGTAGTCTATAGATCAAGGTTGTTATTACCATCGAGCTTACTAGGATGTACGGAAGGCATATAACCAAGTATTTCTTTATGGAACATGATTGACAAGATAAGATTTATAAGATCTTACCACATAACATAAGGAATGTATAAGTAGCTGCAAAGTATAACAAGATTAACTACACAAGCAAGGCCTCAACCAATGTTCCGTGTTTTTCCTTAAGCAATAAATACTATTCGGCTGGATTACGTGTTATTATGCCCTGAGGAAGTGAGTCGTACCGCTCAAATCCAACCTTCGGTTGCGAAACCCAAGCCGGTGCCACACAAGGTCAATGGAAGAGCCGAACTCCACGACCTCCCACCTCGTAGTCAGTGCACGAGAACTGAAGCAGGACCACAGTCTCATGCTTAAGTGGCCTCAGCCACATGGTCAGCTCCCACAGGCTATCCTTCCTCTAGCCCGCCTTGGTACAGGTCTCGACGCTAGTATATCCGAGCCATGGGCCAGTTCACCGTGCTCCCTAAGCCATGAACACATTCATTCTCTATCACGCTGAGC
Organism: Alisma plantago-aquatica; assembly: GCA_963693085.1. NCBI lineage: Eukaryota > Viridiplantae > Streptophyta > Magnoliopsida > Alismatales > Alismataceae > Alisma > Alisma plantago-aquatica. The sequence goes on from OY856415.1 coordinate 429,735,994, forward strand.
CATGAGCCTGTTCACCATGCTCTATCTATCCCGAGTCTGCAACCGTAGCTGCACTCGAATGCTCTCTATTTTAGGCTAGGGGAAACCTCGCATATTCAACAATATGCACTCCTGGTAAACCCACAGGAGAACCTATTTCACCATCACCAACTACTGACGATGATGGATCTATGGCCAGGGAAAACTACATGATATGTTCCACTATAATTAGTTAGTATATTTTAAGTGGATTGTTGAGGCAACCAGGTTATAACACATACATAACATTAAGTTACTTTGTTATCACCATCATAATATTATCCTAGGATCTCAATCCCTCATCACAAGAAACCACTGCCTCTTAAGGCATTCTCATCACTTGGGATAACAATCCCTGATCTCATCATCAGAGGATAGCACCTCAACTTAGGCACCTTAGCCAACTTAGGTCCTCAGACCTAAACACATAATACAGGTGATGCATGATATATCATCAACATGAGTGTCATTTAATGCAGTGTTATTCAAACATATATACCTCAAATCCCTTTACCTGGCTATGCATCCTCATGAAACACTTGCATGGTTAGTATACACAATCATAGAGATAACTGAAGCCATCAAGGATTAATAGAAGGATCATGTTATCAAATATAGGGTAACATTGGTGATTGCATGCTTTATCATTCATGGTATTATTATCAGTCATGAACATATATTATGCCTCTTATAGGCATGGGTCACATCATCATGTAAAGCAGCTCATATGCTTCCAAGCTTATCATTACTCATCATATATATATATATATAAGATTCAAAGTGATCATAAACACATATAGCTTCATGTCATTGGAGTTCAGATATGTCATGTTTACATAGGTGTCTTCTACTACATCAATTACCTCACTACTATCAAACATGTCAAAGGTTCATACTCCATAAACCATAACTCTTAACAACAAGGATGTGATTGCATGGTAAAGAACTATAGATGGGTTTTCGGGTGGAACATGACCCTCACTAGAAGTACCCACTACCCTCACAAGAAGTGTGATGGGTAGGGCACCCTCACTAGAGGTGGTATCGGGCAGGGTAACTTCCCTCCTGTCGCCCAAGCATTCTAGCCACATATCGGCCAAGCTCAAGCAAGGATGTCGGGCTACCACCTCAAGGTGTATCATGCAACCATATGTGTCGTGCATCCATGTGTATCGTGCATCCATGTATATCGTGCATCCATGTGTGTCGGGTTAGGGTTAGGGTTATAACGGGCAACAACTACCATATCGGCTAGAGCCATGGCACCCAAACCAACCCTATAACGCCCATGAAAACACACATCATCCAACGATACAAGGGCACCAAGGTAAAGCCTATCATTCAACCAAGCTTGCCTCATCCTATCGGCCAACCCACAAGGAAAAGACCAAGGTATATCACACAACACGACCTCATCATATCGACCCAGAACTCTAGTCCAAGAGAGGGTATCGGGCAGCACCATCCCAAAGCCATATCGTGCAAGATACAACCCAACAAGATCGTCATCAACCTCAAGCACAAGGGTACCAAACTCTAGATTGATCAAGAAGATCGGCTCACCTCTCAACAACCAAGAGAGAGGGGTCTAGCACAGCCTCTATCACAACTCGGGCAACCATAGGGATCAACCTTAACATAGATCTACATCTACCAAAAAACTCACCTCTCGAATCCATGGTGAGAGGAGGGTGTTTCTCAAGCAACTAGAATACAAGCTCACCTCTCAACTTAAATGAGAGAGGGGTATTGCTCATATTACTAGAGCTCAAGCTCACTTCTCTAGACCAAGGAGGGAAAGGAGTGTTACTCAACAAGGAAACCCTAAAACATGGTTCGGCCAACTAGGTGCAACTAAGCAAGAAACTTGTTTAGTAACATACATGTCTGATTATTGATCATACGAAACATATAGGAATATATAAGAAGGTAATATGATTAGGATTAGGAGTTATGTAACCCGCCTCAAGCAAGATCCAAGCTCCTAGCACCAAGCTACACCTTCGGCCACCTCAAGAGGAAGAAGAAGAAGACTCCAAGATAAGGATCGGCCACCAAGCTTTGCAAAGGAAGAGGTGTCGTGCAACCAAAGGAGAGGGGAAACTAAGGAACTAAAGGGATCCATAAAAAGAGAAAGGGAACACATATATAGGAGAGGATGGAGGAGAAACCAAGGTAAGATAAGGCAAGGTGTCGCCCACCTAGGGACACTTGTCCATGGGCAATGCCACCTCTCTAACTTGCCTTAAACACATGTCCAAGGCCATTGCCACATGCAAGCATCAAGCACCAAGTGTCCACTAGTGGTGACACAAATGAGGTCAAAGGGATCCATGGATGATACACCCCAACTCCATGCCCGACACACCACCCAGGCGACACACTTATGGCCGATACAAGGAACTCTAACCTGACACAAGGTCCAACAAGGTCAAGCAAGGCATGTTAAGGCCCACCAAGGCTCATCCAAGCCCAAAGCAACTCCAGCAACGAACCCAACCCTTCCTCTCAACACTAGAGGAAGCAAGGAGAGAGAGAGGAACACCTCTCAAGGTGACAAACTTGCTCAACAACCCTAGACTTTGGTTAATTGCAAGTAGCACCTCCAACACTCAACAAGCACAAACAAACCCTAATCACCACTAAAGGTGATTAGCAAGCAACTAAACATCAGGGTTAAGCAAAGCAAACAGGATAAGCCCTAAACGGAGGTCATGGTCCTAACAGTTTATATGCAAATTACCACTTCTAGAGTGTCCCTACTCCCTCCTAATATCATATAGAGGAGAGATAAAGAAGGAGACACCATGTTCGATTCCATTATGAATGATGGTAATCTTAGTGAAGAAATGACCAAGAAAAATGGTTGAATTTGAAAGCTTAACTTGAGTTGTATCAAGTTGAAAAGCTTATATATGAGTTCCTATCGACCATGGAGCCCAAGGAGGTGTCACATATCATTTTGTGAACTCTTGGCAAAGTCCATATCGTGCAAAGCACCTCAAGGAGGTGAGGTGTGACGGCCATAAAGTTTCCTTAGAAAAAGTGTATCGGCTTGACTTAAATAGTGATTAAACCTAGATGACTTATCCAAATGGATAAGCAATCGATGAATTTGCATCTCTAGATGATCCTCAACCTTTTTAAATGTCAAGATAAATGTTTATTCATGCATGTACACATGTCACCCATTCACGACACGTGGCACCTACTAGCTCAAAATGTTGACACCTCATTTTTGCCTTCATGATCAACAAGTATATATACCCCTAGTTTCACCCCTTGGAGCAATTTTGCAACCCTTACCACCCTCCTACCCTAAGGTATAGTGCATAGAGCTCCCATATCTTGAATGGATGTTGTGGTATCGTGCATAGGCCTTGGGATATCGCCCATGGCAAGAGCATATCGGCCAAGTAGGTGAAATTGGCCATATAAGGTGATATCGGCCAATAGGGTGAAGAGTTGAGTGGCATATCGTGCAAGTGAGTGCCATATCATTCAACAGGGTTTCCATATCGTGCAAGGACACTAGTGTATCGTGCAAATGTGTTAAGGAGAAAGAAGGATCTCATACTTAACCATAAGGTAAGGATAAGATCATCTTCAACCTTGAATTGAAGCATGATTTTAGGGTTTTTATCTTCTTTTCTTCTTCACCAATTGCTTATCCATGGTGATTCCTTGTATATGAAGGAGTTGTGAATGAGCCTTGGACTTTTCATAAGTCATTTTCAACCTTAGGAATGTGTAGCTTCGGAGCTTGGAGCTTTGAAGTGGTTCTTAACGCAGGTTATATAACTTGAACTCAGCCATGTTGTTATTCATCACCTAATTGCTATACTTAGTGAAATACTTTTAATTCTGAAATTTCCTGAAATAGTTAATGAAATTATGAGTTCTAGTAACTGCTTAGATTTGTTGCCATGAATTATATCAGTTAAAACAAAGGTCTAGAGCTTGAAGAAGATGGTGTCACTTTGTAAAAGTGATATCGGGCTTAAGCATATATACAAATAGCTCTAACCCGATATGATGATGCACCTACTCTACTAAAATGATAGGAAGTCTATTATAGACTCCATCCATGATACAAGGTCAATTGTATACTTGTAAGTTGACAAGAAACCCTAATTTGGGTAACCTGACATAAGTGAAGAGTAACAAGTGTTATTGCACGATATGATCATATAATACATCATCGGTACTTACTATCATCAGGCCTACATGACCTTGCATGATAGGGTTGCATGATACACAAACCTAGACAACATGGTAGCCCGACATGGATGGTGTTCATACACCTCTAGCCCGATATGGATGGTTTTCATGTATTTCTAGCCCGATATGGTGAGTGCTTATACATCTCCAACCCGATATGGTGAATATATCCACATGATTCAACCCTATACACCTTATAAAGGTGAGAGAAAGACACTCTTAGAAGTGATGACTGTAACACCAAGTAATGGTATGGCTAATACCTTGATAGGTGAAATACCTAGAGTGGTTGATAATGGTCAACCCTATATCAACAATGCCTTAACTTGAGATGAGTCCATATCATTGGCAATGGTTGTATATTCTAAATAAGTGAGTTATGACCAATACATTACATGATAAATGTGATGAACTGGTGCATAGAGTATTAGGATGAGGAATACCATAATACAAGCTAAGTGGATGAACTCAAGTAAGATAAAGGTGATGAGGGAAGTGATACATCAAGATATAATAGATATCACATCCAGCACCTCAAGACTGATATACCTTGATGTGTTTTCAATCCAATATATTTGGATGAGTGACACATGAAGTATGTCATGACAATTGTTATATTATGAAGTAATGCACGTTGATCAATGTAGGCTAACATACCTTAAGAAAAGGTTAAGCCAAGTTAATAGAGTATGATGCAATCATATTCTGGTAAAGTTGAGAGAGGAACTCATATTTTGTGTGATAATTCATTTAATGATAAATGATGAGAATACATAAGCATGATTTAATGCTTATGTTATAAATGCTGGCTCCTAGCTATGTGGAGCAATGAATTAAGGTTTGATCATTAACAACATGATCGTAAGAACCTAAATGGCTAATTATGGAAAACCCTAATGGAGGGTGATGATATGTAAGAGAAACCTTGAACCCTAAAAAGGGAATAGTGGTATTACTTTGTGTTGCATGGTGCTGACATGTAGGCATTATAATTGTTAGCATGAGTACTAATCATGCAGTTATGTTGAGATGATGAGCATAGTCATGTATGGGCCATGATGCTCTGTATATTGAAAATGTTTTATAGGCCTTATAAGCCTTCAAATGCTTTGTTTCTTAGTGAGTGGTAACCTAAAATTAATGAGCCCTGTGTGCCATATGACGTTTTAATTATTGAAATTGTTTATGGGCTTCATCAGCCAAAATATGCCTTGTTGCCTATTAAGAGGTAATAAGAGGTGAATTATGATTTGTGTGCTATGTGGAATGCTTGTGTAGTAAGAATCATGATTACCTTGGTCAAATGACCTGAAGGTATCAAGTTACCTGATAAGTGGCAACAAGTATTCTATGATGAATTAAGGGTTTGAATACCCATACTCTACAATCATGATGATGAACTTGTTAAGAAATGGGAATGTGCTTGATGAGATGAGGGATTACTATCTGAATACTTTGTTAAAAGAATATGGCTACAGGCCACGATTCCACAAAGACAATGCCAGGCATTAGCTATGTGATCTAAGCCTAAAAAGAGTATATGTTGCGGCTATAACTCTACAGTGAAGATGTCAATATACCTTGGCAAGCTAATTGCAGTTTGACACTTGATGTGTAAAATATAATCAGCCATGTAATGTATTTGCATAAAGTTGAAATACGAGAAACATTGGTTGATATTATCTTGCCTAATATAACGGATAAATGTTATACATGTTCTTCATATTTCCTTATTGGATAAGTGGCATGCTGCGCTATCAGGTTATAGTTGCAATGCTTTAGATAAGAATAATGTTCTAATCTGTTAGACCATGAATTAACTGCTGCAATAACAATGTTTCTGGAGGAGAGTTATATCTCTCGCTGGGGCAATTTACAATTGTCTCACCCCCGTGGGAACCACATTTTTAGGTGGACGCGAACGAGGAGGCAGGAACCCTTCTGTAGGTGAAGGATAGCAACAGCACCAGGAATAGCAGTGAATTCTCAGGTGGAGATATTGGCTATCAAGTTTTGTATATATGTGAATAGAGTCATATGTGTCATCTCTGTACTCTCAGGTCCTCGGAGTAGTAGTTAGTCCTTTCGATATTTTGGCTTAGTGCCTCGAGATTTTATAATGTCTGTGTTTAGTTTAACAGGGAAGTTCATGCTTGAAATTTTTAGAAAAAGATGATACAGGACATGTACTTGTAAACTAGTATGTAATTAAATTACTTTAGTTCTTTGTGAAAAGTTTTCCTATGTGTGGACCTCTCTGTAAAATGGTTTTAATTTTTAGTGATTTTCAGTAATCTGACGCTTAGTGAACGCTTCCGCTTAAGTAAATCATGTTTTGTGATCGATGTGTTACAATTTAGTGGTATCAGAGCTCTAGGTTCGCTGAGTCTATAGAGACATAGGACTAAGGTGTTGAGTCTGTGTTAGTGTCCTCCAATATACCCTATAGTGACTTCTGCTTATGCAGAGTAAAGGGTAAAGTTTATAAATGACTGGGGAACATGAGGAACACAATGCTAAGGGCAATGTTGTTGCACCAGGAGAGGGTGCATGGGATTCGGCAAGAGAAGAACAAGTGCTTGAGAATTTCCATCTTGACCTGATCAGGATAGAGAATCCTATGTTTATGCTCTTGAAGGGCAGGTTAGGACAACGGTGATGCATATAGAATACTGGATACTAGCATTACAACCTAGGTTACCAGTCATTAATGTGGAAACTTTGGACTTTGAAAGGGTTCCTGAATGACATGGTCATGTTAGAACGGTGGAAATGTGGGAGAGATTAACATATGGCGAGAAAGTAGACTCTGCCATAAGTTTAAACAGATAGTACATCTGTGATGGTAGTGCCCAAGGAGGGGCAATAAGCTGAGATTTAAGGTAAGGTCTCTATAATTTTAGAGACATTTGCCTAGTTGTTCTGAAAAGCCAAAGTTTTTGGTGTCGCCAGTGCAATAAATGCCTAGTGCACCAAGGCAGTAGCCACTAAGTAAAGGCAAAGGTCCTCACTTTCCACCAGTAAGAACTCATGGCATAGCTTATACATCGGTAATGAGACCGATAAGACCATGGTATGAGGACAAGACATGTTATGGATATGGACATGTTGAGCCTACTAAACTCTTTTCTTTGAAAAGAAGGGAGGAAATGACTCAACAACCGAGGTAGACTCGGGAAGGCTTATGAAAGTTACAGCCCAATAACGTGAAAAGGCAAAAGCAACAACATGAAACAACTAGACTCTATGTGTTAAGTCAACCTAAAGCGGTAGATGACCGTGAGGAGTAATAGTCAGATGAAATAGATTCATTCTGATATTTCATTTCATGATTCTATGTGTTAAAAATAAGAAAGTAGTTGTTTTTTAGCTTCCTTTGACTAGTCCTATAAGGACACAAGGAAGATGAGAATCTACATTTTACTCAGTGCTCTTTAAAATGCTTTATAATCTCTCTTATCTTTGTGATACAAGATGAAATATAGAAGTGATGCCTGGAGAAAATCTAGGAATGGGAAATCTTGTGTGTATAATGATATGAAAAGTGAGGAATATGATAGCAAATAAAGTGCATACTACCTAATCTGAGTACTTGTATACCCTGGCCAGGTATATAATTATTGTAGATAAGGCAAGTATGGAACTCTTAGATTGTTATCTTTCTGATTACTCTGATCAAGTAATCATTTTGAAACAATCTAGAGAGTATAATGAAATTAAATAGGAAGAGATAAGTGAACTTTTCCAAATAAATTGCTCAGTGAACTTTCTCAGTGAATTTTCTCAAATAAATTGCTCAGTGAACTTTCTCAGTGAAATTGCTTAGTGAAACTTTCTTAGTGAAATTGCTTAGTGAAACTTTCCTAGTGAAATTGCTTAGTGAAACTTTCCCAGTGAAATTGCTTAGTGAAACTTTCCCGGTGAAATTTCTTAGTGAAACTTTCTCAGTGAAATTGTTTAGTGAAACTTTCTCAATGAAATTGCTGAGTGAAACTTTCTCAGTGAAATTGTTTAGTGAAACTTTCCCGGTGAAATTGCTTAGTGAAACTTTCCCGGTGAAATTTCTTAGTGAAACTTTCTCAGTGAAATTGTTTAGTGAAACTTTCTCAATGAAATTGCTGAGTGAAACTTTCTCAGTGAAATTGCTCAGTGAACTTTCTCAGTGAAATTGCTTAGTGAAACTTCTCAGTGAAATTGCTCAGTGAAACTTTCTCAGTGAAATTTCTTAGTGAACTTTCTCAGTGAAATTTCTTAGTGAAACTTTCTCAGTGAAATTGCTTAGTAAAACTTTCTCAGTGAAATTGCTTAGTGAAATTTTCTCAGTGAAATTGCTCAATGAACTTTCTCAGTGAAATTGCTTAGTGAAACATTCTCAGTGAAATTGCTCAGTGAACTTTCTCAGTGAAATTGCTTAGTGAAACTTTCTCAGTGAAATTGCTTAGTGAAACTTTCTCAGTGAAATTGCTTAGTGAAACTTTCTTAGTGAAATTTCTCAGTGAACTTTCTCAGTGAAATTGCTTACTGAAACTTTCTCAGTGAAATTGCTTAGTGAAACTTTCTCAGTGAAATTTCTTAGTGAAATTTTCTCAGTGAAATTGCTCAGTGAACTTTCTCAGTGAAATTGCTTAGTGAAATTTTCTCAGTGAAATTGCTCAGTGAAACTTTCTTAGTGAATTTTCCCAAATAAATTTCTCAGTGAATTTTCTCAGTGAACTTTTCCAATTAAAGTGCTAAGTGAACTTTCCCAAACAAATAAAGGATTACTGTGTGGATTATCTCTGTTAGATATATATGTTTCTCTTTTGATAGACATTCTTGGGTTATGATAGGAGTACGTTCTTTTATGCTTCCTCCTTTCAAAAAATATGGACATCATATGTTAGGGGTTTATGCTCTGCATAAACATAAACATTGATAAGGTTGAACTAATGAAAGGAACAATTGTAATTGGTGGAAAAGTTTATCAAGCTAAAAATATTTCCTTAGAATAACCATGTGTGGATGAACTTTGTGTGGATTAAATACCTATGATATCTCCATGACATTAATATGTTATGTGGAGACCTGATGGCATAATAAATGAGTAAGATCTGTCTCTCCTTTTGCATGAGATTTCGGGGACGAAATCCTTTTTAGGGGTTTATAACTTGTAACGACCCTGACCTGGGTTATGAGGTAACCCTATTTGTTTTGGCTAATAAAGTTGCTTAGAACTTTAATATAATCCTCTAAGGTGTTTTGTTATTATATGACACACTTATGTTTCAAGTTTGGTCCCGATTGAATGTTGTTTGAGCAATTTTCCTTTATTTTGGACCAAAGTGTAATTTACCCAAATTGAGGGGCAATAATGCAAAATTTCACATGTTAAATGTACCCCATGTGTTTTAGCATCATAATATAGAGAATTATTCTAAGTGGTGGCTTGTGGAAAGCTCAAATTCCAAGTTTGAACTTGTTTGAACAATGTTGGTACCTTGTGCACCAATTTTGGTACAAATTGTAATTTACCCAAAATATGGGGTTGATATGCAAATTACCACCTCTAGAGTATCCCTACTCCCTCCTAATATCATATAGAGGAGATATAAAGAATGATACACCATTTTCGTTTCCATTATGAATGATGGTAATCTTAGTGAAGAAATGACCATGAAAAAGGGTTGAATTTGAAAGCTTAACTTGAGTTGTATCAAGTTGAAAAGCTTATATATGAGTGCCTATCGGCCATGGAGCCCAAGGAGGTGTCCCATATCATTTTTTGAACTCTTGGAAAAGTCCATATCATGCAAAGAACCTCAAGGAGGTGAGGTGTGACGGCCAGAAAGTTTCCTTAGAAAAAGTGTATCAGCTTGACTTAAAATAGTGATTAAACCTAGATGACTTACCCAAATGGATAAGCAATGGACGAATTTGCATCTCTAGATGATCCTCAATCTTTTTGAATGTCAATATAAATGTTGATGCATACATGTACACATGTCACCCATGCATGACACGTGGCACCTACTAGCTCAAAATGTTGATACCTCATTTTTGCCTTCCTTCATGAACAACAAGTATATATACCCCTAGTTTCACCCCTTGGTGCAATTGTGCGACCCTTACCACCCTCCTACCCTAAGGTATCGTGCATAGAGCTCCCATATCATGAAGGGATGCTGTGTTATCGTGCATAGGCCTTGGGATATCGCCCATGGCAAGAGCATATCGGCCAAGTAGGTGAAATTGGCCATATATGGTGATATCGGCCAATAGGGTGAAGAGTTGAGTGGCATATCGTACAAGTGAGTGCCATATCGTTCAAGAGTGTTGTCATATCGTGCAAGGACACTAGTTTATCGTGCAAATGTGTTAAGGAGCAAGAAGGAGCTCATACTTAACCCTAAGGTAAGGATAAGATCATCTTCAACCTTGAATTGAAGCATGATTTTAGGGTTTTGATCTTCTTTTCTTTTCTTCTTCACCAATTGATTATCCATGGTGATTCCTTGTATATGAAGGAGTTGTGAATGATCCTTGGACTTTACATAAGTCATATTCAACCTTAGGAACGTGGAGCTTTGGAGCTTGGAGCTTTGATGTGGTTCTTAAGGCGGGTTATACAACTTGAACTCAGCCATGTTGTTATTCATCACCTAATTGCTATACTTAGTGAAATACTTTTAATTCTGAAATTTCCTGAAAATTTTGATGAAATTATGAGTTCTAGTAACTTCTTAGACCTATTTCCATGAATTATATAAGTTAAAACAAAGGTCTAGAGCTTGAAGAAGATGGTGTCACTTTGTAAAAGTGATATCGGGCTCAAGCATATATACAAATAGCTCTAACCCGATATGATGATGCACCTACCCTAATAAAATGATAGGAAGTCTATTATAGACTCCATGAATGATACAAGGTCAATTGTATACTTGTAAGTTGACAAGAAACCCTAATTTGGGTAACCCGACATAAGTGAAGAGTAACAAGTGCTATTGCACGATATGATCATATAATACATCATTGGTGCTTAGTATCATGAGGCCTACATGACCTTGCACGATAGGGTTGCACGATACACAACCCTAGACAACATGTTAGCCTAACATGGATGGTGTCCATACACCTCTAACCCAATATGGATGGTTTTCATGTACTTCTAGCCCAATATGGTGAGTGCTTATACATCTCCAACCCGATATGGAGAATATATGCACATGATTCAATCCTATACACCTTGTAAAGGTGAGAGAAAGACACTCTTCAAAGTGATGAGTGTAACACCAAGTAATGGTATGGCTAATACCTTGATAGGTGAAATACCTAGAGGGGTTGATAATGGTCAACCCTATATCAATAATGCCCTAACTCGAGATGAGTCCATATTATTGGCAATGGTTGTATATTCTAAATAAGTGAGTTATGACCAATACATTACATGATAAATGTGATGAACTAGTGCATAGAGTATTAGGATGAGGAATACCCTAATACAAGCTAAGTGGATGAAATCAGGTCAGATAAAGGTGATGAGGGAAGTGATACATCAAGATGTAATAGATATCACATCCAGCACCTCAAGACTGATATACCTTGATGTGTTTTAAATCCAATATATTTGGATGAGTGACACATGAAGTGTGTCATGACAATTGTTATATTATGAAGTAATGCACTTTGATAAGTGTAGGCTAACATACCTTAAGAAAAGGTTAAGCCAAGTTAATAGAGTATGATGTAATCATATTCTGGTAAAGTTGAGAGAGGAACTCATATTTTGTGTGATAATTCATTTAATGATAAATGATGAGAATACATAAGCATTATTAAATTCTTATGTTATCAATGTTGGCTCCCAGCTGTGTGGAGCAATGAATTAAGGTTTGATCATTAACAACATGATCTTAAGAACCTAAATGTCTAATTGTGGGAAACCCTAATGGAGGGTGATGATATGTAAGATAAACCCTAAACCCTAAAAAGGGAATAGTGGTATTACTTTGTGTTGCATGGTGCTGACATGTAGGCATTATAACTGTTAGCATGAGTACTAATCATGCAGTTATGTTGAGATGATGAGCATAGTCTGGTATTGGCCATTATGCTCTGTATATTGAAAATGTTTTATAGGCCTTAAAAGCCTTCATATGGTTTGTTGCTTAGTGAGAGGTAACATGAAATTAATGAGCCCTGTGTGCCATATGACATTTTAATTATTGAAATTGTTTATGGGCTTCATCAGCCATAATATGCCTTGTTGCCTATTAAGAGGTAACAAGAGGTGAATTAAGCTTTGTGTGCTATGTGGAATGCTTGTTTAGTAAGAATCACGATTACCTTGGTCAAATGACCTGAAGGTATCAAGTTACCTGATAAGTGGCAACAAGTATTCTATGATGAATTAAGGGTTTGAATACCCATACTATACAATCATGATGATGAACTTGTTAAGAAATGGGAATGTACTTGATGAGATGAGGGATTAAGATCCCAATACTTCGTTAAAATAATATGGCTACAGGCCATGATTCCACAAAGACAATGCCAGGCATTAGCTATGTGATCTAAGCCTGGAAAGAGTATATGATGCGGCTATAACTCTACAGTGATGATGTCAATATACCTTGGCAAGCTACTTGCAGTTTGACACTTGATGTGTAATGTATAATCAGCCGTGTAATGTATTTGCATAAAGTTGAAATACAAGAAACATTGGTTGATATTATCCTGCCTAATATAGTGGATAAATGTTATACATGTTCTTCATATTTCCTTATTGGATAAGTGACATGCTGCGCTATCAGGTTATAGTTGCAATGCTTTAGATAAGAATAATGTTCTAATCTGTTAGATCATGAATTAACTGTTGCAATAACAATGTTTCTGGCAGAGAGTTATATCTCTCACTGGGGAAATTTACAATTGTCTCACCCCCATGGGAACCACATTTCTAGGTGGACGCGAACGAGGAGGCAGGAACCCTTCTATAGGTGAATGACAGCAGCAACACCAGGAATAGCAATGAATTCTCAGGTGGAGATACTGGCTATCACGTTTTGTATATATGTGAATAGAGTCCTATGTGTCATCTTTGTACACTCAGGTCCTCGGAGTAGTAGTTAGTCCTTTCGAGATTTTGGCTCAGTGCCTCGAGATTTTATACTGCTTGTGTTTAGTTTAACATGGCAGTTGATGCTTGAAATTTTCAGAAAAAGATGATACAAGACATGTACTTGTAAACTAGTATGTAATTAAATTACTTTAGTTCTTTGTGAAAGATTATTCTTGTGTGTGTACCTCTCTATAAAATGGTTTTAATTTTTAGTGATTTTCAGTAATTCGACGCTTAATGAACGCTTCCGCTTAAGTATATCATGTTTTGTGATCGGTGTGTTACAGTAGAACTCCATGAAGCTTGAAGTAGAAGCCTCCTTCTTCACGTCCTAGTAGCTTGAGGATGTCCTTCCTCATCCAATGGTGCAGATGGTCATGAGAATATGGGGGATTATGGAGAAAAACCTAGAAAACTAGGTTTCCAAGGTGGAAGTGAGGTGGAAATGGTGGATGGAGAGCATAAATGCAATGTGGAGTACAATGAATGCTCAAGGGGTGAGTACGGGGAGTAGCAGTAGTTAGGGGGTCTAACCTTTGTGCCCCAGCTGCCACCTATGTATATATAGGTGGTGATGAAGCACTAGGGTAAGTGGGGGTAGTTTAGATAAATTAGTGTAAAAAATGGGTAGGGTATCTTAGTCACCACAGTCGTGTTGATGTACCACGGTCATGGTGGTGGTAGTGGGGAACAGTCGTGGGGGAGTGGCCATGGTCAAGGTGTGAAAGGAGGGTGAAAAGGCTAAGTATAGGTGGTGGCCACTACCATGGTGGGATGTCTTGGTCATGTTGGGTAAGTGGCAACACAGTTGTGTTGGTGTACCACGGCCATTTTAGAGGAGGAAATCTTGATTGTGGGGGGCAGCATGAGTGTTTTCTCTTCTGTTGGCCACGACCGTGGTGAGTGGCCATGACCGTGGTGTCTTCAATGGACTGTGGTCATGCTGATGGCCATGGTCATGGTGAGTTTGATGCAAAATGTTGATCTCATTGTTGGTTCTTCATAAAAAAGGCACGTCCCGTGGTCATGGGGCCACGACCATGTTGGGATCTCCAGTGGCTAAATGAACCCCAACTTTGATCATCCGTGGAATTCTTTGCTTGATGATTAATCTTGGCCATTAGGGTTAGGTTGAGGGAGATTTGGGGCCTTGTTTAGACCCCTCCATGAGTAGAGGAATCCTAGAACTCCTTCCTTCTCTTCCATCAATCCAAAGCATGGTCCAAGTATCTGAAAATAGTGCAAAGAACGTCCATAATTGCATTTGATAGTGAAACACATATTGATGGAATTAACTTGCAATCTAACTTTCTTATATGTGATTAAAGTACCAAATGGCACAAGATGGAGCCCCAAAATAGGGCTACATCACTTACTAAGGTGAAGGTTTCAGTTTGGACGTCTAACATGTTGTCAAGGCATTCAAAAATTGAGAACTTCACAGTGAACTTTTATTTTTTGGATAATTAAAAAGTTTATAAATATGTATTGATGTTCTTGAATACATATCCAAAATTGTATGAATCCTCATATTCATGCAAAAAATAGGATTCAACGCAACCCTATTGTCATGAGGTCGTAATTCACTCAAGGTTATTGTATATCAATGAACTTTCTTGTTCTTCTTGACACATTGTAGAAGAAACCATATATTCTAGAATCCATAATTTCCATATGTGTTCAATATCATTGATTGATCCTTACTTCATGTTTATGAATTATTTCATATTCATGGTCACTATGAACCGAGAGATGTATTGAGCCCCGAAGAGTTGCATAATGATAGTCTATGTAACTACTGGTGTATTTATGACCATAAGAATTCTTCAAACTCTCCCACCAAAACATTTCTTGATTTATGAGCATGTATGTCCTGAAGTTGCCTATCAATTGGATTGGTTCACCAAATCACCATGTTATTGATTGGAACCATCATCTGGTCAATCCAAGAGGTTAGGTGTGCTCTCCACATAGAATTTTGGAGGGTTGAACTTTAGAAACTCAGATAATGCATGCAAATTTACTATTAATTCATATAAACTTTTATGTGTCTTTTCATGAAGTTTGTTCTCAAAATTATAAATTTTCAATTGTATTATGCAAAATTATCTTAGGACACTCTTATGCATTATTTTAATTATTTATATGTTTTTACATGAAATTTCATTTTACATCTCAACCTAATAAAAGCTCCTTTCATTTCAGTAATTTTAGATATATTCAGCAATTCGATACCACTAAGGTCCATCTCAATACCACTGACATGTGACATAAATAGGAAAGTTGAGAAGGAAATTGAGAGGACAGTGACCCATATTAATGCCACTGAGAAGGAATCCTGAGATTCACAGTAACAATTCAGTGTCACTAAAACCCCTCTTGGCAATCCCCACACACTTCTGATCGACAAGGGAATAGAGAAATTGGTTCCGTTGACTATGTTAGTTCCACCAATATAAAGGTTTGGATTACCATGATTCTTGACCTACAATCAATTATATGAATCTTTACTTGATGGGTTAGTGTTCTTGAAAACCAAGTAATGATGACCATCAACAAGACATCACAGAGAAGCAGACATTTGATCCTTAGACAAGAAGGAGGAGTGCAGAAAGGTGTTAACAAGGAGAAAAGATCTTCTCAACCCCTTAGAAAAGTGATTTGGAGGAAGAAATGTTGTGCGTTCATGCCCATCTTTAGAGGGTTATCATTATTCACATTTACATGTTCGAACCAGTTATTTTCATGATTGTTTTTCTTTGAAATCTATTGTGATACCATGTTAAATATGTCTGTATAATCCCCTCTTCCCTAGGACCTGGTAGTGTAATGATGATAATTTTTACCTGATGATTGCTAGTGATAAATAAATTTGGTTTCTTGGAAGTTTAATGATAATATTTTTTATTTTTCCATGCTCATGATTTATCACACTGTGCATAATGTCCAAGACTTTATCACTAACACAACTAATAGTGCACTTTGAAAGTGGGCTAACAATCGTGAGGTTAAGTATCCATAGAGAGATCATTAATTTTTGGCCTTTTATTTGTACACTAGAAAGTAGTATTTGACTAGAATAAATAGTGTATTACACTACAAAAGCACGTAATAAAAACTACAAATCTCTAATTCCTTTTAAACATTGATAATTTGTTACTGGACAAAACAAATTTAGTATAATTTAATTGCAATGATACTAATTATCATAGAGAACCCATCTTTTTAATATTACAATAATTTTCTTAATCATTTTATTAATTGTAATTTTTTATTTTGAAACCAAGCAATTCAATCTTTTCTATTGGTCTAGTTGATTTGTTCTTTGTTAGTAGTGATCTCCAGGCTCCCATTCCCTAATTTTGACAGCCATAATTCAAATTTTAATATTACTTTGACATGTACACTTAAATTTTACACACATGGTATATGTGTATAAAGAATCTAGTGTCATTGTTGGGGAATCGGCAGAGCTAGCACTATGAGTGATAAGACCTTTCACCCTTGGCTGCTTTTGTTTTCTCAATTTTTACTACAAAAAAAGTTTCCAGATTTAGCAACTTCTGATTCTCACATTTTTCTTGTTTGTTTCAGGTATTAGTTTATGGTATGCAATTGTTCCACTAATTACGGAAGTTTTAACTCATCATCACCACAAACATCATCAACATAAGTAGTACAACTAGTGAATAAACACTAGCCAATGGTCGAACCTTTTCTGGGCAGCTAAAACTCTTCTCCTTTTTTGTATTTTGTGTAAAGTATTATAGAACAAAAATGAAGAAAATAACTAAACATTTTTATCCCATTTGGACCTATATCAATACAGAATAATGCTAAAACATTATATGCTATCAACAACTTCGTCTAGGAAAATATGAGAGCAGAGTATGCAGCGAAAATGAAAATTTTCAGTCCATATTTTTTGTCCAGTATATCACGTCAACAATAGTATATCTAGAAAACATGGTGCAGGACATACCTTGTCTAGGAGCAAGTCTGACAACTATTCTTGTAGAGAGATGTGTTTCCTTCTCATGTGGCACACAGATAGAAACCTCAAACATCCTTATTGTGTAGCACACATGGACGGTGGTTGACCATGTCCTCTTAGCATGGTAAGAAAAGATTCCACACCTCTATGTAGTCCAAGAGGACCACTTGGAACTCCACATTGTGCTTCTAGAACCAAGGAGAAGAATTTATCCTTCCATTTATCAACGTGCTAGTGTCAACTTCCTTTCCCCTTTCTTTTCTTCCTTTCTAGCCATACTGTTAAACTCTCTTACATGTTAGTATAACTGTGATATGGGAAGTCTTGATATAATATCTTGACTGCCTCTTTAGACTTTGTGTCTATTGTGTTTCTTGAGCCTAGGCCCCATCCCCTCCTTATGTAGGAGTGGATGGGCTAGGTTTTCCATATTTTAGGGGATACAAAAAGTTATATCTCATGGCTTGATGGTTGTTGCTGACAACCACTCGATCGACTAGACTATCCAATCGGTCGAATGGACCATCTAGTCAGTTGATTGGCACACCAGTCGATCGATTGGACTATCTAGTTAGTCGATTGGCTTGTGGTTAGCAGCTCAATGACAATGTCTTTCAATGTGATGATTGATGCACATTCTTACACATATCATCAATTATTTGACCCGGTCAAACTAGTCCTTTGAGCCCATCAAATTGGCCATTTCTCATCCATTCGGTTGAGTGGACACTCAAGTAAGTTGACTCAGTATTTTGACCATCTATGGGAACTTGGTTTATTCATTTGGTTGGACACTCCAACTGGTTGAATTGTTGGTTCCATTGACTATGTCTAGTAAGGTCCAGTCGGTCAACTAGACACACCAGTCAGTCGACGAGCACACTAATCAATTGTCTGGACACTCCAGTCGGTCGACTAGAATAGTTAGTGTTTTTTAATTTGATTACCTAAACTCTTTTAGTAACCAATTTAAATCTTATCCATGAGTAATCTCCTATTCCAAGTGCATCCTATGTGTGTGATGCTATAGGTCCCATATTAAATTGGCATTGAAGTCCATAACCATTATGACTACACAAGCAATAAGAAATAAGTAGCAACACATTTACTACCCAAGTAATTGGAAAGATAGAGATCAAATTCAACCTAGAATCCATGATTAGTGTTAACATGATCATATTGTTCCTTTGTCTTTGATATCCATATTGAATATGAGGCATGGAATTGTCATCCTCTTAATACTCAATCCATATTTCTTGAACTGGAGAAGACTTTTGAGATACACTGAGTTCACATATCACGTATTGAATCACATGAGCAATGCCCATGCATTTCTCAGTCTTGCTTAGTTAAGGGCATGGGATATCAAACTATCATAGGAGGGATAAATCCCGTCTACATCACTCCCAATCAAACCCCATGTGTCACAACGTACCCAACCACCACCTTTATGGAAACCCTTATTTAGAATCATGCTAGATGGTGTCAAAGTTCACTAAACAACATGTCATGAGTGTGGTGACTTTAGGTCTAAGAAACACAATCATCACTATCACTTTGAGTGGTGATTATGACTATCATATCATAGTTTCCATGTATCACTCTCAATGTGGGAATGTTTGGTACATTGTGCTCTAACAAGTACCTATGTGTTTGACTTAATATCTGATAGCATGACTAATGAGTCTCTTCCATCAGTCAACACACATTCTAGTCTTACGTATTATTGTCGTCTATTTTTCTTCCACAATAATATCTGACTAGGGACATACAAGAATGTATGTACTCATGTCATACATATGACCTCATTGTTCGGGTCCTTAATCTGAAGACATATGTCATTGAGTAACATCATTCTTTAGACATCTATTATGCTTGTTTCATTATCTCAAAACTGAGACAAGCATAATGAACATAATTACCTTTAGTAATATTATCAAATCAAGTACATGATGCCCCATATAATCATCAAATGATTTTCTCAATGGGCAAATGTATCAATACCCTCCCACTAGCACTTAGTGCCAATCACCCATGAATCCAATTTTAAGTGATCCACTAGGAGCATCATGTTTCTACTACATTAGTCCCTTTATTAGCAAGTAAGAAACATTTGCTTCTAGTTGGAACAGATCTTCACATCTCGTCGTTGTATGATATTAAATGTGAGATGGAAGAATTGTAGTATGTGATATAGGTTCCTTAGCCTATCCAATAGATTTATTATTGTTGCAGCATCTCTACTACATTTTCAATGGTTAGAACTACCCCAAGTTCACCATTGAACTTCTTGATCCATACAATACCCTTGTTATGTCCAAAATATCAATGTACTCAAATTATATTATAATCAATAGCAACTATCGGTAGCTCATAACCTTTCCATCTTACAGTTTTGTTGTTAAGGTATTTGACATCTTTATTAGTCTAGAAGCTTGCATAGGGGTAATCCTTTACACCTGACTCTTCCTTATCACCATTATCAAGGAACTTATTCTTAGTGCTATTTAAGGATGTTCTGTATGGCATCCCAATGACCTTCATTGGGATCTGGCTAATATCTCCTCATCATGTCCAAGCATATGAAACATAGGGATGAGTACATAACATTGCATACATGGTAGATTCAATTGCAGTGGCATATGGAACTTTCTCTTGCACTCCCATATTCTTCACAAGAATCAAGACATGTGTCTCTATAGAGACTGATTACATGGAACATTGGCAGATTTCCTCTCTTTGTGTCCTACATGCTGAACCCTTCAACACTTTTCAGACTCAAGTCTTGTCCTACTAGATCTATGAGGTTCATGTATTATATGAGGAACTTGAGATTCCATAATAGTTTGTGACTCTCCTGGTTCCTTTTGTACCTATGCAAGTTCAATGTTTTCTTTTATTCTCAAACATCTTCAAGTTCTACTTCTCTCCTACTATTTCCTTTGGAATCAAATTCCTTGGGAGGAACACAATAGTCCTGGAAACAAACACTTTATAATCATATGGAGTGTAAAAGTAGTATCCATTGGGATATCCAACAAATTACATTTATTTGATTTAGGACCTATCGTTTCAAGAAACTATTTTCTTTCATAATCTTCACATCCCTAAATATTTATAAAAGATATATCAAGACACTTCTCATGCCATATCTCATATGATGTCTTTTGAACCGATTTAGATAGTATGTGATTTTCTATAAACTCTTCCCATTTCTAAAGCATGCCTCTAAAAGGAAGTCAGAAGATCAACTAGACTTTTCGATAATTGCACCATGTCCAACTGGCTACAATTCCTTCTTTATGATGCATGATTATGATTTGGGTGAAGTTCATTGTGATACAATACCTTGGTCTAGTAGAAGGTTCTTAAACTCTTGGTTCAAGTATTACACACATTAACCATATCAAAGCTCTTTAATATTGGTAACCACCTTTAGAAATTGTTCTAAAAAGTTCACATCCATCACTATGTATGAATCCCAATAGATCACTCGCTCTTCCACTATTTCCAATGAAAGGCTCTTTTGTCTTTTGGCCAATAAACAAGACTCACATATCTCTTATCGGTTCAAAACCAAAAGAGTCTACATAATCATCCATATGGAATTTGGAGATGTGTTTTTCATTTATGTGCCTTAGATGACAATGCCATAAGTATGTTATGTTTGAGTCATCGAGTCTTTCTTTATTTACATTATATACACTTGTCTTTTAACAATCGAGTATAGATTATGAGACATTGGGCACTGCCATAAACGATCTCATCTTGGAAATAAAACATCAATATTTCATTATATGAAATTTGAATCCACTCTTTCCCAAATAAGACATAATGATGTTTATATTAAAGGTAGTTTCATAATAAAAATTCACAAATTCTATTACAAGCCCGTTGGGCTAAAATAAATGATAGGTTCCAAGTGCAGTGGCAGAAACTCTTGCCCTATGCAGTTCTACCTCATCTTGCTTACTTGTTCTAGAATCCTATACATAATAACATATGTGAGATCCTCATCTAGTATCCAATACCTAAGATGACGAAATATGCATATTTATCTCAATAACATATATACTTGAAGTGGGTGTCTCCATCCTTTTCTTTTTCTTCCTAAGTTCCTCTATGTAAAGATGACAATTCCTTTTCTAATGTCCAAGCTGGTGATAGTGGTGGCAATTTCCTTCCTTACCCACTCCTCCCTTTTCTTTAAGTGTAGAAGACATGGGTTTCAAGCTAGCTTTAGAATTCTTCTTGGCCTTGCCTTTTCCCTCAGACTTCCCCTTTCCTTTGTTGATCATCGTCACAGATCTAGGATTGTCCTTCTTCATTTGTGTCTTGATACTTCTCAACATGCCAAGCAACTTAGACGACAGTTCAGCATAATTTTTCATGTTGTATTTCATGATAATTTGGCTATATGATTTAGGAAACAATTGTATAATCACGTCCATGGCCAACTCTTGACCTAAAGGAAATCCCAATCTCTCTACATTTTCCATGTACCCAATCAATTTGAGAACTTGGGGCCCTACTGGATCTCCCTCTACCATATTTCACTTAAATATCACCTATGATATATCATATCTCTATTTTCTAGCATGATCCTAGAACATATTCTTGAGATGTGTTACCATCTTTATAACATCTATGTTCTCATGATGTATCTAGAACTCATAGTTCATTGAACATACTATCAGGCATTTGACATCTATGGCATCCTTAGAATAGTTCGTGTAAGCATCCATTTAAACCTTGGATGCAGTTGGAGTGAGTTTGTATGGATATGATGTCTCTAGGACATATGGTTTGCTCTCTTGAGTGAGAACAATTCTCAAATTCTTGAACCAGTTATAGAAGTTGTTTCCGTTTCATTTGTCCTTCTCAAGAAATGATCGCAACCAAAAGATGTTGGTGTTTGTGATTTGTTTCTACAATAGAAAATTTGCATTTTGTCAAAATACTTCTAATTTGATTTGAAAATATTGACGATATTAATTAGGCTTTTAATTAATTATCATTGCCACTGTTTTTTTGAAATTAATGGTGCTCACCATCAATTTAGAAAATTGTAGCATACACTCTTCTAGCGAGTCAAGATCCAAAATAATTGCATTCTTACCCAACCAACATTGATGTTCGTGACCAATTACTAAGGTAGGAAACACTTTCCAATTGCATCCAATAAAATGATTGGATAGATTCTATGCCCCTTGTCATAATCTCTCTTTATGCTTCTAGACACTTAATCTTGTTACAGTCACCTAGTTAAGCCTAAATCAAAATCCAACACGATAGAAATGCACTCTACTTGGAAGCCCCACATCACTACCACCACACTTCCACAAGATAGATGACAAACCATGCTTGGCATGCCCATCCTTGGTCAATCAAGCTTTTCAACTATGTTTCTTATGGAAACCGTCTTAGACTAAATATTTATTGAGGTATTTTATTTATAAATACATATACATTTCCAATCACCACATACTTCTAATATGTATCATATATATACTATATCCACACAAAAACATGCAATCACAAACATATTAGAAATGGTTATGTCTATACTAATGTAATTCTTTGGAACCATGAAGAATTGTTGTCCACTTGGGGTCATACATAATATGTATCCACCTATATTTGAACTTCTTATGATGGGAATAGGTTGGTCAATCGATTGGACCATCCAGTCAGCCAGTTTATCCTCTTGTTGTTCAACTGCTCATTTTTGGTCGATTGACTGCCTCTTGGCTCAAGCGCTAGGCTGGACTCTGCTAGTCTATCTGTTGGGCCTCCAGTCAATCATTTGGCTCTTATAGTCCTCTAGTCAATCAACCCGACTCCAAGTTGGTCGAGTTATTTGGGTGTCGATAGTCTTCTTCTTGCCAAAACCTAGCTAATGCTAATCCTATCTATATATTACATTAAGTAAGGAGAATACCTCAAGTTACAATCAAGGGGAGCATATGGGGTGATCATTAATTACATTTGGAGAAGAAAGAGGAAGTCTCAGTGTGCAAACCAAATTTATAAGATAAGAAATAAACCATTCAACCACACAAGAATCCAAGCATTGTTCTGAAAAGTGGTAATCGGTGTATGGGCGGAGAGGGTACCGAATAGAGTATATACGGTATGCGGGAGTATAAGTGGGAGAATATTCAGTTTTAACCGGTTTTGATTTTTTTTTAAGATTAACCATAAAGATATGTAAATTATATATTGACCATATAATAATGACAATGATAAGTAATTAGAAACATTTATAAGTAATAGACTAATATTACATTCATAAGAAGTTAGAAACATTGATGAAATTAGAGAAGAAAACTTTGATAAGTAATTGCAAACATTGATAATTCATAGACTAATATCACATTAATAAGTAATTAGAAACGTTGAAAAGTAATAGACTATTATTGCATTAATAAGTAATTAGAAACATTGATAAGTCATAGACTAATATTTCATTAATAAGTAATTAGAAACATTGATAAGTGATAAGACTAATATTGCATTAATAAGTAACTTGAAACATTGATGAAATTAGGGAAAAAAACATTGATAAGTAATTAGAAACATTGATAAGTCATAGACTAATATTGCATTAAGAAGTAATTAGAAACATTAATGAAATTAAAGGAGAAAACATCAATAGTAAGGATCAGTTCAATAAACACTAACTATAAACTTATAGAGAAAACATGAGGAGAAGACCAAATATGTAAATTGGAAGAAGAGAATATAATTGTAATAACCAATAGTAGTATTAGAAAAAATTAATGTAAAAAAAATTATTACTAGCATTTGATTTTGAAAATCGCCGATTAATCGGCCGATTATTCCCCCGATCGGCCGATTAATCGGTCCTGGACCGATTATAGGCCGATTATTCATAATCAGAGCGGTAGACCCCCAAAAAGGAATATTCGGCCGATTATTCGGCCTAAGCGACCGATTTTCTAAACAGTGCATCCAAGGGGTATTGTCCATAACCTTGCATACATCCACGATCAAAACCATTTTAGGGTGACATGTATGGTTTGCATTTTATGTATGTATATATATATATATATATAGAGAGAGAGAGAGAGAGTCAAGCTAGAATACACTTGAGTGTACTAGAGTCATTTACTATCATGCATCATTTATTTTTAAAATCAAAACTATTGATCTTCTTAAGTATCTTATGAACACACTACATATGAAATTTGAGCTCATTTGTACACTTCTAGGTCTTGCATCTAAAGGTGAAAAAAGGACACATTTCAAATTAGTTTTGTGCTTCAATTTTGTTGACCATAAAAGAGTGACTTAGAAGACACAAAATGAGCTCAAAGTTTGCATGTAGCATGTATTTGTGATAACAATGAATATCAATAGTTTGGATTTGTCAAAAAAATAGTCTACATATGTAGTCAGCCACTTGTGTGTAGTGTGCGATCTATACACTCGAATGTATTCTAGCCTCTCTCTCTCTCTCTCTCTCTATATATATATATATATACATACATATATATATATATGTGTGTGTGTGTGCGTGCGCGTGTGTGTAGGATCTACGAGACATTCCCTAGTGTTTTTAGAATTTAATCTGATATGCACATCAACCATTTAAATATTCACATTATATGCAATAAATTAAATGATAAAACTAATTTGGGTCTTGTCAATTTAAATTCCAATACATTACAAATTGATGTGGCTCTAATACCACTATAGGAAAGAATGGGAGCAGAGTAGGCAACAGAAATGAAAAAAAATTGTCCATGTCTCCTAACCAGAAGATCATAATAACAATGGTGTAACTAGGAAAGAGGGTGCAAGAAACACCTTGTCCTAGAGCTAGTGACTATTGTTGCAGAGATATGTGCTTCCTTCCCAAGCAGCAGACAGCTGGCAACTGTAGGCATCCTTCTGGTGTAGAACACATGAATCGTGTTTGACAGTGTACACCTAGCATGGAAACATAAGCTACCACACCTCTACATAGTCCATGGGGACCTTTGGGAACTCCACGTTGCACTTCTATAGCCAATGGGAAGGATTTTCCTTCTATTTTTCAATGTGCTAGTGTCGACTTTCTTTCCCCTTGGTATCTCTCCCTTTAGGTACATGACTGCTAGGCTCTCTCACATGTTACCAAAACTATGAGATGAGGAGTCTTGAGTCAATCTCTTGACTTCCTCTTTAGACTTTGTATCTATTTTGGGTCTTGATCCTTGTCCACCACCCCTCCTCATATAGGAGTGGATGCGCTAGGGTTTCCAAAACCCAAGGGATACAAAATTCAAATCTCATGGCTTGACGGCTACTGCGGATAACCAGTCAATCAAATGGCACATGAGTCAATTGACTAGACTATCTAGTCTGTCGATTGGCTTGTGGTCAATAGTAGAATAATATTGACTTTTAATGCAATTATAAATTGACACCATTGCACATATCATTAATCATATGGCCTAGTCAAACTAGTCATTTAACCTAATCAAACTGGTCATTTTGCATCCAGTCGATCAAATCAATATTTGGACCATCCAAGGGGAGCCAGGTTCATCCAGTTGGTTGGACACTCCAATCGGTCAACTTGTTGGTTCCATCAGTCATAGTTAGTAAGGTCCATTTGATTTACTAGACACTCTAATCGACTGAGTGGCACACTAGTCGATCAACTGGATACTCTAGTCAGTTGATTAGCATAACCAATGTTGCTTAATTTGATTACCTAAACTCTTTTAGTAACCAAGTTTTATCTTATCCATGAGTAAGCTCCTATTCCAAGTGCATCATATGTGTTTGACTCCATAGGTACCATTTTACATTGGCAGTAAAGTCCATAACAATTATGACTACACGAGCAACGAGTATTATCTAGAAACACATCATTTCTACCCAATTAATTATGAAGTTAGAGATCAACTTCAACCTACAATCCATAATCAGTGTTAACATGATCATATAGTTCATTTGTATTTGATATCCAAATTGAATCAACGCATGGAATAGTCATCCTCTTAATACTCAATCTATGTTTCTTTGACCAGAGTAGACTACTGAGATATAGTGAGTCCACATATCACATATTGACTCACATGAGTACATTCGTACATTTCTCAGTCCTTCTTATCAGGGCCCAGGATATCAAACTCTCATTAGAGGGACAAATCCCATATACATCACTTAGTCAAACCCTGTGTGTCACAAAGTATCCAATCACCACCTTTATGGCAATGCTTATTCAGGATCACACCAGATGGTGTCAAAGTTCATCAAACAATATGTGAAAAGTGTAGTAACTTCAAGTCTAAGAACCATGATCACCACTATCACTTTGAAAGATGATTCTGACTACCATTTCATGGTTTTCATGTATCACTTTTAAGGTGGATATTTCTTATACATTGTTCTCTAAAATGTACCTATGTGTTTGACTCGATATCCAATATGATTATTAATGAGTATCGATCATAATTCAACACACTATCCAGTATTATGTATTGTCGTCATCTATTCTGCTTCCACAATAATATCCAACCAGGGACATAATAAGAATGTATGTACTCTTATCATACATATGATCTCATTATTTATGTCCTTAACCTAAAGACATATGTCATCAAGTAACATCATTCTTTAGACATCTATTACACTTGTGTCATTATCCCATTATTGAGACAAGCATAACTGATGAAATTATATTTATTAATATTATCAAATGAAGTAAAGGATGCCCCATATAATCATCAAATGATTTGCTCTATGGGCATACATACCAACACTTCCACACAGCTAAAGGGAGTAATTAGTTGTTGAGAAACCATGTGCCTCAGAGATAAAATCATATCAATAGAGTCTTAGAATCCTTTACCAAAGACAAGATAGAAAATCTTCAACCACATGATAGCATAAGCATTGGGATTCACACAAAGACAGACTCAAAAACCGTTTTTCTAAACCACTAGATCATGAAGTCACAAATAGAATATATAGGATAGAAGATCAAAGAAAGATAATAAGGAACAAAATGCCTCAGACCATTCAACAGACCAGATCAAAGACATTTTTCTAGCATCCCTGAGCCTAATCAAATCTTAGCATAGGACAAGAAGAGATGTAATACTTATAGAAAAACATGTAGAACAAAACCAGAGAATATTAGATCACCAACGGAAAGAAGTATGTATAGTTCAAATCGAGAAGACATATAATCTTTCATACCACACAGAAGAAAAACTCATCATCCACCAAAAAGGAACAAGCCATGAGCATTTAACATTGTAACAGTTAAGATAGAGCATCAAAATCATTAGTGATGTACTTCCAAACATTCTCAACATCTCCATACCAATCATGATGAACTCTTTTGTTCCTTTCCACTAACTATGAAACAAAATAAGAGGACATGTGATTCTAGCACTCTTACCCTTCATGATAGTAGGATCACTCCAACTCATAGGGAGAAGCTCTATCTTATTTGTGAAATTTTCTTAATTTCAAAGAATTTTAGAAAATTTTACAACCAAAGTATGATTTGTATCTTCATAACCACTCATACATAGAAAACATATAGAGGTTATTGATATACCCCTCCTTCTAATATAATCATATTTAGGTAATTTATTATGCCTAACTTTTGATAAATGAATAAGACAGTTCTTCTGGCACTTACACATACTCAAATTCACTCAAAAATTATTTTCTAAACACCTTTCTTCCTTATATTTACCCAAACTAGTATGATGTTAACAACCTTTATACATTGCAAATTTAGATGGTCTTTCTCAACCAGGACAGGGGTAAAATCAACAAGGTACTTATTCAAAATATGAGAACTCCTATTAGAAGTAACTTCCCATCTTCTATCAGCCATAATAACCTTCCAGTGTGAACCATTTGGAAAACCCAAATGGATGATCACATCCTTTCCTGAAATATATCCAAGAAATCTTGAGTTGCACCATGGGTCTAACCATAATTTGAAATCATATTTTATTCCAATATTAAACTCAATGAGGGGAAGAAGGGTACCCCTTACCCTTAAGGTATTATTACACAACCATGAAAAATGAGAAACTCTTCATTTATCCATAAGGATCTTTTCCTTAAATATATTTCACTAATTCATTTTACCTAGAAAAATAAATTTAATTGTCAACATACCATGAAACTTCCTTACATTTCCTCACTCCATGACCACCTGCTTTTTTAAGAAGGGTGACTATTTCCCATTTGATGAGGGGGAGATTACTTTTTGCATCAATTTTTCCCCATAGATTATATATGCATATTCTATCTATGTCATCCAGAGTTGAAATCAGAAGAGAAAAATGAGAAACCCAAAATAAATGCATAGAAGATAAACTAGATTTAATAACTTTGACTCTTCTTGCTAAAGAAAGTAAATTAGACTTCCATCTCTCAATTCTTTTTTTAATTCAGTCCACAAGGGAGGCATAATGTTTCTTAGTAATTTTCCCTACAAACCGAGGAATACCAAGATATTTCATAGCATCCTTGCTTCCATATTTGATCCCAAGCATGTTAACTATATTGGCAACATCTGCTTTCTTGGTTAGAAGAAAGAAACTTTTTATCTGATTAACAACTAACCTAGATTTTGTACCAAACTTATCAAGAAGCTTCTTTAGATTTATAGCACTAACATCATCAGCTTTAGAGTAAATAATTTGGTCATTATCAAATGATATGATAACAACATAAACTCTTAGAAACATGAATAGGAGTGATACACTTCTCAATAACATTCTTTTTCATCATTTCAGTGAACCCTTGCATCATAATTACAAACAAATAGGGGGTAATAGGATCCCCTTGTCTTACCCCATTAGATGGTGAATTAGCATCAGAGTTCCCCATTCACAAGAACTTGATAGGAAGTAGTGTTAAAGATGACTTGAAACCATCTTATCCAAATAGAAGGAAACCCCATTTTATGCATAATGGAGAATAAATGCATCCAAATCACATAATTGTAAGATTTGGATATATCTACAGGAATACACATATTACAACAAGTACTTTTCTTGAAGTCACTAAGGAATTTATTATTAACAAGAATCACATCTTACTACTACCTTTATGAAAGGCACATTGGTTCGCATCAATAATAGAAGGCAACACGGATTGGAGCATTTTTGCTAGAATCTTGGATATGATTTTGTAACAAGTGTTACATAAAGAAAGTAGCCTCCAATTAGATATATAAGAAGTGTTTGTACATTTAGGGGACAAAGTAATGAACACTTCATTCGCTTCCCTAACTAAGTTCCTATTGATAAAAAAATCCTTGACAGTTTCATAGACATCATTACCAATGATTTTCCAAGATTTTTTATTTAAAAATTGACCATTAATCCATTCAAGGTTTAGAGCCTTATCATCATTCATATTCTATACTACATCCTCCACTTCTTTTCTAGTAACAGGAGAAATAAGAATGATAGTTTGATTACTAGACAGTATAGGACAATTCAATAATCACTCAAAACCCCAATAGAAGTATCTTTTTTCCAAAATAGTTTAAAATAGAAATATACTACCATAGATTTCATATCATCGATATTTTGATTCAAATCCCCATTAATCATCAGACTTTTAATGATATTCCTTATGTGACAAGTATTCAAAGATGAGAAACAATTTTGTATTAGAATTACCAATTCTCATCCATTGAACTCTGGATTTTTTCCTAAGGAAAGATTCTTCAATATCAACTGCTTTTTTATTCCAACCTTGGTTTCTTTATATTAGTTGTAACACAACCATCATTGGGATTTAATTCGGCTAACTTTTGAGAAACTAAGGAAAATTCTTTAGCCATAATAGCATTTGAAATTATATCACCAATGGGATTTTCGTTCCATTCTCTAAGATTCAGTTTCAGATTCAAGGCTTTCAACAGAGTCTAAAAGTTGTAAACCTTTAACTTGAATGTTCCAATCATTTTATAGCATTATAGAGAAACCATCAAAAGTCCTCCATGCAATAACAAATATAAAAGGAGTTTTCAGTTTCCTGGGATTTCCTATAACACCTGGACCCACTTCCCAAGGCTCTAGTAGAGTTTCAGGATTGATGATTAGCCCTACAGACCACCACTAGCCTTAACAGCATGTTTTGTCCTCACTGACGTACAATCCAGGATAAACTTCCTGACTGATCACTCATGCTAGTACCACTCTGGATTGAGGATGCTTAACCATAGAGTTTTTTCATGATCGACTCCCTGAAAAAGAGGTGCACCTTAGTGGTATAGGTAGTTCAATCATTCCTTTTAAGATCATTTTATCCATAGCTTCAAATCTTAGAATGTTAGAATCTCCCCCACTTAGACACTTGGCATCCTCATCAAGGCTGAACTATATTTCCTTATAATATTTCTTCATTTCATTGCCAACCTAGAATGGTCCATGGACATTCAGCTCCCTATCACGGAATACCAGCACAAGGGTGGCTACATCAAGCCGGCGAGCAGTAGCTCAGGTGGTCACAGCACGGGGCCCCACATGAAGGGTCTCCAGTTCGAATCTCCATGGTGGTGCTATTCAGAATTATTTCTCCCATAGTGCAGCCAGCCTCTACATTACTTAATGGGCTATGCTCCTCATGGGATGGGGCTGAGCTCCCCCGGTTGGGCTCGGTGCAAGCCTTACGAGTCTCCTGGGTTACCAAAAAAAGGTGGCCACATCATTGTAGATAGGCCTTTCCAACATTCCTAAATTGCAGGACTCAAGATTAGCATGCCACATGCCCATGTGAGCCCCACTTACTAGAGGGGTTATGGCTCTGATACCATTTGTAACACCAATTATCCACTTCCCAAGGCTCTAGAAGAGTTTTAGGAATTACGACTATCCTCACAGACCACCACTAGCCATACTTGTGTTCTTTGTCCTCACTCACGCACAAGCCAGGATAAACTTCATGACTAGTCATCCATCCTATTACTACTCTGGGTTGAGCACGCTTAACCACAGAGTTGTTTAGTGATGAGATCCCTAAATAGGAGGTGCATCGTGGTGATAAGAGTAGTCCAATCATTCCTTTTAAGAGTATTTTATCCAAGGCCTCAAATTATGGGATGTTACACTGCAATATTGAGAATAATAATAGTCGGCAAATAATAGCCCACCTGGTTGCAGCTCAGGGCCCCTCACAAAGGGTCTCGGGTTCAACTCATGTTGGAAGCGCTGCTCGAAAATGAATTTCCAACAACATCAGCTGGCCTCTGATGTGACTTATTGAGATACCAATGTGTGGGTGCACGGGTCTCTCGGGTTTACCATCCCTGCTATCTGGGCCTCCTTGGGGGTGGGTTTCTACCGACAATCAAAAAAAATATTGAGAATAGTCCTAGTATGATCATTTATGGTATTAAAGATACACTCCCCATTGTAAACATCAAAGTACGACAAAAATGAAGAATAAATAAGATCTTAATAATCTTAGAAGTTACAAACTACCCCCTTCCTAGAGACTTGTCCCAAGTGAAGAAAGGACCACCCAAATCAAGCTTGAATAACCCACACTTTAGGTCATAATAATTAAAATCGTCCATTGATTTCTTTGTTGGTGGCTTCTTACCAATCTTTTCACCATAGATTCTTATTGCATTATTGTCACCCATAATAATCCAAGGTTCGAACACATTAATATTTATACTATCCAAGAAATTCTAGAGATTCATTCTATCAAAATTATTCATTATGGCCATAGACAATAGTTGATAGAAATAAACTTGATCACATTGAACTTTAAAAGGAATATACTAATCACATTCGAATAAGTTTGTTATCTGATAAATATCTACCTACCCATGGATAATCAGCCTACTTAGAATATAGGAATATATGGTGTGATATCCAATTATATTTTAGGAAAAACTTTTCCATAAAATTCTAAATTCTACCAATACAAAGTTTAGATTCTATGATAATAATAATGTCGCCTCTTGACCTCCTTATTTCTTCTTGACGCCCAAGATATTATTGCTAATTCCCCTGACATTCCAAGAAGTAACATTCAATGAAAGATTCAATTAAGACATAGAGTTATTGAACTATTAGCCTCCATATCCCCATTAATAATTTATAAATCCCTAAATTTAATTTGTATAGGATAATATATTAAATTAGTGACCCTGTGAAAAATGCCCATGTTTGGCTTTATGTTACATTTAAGAGGAGATGTATTTCCTTTGTGAACTTCTATAAAACCTTCATCATACTTCACTTGAGAGCTACTAGTACTCAGAGAAGCTTGTGCAAAAATGAGAACAGGGGTAGTAGGTATTGATCTCCCTCCAATGTTAGCCTTTAGTAAAAGATCTTTGACTAGTTCAACATAGTGGATTAACCCAACCCCATTAAGCTCAACTAAGGATTGCTACTGTTAGTATCAGTAGGGTTTGAAACAGTAGCATTAGCCCTTTTCTCCTTCCACTCCTTTTTTGAGAGCAAACTATTACCACATGATGATTGTCATGTCTGAAAAAACCACATGAAGAACATCTATAAGTAAACCATCCATACACCATTTCCACTTTATCTTCATCTCCTTCATCAATTGAGAGGATAATAGAATCAAGAAATTTTTCATCAAATGACATCAAGACTTGAATCCTTGCACATTCAACTCTTGAGCAATACTTGGTTGGTTCATTCATTCTTAATGATTTTCCATATATATATATATATATATATATATATATATATATATATATATATATATATATATATATATATATATATATATATATATAAGGAAACCATCCATACATCTCTCTCTCTCTCTCTCACTCTATATATATATATATATATATATATATATATATATATATATATATATTCACTACCCATGCGGGTAACTAACGTTAGTTACCCATGGATCTGATTTGTAATAGAAAGGTACCTATTTGTAATGAGACAGGCAACGTTTGTAATGAGATGATTAAATTTGTAATACAAACACTCATTTTGTTTTACACGTCTGATTACAGTAAAAATGATATTTATGACAACAATTTAAGTTTTAATACAAAATGAGTGTTTGATTTACAAATTTGGTCATCTCATTATAAACCATGTCTATCTCATTACAAATAGGTACCTTTCTAAAGTTATTTACCCATGCGGGTAGAGAATGAATGGCCATATATATACATATATATATATATATATATATATATATGGGATTAAGAGAGAAAGATTTCTCCCCCCCTCCCATAACCCGTGGAGGAGGTAGGACCCCCGGGAGGGTGGTAAATCAAGTGATGCTTCTCCATGTGGTTTCGAACCCGGGTCCCTTCATTGGGGACCAACAGAATTCACCAACCGACCTATTCCCTTACCGACATGGCCATGTATATATGTTTGTATGTATGTAAGTATATATATATATATATATTTATCTATGTATATGTATATATATGTATATATATGATATATATTACCAAAACCCCTCAAATTATAATATTAAATCTATGATGCTTTCCAGTATACATGAAAATCTTGATCGACAAAGTGTGGATACATGAAAGAATGGTACACTATCGATCTCATGGAATTTGAGAACAAATATGTTGGTTTCCAATGAAGTGTTCATATTCTATTGTATTGTCTTCTGTGTCAGACTAAACTAGGTGATCTTAGTCTGGTTAAGAACCTAGAGGCATAACGATGGTTAGGACAAATGGTTGTTCATCCCCCCTATCAAGAGTTGCATTAAATGTAATTGGAAAATGTTCCCTACTTAAATTGTCAAGCTCTGGGCGATCAACAAGAGTTGAATCATGATTTGCTACAATATTTATCTTGTCTCATTACATAATTGTATAATGTGAACCTTTTGGTTTAATAGTGTGGGCCTTAATTTGAAATAAAGTAGTGGGAGCAATATTTAATTAAATTATAAATTAATATTGACAAAACTTTTTTAAAGGAAGTTAAATTCTTGCAAATACATTGTAGATCAAATGGCAATCGCAAACAACAACCATTTTTCACTATGAGCAGTCATTGAGAAAGAATTGGCTGAAAATGTGATTTGTGTTGGGTTCCATGCACTCAAGTAAATTGGGTATGTGGAAAGTCTATCTAGACTGGGATTTCCTTTGGCCAAGAATTGTCCAAAAATGTGACTTTCCAATTGTTATTGGATTCATACAAACAATTTGTCATGAATTACAACATGAACATTTTTGTACCGCTAACAAAGCTACTTAGCATGTAAAGAAAAATTGAGGGACAAATGAAAGAAACGATCAAGTGTGTGTTGACTGTCAGGAGAGGAAAGGGAAAGTCTAAGGGCAAAGGTAAAGCCAAGAAAGATTCGAAGGATGACCAAAAGTCTTTTGTACTTAATGTAAAAGGAGCATTAGCTAAAGCAGGCAATTGTCATTGGGATAGACATTGGAAGAGAAATTATCCTCTCGACTTAGAGGAAATAAAGAACAAGAATGAGGGGATAGATATCTCCACTTCAATTATATATGTTACATACATAAACTTATCTACTTCTTCACCATGGGTATTGGATAATGGATGTAGACCTCATATATGCTCAAATATGTAGGATCTGAAAAGAAGTTGACCTCAAAGAAAGGGGAGGTGTAATTACGTCTTGAAAATGGAGCTAGAGTTGATGCCACTACTGTAGGCACTCACTATTTGTCTCTTCCCAGAGGGATTGTAATAGAGTTAGAGAACTTCTATTGTATACCTTCCATAAATATAAATATTGTATTTATATCTAGTCCGGAAAGGCATAACTTTGAATATTGATAGGGAATTGTGAAATTTCTATTCAAGAGATGACGTATTCTGTGTCATTTCCCCAATGTCTTATGATCTCTATTTATTATAACTTGAGACACATGTATATGACATAAATATCAAGATATTAAAACTCAATGACTCAAACAAAACTTACATATGGCACTACCATCTAGGACACATTAATGAGAAGTACATTTCACGACTCCATAAAGATGGTCATATGATCTCATTTGATTTTGAATCAACTGAGACATGTGAGTCTTGTTTATTAGGAAAATTGACTAATGTCAGAGGTGGATATCAATATTTCATCACATTTACTAGAAATAATGAAAGGGCAAGTGTCTTATTAGGAATCATACATTCTGATATATGTGGACCATGTAACACAATTGTCAGAGATGGATATCAATGCTTAATCACATATACTAATGACCTCAACAGACTTGTCTATGCATATCCTATGAATTTCAAGTCAAAATCCATTGAAAACTTCAAAAATTCATGAATAAAGTACAAGATCAACTTGGAAAAATAACTAAAGCATTTCAATCAGAGTAAGGTGGTGAACACTTAAGCCAAGAGTTTGAAACCCTTTTGAGGGGTTGCGGTATTGTATCACAATGGAGTCCACATAGAACAACACAACCTAATGGTGTATCAAAAAAACGTAATTGCATCCCTTTGGACATGGTTGGATCCATCATGAGTATTACTGTTCTTCCAACTTCCTTTTGGGGATGCTCTTGAAATTATAGCATTTATAGTAAAGAACCTACATCCTAAATTGATACAAAAGACACCATATGATATGCAGACTAGGAAATTTACCAATGTGTCTTTTATGAAGATTTGGGGATGTGATTCTTATCTAGAAAATATTTTTCTAAAAAGATTAGACCTTAATATGTATAAGATGATTTTTTGGATAATCATTAGGAAACTCAAGGATATTACTTCCATATTCCAACTAAAACAAAGTATTTGTTGCTAGAAATATTGTATTCCTTGAAAAGGAATTTTTTTCTAGAGGGACCAGTGGGTTGAAAAAAGAACTTGATAAAGTTTAATTCCAACAAGACAACATTGAACCTATGGAGGCTGGTAAGGAATAAGAGGAAACAAAAACTTCTATGGAATCTCAAGTTCATGTTACAACACAAGAACCTTGATGGTCTAGTAGGGCTTGAGCCAAAGACATATGGATTTCTTGTGACTCAACAAGACAATGTGCTGGTCATTGATGATGATGAACCAAAAACCTACAATGAGGAACTAGATTCCAAGACATGTCTTGTAGCCATAAGATATAAGATGGACTCCATGTATACCAACAAGGTATGGATTTGGTGGATGCACCCCTAAGGAATAAAACCATAGGGTGTGAAATTGGTCATCAAGAAGAAGATTGACATGAATGGTAATATACAAACCTACAAAGTTGGTTGGCAACAAATGGTTTCAATCAAGTTCAAGGTATTGATTATGATGAAAGTTTTGTGCTAGTTTCCATGGTTAAATCCATTAGGATCATGCTTATGAATGGTAATGTACAAACCTACAAAACTTGATTGGTAGCAATGAGTTTCAAAACAAGTTCAAGGTATTGACTATGATGAAAGTTTTGTGCTAGTTTCCATGTTTAAATCCATCAGGATCATGCTTACTATTTATTCTTATCATTAATCTAGAAAATGGACGTTAGAGTTGCATTCCTTAATAGGAATCTCCTTGAGGATGTGTACATGACACAACCCAAAGGTTTATCACTCCAAATGAAATTGGAAAGGTCTTTAAGATACAAAGGTCAACTTATGGAGTTAATCAAGCATCTTGTAGATAGAATCATTGTTTCATAAGTCTCTAAAATAATTTTGTTTTATTGAAAATGAAGATGAACCTTTTGTTTACAATAAGGTTAGTAAGAGAATATTTTTTTCCTCATATTGTATGTTGATGACATAATATTGATGGGGAATGACATTCCTACTCTATAGTTGGTGAAAAGATGGTTGGTAAATACCTTATTCATGAAGGACTTAGGAGAAGCATCCTATATACAAGGAATCAAGATCTAAAGATATAGATCTTAAAGGATTCTTGGTCTACGTCAAAGTACATGCATTGATAAAGTGTTGAAATGTTTCATTATGTAAGAGTTTAAGAGAGGAAACTTATCCATGTCTCATGGAATAAATCTCTATAGAACTGAATGTTCTATCCCTTCTAAATAGACGGTACGCATGAATAAGATTCGATATGCATCTGAAATTGGATCAATCATGTACGAAATGTTATGCACGTGTCCCAAAATCTCATATACTTTAAGCATGACAAGTATGTACCAGTCATATCCCAATTAAGGTCATTGGATAGCTATGAAGAACATCCATAAGTACTTGAGAATAACTAAGAATCAGTTTCTCATTTATGGTGATGTGCAAGAGTTGGTTGTAAAAGTTTACAGTGATGCACGCTTCCAAATTGACAAGGACTATTACAAATCATAATCGAGGTTGTTTTTTGTCTCAACGATAGAGCTGTGAGATGGAATCATTTCAAGCAAGAAATATTAGATGATTTTACAATACAGGTTGAGTAAATTGTTTCCAGTGCAGTAAAGGACGCTATATGGATCAAGAAATTCATTGGTGAATTTTGGAGGGTTCCATCCATTCACGATGCAGTAGAGATATATTGTGACAACAATGGAGTTATAGCACAAGCTAAGAAATCCAGATCACATCAGTTTATAAGCATATATTGAAAAGTTGGCATCTCATATGGGAGGTCATATAATGGGGAGTTTTGAAATATTTATACAGTATCAATTGAAAGCAATGTTGTGGAACCTCATATAATACACTTTCATAGTATAATCATGATGTCCATGTTATATCCACATGGACTTTAGGTTCATGATTTCTTGTCTTTAGTGAAAGTGGGAGATTTTGGGTAGTATGCCCTGAAATTCAATCATGATGATTGTAATGGCACACTTTTACACTTCCTAATTGATTTGAATATTAACAAAAGTAATTCTAATTATTAAATTTTCTTCTATATAGATACAATGAATAAATATAGTAATGTCTTAAGAATGTTTTGACTCAATAACAAATGGCTTGGGATGAGGAACTTAACATGAGATCATATGTATACTTAATATTAAACATTCATGTTATGTCCTTAGTTCGTTATTATTGTGGATATTATAGAACAACAAAAATACATAAAACTAGCATTTAGTTTAGTGATGACTATGTATATTTAGCAATGATATTCAATATCAACTCAAATGCATAGTTAATTTTAAGAAAACAAGTACTTGAAAGACCCAATTTTGAGTATGAGACATTGAATCCGTTAGTGGTTGTCATAATCATATACACTATGTGATAGTGGTTATTGTGGTCCTTATACTTGTAGTCACTATAATGATCACATGTTGTTTGGTGTAATTTAACATTGCCCAATGTGTCTTTGAATAAGAGTTGCCATACAAGTTGTGCTTGGGTGTACTATGACACATGTGGATTATTATGAGTGATATAGATGGAATTTGTTCCTCCTATTGGAGTGATATCACTTGACACTTGATGAGTGAGACTATAAATGCATGGATGTGAGTCAAGATGTGATGTTGAGATCATATGTATCTCAAATAGTTTAGTTCGGATCAAGAAATAAAGATTGAAATTTGAGAGTTTGATATTTTCATCACTCATATTCAATCTGGATATCATGGACAAATTGTTTAAATGATCATTGTAATACTTGTCATAATACTAGGTTGAAGTTGTTCTCTGACTTCTCTAATTACTGGAGTGGTAATGCCATGTTACTAGATGTTGATCTTTGTTTGTGAAGTTAAAATATGATTATGGACACAACTGTCAATGTAATTTGGAGCCTATAGATCACATGCATATGATGCATTTGAAAGATGAGTATAATCATATACATAAGACTAATTAGTTACTAAAATGTTTAGATAATCAATTGAATAATTCATGAACTTACTGGAAGACTAGTCGTCTGACGGGAGAGTCTAGCCACCTAACTAGATAGGCTAGTTAATTGACTAGAAAGTTTGCTTGATTGATAGTTTCAACCAATCGATCTACTGGACTAGATCTAAGGATCAATCTAGAACATTCTTAAATAGTCTAGTCATCTGACTAGACTGACCAGCCAAGTGGATGGAAATTCAAGGTGGGTTGCTGCAAAAGCAACCCACCAAGGCCAATTGCCTAAGTGGGATAAGCCCATTGTCCAATTGGTTATCTGTGGTTTGGCTACTTAAAAGTAACTATTTCCTATTTGTATCTCAAGTTTTATTATAATTATTTCTTCCCTTTATTTCCTATATATAGGGGTATCACGACCAGGGTTTTGGTTGCAACTTGTGTGTGAAAAAAGGAGGCACCTTTGGAAAGATCTTTGACAAGTCCTCATTACCCAAAAGGAAAGAAGAGGAGAGGAGAGGTTGCCAACACTAGCTGTAACGCCTGGACCCACTGCCAAAGGCTCTAGTAGAGTTTCAGGAATGATGACTAGCCCCACAGACCACCACTAGCCTTAACTACGCGCTTTATCCACACACATGTGCAAGCCAGGGTTGACTTCCCAACTGGTCACCCATCCTAGTACTACTCCAAGCTGAGCACGCTTAACTATAGAGTTCTTTAGTAATGGGCTCCCAAAAAAGAGGTGCACCTTGGTGATATGGGTAGTCCAATCATTCCTTTTAAGATCATTCCATCTGAGGCCTCAAATCCTAGGATGTTACAATCTCCCCCACTTAGACTCTTGACGTCCTTGTCAAAGCTCAACTATATAGCCTCATAATATTTCCCCATTTTGGTGTAGACCCAGAATGGCCCATGGACACCCAACTCCTGATTACAAGATACCAACGCAAGGGTGGCTATGTCAACCATGGACAACCCTTTCCAACATGTATGGACCGCACTGGCCCACAGACCAACACTAGCCTTAACTGCGCGCTTTATCCATACTCATGCGCAAGCCAAGGTCGACTTCTTGACTGGTCACCCATCCTAGTACTACTCCAAGCTGAGCACGCTTAACTATGGAGTTTTTTAGTGATGGGCTCCCGGAAAAGGAGGTGTACCTTGGTGATATGGGTAGTCCAATCATTCCTTTTAAGATCATTCTATCCGAGGCCTCAAATCCTGGGATGTTACATTAGCATGTTGCCAATGGAAAGACTACTCTTTCTGCTCTAGCTCTTGGAGTGCAACGTGGAGTTTGATCATCCGAATGGACGATAAATATATGTGGATGCATTAGTGTCGATGGTGGGCTTCGAGACCTTATTCCTACTCTATTCTTGTGACCTTCATCACCAAATATACACCGCAACAAAGGTATAATCTCACAAAAAATTCTTCCTATTATATCATTGTTGACGAGATTTTCTCATTGATAAGTGGAGAAACATATTTTTCTTGTTTATTTATTCTATTGTGTCTCTCACTCTATTTCCATAGATTCCTATAGTACATGCAATATCATACAAGTACTACATATACCTCTCCAAAAGTCATAAACTTAAGCTTTCTCCTCTACCACTCATATGAGACCCTAATGATGTGCCCAACCCAATGACAACAAGTAGGTAGGGAAGCATGTAGATAGCCTTCAAGATTACTCAAAGTAGCAGGTCCTTTGAGACAGACTTTCTCATAGACATAAAACTACATAAGGAGGATAGTTGAAATCAATCAATCTAAATATTTCAAACCAAATAGAAAATAATGAATAGACATGCCACAATTAGGCCCACAAAGACAAAGAAACTCTTACTTTCCTTGAAAGTTTTGTTAGTGGACAATTCAGCTATGAGTGAACACATTAGCAGGT
Source organism: Alisma plantago-aquatica (assembly GCA_963693085.1). Taxonomy (NCBI): domain Eukaryota; kingdom Viridiplantae; phylum Streptophyta; class Magnoliopsida; order Alismatales; family Alismataceae; genus Alisma; species Alisma plantago-aquatica. Next base: position 429,777,008 of record OY856415.1, read on the forward strand.
AGGCGTATACGCCTCCACCCCATTCAAAAAAAGGATATGTGTCCAAGTCAATAAGACAGGAGAACCATCCAATCTCTCATCTATTATCAATATTATTTCCATAGAGGCAACAAGTGATCAAAATGAAGAGAATCACCTTGACCCCCAGGGCGATAAATAGAGGACAGCTCTCGCCTCTCCTCTCCCTCTTGCGGATGAAGGTCACACACAACTATTTGTACTTGACTTCATATTATGCAGCCATCTCAACCACATTAGGGTTCACTCCAAATGTATTAGAAAGGTGAGATCACCTATAGAATTGTTTATGCAACAAGCTATGAATGGGAGTCCCTCCAAAACATAGACCAGTGATCCCAATGAACTCACTAGGTGTGATGGCTAGCTCACCAAAAGTGAAGTAAAAAGAACTGGTCTCTAGTTAGAAATGGTTAATCAAGGGGATAACATAACTCCTCTTAACTATCCCACAACAACAAATATTGCAAATCCAGTCCCCTTGAGCAACTCTATTTCCTTAACAACCAACCTAGAGTACAATATCCTCGTCTCATGCCAACGGGTCCTCAGATTTATATTTCACACTCCAGGACCCTAAAAGGTAGAGAAAAAGATAAGGTCAAAAAAGCATCTCCATGGATAAAAGTATTATTCGATCGTAAAAAATAAAGGTCAATGACAAAGGAGCAAAGATTCCAAGATAGACCTCATCACCTACTCAACATCCCCGATGGTGAACGTTCATCCACAATATGCCTAGATTAACCACAAATCTCTCAGTCCAGATAAGAAGTCCCACATACCCACTCATGCCACTATGATGAATATCCAAAGAAGAAAAAGTTCAGGAATTTCATATCTTGATATGAAATATAGTAAATAAAAGTAGTATACTATACCATGGGTATGCCTCTGTGTCAGCATCATTGCCAACGTCTTCCTCATATATAACTGGGTCCTCTTGTGGAATGGCATCCTCTTCATACCCATCATGAGTTTCCATATCACATCAACTCCGTGTAGCATCTTGAGTTAGTGCAATCTGACATAAGATTCTCAAGAATACAAAGACAACAAAAATAGCAAAATCCTGAGTCAAAACGTGCATACAATCATCTTCAACCTCCTAACTGGGAAGAACATTGAAAAAGTCAGAGTCCAGATTTCACAACCAAAGGAAAAATGGAACTAAAGCTTAAGAATGAAGACTTTACTCCCCATAGATGAATGGAGTGGAAAGTTATTGGAAAACACCATTAAAATCATCAATTTTAAGTTCCACCATTACCAAAAACTACTACCCATCACACTTCTAGAAAGTGACCATGGCGGGTCAATGTGATGCATCATTGATTCTCTCTCCTCCAGCTACTATTACCATTTTCTTAGTCGAGCTCCCTTGGTTGCCATCATTGTTCGAATGTAGATGATATGATAAAGTTATCTGACTTCTTTCATTTCCCATCCTCTTAAAAGTAAAGTTTTTTAAAATTTTACAAATAGGTTCCTAGCTTTTTAGCAAAATTTCTAAAACCTTCCAAAAATCATAAAAAATTACAGACTAAATAGAAAAGTACAAATCAAAAATTAGTAAAAATGTAAAGAGTTGAAATCTCATCTTTAAGATATAAATCTCCCTATTCTACAAGAAGATAATATTTTTTAAATTATTTTCAAAACCTTTTTACGGTACTAGACTATGACCTTAAACTAGACTAGCTTTAATTTTCACATCCTTTTTACAGTCCTAGAATATGACCTCAAACTAGACCAACTTTAACTTCCACATATTTTTTACCGTCACAGACTATGACCTTAAATGAAACTAGCTCTTATTTTTACATCCTTTTTGGGTCCATGATCAAGGCCTAAAACTGAACCAATCTTGTACTTATTTTGGTTCCAAGATCATGACCTGAAGCAACACCAATCATGTGCTAAATATATTTCCAAACCATGCATCTGGTAGGAACTTTTAGTAACCACATGTTCTCAAATGGAGTGAGAACTAAAAATTTGGAGACAATCTCTTATTGAAAATCTAGGAGAATGGATGATGAAAAACTGGAGAACACTTCCTAATGACCACCTTAGCACTAGATTATCACCTGATGCCCCATCTCAATTTGTCTGGTGTTCTTCCTATGAAATTTTTCTTAAAAGATTACACATGCTCTAGGAGTAGATGATTAACCGGCACAAAATTTGGTCGTAAAGGTCACCTTACAACTGGAACCAGTCTCACACCCCAATCTCCAATCCTAAGTGATCAAACCCCAATCCCATATAGGAAAACTCACTATATTTCACCTTTTATGGTTGTGGTTCTAACCCTAATATGGTCTACTCTTCCAGATCACTTACATTTTTAATCGCAATACAAAAAAAAATCAGAAAGTATAAAGTAGAAAAATGAAGATAGACAATGAGTTTTCTAGATCTTTTCATAAGAAAATAGTTGCCATTATTTTTAATGATCATAGACTCTTGATTTTACTAACCTTTAAAAAACCCTTATAATTTCCACTTTTCATGTTTACCTTTTCTCACTAAGGCATGACTTAGTTTGAGAATTCGACATTATTAATATAAGAACTTGAACAATGATGAGAGACACTTTTGCAATCGATAAACCTTGAATGGCTCATTAGGGCACCAGGGGAATGAGTTGGTAAGATATAGGTATATGACTCAAAGGCTACCCTCATTTTGGAGATATCATTTATGCCCAATATTTATCTTTTTTATGAATTATTATTTTATTAATCCATCTTAAGAAGGAAAAGACATCACCTTTGCTTTGCACCCTCCATTAGGTTCATTAGAACATCCTTAACGAGTCACTTTTTTTTCTTTTTATGAACCAAAATGGGGATCATACTTGGCTCAAGTTTGTGCTTCTCATTTTTATCTTGAACCTTGTCATGAGAGGGTATGATTTTTGACACCCCATTTTTACTCAGTCAGTAGACATTCATGTTCATGTTGATTCTCTAGCTAATGATGGAGTCAATTCGGCATTTTCCCACATATTTAAAATTTTCAACTTTTTGTTAATTTCAACATATTTTATTTTCACCCACGTATACCCAGTTTGATGCTTTATATATAGAAGATACTCTTTTGAAACTCAAGTACAATTGCCCACCAATACCCCTTTCATAAGTCTTTCTCAATAATTACCCACTTGAATTATCCTAAATAAATATTCTCTTTTCTCCACATAAATATTTAATTGCCTTTTTTCTCACAAACAATACATATTTCTTTTATAATGATAAAGGATAATCCTGGATTGATGTATGTTCCTCTTCCTTCTCCATTTTATTGAATTTTATTCCGAATATGTACTTTCCAATGATTATATCTTATTTTCTCCTTAATGTTTCCTAAAATAGCTTGAAAATCAAAAAACATTCTTTACCAAGCCTAGTCTACTCAACGGATCAAAGCCATCTCCTGTGTGACATGTGGCGTGTTACCTTAACTTGTGCACCATGTCTGCATGGCACATCACCCCATTATGTCGCATATTCCAGACTCTTTTATCTAGAGTCCCCAAGCCCTAAATCCATCCTAGAAATGTCCTCATATCTAACATATTCTGGGGAAGTTTTGATCATCTGAAGCCAGAGTATGAATTATCTCCCTCTTTACTTTTCTACATTGCTCATATTCAGATGATCCTTCCTCCAAGACCAACTATTTTTTAGTGTTGTTGACTGCACAACGGTAAAAAAATTGTCTGGACTATTGTCTCCTAACTGCAGTAAACTATTCTTAATAGATCATAATTGTCTATCTGTGTGCTTGGATTAAGAGAGGCATTCTTTCCCCCTCTCTCACGTTAGTGGCGGAGGCCGAACGTCCGGGAGGATGGTAAATCAAGACGACAACTGAGATTCGAACCCGAGTCCCTTTGTTAGGGGACACCGTGCTTGACCACTTGAGCCACTCCTTGTCGGCATTTGTGTGCTTATTCACTATCATGTGATCTACTCATATCGCTCAATTTGATTTTTACTAAAAATATTAAATCTTATTTTTTTGACCTATATCACTTACCATCCTCTAATTCTTTCTAGACTTTTGTCCTAACCACAAGAGAAGGATCTCTGTCGTGGGAGCACCTGAGATGATTAGGGCCCTGACACTTAAAATTAATACATTTAAGTCTATCATGGGAAATCTGCAAACAACTCCAGCCAAAAAAGTCTGCAAACATAAAAAATGCCCTTTTATCATTTTTAACCATTTTGTTCTTTATAATCCAACCTGAAATCGTCATATTTTCAAGAACGTTAAGAAATAGATTCAACAATGGTTTAACAGGCGAGATAGAATGTCAATCTTTCACCACTCGTAACAAGATCTTTGGATCTGATTTCTAGTTAACTTTCCATTTTTCTTATTGTAGGACGGTTGGACGCTAGAATCAATTAATTTTGCACTTATGACCTACTCCTATATGTGGTTCTACATGGGGAAACTGGCGCTCTCAAGCCCCCTTCTCTTCCCAACCCAAAAGTATGTATCTATACATTTAGCATAGTCAAAAATCACACATATATGCTTTTGTAAGATACAATATCAAGTTAGTTATTTGCTGAGTGGTAATACTATATACTTCCTACTCAAGTACCATAGATTTGAATCTTACTATAACCTTATTTTTTTACGGTTCATTTAACTCAACTCTCCCTATTATAGTTAAATACGCAGTTCATCTTCCTTACCTCCCTCCTATTGTAACTTTCTGCATTCGCCACTGCCTACTCCACAATATAAGAAGTCAATGTCTATTATATCAAAAAATTTGCAGTAGGTATATCTTGAAGAAGAGCAATCCCAGAGAACCTGGAGCGGATTAACAACCAAGAGCGGCGACGTCCAACAACCGTCTCGAGATAGAAGCTTTCCATCTTTGAACGCATTTGCATGTAATGCATCTACAACGTGAATTGGAGGCGGATGTGTGTACATGACAAAAAACGTGTATCAACGTCTAATATTATATTATAATTGTTGTGCATATGGATATTTGTGCTACTGGAACAAGAAATGAGACCAAAAATATGATCATTTTTATCCCCACATATACATAACAACAAAACAGACGAAGGAAGCAAGTTACTTCCCTCCTCTATTTTATTATGCATAAAAAGGGTCCCATTTTTTACTTCATTTTTTGTTCATTATTCTTGGCGTTACTCGTATTCGGGTACAAAGAATTTCAATCGTATCAGATCTTTATCCAGAATTCCACTTCCAAATCAGCTCGGCTTAGGATTCCTATAACATTGCATCTCGATCAAAAAATTTAGGACTTCGTGAAAACCAATTCAAATAAACACACCGAAGAAGTATCTACCAAGTGCCGAATATAAACTTAATGGCCATGTGGTAGCACAAGAAATCCACTTAGATAACAATGAGAAACAATAGAAAGTTCACTCCCAACGACCATTTTTAAAGGAATTATTGCCAAGAAAGTCTCCCATTGCCGATTCTGGAGATCATTTGGTTTGAAGGTTCCAGCTAAGTAAATGTCAACCTTCCTACCATTGGTAGGAATATATCTCTTTTTGAGAAATAGTTTCCTTGATACTAGAAGATCGGTGTAGCAGAAAGAATACACAGCGATATGTGTTGGGAGGGAATAGGAAAATCATCGGGCCCATGCCTAATTGGATGTGAACTTAAGCAGGAGTTAGCTTGTGCTATCAATCCTAATAGGAGTCGAATCTAAAAAGAAAAGAATATAGCTCCCTATGTGCAACATGGAGTTGGACTTAGAGTTGGAGAAGAATTTCTAGTTGCAACCACATACTATAGAGATCTGTAAATAGAAGTCTTGTGGGAGGCCATTGAGATCATCCCACCAGTTGAGGTGTGATCCTTCTAGTTGTTTGTTGGTGCCTTCTGTGGTAGAAGAGTCGGAGAATAAGAACAATTGGAGGAGCTCTCTTGGATGAATAAGAGAGGGTCAGTGATTTTGCCTTGAAGCAAAGTAGCGGATGATAGTCGGTGACACATTGAGAGCACTGACATAGCAGCTCTCTTGGTTGATAAGAGAGGGTCATCGATTTTGCCTTGAAGCAAAGTAGCGGTTGGCAGTTACAGACGTAGTGTTGCTATAGAGGCAACGGTCTGATCCAGTTAGCGGTCACAGTGGCATCAAGCAGTCCTCAGCAACTATAGGGGCCTCGTGAGGAGATCAAGTACAGAGGGAGGTTTTGTACACATTGAGTGTGATTCTCTTCTTCTTCGTCTTTATTGTCATGTGGAGATGGCTATCTAGATTTAGGGATAATTAAATCCAGGCAGTGTGAGCTGTAATCTTAATTACATAATACTTGTTGACCAGTGTTGCCATGTGATTTTTCTCTCATTGTCTTGGTGAGAGTTTTCCACGTTAATTCTGGTGTTTCTTGTTTGGATTTATACGCTTGTCGGTAATGCTTCTGTAATAAGTTTTCATCACATCTGGGACTGTATCAGTACAACATCCTCCACAAGTGATATCAGAGCATAGACTGTAGATATTGGTCCAGATAGGGAAGGATGAAGATGTGACAACGATAAAGTTGATAAGTACAAATTGACAGATTTGGAAACTCAATATAGATGATATTCTCTATTGTAAAGATCTATAGAATCTAATAGAAAGACAAAGGCAATGTAGATCTATACAATCTACACTACCTAAGAGATTGCCAATCTACTAAGGAAACAAGGCAAGAGCTGAACATGTCAGATGGCTTCTTCCCATTGACGGAGCATGAGTGGATCCATGAGATGCTTTCCCCACATGTAACACGTGAACAACGCACACTACACTATGTAGGATGTTGGTCGATCTGGCGTCGCCACAATGATAGCACCCATGGAGGAACCCCAAGTCACAAATCTGTGTTAGCCGCTTTTATCAAGGAGAGGACGAATGTCATCCTCGGACTGAGGAATCTACATTGTCCTCAATACAACCCACTCATTACCACCGAAAGGCCACCTCCCGATTGCGACGTTATCATCTTTGTTGATGACGATTTCTAGGATCACTCCAAGAGGGCGGGTATTGGTACTCACATGGTAACTCGTTCTGGTTCATACATCATTGGAACTGGACTACCCACCATGGCCTCGTCAGCTCTAGAAGTTGAAACCTTGTCTATCATCCAAGCACTACTTCTCTACAAAGAACACCAATGGACCTCTCCTGCCGTTTACTCGGATGCATCCTCAACAATCAAGATCCTACAACAAAAGGATCGACCTACGTGCAGGCTTGATCAACACCGGAGACGATATGCATCTCTCTTGCTGGAGCTCACCAGCATACAACTCTCTTATATCCCTAGAAGTCATAACTTCATAGTGGATAGCATTGCAAAACAAACCTTGTTTTCCTTTTCCCCGCATGTCTTTCATTCCAGCAAACCACCATGTCTATCCAAAGATATCCATGTAAATGTTCACTCTATTTGGCATGTAATAGAGAAAGGGATGAATAATATCTAATATCTATGTCTTGGGAAAAAATAGAGGGACAAAAGCCAGAGAGTACGTCTGATTTTGACTAGAAGAAATTAAACAGCAAGATTGTTGGAACAGTTTGAAAATGGTTCGACATTTCTGTGTTCCATCATGTCTCAAAAGAGACAAATGTCAAAGATCTGTGGGAGAAACTCAAGAAGTTATATGAGTGGAAGACTGTCACAAATAAAGCTTTCTTGATTAGAAAGTTGGTGATTCTCAAGTATCGGGATGGTACAAGCATCGCCAAACATATGAATGAATTCTAAAACCTTGTAAATCAAGTGGGGTCCATGAAGATGGTTCTTGATGATGAACTCCAGGCTCTACTTCTTATGGGATCATTACCTAACAGTTGAGAGACGCTCACAGTGACAGTCAGTAATTCTATACAGTTAGGAAAGTTGACACTTGACTAGGTGAAGAGAAGTCTGCTGAATGAAGAGACTCAGGAGACAACGAATCAGAGGTGCACTTCACAGAGAGTAGAGGTGTTGATAGAGCGAGAGACTGTGGCAGATCCAAGAGTCGTGGTGAGTCCCAGAACTATGAGATGTCTCGTGGTAGATCCAAGTCAAAGAGTAGTAGAGGGTGCTTCCATTGCGGCAAGACATGTCATTTCAAAAGGGATTGCAAGGTTTGGAAAAAGGAACATGGGTCTGAAGTCAAAGACAAACAAGATGACAACAAAAATACTACAATGACAATCTTAGATGATAGGGATGATGACGATGATGTGGTCTTAATAGTCCAAGAGCAGTGTGTGCATGCTGAGGATGATGATTCTGAGTGGGTGGTGGATATTGCAGCTTCTTATCATGCTTCACCAAGTAAGGAATTCTTCACTTCATACAGGAGGAGAGACTTTGGGAGGGTGAGAAAGGGAAATTCCAACTTCTCCAGAACTATCAGGATTGAAGACATTTGTGTTCAAATAAGTGTTGGTTTCATGCTCACACTGAAGGATATTTGTCATGTTCCAGATTTGCGACTGAGTTTGATATCTGGTACATTCTTTGATAGAGAAGGTTGTCATCTGGATTTTGGTGGTGGGAAATGCAAGATCGCCAAGGGGTCCTTAGTTATTGTATGAGGAAATTGTGTCACACATTGTACAAGACCAGATTAAGGTGCTCAAAGGAAGTCATATATATGCATTTGAGGATCACCAGATAGATCTATGGCATAAATGATTAGGACACATGAGCAAGAAAGGCTTGAAGCTTTTATTAAAGTAGAGATTGATTTCTTGTGGCAAGGATACTGGTCTCAGTTCATATGATGCATGTCAGACAGGAAAGCGTCGACATATTTCTTTCAAGACAGGATCAAAGGTGAAGTCATAGCTTTTGTAGCTTGTTCATTCAGATGTATGTGGTCCATTTGAGGTGACTTCACTTGGTGATAATTGGTATTTTGTCACATTCATTGATGATGCATCTAAGAAGGTGTGGGCTTACTTGTTGAAGACTGAGGATTAGGTTTTTTAGTGTTTTTATAAATTTCATGTTATGGTGGAGTGGGAGACAGAGAAAAATATGAAGGTCTCAGCACAGACAATGGAGAAGAGTGCACCTCCAAGCAGTTCCAAGATTACTATGTGTAGTACGGGATAAGGCATGAAAGGACAGAGTCTGACACACCACAACACAATGGTACAACTAAGAGTATGAACCATACTATAGTGGAGAAAGGTATATGCATGTTGAAGACTACAAAGTTGACATATAAATTTTGGGGTGAGGTAATGAGTACTGCCTTCTATTTGATTAATCGATCTCCATCAGTTCCTTTGGGTTTTGATATACCTGAGAAGGTATGGATAGGCAAGGATGCATCCTATGATCATCTGTGAGTATTTGGGTGTAAGGCTTATGCATATGTTCCAAAGGAAAAGAGACAAAAATTGGATGATAAAGCGGTGTCATGTATCTTTCTTGGCTATGGAGATCAACAGTTTGGGTATAAGCTATGGGATCATGTAAAAAGGACCATGAGCAGACACAGTGATGTGACTTTCTATGAGAATTGAATAGTTATAGAGCCAGAGAGTGATGATGCAGAGGTTGGAAGATTAGGTGATAGTTCTTCTGATGATGAGTATGAGGATACTTCAGCTTCTTTACAGGTGCAGTTTTCAGATGACGAAGAAGAGCAACAAGATCACCTTGAGTAGCCAAGTGATAGCACATCAAGTGATCCTATTCCAGATGCATAGATGAGTGATTCAGATTCATGTTCAGAGATTTATGGGCAAGGGGAGCAAGATCATCACCAGATAGAGTCCTCAGAGTAGTAGTTGAGGATGTCTGATAAAGATTGTCATCCTTTATGAAGATATCTGGCATCTCAGTATATTCTCCTTACTAATCAGGGGCAGTCAGAGACTTATCATGAGGCATGAACTCATAGTGATAAAGAACAATGGCATCAGGCGATGCAGGAGGAGATGTCTTCTTTCCAGAAGAATGATACCTATGAGCTTGTGGCACTTCCCAAGGGCCAGAGAGCAAGAAAGAATGAGTGGGTCTACATAATGAAGAGAGATGACAGCAGCAAGTATCCAACTTCTGATGAGGAGCTACATGAACCAGGGGAGCATCATCAGAGGAATTCTAAGCCTTGGTACAGAAGGTCGGAAATAAGGTTTTCATCCAGGATGGCTCGACATACCAGTCAGGGGTAGCTAGCAAAGTTCCAGGTTTGGGCATGGATAGAGAAGTAGTGCTGCCTAGATACTTCTTCTCAATTGCTTGAGAACAAAGTGAAGTTAGGATGAGACTTCAAAAAGATGGATGAAAACAACAGGATGATGGCATGCTTGAAGATAATGGATCCATCACGGGTTGTGATGAGGTCCACAAGCTACTCTAGATGATTGTTGAAGAGAACATCTCCCTCATGGGTCAGAGGGGAGATTGTTGGGAATAGGAAAATCATCCGACCCATGCCTAGTTGGATTTGGACTTAAGTACGAGTTGACTTGTGCTACCAATCCTAATAGGATTCAAATCTTAAAGGGAAAGGATATGGCTCCCTATGTGCAACTTAAAGTTGGACTCAGAGTTGGAGAAGGATTTCTAGTTGCAACCACATACCATGGAGGCCTATAAATAGAGGCCCTACGGGAGTCCATTGAGATCATCCCATCAGTTTAGGTGTGATCCCTCTAGTTGTTTATAGGTTCCTTCTATGGTAGAAGAGCCAGAGAAAAAGAACAACTGCAGGAGCTCTCTGGGTTGAATAAGAGAGGGTCCGTGACTTTGCCTTGAAGTGAAGTAGCGGTTGATAGTTGGTGGCACATTGAGTGCACTGACAGAGAAACTCTCTTGGTTGATAAGATAGGGCCTCCTACTTTGCCTTGAATCTAGAGGTTGGTGGTTATAGACGCAGTGTTTCCATAGCGGCAACAGTCTGACCCAGTCAACGGTCATAGTAGCATCAAGTAATCCCCAGCAATGACAGTGGCCTCGTGAGGGGATAAAGTAAAGAGGAAGGTTTTATACACACTATGTGTGATTCTCTTCTTGGTCATCTTTGTTCTCGTCTAGGGAGGGCTACCTAGATTTAGGGGTAATTAAATCTAGACAATGTGAGTTGTAATCTTAATTACATAGTGCTTGTTGGTCGGTATTGCCCCATGGTTTTTCTCTCCTTCTCTTGGGGAGAGTTTTCCATGTTAAATCTAGAGTTTCATCTTTGGGTTTATACGCTTGTCGGTAACACTTCCGCAATAAGTTTTCGTCACATCTGAGACCATATCGATACAACATCCCCAACAATATGCACATAGCAAGCATAAAAAAATAATCACACGAGCAATAAACCTAGAATTTACGTGATTCGTCTAGGTGACCTACTATATTAAAGGAGTAGAGAAAGTTCACTACTGTAAGAATATTATACACAGAAGTTACTATAAAAATGAACCCAAAAACCTTGAGAATTTTACACCCAAAGAAGAGAAAGAAAAAACTTCAATACTTTTTGATACAGGAAAAAAAATACATGCCCAAGGGCCCTATTCATAGTCTTCAACTCATAAGACTTCCACTAGGTATAGTTAATCCTAATTGGAGTCAACAAAAAAGTAGAAAACTGAGTTGCACATAGAGAGTCCTTTCCAACTCTGATTAGAGATCATAATTCCAATCAAAGTAGGAACATAGATTGAACTCAAACCAAGACAACACCTAGACTAGAACTACCAATACCTTAGACTAGGAGCCTTTAGGACACAACAAATATTTTCCTTGACTCGAGGTCATCGTCTTACAAAAATAAATAGTGAACTTCTTTTCCTATAGCCCCTGAGGGTATCATTGTTGGTTGTGAATGGTAACCATGTCTAGACATATCCAGAACTTAGACATTGGTAACAATTTCCTCACAAAATCAACATGATTGTCCTTGATGGTGATATTTCATGAGAATCTTCTCTTATGAAATCACTTCTCTCATGGAGATATAGTTGATTCCAATACTCTAGGTTCTTTCATGGAACATATGATCTTTACTAACATGGATATCACTTTGATGTTGCAGTAGATCAATATTGTTTTATGGTTAAGAATTATGTAGACAAGATTCTACTTTGTGCAGCCTCTTTGATGACTTCAGTCATTTTCTCGTGCTTAGCTTCAGAAATAGATGGTGCAATTATAGGTTGTAATGTAGCTTTCCAACTCACAACATAATTCATAGTAGTTAACAAGTATACAATTAGAGAACATCTCTTATCAAAGATCATTTGAGTGGTTTCAAGTACCAAAGTGGGAAAATTGAAACCGTGTGGGAATGATCAATAGGACATGCGAAGAAGATAAGGAGTCTCTACAATGTTCATGTAAGAAAATGAGAAAAACCATCAACAATGCACTTCACATAATTGGGTGGATAATTCAAACAAGAATAACCATACATATCGGTAAGGCATGGAGTTACACATGGAAAATGTGTTAGGCACACTCATGACTCCCTTGCAATAACATAATTCTTTGTGATACTATGGAATTTTGTTTTCTTTGAAGAGATCTTGTATCTGCAAGAAGTAAGCAAAAGACTACATGCAAACTATGTGTTAACACTAACATGATATATTGGTGATAATAAACCTCAGATGCTCCTCACACCACTAGAGGGGTCGTTAAAAGGGAAAAGAAGGGTGAAGAAGGAGTTAAAAAAATCAATAATTACATTAGTTCAAAAAAATAAAAGAATATTAATGATCATCAAGCTCGTGCGCTCATATCTTCTCACCATTAGGGGGTTGGTTAGAGAGAGGGGTGTATTACATTGTGGTTGATTCATGTCCTTACCTTTTACATGAATGTTTTTTGGGAAAAGGATTTTGTTCTCATTTGAGGTGTGGATCTACTCCAATGGCATAAGGAATTGGTCTTTATCTAGCCTCTCGAAGTTCTAGCCTTGGGGCATTCACTCAAATCTTGGATGGGTTTCCAAAAAAGCTATGTAGAATCTTTAAATGGTGGATTGAGGACTCTATTTATAGTGTGTAGGAGGGTTTCGATGGTGTTGGAGTGATTTCCTAGTATTAAAGGCATCCAAACACAAGATAGGTGGTTGAGGTACTTCTAGATACTTTAGGACGTGGCCTTGGTCAAACCATTCAAGATAAATGTGAGGCATGTGTCTAATGTGTACCCATCCTTGTAGAGTCTTCTGGGACATTTTATTAATGGTCAACTGGGGGAGGGAAGTATAGGAGGTGCATGTTTGGTGTGCTCCCCACCTTTTGGTGACTTCTGGGGTCTCCTCGCTTGTAAAAGTGAGACTAGAAAGATGACATACTTGTCTGATGTGTGTTCCCTATTTTGGAGACTTATGATTTTGAAATTTTCCAAATGATAGATGGGTCATGCATCAGATCAATGCCCCCACATTTAGGGTAGATTTATTCTCATTCTAGTGTATGTTCGTCCTAATATTTTATGTGAATGAAGGGTCCTATGGGTAGTTTAAGGTTGATAGGAAATGTGTGACATATGCATACATCAATCTGGGTGTTTTAGATAGCAAATTGAGGTGGACTTTGTCATTATGGTTAATTGTGTTGTAACTGGAGGTTAGGCTCCAACAATTCTTGAATAGTGACATTTAAGCAAGGTAGTTCAGAATGGAATATCCATGAACTGGATTTATAGATTGAATGGAAACCTTTCCAATGTGGTGGTTGTTATTTGAGTTCATGAGTGTGACCCTAACCATATAGAAGATTAGGATTATTACTCAAAGAACATGAAAGACTAAAAGTTAAGTTTTATAATGCCCACGCCCACTGTATAAAGCTCTAATTAGTTTCAAGAATCATGAATGGACCCACAAACCACCACTAGCCTTAACTGCATTATTTGTCCTTGCTCACGCACAAGCCAAGATCGACATCCTAATTGGTTACCCATCCTAGTATCATCCCAAGCTGAGAACAATTAACTTTGGAGTTCTTAGTGATAGGCTCCTAAAAAGGTGGTTCTCTAATTATTCCTTTTAAGATCAATTTTATCTGAGGCCTCAAATTTTAGGACGTTACAAACTCCCCCACTTAGACTCTTGATGTCCTCTTCAAGACTCTACTATATGGCCTCATAATATTTAGCCATTTCAATGCAAACCCAAAATGACCCATGGACACCCAGCTCCTAATCATGACTACCAGCGCAAGGTTGGCTACATCACCAAGGACATCCCTTTCCATCATGCCTGAACTGCATGGCTCAAGACTGAAATGTGACATGCCCATGTGGGCCCCACCTACTAGAGGGGTTATAGCTTTGATACTATTTGTTACACCTAGGAAGAGTTTTAGGAATGATGATTGGCCCCAAAAACCACCACTAGCCTTAACATCTACTTTGTCATCACTCGCACACAAGTTGGGATCAAATTCCCAATTGGTCATCCATCTTATTACTACTCCAAGCTCAGCATGCTTAAAATTGGAGTTCTTAGTAATGGGCTCCCTGAAAAAGGAGGTACACCTTGGTGATACGAGTAGTCCAGTTATTACTTTTTAGATCATTTTTTTCGAGACCTCAATTCCTGGGATGTTACAAGTCTTAATAGTTTTCCCATTAGAAGATGAGGTCAGGAGAATTGTTTGTGAACACGTCCATGATGTGGGATCAAGTTTTAAGACTGAATGACTAACTTCAGAATTGCTCACCTCATTGAGGCTTAGTATTATGCTCACCTCATTGAGGCTTAGTATGTTGCTCACCTTAGTGAGTGTTGTCTTCTTTCTCACCTTAGTGAGTCCTTGCTCCTCTAAGTGAATCTTATCGTCATTTTCACTACAATGGGACTTATCTTCATTCTCACTTCAGTGATTCTTGTTATCATCCTCACCTCAGTAAATTTTTATGTCATGCACCTCTATGGGAGTTGGGTTTAAGCTCATAGTAGTGGACCTTAAAAATGTTCTCACATGGGAAGACTTGGGATCAAGATCACTATAGTGAGACTTGAGATGGTTCTCAAATGCGGGGAGTTGGCATTAATCTCCCCTCAGTAAGACTTCAAGCCACATACTCTTTGATGGGATTTGAAGTTGTACTCACATGGGGAGACTTGAAATTGAGATCACTGTAATGAGACTTTGAGACATATTCTCCTTGATGAGACTTTGAGACATGTTCACATCAATTGAGACTTGAAGTCATAAGCCTTGTAGAACCTTTGTCTGTCCTTTCCAAGTAGGCATTATAGTATGACATAGTGTAGAACTTTTGTCCTATTTTTGCTTTGCTAGCATGCCTAATGGAATGCCTATTCATTCTTGTTTATGCTGACTTGTATCATTTTCTATTTGTAGTAGGCATGAAGGAATGACTACTCATTCCTATTTATGTAGCCTCATCTCACTTTTTCTTTGTTAGCATGCCTTAGAAGGAACATCTTCTCATTATTGTTCATGTTGCCTCATCTTGTATTTGCTTTTCTAGAAGGAATAAGGAACATCTACTCATTCCTATTTATCTAACCCTCATAATTTATCTATATAATGTATGCATGTCCTATTTGGGTTGGTTTGAACATATGGCATGTTCAAGTAAAATGGAATCTTGAAATGATTTGTTTGAAGGTATGCTTGTTCAATTTGCTTTATGGAACTTCTATTTTTTCTTGACTGACGTGGCACCATCAAATGCCTTATTTAAATAATTGCATTATCATCTTCTTCCCATTTTGAGGAATATCTACCCATTTTGACCGCCATGGTATTGAGTGAGCATCAATTTTCTCATACATGCACTTCCTACATAAGCATGTTTGTTTAGAACATCAAGTTCTTCTCTTGTGTTTGAACTTTAAAGAGTGTAATACCACCCTTGTTGTCAATATTATCTTCCTAAGATGGAAGATTCAGGACGTACATTGATGTACATATTTTCACTACTAATTTGTGGGATAATTTAGTCATGTGTTCAAAGGAAACGTTCCAATATTCATATGTTTTATGAATCTTTTTCCTAATAACATGTAATAGAATGTGTGCATCAATTCTTCCTCTTTTTTGTATAATTAGACATATTTTATTATAATTAATATATTGTTGAATATAGTTTGTTTTAATGTAGGGAATGATGAAAAGAAATGCCCTAAGTAGTGGGCATTGAACCCCAAGTCAGTAGCATCAATATATTGTCCAGAATCGACAAAACGTGTGCACAAGTTTTGATAGCACTAACTTTGAAGTCAGTGGTACTAACTCTATCATGTAAAATTAAGCAAACAGATAGTAGAATTTTGGTGGTACCATCATTTTTTGTAACCGACCCAGATTTAATGACACAATTCAATGAATATTGTTGTTATGACCTAGTATAAAGGAGGATGATCACCAAGCCTCTTAACATTTTTCTAAATGTGTTTTGATGGGTAGGAGAACACAAGAAGTGGCAGAAAAGTGGAAAGTGTTGATCTTCACATCTTTAGAAAGAGATTTGGCAGCCAAGACAACATCCTTTCATGACCATCTTTGGAGTGTATCTCCATTAATCATGGATCTTCAATTTTATCTCATTTTTTACATGTTTTCTTCTTGATTCCACCTTGAACATGTGCGGCTAATTTTTTATCTCTAGGTACTGGGAGTAGCCTAGTGCAATGTTTTAGTTACAACATGATTTATTAATTTATTTTTGTTGCATAATTTTTATGGAATTTGATTATACCTCTATTATTTAAGCTTGTGCAACTTAGAAAAAAATTTAATACTTTATTCACTTCAAGAGAGTGGTTATCGTCAAGGGAAACCTCATAAACTAAACCAATAACACATTGTGAGAGCAGGATTACCGTTGGGAGGGAATAATTGAGAGATCATTCTTCGTAGTTCAAACTAGAATAAGCAATACATAAGAGAATTTGGTTTTATCTAGTTTGAAAATGGTATTGCACCTCGAGAGAGGGTAATACTAATTTCATGTCTATAATCATAACGTAAGAATTATATTTTAAAAATGAATAGAATTCAACTTTAGATAGTCATGGTGAAACTGGGTAACCCATAGCTCATCTGTCTCCTTCACAATAGATTTTTTTTGCTTTCTTAGTTTAACTTTATTTTAGTCATAGTATTTAGTAAATTTCAATTTGTACCTTCATCCTATTTGATTGAGTCTAATTAGTAGTAGTCTTTAACCTCAAATCTCCCCCATGTTCGATACTTGGGACTCATAATTTCATATTAATTGGACATGTAAACTTGTGTTTAGTATGCAAGCTTAAGTCATGTTAAGTTTTTGGTGCCGTTGTCGAGGATTTGGTATGGTTAACACTGTAATAAAATTAGTATTAGCCATTCTAGGCCCAAAAAAATCTCTTCTTAAATTTTATTGCTAAATCTTTTTGTGAAAATTCATTGACATGTCTTTTTGAAAATTAGTTGCTAAATCTATTTGTCAAAAAAAATCTCAACATTTATTTGCCTTTTGTATCACAATTGTTGAGTACCTTTGATATGAAAAACTAATTTTATCTTGTGTAGGTACTTGAGTTTCATGGAGGTATGAGGAATGAGGGTGTTGATAATCAAGTTGGTGGTGCAAATGAAGGTTGTAACACCCCAATTTTCATATGACATAAGTTAGAAGATAATTTTCTTTTTAAATTTGAGAGTGTCATAAACATGATAGTCATCACAAAAACAATAGACATACTAGTGCATAAAATATATTCTCATAAATTCTTAAGAAAGAAACTTGGTTAAATTAAACTTTATAAAAAGTCTAAATACATGATATAAAAGATTGCACTCTGCCTTAATATCTTGGATCATGTAAATGGCACGCCACTTAGCAAAATCTATTAAAACCTTTGATGTGTTAGTTCTCTTGACTGATCTTCCTGAAGATTAGTACCGACAAATATCTCATCTCCATCCATGCAAAAATAGGAATACTACCATTAAAATATGTGACACTGAATTTCTAATAAGATAAACATAAATATACTATAAATGAAAGTTGAACTAAGCTATAGAAGTTGTAAATTTACACTAAATCAATCTATCTATTATTTATATCTTTTCTTTGCTTGTAGACACCATTCTATAATGAGTCCTCCTCTATGACATTGAAGTACCCTCTATGATCGAAACGCACACTCTATTGGCACAATGTGCCCTTTGTTGACACCAATGTGTCCTCTATTATGCAACGCACCCTCTGTTGGTAATGTGCCCTCTTTTAACACAAAAGTATCCTCTATGGTACAACACACCCTATGTTGGCACAACATGTCCTCTGTGACACTCGCAATATTCTATGAATCGTCCAGAGACACTTTAGTAAGGACTTTCCTATAATGTATATAGTTAATATTATGATGCCATCTTTCTATTTACATTCTTAATTTATTATCTCTGAATCTTAATCTATTATCTTTAAATTTGTATCCCTATTCTTTAGTCTAAATATAATTTAAATCTGAATCTAAAATTTGGTATTCTTATTGTATGAATAAATCTGTATCTAAAACTTTGATTTAATAAAATATCTTAATTAAATTCTGATATTTAATATATGATATATGATATTTGAGACTAAGACTTGAGAAAATAAGCTGAACTAAATCTAAATCTGGATATGAAATTTGATATTTGTATTGTCTACATAAATCTTAATCTAAAGTTCTTTAATTTACCAATCATACAAAAACTTATATCTAAGCCAAAGGGCTTGAGAAAATAATCTGAACTAAGAATAAAAATATTGAGTGTCTAAAAGTAATATAAATAAAAAATATCTAAATCTGAAAATTGGGAAACATGACTCAATTTGAAAGAAACTGAATTGATCAAAGAATTATTGGATATGAGACACTAAAGTATGAAAGTACTTAATCTCTAAGTTACATTGTAGGAAGGTATAGGATGAATCATAATAATCATATAATACAATGAACATGGCCAGCTTAAATTTCTTAGAGAAATGTCCTACTTGCTCTTCTTAGGTTGAAGAAACTCTAATAATGTTATAGAAACCTGAATAGACTTTGGATAGAAATCTATGGCAACTTCCTAAGGACTTCCCAGATCTAGAGTCTGCCCTAAAGCTCTAAAGTCTGGCGGAAAACTTTGACTTGGTTGATGATGTCGGTCGAGTAGGGAAGCAATGCTTGGATGGAATTTGTGAAGCACATGGGTTACTATTGTGTTAGTGGGTATGCTAGGATCATGGGGAAGGTCTCTTTTATAGTTTTTAGGGCTATAGAAATCTTCTTGTCTAATTGGATTTAAATCTTGAATATCCTTTGTCCTTTAATTTCACATTGGCCATTATCTTGATCTAAATGTATTAAAAGATAAATAAGGTGAAACATCTTTCCCTCTATTAATTTTTTTAGTTCAAATTCGTGGTTAAGGTATTTATCTCTTTTTGGTGACTTCCCTTGTTATTTTTAAGTATCTTTTGGATGAGTTATTTTAGAGGTGAGATGACAGAGAGAGGAGATTTTAGTATTACCATATGTTAAACAAGTAATATTGTATATTCAAAATTTTATGTCATTGATCCTTCACTTTATATTTTTTGTTGTATTCCAAGGAGTAGGAGAGACAAAAAATAGAGAATAATACTACTTATTCTTTATGTTAAAATTATGTAAAAAGGAAAACATTATCACTATTTCTTATTCAATAAATTTTTTCACAACCTAGAGATTCAAATCATTTATCATTCACTTAGTCTCTTTTAAACATTCTAAAGAGTTAGGGAGAGGAAAGAAGAGAGAATGCATTTTCATATCCTTTTATGTGTTTATTGTGTACAAGGGATAAGGAAATCCTTTATAACTATCTCTTGAGAAACTTAAAACCATGTCGTTACCTAAATTATCATTCACTATACTTTCTTTTTGTAATCATCGAGGAAGAGAGGAGAAGACTGAGAGAGTAATATCATTCCTTTCACCATAACATTATGCCTTGATCAAGTGATCACTTCTTACCATGTAATTAAAATCAATGCACATTATTTCTTTTAAAGAATCAAAAAAAGGAGAAAAAAGAAAAAGGAAATTTATTCGTACCTACATGTATTAAATGTACAGATACAGTATAGAATGTGATTTCAATGTATTATTTAAAAATTGTTGAGTACAATTACTCACTCGCATATATTTTGTGTTTTTGAAATGATCTTCTTGTTATGAAATATTAAACCATTTTTAATTCTCTAGATTAAATACATCATTTAATTTCTAATTTACATAACATCTTGTTCCCATAACTAAATCTTATTTTCCATATCACGCTTCCTAGTTGTATTGGGGAGGTGATGGGTCAAAAACCACACTTTTCTATAATCTGCAATTAATATACTCATTTTGTAAATTTGATCGCACTATAGTCAATTATTCATACATTGGAATGTTAAAAAGAAAATAGTAAAACTTTTCCTTCAACTTTCCTTCTACTTCAATTTTTAAATACATGATCACCATATTGACTAGATATTGACCAATATATAATTAAAATTATTTGAACTTTTCTAAAATTATAATTATGAAGACTTTGATAAATCCTTCCATTTATTTATTGAAAAAAAACTAATATTCTTCATAGAAAACCTATCATGTATTGTTTTCTTTCTTCAAAGAATTTAGGACAAACCCTCTTTCTAAATAAAAATAAAATTACTCAAAGTTGCTCCAATAAAAAATGATATAACTCTCGAACAATAATCAAATCTTTCTCAATAATTCTACTAAAATTCTCCATATCACATGTTTGACTATGAGGTCTTTTCTAGTTAATTATCATCTCTAAATCTTTAAAATATAATCGTTTTTCATTTCTTTATTTTCTTTTTGTTCTATGGATTAAATATACATATTGTTATCTTCTCTTGAATTTATTGTCCATACAAACGGTGACCAAAAATGGTCAAACTCCAGCCATTGATGTATGTATATCTAAATAATATAAATAACCACTTAGATTCTCAAAATAAATTGTTTATTATTTATAATTATTCACAACTTTTTTATAAACAATCCATAACTTCTTTTCTAAAAATAGTATAGTTTTGAAACTTTGTCAAAATCTATATACTATTTTTTTAATTGTAAGAAATTTTTCAAAAATTAATTTACATAAATGGATAGTAAAATTACCATTCTATCCCTGACATGACCAAGGTTCATTAATGGGATCAAAATGGACCTATAGATCATTAGATCCAAATTAGCATATGTGACGTGTGTTTTTCTTGGGCCTCATAGAATAAAATTGTAATAAATATATTACTTAGAATTTGGGATGTTACAAAGGCATTGGCAATGCAGTTGGTGTCCTTGTATCTCGGTACAATCCCAGTTTATGATGATTGTAGGTATCTAGGGAAGTAGATTAGTTATAGAGGTAATGAGAAACTAAGGCTAGGAGATTCTTATTTTCCTTGAAGGGGTCTACATTTTTAACACATGATGCATATCACAACAACACCTTTAGAAATTAGATGGAGAAGAAGACTTAGGCACTTTAGATACGTTGGAGGCTCTCCTTGGCAAGTATACGTCAAACATGATTCTTATTTTGATAAAGCTAGACAGGATATGCATGATAGAGGGTCTCAAATTAGAAGTGTGTGGACTCATATGTCACATCTGGCCATAGAGATGTTAGACTTGAAGAAGACAACACAATATATTTTCTCTAGAAACACGGAGTCAACACACCACCACCATCAGGCCAAGAGTATTTCTTATATAGTGAATAGGGATGTTCTATTGTAGAGACCCCATATCCATACATTTCTCTTATAATTCTAGAACAAGAGAAGTGTGTTTCCATTGATAGTAAAATAATTATAATACTAGAGAGACTCCAGATTCATACACCCTATGACACATGGGAGATATTGTTCCTCGAGTTCCTTATCCCAGTAGCTGGAATAAAAAACTGGGGGTAGGAGAACCTTGGAATCATGCACATGTGAGTTCTTAATCCAATGTATAAACTTTGATAAGAGGCAAACAAATTCCAGTCACATTGGTTTTGCAAGGGGATGCACCTAATGACTCCATCTTCCCCGTGTTTACTCCCCCATGTATACTCCCCCAGTTCTTGAGGAGGTTCCCAAGTAGCAAGATCGTGTAAATCTTCTAATACATAGTGGAACAGTCATATTTAAGAAGAAGGCATCTACACCTAAAAAAGGAGAAGATACAAGAAAGCACAACTATGCCAAATTTTATTGCATAGGATGGTGTTGATTCAATCTATAGGGTTAGGCCCCTAAGAGTTATATTCTAATAACCTAGATTTCTCTCTCATTCTATTAATATAAATTGTGATTCCTTCAATGCTCTATTATGTTCAACAACCTCCCTCACCCTCAATTAGATGACTTGGAGTCACATTATCCCTAATAGATGAATTGATTTTGATTTAATGGTCACTTTGTGGTTATATTTACTATAAATAAGTGCATACTTACACTTTTGAAAGTGAATTTATAAAAATGATTGCCCTCAATATTATCATATGGGATCCAAAATTTTAATACAAGAGGTTGAGTAAATTTTCAACTATTGGTCAACATTTCATCTCAATCTGAGTTATACTTTAGGAGGTATGGATTTTATAATATTGCTAAAAAACACATTCGAACTTACTTAAATAGGTCAACAATTTGTGGAATTTCCTCTTGGCTAATGAGAGGGTTCAATTTTGGATACAAGGATTCATGCTCTCTTCCCTTGGATCTACTTGTGGTCCATGATGGGCCTTAATTTAATAGCTACCTGGTTGTCTTCTACCTTATCTCAGCTAAGGTACAATAGCTTTTGCAATGGCAAATCAGGAACTCCTAGCCCCCAATTAATGCCCCATGTCTTCCTATTTCTTCTTCCTATTTCAATTGTTCTTATTCCTCTGTCCATGGCTTCAATTATGTATTGTCAGTTTTGGCTTTTTCCCTTTTCTCCTCCTTATCCTCAAACAATCTCGGATCTATCCTTGTTGTGAGCTTGCGAGCTCAGGAAACCTTCTTGAGTGGGCTATCAAGCCATCTTTACCCTCCTTTTCCATGTTCCTGCAAGCATTGTACACAGGAAGGTTGTGTGGGAGAGAAGGCTCGAAAACCTTCGATCTGTAGTGTGAGCAAGGTGTATTGATGATCTACGACCTAGCTTGGTCGTGGGTCCCTATTCCTCCCAAGTCTGAACCTAGTCAAAGCGGCCACGAGGACTATTGTAGAGTGAGACATGGAATTCTTCCGCATCACACCCGCATGGGAAGCAAGACACCCTTAACCATTGTATGAATATTCGATGATCAATTGAGGTGTGCTACTTCCCACCTTGGCACACTCGTTTGACCATAGTAAAAGCGCCATCATGAGCCAGTGGTAGGATGCCAGGTGGTCGGCCACTCCCCTTTCTTTCACGGCCCAGTTGGGTGACCAATGACTGCATGATCAAGAATCAAGGGCCAAGATGTGCCCATCCATGGCAATTTTTCTTCCATTTTTGTTCTAAACTCATCCTTGAACTTGCAAAAGCCGTGTCTCATGCATCCTTCGGCCAAAAACATCGTGTAATATATCAATTTGGATCCCAAGAACAAGATATACCCAATGAGACTAGTTTTAGGACCTAATTCTACTTGTATTTCCTCTGATATGCTAAATATGATTGCTTTTGACCTCTTTCTACTTGATTTTTGCTATTTATTGCTCAAGCTTGATCCTTTGTGCCCCATAACTTGATGTTAGCCTAATATTAGTCACTTGAATAGATTGATACATCAAGATTGAATTTATTGATACATCAAGATTGAATTTATCCATTTTTGGTATTGTAAAATGATCATGTCTTACTTAAGTGGCCTAAGGCCTAAAATGGGCCTATATGCAAAAGATCACTTCTTTTATGTTAAAACTTGTTCAAGTGTGCTTCAAATCTATATGAATTCTATAGATCAGTTGGTCCCACCCTCTAATAAAGTCATCTTTGATCAAGTTACCTATTGAATTTTAATGATGACTT
The DNA here is from genome assembly GCA_963693085.1 of Alisma plantago-aquatica. Classification (NCBI taxonomy): domain Eukaryota; kingdom Viridiplantae; phylum Streptophyta; class Magnoliopsida; order Alismatales; family Alismataceae; genus Alisma; species Alisma plantago-aquatica. The sequence continues at coordinate 429,801,059 of OY856415.1, forward strand.
GTGACAGTAGATTTTTAATATGGCCTTATGTGTACATCTGTGATGACTGTTAAACATTATGCTTTTATTGATCTAAAATTACTCAAGATGATCATGTGGACTCCAATACATGCCTTGTACCCCTAATTTCTATGTGAATCAATATTATTCTCTAAGATGACTTATTGAGTAAATCTTGACATAAAACATGTTCATTTGCATAGTGATATCTAGAACTTTCATCTTATGAATAGATCACCCTAATGAACATCCATGATTGTTGATGCATCTGAATTAGGAACTTATTTATCACTATGACTCCTAACAAAAGTACATCTCATTTGCACTCTAATGATGAATATCTTGCGTGAAATGACCCTATATGACTACTGAATTGATGACTATCTTGTTTACCTTACTCCAATCATATGATTAATCCATCTCTAAGATCCTAAAACCATAATCTTAGATCTTTGAATTGGTAGTGGTCTGTCATCCTAATATCTAAATAAATCCATATTGTATGATGTAGCTTGTAGTTTGAGATTTTGAAATCGATGTTAAAGGTTTTTTCCCTAGAATTAGGTGACATATATAAACCCCATGACTATTATCAATGAACCTAATATTCCTGATATTAATCCAATTACACTTAATTGTAATCTCAGAATTTGTTGTTTGGATCTCTTGCCAAGTCAAGCTTGCTATATATGGTTTTCTATATCAAATGGTTAATCTTGTACCCTAATCAAGATACGCTTTATCCTACAATCGGTTAGACTAGTGGTAATGAACTTGCTTGTATGTATATATGCTTGAACTTCTTGGCTTTATATACTTCTTTGACATAATTGTTCCCTATGACTGATATGTTCGCTTTGCTTGAAATATATTGAAAAAACCTTCAACATAATTGAACTCATCCATTATACAAACCTTATGAACATGCTTATATTCTCAGGGTAAGTGCATAAGGCATGTTGAAATAGGGTTATCCCATTGACCATGTTTGTTGAGGTCCTTCATGTAGAGTTTAGCCTTAAATGTCCCTCATGGACCCTTCCTTTGGGAAGATGGTCAATGACCATTTAATGTTTTTTACTATTATGGAAATGCACCTGAAACATGCTTGAATGTTAATAAGAAAGTATGTAATGTTTTTTCTTTCTTTATGTCTCTTATATTAAGTTTTTCCAAGCATATATGTTCTCTTAACCCTACAAATTTATGTCTTTTATAGTATACTCAGCATAGTTGTGTTGATGTGTAACCTAATTATTATTTTATGTAACATGGACTCTATGGATTTTCTATGATTGTTTCTTTTGCTTGACTACTATAACTAGATAATCATATTTCTATTGGAATCATCTAATGAATACAAATGAAACATCCATTGGTTTGATATCTGGAAGGGTTATGATCTTAACTGCAATTGCTAGTTCAGAAAACTTTTACCATGCCATGTTATCCATACCTTACTTATCTAAATTGTTGGTTGTGGTTTTATTCATGCATATGTTATGTGATCAATTATAGGGACGGACACCTAGGTCGACTCACTTTTGGTTGTTTGGTCATCAGGAGTGTGGACTTTAGGTAATTAACAATTTCATTACAAATGGAATTAGAGCATGAAATATCCTTTATGTTCGTTTATTAACCCTAAGACACCCACTACATTATGATTAATTAGTTCTCATATCCTCACGTGATCCTTCTCATGATAATTAATCACATTATCTTTTGATTATGTGTATCTTATGTATGGAGAACCTAAAATTTAATTGAATTGGTAAAATTTGAGTAAGATGATTATGAACCATGACTTGAACTTAATTTGAAAACTCTATTATGATTGATGTAAGAACTCTTGAAGGTAATACCTCGTGTATGATCCCTCAGATCATGTAAACTTAACTTCACCACATCTAGACTACATACTTCTTATGTTTGAGGTAAATGATAATAATATTGATATGATGAAATAAGGAGGATTTGTACCTTATACCTCATTATTGATGAGGTCCCTATTTGGGTAAGTCCATGTTTCCCTATTGTTGACTAAACCTCAAACATTGTGAATAAGACTTTTCCCCTATTTGATGTGTGTCATGATCATGTTTGGACATGACTATGACTTTGGACTCTCAAAAACATGATGAAAGTATTTGTTACAAGAGGCATTTTTCATATTTATTTCCATGCCTCTTTGTAAACTCAATTTTGAATAGCATAATGGATGTGAATCACACTATTGCCCTATTTTTCCCTAACTCTTAGAGTGCCCAATTTGACTTCTCAATTTTTGAATTAACCCATAACTTGATCTAGAAAGGAAGGGAATGCAAAATTATGACCTTGGTTTGAAAAGTCTCGAAATATTGTTTCCCTATCATGATCTTGATCTTGATCTTGATCTCATGACCTCATGAAGTATGACATGATAATTGATACTCTCCATATTTGGATATGCTTGATGGCTCATGACTAATGTTGACTAATATGCCAGATTAGGGTGGCAGTTGACTTATGACTCCCCTAAACTAGGTCGCATCCCTATTATGTATGGCTCTAAATTTCATCGTGTTGGTTATTTATAGTTTTGAAAGGTAACCCCTTCCACCCAATTTTGTTTTTCTAACATAAGCCTCTAATAGGTCAAATGCATGATGATATTGGTACTCATTCTTGGAATCTTTATTAAATGATTATATTGAAATATGATGATGTTGACCATAGCTTGTGGTTAAGTTCCTATAAAGACATGGGTCTAGATCGTTCATCAACCTTGAATACAATGACAATGACATTAATATTGATATGACGAAATGTTTCTTGATTATTTTTCACTTATTGTATATGGATGAATGATCAACCCTAATGTCTAAAGAGAAATCTAAACCCTGGATTCAAAAAATGTTGGACCTATGACTTTGGTATTCACACTTTTACTCTTAATATTGATTTATGAAATCTTGACTGATGATTATTGATCTCCATATTGATCGGACTCCTATGATCACCCTATTGCGATGTTTAGATCACCCTTGGTATATGACTGATGACTTTCATGTTCCCAAATCTTGAAAATGTGAAATGATGATTATGTTGATCGCTTGATTTATGACTTGGGGATGAGCTCCCATATGGACTAATGTGGGGTTTAAAGAACAAAATCATGATATTGAAATATGATGTTTATGTCTAATTGTAAAAAATGAAATTTTAGTCATGGATGTATAGCCCCACCTAATGTATAAGATAGAACCCTAAATGTTAGGAATGAACTTCATGATTTACTCTTTATTGAAATAGCGCTTCTTGTTTAACCTAAAATGTGATCTATCCAAATTTTTGGTCTATAGGATGATCTCTCCCAATTTGTGAATCATACAATGATGTTCCCAATTTGATGATCAGTGCAACTATACATTGATTACAATGCTTGATTTCTCAATTTTGAAATAGTGTTGATGGAAGTACCAAGATGATAATGACATGGAATTTGAGTCCCACTCTTGATTGATGGTTGGATTTAATTTTGGGGGAAAAAAATTTTATTTAAGGTGGGGAGGATGTGATAACGTGGATTGTTCTCTCTCATTCAATTAAATACATCTTGACTCCTTAGATTCTGTATCATGTTCAATAACCTCACAAACCCTTAATAAAATGACTTTGAGTGTCATATTTCCCACTTGATGAGTTGAATTTGATTTAATTTCACTTTGTGCTTATATAGACTATAAATAAGTGCATAGTTAGACAGTTGAAAGTGAATTTCCAAAACTGAATGCTCTCGAGATTATTATGTGGGATCACATTTTAATATGGGAAGTAGAAGAAATGTATGAAGCAATGGTAAAAAAAATCATCTCAATAAGAGTTATGAGTTTTAGAGGTATTAATTTTACAGAATTGTCCAAGAAACAGACATTTGAGTTGAGTTAAACAAGTCAGTAATCCATGGGATCTCCTCTCAATCAATAATTAGGCTCGATTTTGGATAATGGATCTACACTCCCTACCTTGGATCGACTAATGGTCTAGGATAAACCTTAATATAATGGCTATCGGGTTGTCTTCTACCTTATATCAGACAAGGTCCCATCGATTTTACAATGGCCAATCTTGACCTCCTAGCCCCCAATTAATACCCCTTTCTCTCTATTTCTTCTTCCCCTTTCAATTGTTCTTCTTCCTTCATCCATGACTGCCACCATGAATGGCCAATTTTTGGTTTCTTCCCTTTCCCTCCTCAACCCCAAACAACCTTGGATCAGACCTCATTGTGAGCTTGCGAGCTCGGGTGGCCTCATTGCACGGGCTATCAAACCCTCTTTCCCCTCCCTTGTCCATGTGTAGGTGACCTCCAACCATTGTTGGGCCAACACTTTTCACATGAGGTTCGGATGGGATAGAAGGCTTGATAATCGTCGTTGCGCAACAGGAGCAAGGTGGACCAGCAATTTGTGGTCCATCTTGGTCATAGGTCCATGTTTATCCCTCATTTGACTAAGGTCAAGGCGTCTGTGAGGAATAGTACCAGAGAACCATATGGATGTCACCCCCATGTGGGAGGCAAGACACTAGTAACCATCATATGATGATCTCACTATCATTTGAGGTGTGTTGCTCCCTCCCCTTTGGCACCCTCATTTGACCGCAATCAAAGGGCCAACATGGGCCAGTGTTGGGGCTCCATGTGGCTGGCCTCTTCCCTTCCTATCACGACCCAGTTGGGTGCCTAGAAAGCATGTGATCAATAATAAAGGGACATGCACTTCCCACCTGTGGAATTTCTTCTTCCATTTTTATTCTAAACTCATGCTTGAACTTGCAAAAGTCGTATCTCATACATACTTGGGCCAAAATCATCATGTGGTATATGGTTTTTGATCTAGAGAAAGAGATCTACCCAATAGGACTAGTTTCAGGACCTTCAATTTATAGTTCTTATGATTTGCTAAATAATATAACTTTAGACCTCTTTCTACATGATTTTTTCCATTTAATGCTCAAGCTTGATCATTTATGCCCCATAACTTGATGTTAGCCTAATATTATTCACTCAAGCATATTGATACATGAAGATTCGAATTTTATCCATCTCTGGTATCCTAAAATGATCCAATCTTACTTAAACGACCTAAAATGGGTCTATATGCAAAATATCACTTATTTCATGTTAAAACTTACTCAAGTGTGCTTCAAATCTCTTTGAATGCTCTAGATTGGTATATCTCACCTTCTAATAAAGTCATCTTTGATCATGATGATCGTGAGTCACTTAAAATCGCTTAATATGGCCTTATGTATACAATTTTAAAACTTATGCTTTTAGTAATGTAAAGTTACTCAAGATTATTATGTGGACTTCAAATTTATAATCGTACATGCCTTGTACCCCTAATTTCCATGTGAATCAATCTTGTGCTTCAAGATGACTAATTCACCATATCTTGACATGAAACATGATCTATATTGGATAGTGATATTTGAAACTTTAATCTTATGAAAAGATCACCCTAATGACCATCCATGCTTGTTGATGCATATGAATTGGTAATGTTTTTATCAGTATGACACCTAATCAAAGTGCCTCTCATCTATACTCTAATGATGACTAACTTTCATGAAAATGACCCTATATGACTACAATATTGATGACTATGTTGTTTACCTTACTCCAATCTTGTTTTCTCCATCTCTAAGATCATGAAACCCTAACATTATATCTCTAAATTTCTAGTGATTTGTCACCCTAAGATCGAAATGAATCCATATTGTATGATATAGCTTTATTTTGAACATGCATGACCTAGTTTTAGATTTTGAAACCAATGTTGTAGGTTTTGGTACCTAGACTTAGGTGACACATCCAACCCCATAATTATGATCAATGAACCTAATTTGTTTAATCCGATAACACTTATCATTAACTCAGGATCGATTGGTTGACTCTCTTGCCAATATTCAGTCAAGCTTATCATTTTCTAAATTAGATGGTTAATCTTGTGTTCTAATAAATGTATGTTCTATCCTACTATTGTCCAGACTAGTGGTATTGAACTTGTTTGTATGTATATATACTTAAACTTCTTAGTTATAGCTACATGTTTGAGCTACTTGTTCCATATGACTAGTACGTTCACTTTGCTTGAAATATATTAAACAACCCTTGAACGTAATTTAACCTATCCATTATACAAACCTTGTTCACCTACATGTATTTTCAAGATAAGGAAACAAGGTATGTTGAAATAGGATTAGCTCAATGACCATGGCCCATGAGGTCCCTGACATAGAAACATGGTGACATTAAGAATTTCACCTTAAATGCCCCTCATGGACCCTTCCTTTAGGTATTTGGGCAATGGACATTAATGTTGTTTGGTATAATGAAAATTCACTTAAAACAGGATTATATATTAATAAGAAAGTCTTTATTTTTTTGCTTTCTTTGTTTCTATCATATCAAAAAAAATCAAACATATATGTTGATTCACTAGATTTTAATCATTTTTCACATGCCATTTTCCCATATATTTCAAGCATAAATATTCATCTAGACATGATTTAGGCATTGACTATCATCATTATCCTGTTACGCACCAATGCATCAAATTATGAGTATTTTTACCAAATTATGTCAATTCATCACATTTTATTTGGACTTATGTTGGTTTTCCTTTGTTTTATCATTTACTGCAAAAATCGGTGCTATCGACAGTAAATTTGGTGGTACTGACAATAGGAAAAATCCAATAAGGAAATCTCAAAAGGATAGTTCTACTGAGAGAAAGCTTGGTGTTACATAAAAGGTCTTCTGTGTTACTAAAAGATGGAGTCGATGCCACCAACTCTCCACCCAGATTGCATTATGATTCAAACATTATGGATTTGATGCCACCAACAACCTAGTCAGTGGTATCGACTTTCCCATCCAGAACAAGTCAAAACTCACAAGAATCAACTTGGTGCTACCGACACACTAGTTGATAGTACTGACACTTATTAGGGTTTTAAGTCATTCGACAATTCGGAACCACCAAATTACCAGTCGATGGTATCAACTTTGCATGATCAGAGCAGATTAAAGATTAACACAGATCTGGCAGTTTAGACTTAATGATGGCATGAGTCCCATTTATGACCTAAGGGGAGTTCGGCCACACACAATCTATCACGCTCTATCATGTTGCAATAGAGTACAGAGCCCAGAGAGGAGGATATGTGTGACGACCCGATAACAAATCAGACCGTCACTGTGTAATTAATTGCGGAATTAACCATAATCAACTGAATAACAAAAATTACTAAAAATTAAAACCTTTTGCAAAGAGATCCAATTCCAGGAAACTCTTATAAAGAGAACCAAAGTATTGCATATATTATAGTTCACATTGTACATACCATGTACCATCTCTTCTCAAGGAATATATTTACAACAATTGCTTTGCCAAAACTAAACATAAGCAAGTCAAAACCTCGAGGCATTCAAGCCAAAATCTCAGATCGATCATGAAAACATTGAGTACTGACTCCAAGGACCTGAGAGTACAGAGACGACGCATAGGACTCATATCTACAAAATACGACAGTCAGTATCTCCACCTGAGATGTTAGTGTTGTCCCTGATGCTGCTATCCTTCCCCTACTGTATGGTCCCTACCTACTTGTCCGCGTCCACCTTAAAATGTTGGTGACCAACGGGGTGAGACCCATGTCCCAGCAAGAGATATAACACTTCACCAATAATATTATCATTACAGATAAATAGTAATAAATTGAGCATAGGATTCTTTATTATTAATAAGCAGGATAAATCACTATTTAAGCAAAATAGAGAAATATCATCTTTTAAAGCATTACAACTATATATGATGAAGCAGTAAATCATCTATTTAATAAGGAATATGAAGAACATGTATAACATTTATACATTAAGCAATGTAACATCAACCAATGATTTCCGTATTTCATCCTTAAGCAATTACACTACACGGCTGATTACATTTTACAATCACATTTATGCCCTGAGGAGATGAGGTATACCGCTCATACTCCAACCGACCACGGCGGCATAAAGCATCAGGTCCATACCTAGGTCAATGGAAGAGTCAGACTCCATGACCTCATTCGTCTCGGTCAGTGCGAGACCACAGGCATGACATCTAGTGTCATTGCTAAATAGCATTCCATGGTATACTGGAAACTTCACTACAGAGCTACAGCGGCGGATGCACTCTCTTCGCAATCGAGAGATTTCGTGTTTATCTCACATCGATCCGACATTAAACATCATCGGGAGATTCGTGGTACATCCATCCCAGCACATATAATGAAAGATTGAGAGATCTCATGTTTATCTCATGTCAATCCCACATTACGGCGTAAGGATATTTGCGCCCATTACCCCCACATATTCAAAAATATGCCCTCTAGGAGATCCCGTGGGAAAACTTGTTTGACCATCACCAGCTACTGACGATGATGGATCTATGGCCAGGGCTCTACATGATAAGATTTCACTTGATTAATTAGGTGCATTACCATATTCTTTTAGCATCAGCCAAGTTTTCAAACATGAATTATTATGAAAAATGCTACAAAGAAAAGTGTAATACATCTATCAGGTAACTATTAAAACCCTTAGTTCTCAATCCCTTATCAAAACTTTATAAAGTACTTTTCAAAACTTTATAAAACATTAGGATCTCAATCCCTTATCTCATTATTTGGAATTCTCATCCCTCAACAATATCATCATCATGTCTACTAGATCTGGGTATTCAAACCCTTAGTTCATCATTGAACATTGTTATCACTTATCAGGTAACTATTACCTCCAGGTCATCTGACCAAGGTATACTTGATACTTGTTACACAAGCATCTCACATAGCTCACAAGGTCCATTAACATCTTGTCACCTCTCACTAGGCAACAAATAATATAATGGCTAACAAGGCCCATTAAGCATTTTTATCAAATAAACATCATAGCTCATACCTGACAATGCTCATCATCTCATAATACCTGCATAGTTAGTATACTTGATAACAACCATATCGATTACATATCAACACCATGCAATACAAGGGTAAAACCACTATTCCCTCATTAGGGTTAGGGTTTCCTATTCTTTATCAATTAGGGTTTCTCATACAATTACCCAAAATTAGGGTTAGGGTTTCCCATTCTTTATCAATTAGGGTTTCTCATACCATTACCCGAAATTAGGGTTAGGGTTTCCCATTCTTTATCAATTTAGGGTTTCATGATCACATTATCAAAGATAAAACCCTAATTCATACTCTACACTTATTAAAAGTATCAATGAATGCACATTACATGTTTATTACACAAGTATGAGTTTTTCTCGCCTCCTCTCTAGGATGTTGATTACTCCATACTTTAATAAGTTGGCTCATCCTTTCACTAAAGTATATGCACATTTTATTATCATAGTGTATTGAGTTTATTACTTTCATAACCATCAAATGGAAATCACTCTAAGTGTACTATTCACCTAAGTACTTTAGCGGTACTTCCATTATAATCAATCTTGAGATACTTTACTAACATTCATAAGGTTGTTTGATCCTACATGGTTTTGAAACTATTTGATCTCTAAATGGTTTGAGATTATTTAATCTTCAAATGATCTTGAAAACCCTGTTAACCTTCAAACGGTCATGAGACCCCTTTGACCTTCAAACGGTCTTGGGATCCTTTGATCTCCAAATGGTTTGGAACCTCTAAATGGTTTGAAATTGTTTGAACTAGATTTGGTTGAAACCGTTTGATCACTAAACGGTTTGAAACCGTTTGACTTAGATTAGGTTGAAACCATTTGAACATGAAACGGTTAGAAACTATTTGAACTAGGTTAAGTTGAAACCGTTTGAACACTAAACAGTTTGAAACCGTTTGAACTAGGTTAAGTAGAAACAGTTTGAACTAGGTCAAGTAGAAACCGTTTGAAAACAAACTGGTTTGAAACCATTTGAACTAGGTTAAGTCGAAATAGTTTGAACACTAAATGGTTTGAAACCGTTTGAACACTAAACGGTTTGAAACTATTTGAACACTAAACGGTATGAAATTGTTTCACCATACATAGTTGAAACCATTTGATATTGTTGAACTAGAGGTGTGTGCTAAGATGATGTCATCATCATCAAGCTTCAGACCTTTGTTTCTACTGTCCATACAACTGATGGATTCATTAATTCATCAATTACTCAAGAAAAATTCGATAAGAAGGAAGGATCAACATATATTGCAAGATTGAAATCAAATAATAATATCAATAGGTTCAAGTTATATAACCCGCCTTCAAAGAAACTTCAAAGCTCCAAGCTTTTAATCTTTAATGGTGAAGATAGCTCCTCCAATTATCCAAGGCACGTTCTCAACCCTTTTGATGTAAAAGATTGCCAAAGTTAAGCATTGGATGGAAGAGAGAAGAAAAGAAGAATTATAACTCGATTTTAGCCTTCAACCCAAGGTTGAAGATGATCATGGATCTTACCTTAAGCTTGGGAAATGATCTCCTCCTTCTCCTTTGCTTCCTTGGTCATTGGCCTAAGTGAGGAGTGAGTGTGGTGTGCAAATAGCCTTTCTAGTAGGTGAATGGTTGAGCATATATAATTGAATTTGTAAGAGAGAGAAGGTAGGAGGGAAGTCATCAACCTTCCTTACTAGGCGCCACATGCCCCCTCCACTTCCTTGTCTCCGAAGCTATCTTTCTTTTCCTCTAATTCCATTGAATTATCCCTGAATTATAGTCGGCCATTAAGTTCTTTAATGAATATAATACTATATATCCATTAGCACCTTTATTTTAGTGGACATTACTTTTCAATTAAAAATATAGGTAGATATTTTCACCTACTTAGGAATATCGATGCCTCTTAAGGTATTTTGTGTGCCATTCCATTATAGGATTTCACCCATAGCTTTTTAGTTGATGGGAACTTCATTTAATTTATATATTTTTGCTACAAAATAGCTTAGGGTTTCAATTATGCTTATTTCTTGATTATTTTATTATCAAGAGTATCACTTCTCAAATATGGTTCAAACAAGATGCCCCTTTCTTTTTATTTTCTCTAAATGATACCAAGAGATAGTAGGGACACTCTTGAGGTGGTATTTTACATATTCAACCCTAGGTTTTGGGTAAATTACAAATTACACCAAAACTAGTATTCAATGCACAAGTATTATTCAAACAAGCTCCTTCTTAGAACTTAGGATTCCACAAGCCATCCCTTAGCATCATTCTCATTCTTATGATGCTATAGTACTTGAGTAAAATTTATCAAGTAACATTTTTCAAGGTAACCCCTTATATTGGGTAAATTGCACTTTAGTCCAAAATAAGCAAATATCGCTTCAACATTATTCAAATAGGACCAAAATTGAAACATAAGATCTCCTTTAGTCTTAATTACTTTTTAAAAGATAAAGACAAGAATATAAATGACTTACTTAAGCAAAACTCCTAGGGTTAAGGCGTAACCCAGGTCAGGGATGTTAAAATATGAAGGAGATGACCACATACCTGACAGGTCAGACACCTCCAAGAAGTAGATTTGCAGTTGGAATGATGCAGATCAAGGCGCTCACTAGAGTGGATCATCTGGACTAGTTTCTCTAGGGTTTTCATTAGTTTTCCTAATGTTTTGCTCTTTTTCCCTCTCTTGCTTGTTGTTTTTGTTGATAGAAATCATGCATGGCTAATCCCCATATTTCTTAGGACCCAGAAGTAGCCTGGTTTTGCATTGTAATTAACCTCTATGATTTAGTATATATGTTTTCCTTAATTTTGGGCATAAATCTATGACTACTTAATGAATTTCATGTTCTTGATAAACACACTCAATTGCTTAGACCATTAATTGCTTTGGGATAGGGATTAAGAGTTGGATAAGTAGAAGATTTACACAATTGATATTGTGCCTCAGGATAGGGCCTAGAGAAATGAAGGGAATAACCTAGAAATATTATTGATGTGCCTATCTAATTCTTAAATCACAATAGAAGTGGGGGGGTTACTAGAGGTAGTGTATTATGTTGTGGGGGTGGGTAATACTTGCTACAGGTTCCTTGGTCCAGGGCTAAGGGTAAATGAATATTAATGAAATGGAGTTAAGTGCAATGTATACAGTGGTGAAATTGTAATCCTAAGGAATCCACCAATTTCTGATCACATTCCACTTAATTTAGAATTCACTTGCAATTAGTTGTAACCAAACAACCAATCACCTTTTACTTAGGCCTAGTTGATTAGGTTATAGTTAGTAGTAGTCTCTGGAGTATGTTTTCCTGAGTTTGACATTCAGCCTCATAGGCCTATACTATTTAATGGATACACTTATGTTTTACATGCACAGTATAGTTGTGTCAAGTTTTTGGTATCGTTTTTGGGGAAATGACAATTCCATGAGTATGTGTGTTGTAACCACCCAATCTAAGCCATTTGCTTTTTTCTTTTATTTTATTTGCAATTTTTTCATTAAATAAGAGAATAATTCAAAAAAAATCCTTTCTCAATTCACTAGCATTCTCTATTCTCAAGTTGTCATTAAGTTTTAGGTACTAGTGCATGATTTACACTCAAACCATAGATTGTGAAGAGTCTACTTCATCCATTTTAGATCAAGAGGAGATTTTTCATGAGAGTTTGGGACTTCAGCTAAGAAGCTCCTCCAAACCCCACCACCTCAAGAAAGCAGGCACAGGTTGTAGACATGGACCCAAATGTTGAAGAACATGTTGAAGAAGGGCCTGAAGAACAAACTGTCTGGGAGAATATTAAATCATTTCTAGCTACAGTGCAAACCGGTCTGATCAAACACAAAGCTATGGTTACATTCGAGACTGACGGGTAGCAAAAATTTAGGCTACCCGTGCGGGTATTCAATGAACACCATATATATATATATATATATATATATATATATATATATATATATATATATATATATATATATATATATTATGGGCATAAATATATGATTACTTAATGAATTGCATGTGCTTGATCACCACACTCTATTTCTTAGACTATTAATTGCTTCAGGAGAGGGATTAAGGGTTGAATAAGTCATAGATTTACACATCTAATATCATGCCTTGGGAGAGAGCCTATGTAATGTTCAGGGAATAACCTGGAGATATCGCTAATGCATCTATCTAATTCTTAATTCACTATGGTAGTATGTTTTATTCTATTCTAGGTAGTATATTACGTTGCGGAAGTGGGTAAAACTTGCTACGTGTCCCTTGGTCCAGGGCTAAGGGTAAATGATTATTAATGAAATGGAGTTAAATGTAATGTATATCATGGTGAAACTATAATCCAAAGGATTCCACCAATCTATGATCACATTCCACTTAATTTAGATTTCAATTCTTGCAATTGGTTATAACCAAACAACCAATCCCCTTTTCCTTAGACCTAGTTGATTAGGTTATAGTTAGTAGTAGTCTCTGGAGTATGTTTCCCTGAGTTTGACATTTGGGCCTCATAGGCCTATACTACTCGACGTGAACACCTGTGTTTTGTATGCTTAGTTTAGTCATGTCGTATGTTCTCGTAAACTTATGAAATTATGTCTTTTATAGAGTACCTGGTACAATTATGCTAATGTGTACCCATGTTATGCTTTTGTGTAACATATACTCTATGACTTTCTATGATTGTTGCTTGTGCTCTGATATTATAATATGTTTCATGTATATCTGTTGGAATCATCTCATTATATGAAAATGAAACATCCATGTGGTTTGATATACGGAAGGGTTATGATCTTGACTTCAGGTACTAGTTTACCCTATTTATATATCTTGTTGGTTGTAGTTTAGTCGTGCAAGTGTTATGTGATCCATTCTAGGGACGAATACACGTCTACTCATCTTTGGCTATCTATCCATTAGGAGTGTGTAATTAGGGTAATAAATAGTTTCATGATGCATATATTCTTCCACATCAGTACACTATTACTCCACCTCCAGCCATAGATGTAGTAAAAGTTATTCTTCCAACTAACTAAATTCAAGTATAAATAAAAGTAATGTAGAAATTAGTAGACATCTTTAGAGAGCTCCATATTAGTAGTCCACTGGTGAAGACCATTGAGAAAAATACATAATATGGGAAGTTTCTGAAAGAGATCAACACCAACAAGTGCAAGATCAAAGATTTTGACACTATGGAAGTCGATCTATTGATGAGTGAAATTATTTAATAGTGTCTTACATTAAAAAGGAATGACCCAAGATGCTTCAATATCCCATGTTCTATTGGCAACAACAAGTTCAAAGAAGCAATATCCTTATTAAGGGGTGAGCATCAACTGTATGCCCCTCTCTACTTTTTAGAATCTATAATTAAAGGATCCTACAACGATCTACATGATTGTTGAGTTGGAATATTTATCTATTGTGTGGCATGTTGAGATATGTGAGGATGTTCTTGTACAAAGTTGAAAAAATTATCTATCTAGCCAACTTTGTGGTCATGGATATGCAGGAGTTGTGAGGATCTGAGTTGTTGTTAGGAAGATCGGTTCAAGCTATTAAAGATGTGACCATTTCAATGGGTCACTGATACTTGACACTGGATATCGAAGATGATAGGGTGGAGTTCAGATTACCAAATCATTCTTCAGCACCCACTCCCAAGTTAGTTTTTATTCAGTATTTTCAGCATAATACATAAAACAATGGTGCTTTTAAAGATATAACCCACCAATTAGGACTATGAGATTATATTTATTTTTGAAAGAAAAAAATCATTAGTTAGATGTTATTGATAGGATTAGATTCATTTTATTTCATAGATTGTTGATAACTATTTTTTATGGAACTAAAGATGGTACTTTGATATGTTTAATTAGTATGCGAAATCACATTATTACATGAATGTATAGGAAACTTTGGGTACCACTGACATCATTATCAGTGGCATTGACTTCATTTAGCAATCCATCGAGATCTTGATCAACATATCACCAACTGTACTGGTGGAACCGACTCTTTCTTTTGCTACAAGAAATTCCAGATAAAAGTCAGTGTTATTAACCATCTTGTGAGTACCATTGAATCCCTTCTTCAGATTGCACTATTGAAATAGTAGTAAAATCTTAATACCAATGACTACATATTTAATGGCACTGACACCAATGCATAAGAAAAGTATCAACACAAAAGTATCCACCAACTAAAGACACTGACAATGGATATCGACAAAAGTTGGTGGCACTGACACAAGATAATAATTTAATCTACAAATTATTATAGGGATAGTTTGAGGAGGTGTTTCTTTGTGCTATAACCTACACTCAATAATTAAGATCTAGGAGATAAGCTCAATTACTTCACTCAACATAATTCATGAATTTGAATACTCATTGCAAGGTTTTTTGTCCTATTGATCCCACCCGCCCATATTTGTCCCCAGAATTGCATCACACATAGGTGCCACCATTTCATTTATGTTGCTTTGCTTTTTGTAGCGGGGGCAATGTTATATTCAATCTTAGGGGGAGGATGAAATGGTTATTCTATCTTTATCTCTTGCATATTTACTTTTATCATACGTCTGCATTCTTTTGTTTTCAAAAACAATTATTAATTTTTTTATTTTTTTTCTAGTGTACACTCATATCTAAAAGTAATTGTTGGTGCAATTTGAAAGTTTAATTAGAATCAGTCATTTTTATATGATGTGGTATAAATTTTTAAATTGAATCTGGATGTGCCCTCATAATTTTCTCATTAAGTTAAACTTTCTATGTTTAAGAGTGTATTTACTAGAGGAATTTAATGGATTAGTCATCTTGAAGTCATACTTAATGAATGAAAAACCTAAATCACCCCTGAGATTTGTGTGATAATGATGATGATTGTGTTTGAGAGCAGGACAACCAAATAGTGGCATGATCTTTCATGTGAAATTTGGAAATAAACTATAAGGTTTCTTTGTTGCACATAATGATAGCAGTGGGGCATATCATGGATGGGAAAGACATTGTCTCTCAGTCATGTGATACCATCCACCTTCATTCATTTTCATTCACCACCTCAAGATGATCAAGTTCAATTCAAATTATTTTCCTCTTGGTTGCATACCATGGTATGAAAGAAGCATATAGTTATTATTCATTTTTGCATTAGGAAAGAATTTTTTTTGCATATCATCTCATTTGAGAGTTTTTAGTTTTAGATAATAAGTTTAATAGTTACATTGGATATTGCAAAAGGTGTATCTTTATTCTCCACTTTTCCATTAAGACAAAGAGAATAGAAATGTATATCCTTACTCCTTCTCCAAAGAAAAGAAATAACATATAGTGAAAAGTAGAAGCATGAATTATTTGTCTTGCTAAAATGAGGGACAATAAAAAATATTTGAAGAAAAAAGGAAATAGAAAAAAAAGTAGAAGGATTCCAAATTTGAATATTATACTCTCTCTAAGCAATAAAGAAAGAGATAAGAAATATTTTTTCTATATATACACACTAATCCAAATATACTCATCATTAGGAGGAGACATTCTATGCAAGCATCATTCCACAAGAAATAAGAACAATATGCATTAAAGGCATACATTTGCATTTAATCCATCATTTCAGTGCATCATATTGTATTCTTTTCATAAACAATTTGGATTATTCTTGTGATTCCTATTTTTAACCACCCATCTTTCCAGTCATTTCATTACAAGGTAGGCCACCATCATAATTACTCCCCTTATCCATGTTTGTGTGGGGAAACTTCTTCCAGTGTTTATTATTTTTCAAAATTGAAGAAATCTAGCTAGGGAGATCACATGGTACACCAATCACTTTTCTTATCAACCATAATGTAAGTTGGTCCAAGGAAATTGTGTTTTCATTTTTTTTACATCTTTTACAAGCATGATTGATCTTCTAGAGTAGTTAATTATTCTATGGTTAAAGAGAGCTGGTTTGCAACCGACTGGTAGAGGAAGGTTACAAAAATTAAATCCATTGGTAATTAGATTCTTGTTGATTTCAACCAAATCCAAAATTTGTGTTACTCAAGGGCGAGCAATATTCAAGCCTAGGAGATTTTGATGCATGTTTTTCACTGCCAATTTGTGGGTTAATTAGGCATATCCATCTCTAATATCCGTATGTTTTATGCATATTTTTCCTAAATAGCCTATAATAGCACTTGTTCTTTAGTTCTTTTTCATTGGTGCAGAATTAGGCATACTTTATTATAATATTAGATGGCACAATGTTTTTGTTTTTAATGTAGGGAACACTGAAAAGAGATACCCAAAGTTATGGGCACAGATCTCCAAGTTTGTAGCATCATTATAGTGTTCAGAATTGACAAAACAAGTGCAACAGTTGTCCAATCTGCCAAATTTTGATGGAAGTGACTTTGAAGTCGATGGTACACATTGGCACTTAAAGTTGAGAAAAAAGATATTAGATTTTTTTTCATACATTGTTCGAAGTTGGTGGTACTAAAATTTTTTGTAGAAGGCCCATATTTGATGACAAGATTCAATGAAAATTGTTATAAGACTAAGGTTCTCTTCCCATATTACCTAGTAAAAAGGGGGATGGATTCCAAGCATCTTACCATTGTTCTAAGTGTGTTTTTGATGGTTCAAAGGAGAAGTGGGAGAAAAATGGAAACTGTTGGTTTGGGCATCTTAGAACAGCAATTTGGTGACCAAAACGTTGGATGTTTGTGACCATCTTTAGAGGGGATCTTTGTTAGTTGTGGGTCTTTGGTTCCATCTCATTCTTCTTCCCTAATTTTCTAGTGTGATGCCATTATGAACATATACAATTAGTTTTCTGATATATGGGCACCAGAATTATCCTTGTGCAAGGTTGTAGCTACAATATAGTTTTAATTTACATTTCCTGCATTTTTTATGGAATTGGATTCTATCTCAATTGTTTAGATTGTACATCATAAATAAGAAATTCATATTTTAATCACTTCAAAAGAGGATTTTCTGTCAGGAGAATCTTCATAAACCTCAATCAATAATGCATCGTGAGAATGGGCTAACCATTAGGAGGGAATATCTGAGAGATCGTTCTTTACAATTCAAACCGGAATAAGAAAATAATTTAGGTTTTTACTAGTTTGAACATGGTATTGCACCTCGAGAGAAGACAATGCTCATGTCAGGTGGGTCCCTCATCATAAAGCAACAACTATTTGTTAACAAATGAATAGCAATCAACTATATATAGCATCACGGTGAAACTAGTTAACCCAAAATTGATCATCCATAAACTTCACAATCCACTCTTAGTTTCTTTCTTAGTTTAATTTAAGTTTACTCTTTGTTCTTAATCAGATCCAATTTTTCCTTTGGCCAGTTGATCAAGTCTATTTAGTATTAGTCTTTAACCTCACATGTCCCTGTGCTCGATACTCATAATCCTAGAATACTTCAACACATACACTTGCTTTTAGCATGCACACTTAAGTCATGTCATATATGCATTTATGTTCATATTGGAACGTTTTTGTATTCTTCTTTGTTGTTGGGAATCTTGTCTGGTCCTAGCTTGTAGACTACTCCTTTGTTCTTGGTCTCTAATGATAGGGTGACTATCCACCTTTGATTTGGAATGTTGACATGTTATAGATGATAGGGAGTATGATGGTTTACACTTCCTTTGTCATATTGGCATGCATGTGGATTTTAGAGCTCCTCCCTCTCATTCTTGCTTTGGCAATTGGTATGCTTATATATGTTAGAGAATTTTCCTACTCATACTTCTCTTGTTCCAATAGTATTTACCAGATAACTCACGTTTCATTTGGTTGACTATGAAGTCTTTAGTGAACTACCCACTCAGTGGTATGAGGTCAGATCTTGCAATTAGATTGTATTTTTTATGATCTTCAGCATCAAAGGAGTTTTAGGGGGATGTATACTATGGGGGAATACACATAGGGATATGGTACCATGGAGGAGCACAAGCTACATCATGTAAGGTGTCTATGACTAGGATTAGATGTATGGATTAGGGAAAACTATAGGAATGATATGGTCCTTATTTTCATTTACATTAGTGATTATGTTTGTCTTTTGACGATTTTGATTTTGTTATGAATTTGTATCCATGAATCTTCTAAAGAAAGGAATTCCTATCTTTTTTTCTTTGATGTGTCCCTTGTATGTTGTATGTTTGACTATCCAATCTATAGCATATTTTCATATATGGTCTCAGAACTCTTGATTGAGGTAATCAATAGACTTTTCACTAAGCAAGGCAACCCATGGCATGGCATGGGGTGATTAGGTGGTGGAGGCATTGTCTAAAGGTGGATGCACCCTTCCATATTCACTTTATGTTCTACAACCAACGTCCTCGCCATTCATTGTGTATATAGAGAGGAACCATGCATCCTTTCTCCCTAAACTTTCCCATAGGAATGTTTACTTCTAGGGAGAAACTAAGACGTGTTTCCCTACTAACTTTGGGAAATTATTTTCCCCTTAGGTTTGGACCATCTAAGGGTCTCTTTAAGTTGAAAGTCAGTCACAAGTACTTTTTAGGATGTTCTATATCATCTTGAGTCGAGAGGTACTTACAACATTAGGTTTGAGCTTGGTTCCTCATTGGTTATTGACATGGTGTAAAGTGGTTTCACTCTTGATATTTTACAGGGTGTGTTGTCATGAGCACATATCTTCAGATAGTGGTTTTTAGAATCTTAGTAGGGGGGGTGTTCTCCCATATTTGCATATCCTATTATTTACAAAAGTCAAGGTTATGTGGGTATTTTCCCTTTCAACACTAATATGAAGAACATTGGCTATAGGATCTAGTCATTCCTTCAAACCCATTTGGTGGTGGATGAGGGGGTAGGTGCATCTTTCTCGGATGAAGGCTAAATGCACACATAAAGAACTACCTAGTATAAGCTTATTTGGAGTATAATTATCATTACCCTATCAAGGGTGGAGAATAGATTGCATTCATCGTCTTTCACATCAGGGAGCCTCACCATCATCAAAGTAGTTGTGTAATCCTTTCAAGATACATAGATTAGAGTAAAATTGATTATGTGGGTATTTCTAATAAATTATTATTTTGCAACGAGAAGAGACTAAAGAGTTGGGTAATGGAATCTTATTCATTTGCCTTGATATTCTGATGAGTTAACCATCATCTTCTCAGATGATACATGAATATTACCATCTTAGTCAAGAGGGATTTAACAATATCATTTTGGTATGCACTCTTGTGAAGCCTCCCTATCATCAAAAATATGAACTATTGATGTGGATAGAATTTATTGGTAATAATGGATGTCATTTTCCATATCTTGGAGTTTGATGGAACCTCTACTGTATATATATTATCATTCCCATTTGGGGTTGAACTTATATTGAGAAGTGGGATTGAGATACATGCATAGAGACAAATCATCTTTTTGGAAGTATTAAGGATGGACCTTCTTGAAAAAAGACCAAGCTAAAGTAGGCATGGTATGATTGTCTATGGAGTGAATCCTTCATTCTTTAATTGTATTTAGAATGTCTTGAACCATACTATCTAAGGGATGGGGACCTCTTCGAATGTATGTGTAGAAATAACTTTGATCTTTACTAGACGAACAATTAAAGTCCCATGTACAAGGGAGTAGGTTTTTGCACCGATGAAAGTATGGATCGATTGTATATGTGCTAAAAGAGACATGGATAGATTCTCATGGCACTCTCAAGTGGATTTAGTAGTCTTTAGTATCTTTATGAGGTTCTTGTTGTCTGCTTCAACTATTCCCTTGATATGAGGTTAATAGATAGATATTATGTGATGCTTGATGCCAAAAGAAACTAAATATTCTTGTTAATCATTTAGGATTCAGTTAGTACCATTGTTGTAGATGATCTCACTGGGAACTCCATAACATGTGATCATGTTGTGGCAAAAGAACTTGATTACCTTCTAAGCTTAGATGATAGGGACCAAAATTGCTTCCACCCATTTGTTAAAATAGTCAAGGGTGACAAATATGCAACAATAACCACTACATGCCCTTGGATGGATTTTTCCAGTCATATCCACTGCCCATACCATGAATGGCCAAGGAATTTTCATGTTTTATATATGGATGGGTGGTACATTTAATATGACAGGCATGTAGGTAGAATATCTAACATTTGTGTATGTATTAAGTGCAACCTAATTTCATTATTCCCATTAGTATCCTAAGAGTGATATGTACTTAGTGAGGAAAGCACTTCCCATGTGCCTGCCATAATTGCCTTCATGAACCTTACATATGATATATTTGTCTTCCTTCTCATTGACTAATCATATGAGTGTTCGTTTGGCAGAACGTCAATACAGTGTATCAGATCCCAAAACATAATTAACTGATAGATGCAGGAAGGCTTTTTATCATGCCTAGGTGTGCCTTCTTGGAACAACTATCGTTCAAGAATTCACTTGATGTCATGGATCCATGAATCCTCATTGGAAAAAAAACTTTCTTGGGTCTGAATAGAATAGGTTGGTTGAGGTAGTGCTTTGACCTCAACTGAAAAGTTCTTTGTATCTTGGATGTTGAAACAAGATGCCAAGGCTTCTAGTGCATTGGCATATGCATTATTTTCTGTCACTTAAAGTGTGAATTTGATATTGTTAAACTCTTTGACCATCTATGAGAGAAACTTCTGGGATGAGATAATATTTTCCTATTTAGTAGATGAATTGATAATCTCTAATAGTGTCGAACTTCCAAATCCCCATTTTCTTGGCCTCTTGTAAGTCCAGCATGCATGCTTCATAATTGGTGATAGTGTTAGTGACCTCAACCTATTTTCATTGGGAGATAGGGATATATTTTCATATTGGGATGAGAACAACTCGCATATTATTTTTTTTTGTTTGAATATCCATCAAATAACATGGTTTAGGTGTCGTCGAGACCAAATGTGGTAATTGCCCTGATGTTAATCATGTTTATGTCATCATTAAGGAATTCAAAATCCTAACCCATTAGGGGAAATGGAGTATCATATTTCAGCTAATCTATCAATATATGGGCTTTGATTCCCTTCAAGGTGACATCACTGATGTCAAACTCTAAGAGAAGAACCTCCATTTGGTGCATCATCTAACGAGGGTAGGATGACTACATAGATAGTTCAAGGGGTCATATTGTGATATTAGGAGTAGTATAGAGGACATTAAGTAATTTTATAGCTTCTTGGTAAAATGAAGTAATTCAAGGTAGTGTTTTTCCACTAGGATATACTTGCCTTCTTTTTTGGTTAACTTCTTGGACATATATTAGATGGTTTGTTCATCATCATCAACTATTTGCATAAGGACACATCCCATGAATTCTTATATATGAACCACAAGATCAAAGGTGACCTTGAACGGGTGGTTGAGCATAGTCGGATGGTTAGATACTATATTATTTTATCAAATGTAGCTCAACATTGATCATTACAACTATTATTAGAAGTCTTATACAACAACTTAAGGATTAGTTCTCCAATCAGTTTCATCTTCTCTACGAATCAAATAATGTATTGGAGTCTATTGAGAAGGACCAAGATCTCTTTTATATATGGAGAAGGAAATTACATAATTGTTGTTGATGTCCCTGGATCAACCTCTATTCCTTGTTGGCTAACTATGTAGCCGAACAAGTTGTAGGATGTGGCAGCAAATGTACACTTTGATGGATTTTTTCAGAGGCGGAGACGTCCTTCCCAATATGGTACATGGTCCTATGCTTACTTTAACTTGGCAATCATGTATTATACATAGACTTTGATTTCTTTTTTTACAAGGTCATGGAAGATGGACACCATGACATACTAATAGGTTGCCCCACATTCTATAGTTTAAAAGGCATAACTTTGTAGTAGAAAATGCAACATCTCCATGGTGAAAGTGGTTTTCTCCATGTATAAAGATACCATCTTCAAATGGTTGTATCATGAGAATTCATCCATGAAACTAATGAGTTCATATTTGATTGTGTTGTCTAGGATAACATCAATATGTGGCAACAGAAGTCAAGTTTTGGGTGCCTTTATTGAGATCCATGTAGTCTACACAAATGCAGACACATTTATCTCCCTTTGGGACTAACACTATGTTATCCATCCAAGTGGGTAGGACATAGGGCTTATGAATATTGAGTCATATTTTTATGTACTTCCTCGTGTATGCTTAGTCCCCATATAGGTTAATATGCCTAGGCATTTATTTGACAAAACATTTTCCTAGTGTAGTCATGAGTTGATGGATGACGATCAACTCATTGATCCTTGACATGTTAGCACATCTCTTGACAAATATCTAGACATCAATATATTAATGGAGATGTTTGATCAAGGTAGATTTTACTCATAGATGTAAAGCGTCTCCTACTTTTTGCAATACAAGGGAGTGAGCATGTTTTGATGCCAATAGTTTTTGTTATATATTCAGTGTGGAATGAATGACTTTAAATAGTCATATTCTCATGTATAATAGTTGGCATTGAATTACAAGTCAATGACAAGAAACTGCCAACTTGATTTTTTTGGGTCTGGATGGTGGAGCTTGTAATTAAGGACGTCATGGATGCCATATTCTTATATTTTCTAGTATTATCACAGGTTTATATTGTCTAGTATTGTCACAGGTGAAACACATGGATGCCTTGTTCTTATACTTTTCTCTTCTTTATATCTTTCATTGTAATTTATTTCTTTTATGCTTGATTGGGTAGTACTTTACTTTTCTATGGGAATCCTTTTATTTTGATGTCATTTATTCCATATATTGCTCAATTTCATTTTAGTATGCACATACCAGCTTTTTGTTTATGTCTTTTGCCTTTTCTCCATTTGTTGGGGTATGCTTCCAACCCCAGGTGTAGGTCAAGGAGAACATGGCAGTTAACATGGACTTACTTGGAGACAATATTGATATGGTTTATATTTCCCTCTACTAGATCCTTATGATGAAATATTCATGTAAACCTTATGTGGGAGATTATGATGTACTTTTGAAAAATTGAGTATAGTCATGAAATAATATTCCACTGCTTTACTTTGGTCTTTTATACACCATCAATTGTGATTTAAAAATTTTGCACATGTTCCAACATACCAATTATGTGTGTGTTTGGAATGGATGTTTTATTCTTCAAATTTTAGTAGGGAGTGGATCCCCTCTGGGTCCCACTCCTTACAGCATGGTATTAGATCCCATGGTAGTTAGAATCTGATTATTTTAATTTTGTCTCCCTAATTATAAACCATGCCTTAGATAGTTACCCTCTAGGTGAGATGTTCACCCTAAAATTGACCTATGTATTTATGAAATGATGAAAGTTATATGAATTTCACATTAGAATCATGATGATAAAACCCTAATGTGATGAGGTTTTAGGTGATCTTACCCTACCATTGTGGTGGCATGTATCTTTTGATGTTATGAGGTACTGATAGGATAAGGAGATCTTATTATGGAAAATTTGTGACTTGGTTCTCATATTGATTTTTGGCCGGCATGTTTGTTTTACATCACAAAAGTTTTTCATCGTCAAAATTATTTTCATTATACCATTATATGTACAAAAGAAGTTTTCTTTGGATTTTATCGAAGTTTTCTTGAACAAAGTCACAAATAAGAGATGTACGAAGTATGGATAGTAAAACCCTAGAATTAGTTTGACATAGATACCCTAAAACATAGTTTTCACTATGAAGAAGTGACTAGGGATATTTAGAATAATATAGAGGTGTAGTGGACCTACCCTTTATACCTTATGAGTTTTTGGTTTGACAATAAGGATCTTAGGGTAGTTAGGTTAGAGACACAAGGACCTAAAGATTAACCTTAGTTGGTTATGTCTTTTTATTTGGATACATGAACAACTTAAATTCCTAACATCTTCACAACCAAAAACATGCAAAAGTAACCATAGTACCTAGATGTTATTTAGCTTGGCTAAAAATGTTAAACCTTTTAAGCGATGGAGAGTACTTGGCTTATGAAGTATGGATGATTAAATTTTGAGGACAAAATCCGTTTAAGGGGTGGAATGTTGTAACGAATAGAAGCCTAGCCTCTTGACTCTGATCATATGTCTTGGAGGATAATCAGCTTGATTATTTGGGCTTAGCCAAACAAGAATAAGGATATACACAATAGTAGCTAATTGAAACCCTAACATGTTAATGCATGAATAAATCACCCTTACATATGCATGAAAACAAATATGACTTAATGCTCTTATAATAAATCTTTAGATACATAAAATATGTCACATGAGATAATGTTGATGATAAGAGAGATAATATGCATACAAGAACTAAGTGTTCATAATTGAGACAAAATGATACATTACCCATGTAAATATAGAATTAATAAACTTAATGAGTATATATATATATATATATATATATATATATATATATACTCATGCCTGATGGGTAGACTCATGAAGTCGATGTTGAGAAGAAGAAGAAACAACCGCCTCTCTCTGGTGCCTCTCCGCGTGCCAGTCTTGGAACCATACCAGTGGGGGAGGGTAACCAATCCCTTTGATCGGACTTGTTCTCTCTTACTCCAATTTATATATATATATATATATATATATATATATATATATATATATATATATGATTTTGTGCATAAGGATGACATATATCCTTTTGGTGGTAATATGATGGTAATAATATTGAAGTATATATGAACTAAAGTAATAATAGGCCACAAGTGTAAAACTCATAAAAGGAATACTAATTGGTAAATAATAAGTTCATATTTGTTTTCTTGGGATATGTTTTGGCTTGGAGGCCAAGTTTCAAAATTTTAAGATAATAATAATAATAATATCTATTTTATTTAGAAATGAAAGAGTGGTTTGCCTTCAAAATATCAAATAAAATAATAAATGACTCCAAAAGAAGAAAATGACTTAAGATTCGAAATCAACATGTTAATATAAGGCTATCAGTGAATTTTCATATAATTTGGATAATCTTTAATATACATGTGTAGATTAGGAGAGAGAAAGTATGTAAAAGCCCAAAATATTAAATACTTTGATAAATAGATTCAAAGGATAAAATTAATGGCCAATTCATGTTCCATATGCTTTGGTTTTCTTAAGGATGAATTTTCACATTAATTGATGGATTCTAGAAGTCTTTAATACATTAAGAAAGAGAAAATGTTTTTACTTAAAAAAAAAAAAATCTAGAGTCTTAAAAAGGAAAATTTGATTGCATATTCAGATTCTACATACTCAAATTATCTCAGGTGACAAATTTCATTATTTTGAATTTCTTTTGCACCCTCAAATAAAGAGAGAGAAAAAGGAAAATAGTTTAAATATTTACTTTATTTCAATTCAATTTAGGAGTTGATATATTTGTCATGCCTTTAGAACTGATGCATGAGCATTTTCGGTCATTGGATTCTTATCGAAAGTCTAGGGACCCATCATCTACCTCGCGCCCATATGGAAACAGGCTGCTGGTTTCAGTAACTAGTAATTCGAGTGTATCTCTCTCCACACATGACCTTTTTGTGAGATTTGTTTGCCTACGGATTGCTCTCTCGATTCTGCACAAGATGATCTAAGATTTGAATGATATTCTCCTATTTTTGTGAAATGCTCAAACCTTGGGGCTTATGCTTCTCTGCCCCATTATGACATAGGACCTAACCCAAGACTTATAAATAGATAAGTCTATCTAGAAACCCATTTTTCTTCAAGAAATCTTCCTCTTCTCTCAATTGCTTCACACAACATCATTTTCTCTTGATGATCAAGCTTTGTGTTTGGCTTGTGGCTCCTTGCCCGAGACCTCGGCGGCACCGGCACCTCAATTGGTTAATGCAGTGAGTTCGCAGGATCTTGCTCCTTCCTTCTTTGCTCTCGTTTCCTCAAATAGTCGCATGATCAATTTTCACCCAAATTCACACAAGACGGCAGCCAAACTGCTCGTAGACATCGCAGGTATGTTGGAGGGGAAGATACCCCTAGCATTTTCTCCTTTCTACCCTCACCACACCCTTCTTTCTTTGCTTTTTTGCATTGAGGAAATTTATTCTTTTGCATGTGTTTCTCTTTGCTTTTAGTGAGGTCAACTAGACTTTGACCAAGCAACTTGGTCACCTCTTATTGGGTCAAGTCAGGTGGGCCCCACTTTCTTTCTCCCTCCTCACAATTTCTCTGTTATTTGGCATTTCTTGATTTTCTAATTTGTCCATTTTTATAAAATTCATATCTTTTGATCTACTTGTCCAAAAATTAAAAAAATATATACTTTTGAATTGGAAAAATGTGTTCTTTATAATAAAAATAGTTCCATAGTCTAATTTCTATGTTTTTGAGGAATGATTTTTGAGAACCTAATTAATTAATATAAAATCCCTAAAATTGGTAACTAATTCGTCTTAACTTTGAATATAGAAAATAAACATGTTTTCTTGATTAAAACCCTAATAAGTTGATTGGTTTAGGTTTTGAGTTCAATATTTGAGGTTTTCCAAAGAGGTCTAAAATTAGGGTTTTCTTTATACATATATGAAATAAACCCTAATACATGTGAATATATTGTAATTAGGCAAAGGTGACCTTGGAAACAGCTAGATTGGTGAAGAGTGTTTCTAGGACTTTGAAATAAGGTGTGTTTGCATTCCCTATTATTCCTTTTGAGCAATAACCTATTTTCATCTTTCTCTAGGTCCTATGGACAATAACCTACACAATATTCTTTTTATCTTGTGAGAACATACTTCTTGTGGAATACCTTATTTGTTTCTGGTCTTGTGATCAATTTATTATGATGGACATTCTTTTGGACTCTTCCTTATACATTACTCATGGTGGAACATTTTTTGGTGATATATTCTCTTTTCCCAGTTTTAAGGTGGATGTTAATAGGATCATGTGATCCCACTTTATGTATTTGTTGGATGTTCTCATCTCGCTTATTTGGCTCATTCTTGTTTATTCTCTTGTTATGCATCATGTGTTGACTACCAGTATAATGTACATGTGCTTTTTATGTGGATGTGAAAATTCACACATATTAATGCACATGTGAAAATTCATGTATATAAAAATATTTAGGCAGACGTGTTTTCCTGCCCAGGCAGATGTTGACAGACCTTGCCACTCCATATTTTAGAGCAGATGTATACAAGACCCTGCTCACTCCACATTTTTTGGTAGATGTGTTATTTCCTACCAACATGTTTATATTGTCTAGTATTGTCACAGGTGAAACACATGGATGTGCCTTGTTCTTATACTTTGTTGTTCTTTATCTCTTTTATTGTTATTTATCTCTTTTATTCCAGATTGGGTAGTACTTTACTTTGATGGAATTTATTCCATATATTTCTCAATTTCATTTTATTATGCACGTAGTAGCTTTTTGCTGATGTCTTTTACTTTTTCTCTTGTTTCTAGGGTATGCTTCCAACCCTAGGTATAGGTCAAGGAGAACATGGTAGTTAAGATGGACTTAGACTAAGGAGTTCAAGCTTGGAGACAATATTGATATGGTTTAGATTTCCCTCTACTATATACTTATGATGTAATATTCATGTAAATCCTATGTGGGAGATTATGATGTACTTTTGAAAAATTGGTTGTAGTCATGAAATAATATTTTGCTGCTTTACTTTGGTCTTTTCTATACCATCAATTTTGATTTGAAATTTTTGCACCTGTTCCAGCATACTAATTATGAGTGTGTTTGGAATGGATGTTTTATTCTTCAAAGTTTAGTAGGGAGTGGATCCGCTCTGGGTACCACTTCTTACAGCATGGTATCAAGTTCATGGTAGTCAGAATCTAACTATTTCAATTTTGTCTCCCTAATTAGAAATTGTGCCTTAGATAGTTACGCTCTCAGTGAGATGTTCACCCTAGAATTGACCTATGTATTCATGAAAGGATCAAAGGTTGATATGAGTTTCACTTAGAATCATGGTGAGAAAACCCTAATGTGATGAGGTTTTAGGTGATCTTACCCTACCATAGTGGTGGCATGTATCTTTGGATGTTATTAGGTACTAATAGGATAAGGAGATCTTATTATGGAAACATTGTGACTTGGTTCCCGTATTGATTTTCGGCTGACATGTTTGTTTTACATCGCAAAAGTTTTTCATCATCAATATTATTTTCATTATACTATTATATGTACAAAAGAAGTTTTCTTTGGATTTTATCAAAGTTTTCTTGAACAAAGTCAAAAATAAGAGATGTATGAAGTATGGATAGTGAGACCCTAGAATTAGTTTGACATAGATACCCTAAACCCTAGCTTTCTCTATGAAAAAATGACTAGGGATATTTTGAATAATATCGAGGTGTAGTTGACCTACCCTTTATACCTTATGACTTTTTGGTTTGACAATATGGATCTTAGAGTCAGGTTAGAGACATAAGGACCTAAAGCTCAAACTTAGTCGGTTATGACTTTTTATTTGGATGCATGAACAACTTAAATCTCTAACATCTTCACAACCAAAAACATGCAAAAGTAATCATAGTACCTAGATGTTGTTTAGCTTTAATGAAAGGATTAAAGTATGTTATGATATCTACATTAACTTTAGGAAGAGTAGAGCCCTAAGTAAACCCTAGGAGTAAGGATTCTTAAAGGTATATAAGACCCAATGGATCAAGAGGTGATCATGCCTGGATCAAGAGGTGATCATGCCTTTTGTAAATAAGTCCCACTGGGCTAGAAGAAAGACATCCATGTCTTCATAAGGCACATGGGTTTAGGAGAATGGCCACTCAATAAGTACACAAGGCCTAAGGGGTCAAATGAAAGGCACTCCATAAGTACATATAGTCGTTGGGGGCAGGATGATATTAATTTAAAGGTGCTTATACCCTAGAGACCTTAAGGGAATGACTAAAGATAATGACACCATGAAATGTAGATATAAGGAATGTAATAACTTCCGTAATAATGGTTGAATATAAAATCTTAAGGGAAGTTGTGCATAAACTCAAGAAATTTGAGAAGAGAATTTTCCCCTTGGGTTCATGACATTTCTGAAAGCTTATGGAGTTTAAATGTATTCATGGTTCACAATCATTGTTAAGGATGACTCATACTAAAAATTGAAATGATGAGACAATGTTTGGATTCGCCGTCTTTTCACATTAAAATAAGGTTAGTTTTGTACTTGCTCTGTAGCCAAAATATTTATCTCACCATATTATAGTGTGAAAGATTGAGTAGCCACATGTGATACATATAATTGACATATGAGGATGAATACCCTATGTTGAAGTTAATTACGTAATCTAGGTTATGGAGGTGTCACCTCACCATCTCATAAATCTACATGAATAATGAGTTGTAGGTTTGATACCTAGATGAAAATCTAACCACCAAGTAATAATGTATCAATGAATGAGGATGTGAAAAATACCCTTGGAATAGATTTGGCTCCCAATCTTAGTTTTATAGGTAATATTCACCTTAATGAAATATTTCGTGATGATTTTTATGAGACTTTTTTAGGTATCTTGTTATCCAAAAGTGCATGAGGCTAAATTTTGCTTCCATTCACTTTAACCTAATTGGGTTTGAATTTTGGTGACCAAATTTCTATTAAGGTGGGGTGATTGTGACATCCTCAAAATTTGGGAATTTTAGACCTAATAAATTAATATGATATGAGAAGAAAGTACAATAATATAAGGAATATGATGACCTTGGTTGATGAATGTAATCCCTAGACTTTTATTAAGTCTTCAATTTTAGGAAATAAAGAATGAATGAGCAAAGGAATCAATAAGATTCTTCAGTTGAGATACTAAGATGAGAAAAGCCTTAAATTGTAAACTAATAAAGCTTGTGGACCCTTTGGAAGGCAAGGTATGAACCTTAAGCCTTAGGATCCAATTCAAGTCTAAGTGTACTATTTAAATGGAAATATTTCCATGCAATATATACTAAACAAATTTGAAATTCTCACTAAATATGATGCCAATAATCTTTTGAGTTGATTGATAAGCTAATTATGAGATAAACAACAAGCTTACATAAGATTATATGGTAATATGTGCACTAGATAATTAATAAAACAATTATCTAGCCTTGTCTTGGATTCCAAGTTTTGCATATCAAATAAA
The DNA here is from genome assembly GCA_963693085.1 of Alisma plantago-aquatica. Taxonomy (NCBI): domain Eukaryota; kingdom Viridiplantae; phylum Streptophyta; class Magnoliopsida; order Alismatales; family Alismataceae; genus Alisma; species Alisma plantago-aquatica. The sequence continues at coordinate 429,832,213 of OY856415.1, forward strand.
ACTATTTTTTTCTAATACTTGAGCCCACATGAAATAATGGTTAAATGAGGATAAATATGAGCTTCGAGATAATTACATATTATTTTTGGCCTAGGTAATTAAATTAGGTAAATTCTAAAAAAGTAAGAAGGGGTTAGTTATAATTTTCTTTTGATCCCAAACCTTTACAAATCCAAGATAAGGATTACATGAAGATGGTACCAAACTTTGAGGTCAAACACACTCTTATAGTCATCTTAGAATTATTTGAAGATAAAGGCAAGTTACTACTTGATCCAAGATAAATTAGATTTAAATAGGTGTAACAGACCTAAGTTGAAAGACTTTCCAGACCTTGGGCGTGACCACATAATGTTAGTGACTACCTGTGGTCATTAAATGTCTATCCAACGCATGGTCGGTCATCTTATACCTTGGTCTGAGATGCCAATAGGGATTGGAATCCTCTCTAGTCTCTCTCACTAATACTCAAATCACCTAGATAACCCTCAGGACCCTTAATAAACCTTAGTGACTCTAGATTCACCATTATCTTCTCTCATGGAGATAACCCAAATCAATATTGGTTGGGTCACTATTACTTAGAGCACCAATGATTTCTCAGTCACTCATATCTATATTAGAGGTCTACTAGTTCCTTTAGGACTCGAAGAACTAGGCCCAACACCAAATTTCATTCCATCCACCCTACTATTTATCTCCCACCTATGACCTCATACTCTTCTGGCCTTCCTTTTATCCACACCAACTCTGGTCACCACACATCACTGGAAAAAGTCCAATATAACTCAAGAAAACAAAGAAAAGTTCCTAGTATCTTCAAGTTTGTAGCCATGCCTCAGTATTAGAGAGTCAACCATGAGGTTGATCTCCTCCATGACATAATACATGAAGAGTCTAGGTAGAGTAGTAAGAACATGAAGTCAGGTAAATTATTTCCCTATCCCTAGACCTAACATTATGAAGTAAAGGCAAACTTGTCTTTTCATCCCTTTGCTTTGCCTCAACAACACCAGATAGGGGTGCCAAGGTGGCATGAGCCCATTGGCTCAATCTCAGGCCCGCAACTGGTAAGTATAATAGTATTATTTGCTTACATGGCATGATTTTAGTGGTTGGTTAATGATTATTTTAAAATAAATGTAGAAAATGAATTGTATCTTGGATAATAGTAATTTTATATACCAAAATGATTAGAGAATGTGTAGAGTACAAATAAAATAAAACCAATGCCTAACTACAATCCTGGTTTAAAAATTATATGTTATATTATGTTCTGTTAGGTATGATTCTATGAAAACCATATATTTCATGAGATAGAACCTATATACTATTCAATTGATGAAAAATGATCCAGTCTAATGATAAGAAAATGTTGTGATTATCTATAAGTTAGGATTACACATAATGCTTAATTAGGGTTTGTAATCCTTATGACCCATAATATGGTAGAATTAGTGTTGTTACTCTTATTGTCAATCCAACACTAACGTTAATACATATCATGGAATATGTTTCCCCAACGTTATTATTTATTCATATTGAATTATAGTGGAATCTAGTTATAATCACAATTTTGGAGTTACTTTGATGTAGTATTAGGTTTTTAAGTCTTTGTGCCATATACATGTAAATTAGGGTTTTGATACTCACCCTTTATCAACCTTAGACCAAGAATCATAAGATCTAAACCTAAACCGGACCCTACTCTGAAGCACATCAATACATAATGACACTTTATGGTTGTATGTAATTTCTGATCATGTTGATTTCTTGGAACTACATAAACAAACCAACTTGTAGATATTTGCAACCCTGACATGCAGCTAGACATCTGTTGGATGATTTTGCGTGGACATGCTATGACAGTGACAGACTAGGAGGAACCCTTCTGACCTGGTCTACCTCCTCCGTAAAGAAGGGAGTGATTAGACCGACTCCACAAGGAAATATCTACAACAAAACACACACATATCTCGGATCAAGGAGATAATTATGGTGGTATCTCATATTGATCATCATCTCTCAGCGCTTTCCAACCTAGACAAGCAGTCACACCATACACCTTTGCAACTCGCAGGTGATGGATGGAGGTTGAGCTTCATTATTCTTATGTTGAAGATGGCGAACCAGGATTTGAAGTAAGTCATTAACAAAGGTTCTTCCCCAACACCCCTCCTCGACACTGTCTTGTTGTAGAGAATGTTGGAGATCGTCTTCCTCCTCTTCTTCCAATGGTGACGCTCTTCGGAGGCAAGTTCGGATTTTCCCAGGTCAGAGGTGATGTGCTAGACCAGAGGTTGTGCAACCCCACACCAATGGCACTCCAGGTCACGAATAGGCAATTACGTACACCATTGCCTCAAATATAACGATGATAACATGACTATTGTGATTATTAGGTATATTTTTCCAAAAGAGATGTCTCCTATTGAGTCTACATACATAGACTTACACTTTCATTCATGGCTAGTGGAGATAATCAAGTATATACCAAAACAATTCTGATTTCTGCACATATTCAACATGATCATAGATGTTACCTCTGAGCAAAAAAACATTGTAAGGAGTGGGACCCAGAGGGGATCCACTCCCTACTAAAATTTGAAGAATAAAAATCCATTCCAAACACACTCATAATTGGTATGCTAGAACATGCGCAAAATTTTCAAATCACAATTGCTGGTATACAAAAAACCAAAGTAAAGAAACAGAATATTATTTCATGACTATAATCAATTTTTCAAAAATACATCATAATCTCCCACATAGGGTTTACATGAATATTATATCATAAGTATCTAGTAGATGGAAATCTAAACCATATCAAGATTGTCTCTAAGCTTCAACTCCTTAGGCTAAGTCCATGTTAACTGCCATGTTCTCCTTGACCTACACCTGGGGTTGGAAGCATACCCCAGCAAGAGGAGAAAAAGTAAAAGACATCAGCAAAAAGATGGTATGTGCATATGAAAATGAAATTGAGCAATATACGGAATATAGGACATCAAAATTAAAGGCTTCCCATACAAAAGTAAAGTACTACCTGATTGGGCATAAAAGAATAAATCACAATTAAAGAGATAAAGAAGATCAAAGTATAAGAACAAGGCATCCATGTGTTTTACCTGTGACAATACTAGACAATATTAACATGTAGGTAGGAAATAACACATCTACCAAAAATGTGAGGTGAGCAAGGTCTTGTATCCATCAACTGTAAAATATGGAGGGGCAGGGTCTATCAACATCTTCCTAGGCAAGAAACACCTCTGCCTAAATATTTTCATATGTATGAATTTTCACATCTGCATTCATATGTGGGAATTTTCACATACACATAAAAAGCACATGTACATTATACTAGCATTCACCACATGATGCATAACAAGAGAACAAACAAGAAAGAACCAAGTAAGAGAGATGAGATCATCTAACAAATACATAAAGTGGGATCACATGATCCTATCAACATCCACCTTAAAAGTGGGCAAAATATAATATATCACCAAAGAATGTTCCACCATGAGTAATGTATAAGGGAGAGTCCAAAAGAATATCCATCATAACAAATTGATCACAAGATCAGAAACAAATAAGGTATTCCACAAGAAGTATGTTCTCAAAAGAGAAAAGAATATTGTGTAGGTTATTATACATAGGACCAAGAGAAATATGAAAATAGGTTATTGCTCAAAAGGAATAATAGGGGATGCAAACATACCTTATTTCAGAGTCCTAGAAACACTCTTCACCAATCTAGTAATTTCCAAGGTCACCTTTGCCTAATTACAATATATTCACATTTAAGGGTTTATATTTCATATATGTATAAAGAAAAAATTAAAAACTCTTTGTAAAACCTCGTATTTTGAACTCAAAACCTAAACCAATCAACTTATTAGGTTTTTCTGATCAAGAAAACATATTTATTTGTTATATTTGGAGTTAAGACAAATTCGTAACCAATTTTAGGACTTTTTATATTAATTAATTAGGCTATAAAAAATCATTCTTTAAAACATAGAAATTAGACTTTGGAACTATTTTTATTAGAAATAACACATTTTCTAATTTTAAAACATATTTTTGCTTAATTTTAGACAAGTAGATTAAAAGATATGAATTTTACAAAATGGACCAATCAGAAAATCAAGAAATGCCAAATTAGTGAGAAATTGTGAGAATGAGGGAGAAAGAGAGTGTGGCCCAGAAAACTTAGCCCAATAAGAGGTGTCCAAGTCACTCAGTCAAAGTCCATTTGACCTCACTGAAAGCAAAGAGAAACACGGGCAAAAGACTAAACTGCTCATGTGTGAAAAAGCAAAGAAAGAAGGGTGTTGCGAGGGTAGAAAGGAGAAACTGACAGGAGGTATCTTCCCCTCCAACATACAATGCCATGGCTGCAAGCAGCTTGGCTACTGCCTCACGTGAATTTGGGTGAAAATTGATCATGTGACTATTCGAGGAAACTAGAGCAAAGAAGGAAGGAGAAAGATCCTGCGAACTCACCGCACTAACCAATTGAGGTGCCTATGCCACTAAGGTCTTGGGAAAGGAGTTGCAAAACAAACACCAAAACTTGATCATTGAGAGCCAAAATGACATTTTGCGAAGCAATAGAGAGAAGAGGAAGATTGCTTGAAGAAAAATAGGGCTCTAGATAGACTTATCTATTTATAAGGCTTGGGTTAGGTTCTCTTTTCCCCAAGATTTGAGAATTTCACAAAAATAGGAGAATAGTGTATGAATCTTGGATCATCTTGTGCGAAATCGAGAGAACAATCCATAGGTGAAGAAATCTCACAAAAAGGTGGGGTGTGGAGAGAGATACATGCTAATTACCAGTTACTAAAACCAGCGACTTGTTTCCATATGGGTGAGAGGTAGATGGTGGGTCCCTAGCTGTCTGAGCAGAAAATGCATGTGCAACAACTCTAAATGTGTGACAAATAAATCAACTCCTAAATCGAATTGAACTAAAGTTATATTTAAATTATTTTCTTTTTTCTCTCTCTTTATTTGAGGGTACAAATGAACTCCAAAATTAATAAAATTTGACACTTAAGATAATTTGAGTATATAGCATCTGCATATGCAATTATATTTTTCTTTTGAAGACTCTAGATAATTTATTTAATTCTTTTAAAGTAAAACACATTTTCTCTGTCTTAATGTATTAGAGACTTCTAGAATCCATCAATTAATGTGAAATTTCATCCTTAAGCAAACCAAAGAATATGGAACACAAATGGACATTAATTTTATCCTTTGAAATTATTTATCAAATTAATTAATATTTAGGGCTTTTACATTCTTTCTCTCTCCTAATCTACACATGTATATTAAATATTATCCAAATCACATGAAAATTCACTCATAGCTTTATATTAACATGTTGATTTCGTAAAGGCATTTTCCTCTTTGGGAGTCATTTATTATTTTATTTGATATTTTGAAGGGAAAACACCCTTTCTTTTCTAAATAAAATAGACAGTATTATTATTATCCTAAAATTGTGAAACTTGGCCTCCAGGAAAAATATATTCAAAGAAAATAAATCTGAAATTATTCTTTGCCAATTAGTCTTCCTTTTATGAGTTTTACACTTGTGGCCCATTATTATTTAAGTTAATATTTTACTTCATTAGTATTACCATCATTACCACCAAAAGGATATTTGTCATCCTTATGCTCGAAATCTTATATGTATTTATCTTTTATCTCATTAAGTTTATTAATTATGTATTTACATGGATAATGTAGCATTTTCTTTCAATTATGAATACATAGTTCTCATATTCATATTACCTCTCTTATCATCAACATTATATCATGTGACATATTTTATATATCCAAAGATTTATTATAAGAGCATTAAGTCATATTTCATGCATATGTGAGGGTGTTTTATTCATGCATTAACATGTTAGGGTTTCAATTATCTACTATTGTGTATATCTTTATCCTTGTTTGGCTAAGCCCAAAGAAGCAAGCTGACTGTCCTCCAAGACATATGATCAGGGTCAAGAGGCTAGGTTTATGTTCGTTACAACACTCCACCCCTTTAAAGGAGTTCGTCCTCAAAATCTAATCATCCATACTTCATAAACCAACTACTCTCCACCCCTTAAGAGGTTTTACCTTTTTAGCTTGTAACTTAGATTCATTTCCCAGAATTTCTTTCAATCTACTAACCCTCACTACACATTTTACTTGAGATATCTTTAGCTAAAGTTTGCATTCTTATATATCTATGCATCCTGGGCATTAACCAAAACGTACATCCTTAGAATTGGTGGCATTAGCGTTTATGCTCCTAAGATGTTCCATTATTATATTTATTTTAATGTACTTTTCTTTCCACTAAATATTTGCCATGGGATTTTCTCTAGCGAAGGTTTTCATATTTACATATGTTTAAATGACTTCTCAATTATTATAGGCAGTCTATAATTACTAGGTCAGGGTAAGGGATTTTCTGCCTCATACCCATACCATCCCATCCTATCCTATCTCTGTAAGTTTATGTCCTTTTAGGATGTCCAAGTTTACCTATGGTATTTAAAACCTAGCACAAAGTTGTTCAACTCATCGTTCAGGAGAGGGTCCTGTCTATGGTGCCTTTTTTGCTATAAAGAGGAGGTTAGGCTATCTAGCCAGAAACTGAACCCACATGTATAGGTATATGCCTCCTCCATAGGTCTTTTCCCATTTTCAAGTAGACCCACCCCACATTTGTACACCATCCCTAAGAGGTGAATTGAGGTTCTTATATTTTTCTCCATTTAACAATTGATTTTCTATAATTCAATTGCATATAGACATAATTCTTTATGTGTGGCTTATGTACGTACATGCATATGTGTACTCTATGTACTTGCATGCATGGGATACTGTAACATCCCTGACCTGGGTTATGTTCTAACCCCAGGAGTTTTTCTTAACAAAGTTGATTATATGCTTGTACTTATCCTGTGAAAAGTAATTAGGGCTCATGAGGAACTTATGTTTCAATTTTGGTCCTGTTTGAACAATGTTAAAGCAATGATTGCTTGTTTTGGACTAAAGTGCAAATTACCCAAGTTGAGGGGTTAACTTGCAAATTGCATATGATAAGATGTTCCTCTGATGTTGAGACATCATAAGGATGAATATGATGTAGTAGTATGGTTTCCACAAGCCTGGACACCAAGATAGAGCTTGTTGGACAATGTTGTGCATTAAAACCTAGTTTTGGAGTAAAGTGCAATTTACCCAAAATCTAGGGTTCAATATGCAAATTACCACTTCAACAAGGTCCCTAATGTTTCTTGGCATCATGTAGAGCAAATAAAATGAGAGGGGTGCTTCATTTGAATTAAGTTGGAGGAGAGAGAATCTTGATATTAAAATAATCAAGATTAATGCCTAATTGAAACCCTAATTCGATTTAGGGCAAAAATGAATAAAAATAATTGAAGGGCTTTTAACCAAAATGTTTTGGGTTGATTTTGAATAAGGATGGACGTTCCTTTTCCAAGATAAGGAACGAAAATATCCTAATTAGGTGAAATTCCACTCACCATTATTATAAGGAAAAGAAAACCCACTCACATATGGATATTAATATAATAAGCATTAAGGTGCTTAATTTGATTTTCTTTTAAATCATGGATAATGGAGAGGAATAAGAGGCAATGAAGATAGCCTCGTCCTTAAGGGTTTTGAGGAGAATTTGAGGGGGAAGAGGCGGCACCAATTTTGGAATTAAATGCATTTTAATAATGCATTTTTTCTTTCATTGAATTTTTATAAAAAGGCCTTTTCCTAACCAAATGAAAGGCTATTTCGACCCCACTTCTTCTCTTAGCTTGGAAACCGACCAAGGAAGCTAGGGAGGACCAGGAGGACGAACCCCAACCTGTGGGTAAGCTCTTGACCTTCGTTCTCCTTGATTTCATGGTGGAAATCGAAAATAAATTATGGATTCCTTCTTATTTCGATCTCCTCTTCAACCCTAGCCAACTTTTGCAATCAAAAGCTTGAGTACGAGACTAGGGGGAGTTGCAAGAGCTTCATCCACCATTAATGGCGTGAGCTTGGAGCTTTGGAGCTCAATTGGAGGTGGTTTTTATAACTCAAACCCTTAAACATTGCTATTGCATCAATTCTCTATGCTTTGTTGATTGATTTCTTCAATTTGATACACTCTTATTTCTTTGCTGCAATTTCCATCAAGAACGGTTGCTGTTCTTGGTTGTTCGAAGGAAGGGGATGATGACATAATCCTAGATGCTTATCCAAAGAAAATTACCAAGCAAAACCGTTTTGATAGCTACTCCAAATCGTTTTAATTTGATTGGCTATGCGGTTTCAGCAAACCGTTTAAGGGCAAACGGTTTGAAACCGTTTGGGAGAAAACGGTTTCAAGACCGTTTGAGATGGTTTACCAACCGTTGACCGTTTGGGAATTTTGTTCCTAATTATGTAGGCTGATAACCCTCCAAATTTGAGGGATTAACTACAAAGGAATCGTGAGTTGAAGCCTAATCAATTAGGGAAACCTAATTGGATTAAGTGCTGATTTTCAATCTGATTTAATTGAACTTTTTGGGCAAACGGTCTCAAGACCGTTTGAATGCGTTGACCAAGCGTTGAACGTTTGGGATTACTGTTCCTAATGAAGTGATCTAATGACTCACCGAATTTGAGGGATTAACTCCCAAGGAATCATGAGTTGAAGGCTATTCAATTAGGCAAACCCTAATTGAAATCAGTGCTGAAATTCCAATGAGTTAAGTTGAGATTTTGGGTTGATTTACCCAAACGGTTTCAAGACCATTTGGGGATCACCCAAACGGTCTCAAGAACGTTTGCGGATCACCCCAAGACCGTTTGGAGGTCTGGGATCAAGTATAGTTGACCAATTGAAGGTCCAAAGGTACTAATCATATTGCAATGTAGTGCTGATTTGTTGATCAACTTGATAGACCAATCCATGATGATTTTTCACTAGAATCCAAAGGTTGGATGGGCCAAACGGTCTCAAGACCGTTTGGAGCTCATCCAAACGTTCTCAAGACCGTTTGGTGGTCACCCAAGACCGTTTGGAGGTCTAGGGTTGAGTATGGTTAGGTGTTTGAAGCTCTAAAGGTACCAAGTTGTTATACAATGCAATGTTGATTTGGTGATCAATCCAATGATCCAAACCTTAATTGGATGGCTTGGATTTGAGTGATATGATGGGCAAACGGTCTCAAGACCGTTTGGAGGTCATCCAAAAGACCTCAAGACCTTTTGGTGGTCACCCAAGACCGTTTGGAGGTCTAGGGTTGAGTATGGTTAGGTGTTTGAAGGTCTAAAGGTACCAAGCTGTTATACAATGCAATGCTGATTTGGTGATCAATCCAATGATCCAAACCTTAATTGGATGGCTTGGATTTGAGTGATATGATGGGAAAACGGTCTCAAGACCGTTTGGAGGTCATCCAAATGACCTCAAGACCGTTTGGGGTCAGGTCATACCCAATTTGGATAATGGTTCAATAGTTTCAAAGTAACCAATCTTGCATTGATGAGTGTTGTTGGATCTTCGATTCCAAACCCTAATTCAATTGAATCAAGCCCTAATTGATGACCAATTGAGGTTCAATTGAGGGTCAAATTAGTTGAAGGTTGACCTATTAAACTCAATTGAAGTATGAGCATAGGTCCAATTGATGATTGGTTCCATGAATTCAATGGTTGAAGGTCCAATGCAATCAATTGAAACACAATTAGTAGCATGATTGATGATCAACTTCAAAGCTCGAATTGGTGTTTATAAACCCTAATCCCATTGAGATCAGACCATAATTGAAGTCCCAATTGAGGGGTGAGCCATGATTCAAAAGATGATTGAGTTGATGATCCAATTGGTTGAAATTCCATTGATTAGAATTGAGTGTGGTTCAATTTGGTTAATTCAATTGGATTGAAGGTCTAATTGATAAAACCTTTTTGAAAAACTAATGTGATTAGGTGGGAGATACCTTTAATGGTACTAGTCATTAATGCATAACAAATGCATGGACCCAATACATGATGTAAACCCTAATTGAGGTTGATTCAATGTATAACCTTAATAAGAGGTTGTCTACATGTGAAATCACTAATTAGGATGTTAGTAAACCCTAGTTGAGGGTGTATCCTTGTGAAACCCTAGTGGAGGGTGTATCATTGTGAACCCTGGTTGAGGGTGTAACCTTGTGAAACCCTAGTGGAGGGTGTATCATTGTGAACCCTGGTTGAGGGTGTGTTCTTGTGAAACCCTAGTTGAGGGTGTATCATTGCAATTGTTTATAGGCAACTTTATAATAAAGTTATGCCTTAAACTAAGATAAGTCCATATCATGTGAGATAGCTGGACAATTCTAATGTGTGGCCTATGCATTATATGCTAAGGGTGAGTATTCTGTGATGGAATGTATTAAGAGGGGAAATACCTTAATACAAGATAAAGTTAGTTAACTCAAGAGGGTCTGAATTAATGAGAAATGGGAAACCCTAACCCTGGTAAGGGAATAGTGGTGTTACCCTTGAATAATGATGTTATATATTGTTTTGCATGGTGCTGATATGAAATTGATGTATTATCATCTGTACTAACCATGCAGGTATGATGTGATGATGAACATAGCCAGGTATGAGCTATGACATTTTATGTATTGACATTGTTTATTGGGCCTTATGTGCCATGCTATACCTTATTGCCTAGTATGAGGTAATAAGAGAAGTAATGGGCCTTAAGTTCCATGAGAAGATGTTTATGTAATAAGCATCATATTTACCTTGGTCAGGTGACCTGAAGGTGATAATTACCTAAAAAAGTGGTAATAATGCTCAATGATGAGCTAAGGGTTTGAATACCCAGAACCATATGATTATGGCATTGAGTTGCAAAGGAATGAAAATTCCCAGTATTGAAATGAGGGACTGAGATCCCCATGTCTTATAAAGACTGAGAAGTGATTAATGGAAATAGTACATGTTTTCTTTATAGCATTTGTTTTATTAAGTTATGTTTGGAAACTTGGTTGATGCTAAAAGAATATGATAAGGTACTTAATTAATCAAGTGATGCCATATAATGTAGTTGCCCTGATCACAGATCCATCAGCGTCAGAATTAGCTGAATGGTGAAACGAGTTTACTCAGAATGCATATTTTTTAATATGTGGGGGTAATTGGGCAATTATATCCTTATGCCCCATAGGCATTGCTACGGGCTATGTCCTATGAACGGGATTGGTTACGGACCATACCCCAATAAGAGCATGGCTACGGGCCATGACTCCACAAAATAATATCGGGCATTGGCTACGGGCCATATCCTGAAGAGAGTATATGCTATGGGCTATAACTCTAATAGCGATGTTGCCAGTATACCCTGGAAAGCTATCTAGCAGAGACACAAGATGTCCTGCATGTTATCTCGTACTGACCGAGATAGTTGAGGTCATGGGAATCCGGCTCTTCCATTGACCTATGTGTGGTACCGATGCTTTACGTAACCGTGGTCAGTTGGAGTATGAGCGGTATACCTCATCTCCTCAGGGCATAAGTATGATTGTAAAACGTAATCAGCCGTGTAGCATATTTGCTTAGGGTTGAATTGCGAGAATCAATGGTTGATGATACATGGTCTATTATATCATAGTTGGATAAATGATATACATGTTCTTCATATTCCTTCTTAAATGAATGACTTGCTGCTTAATCAAGTTATAATTGAAATGATTGCATAGAGAATACTGCTCTGCATATCTTATTCAATGATTTACTTGTTGTTGAGTAAATATAATTCTACTGCTCAGTGTTATTCTATTATCAGCAATAACAATGTTTCTGGCAGAGAGTTATATCTCTCGCTGGGACAATTTTTATAATTGTCTCACCCCCGTGGGATTAAATTTTTAGGTAATCGCCGAAGAAGAGGAAGAAACCTTTCAGTGGGTGAGCAACAGCAGCAGCAGTCATAGGGATAGCAGTGATCCAACAGGTGGAGACATTGGATGTCTAGTTTTGTGTAGATAGTCCTATGAGTCGTCTCTGTACTCTCGGGTCCTAGGAGTTAGTGTTTTGATTCTCCGATCTGAGATTTTGTGCAAAGAGGCATGATATGTATATATATGAACCAGGATGTAATGTTTTACTTTGGTTCTAAATGAAAGAGTTTTCCTATGAATGGATCTCTTGATAAATGGTTTTAATTTTTAGTGATTTTCAGTAATCCGCTGCTAACGATCGCTTCCGCATGTTTTATTATTGTTAATGACACTTGTTATCTTAAATGATGGCGGGTGTCGTCACAGATACTATTGGTATCTAATTTGGAAACCAAACTGAATTACCCAACCCATTTAGGTTTTCTCTTTCCCTATATCCTTGGTTAGGAATGTCTAGGTAGGGTTCTATTTTCCTTTCCTTATTATAAATACATATTCCCAAGATTAGGGCTAAGGGTTGACCTCTTCATCATAGAATTTTATCCTTCCTTTTCCCCATTTTGGTTTCCATAACCAACTAGGTTATCCCAATCCAAGTCCTTCATGGACGAGTGGAGAATCCCACCCATCCCTAACTCTTTCTAGGGTTGTGACATCTTTCATATCTATTTATTTAATTAACATTATATGTTTTTTCATTGGCAGAGAATGCCTTCATCTTACTTCTTCTTGAAACTTTAATGTAGAATGATGAGAGAAATGAAACATGGGATTAGGAAAGAAATACATGAGAAGATGATAAATTTTAGAATATCAAGGCCTAGAGGTATTTAAATTTGGGAAAAACCCATAGAACTTGTCCAGGTGGGATTCACAGGAACCCAGGGGTCCTAATTTATTGAGTAGTGGTGCAGAGAAAAAATTTTCTACATCCCAAGTTGATATCCTTTCTAGACACCATTTTCTTAGAAAAAATCCCTAATAATTCCCTTAAGGTTTTAAGGAACATATGAAAATATTAATTATTATATGTTACTTTATATGTTTGTGCTATGATACTAAATGTTGTGATCCTCTCTCTTAGTTAGTATTGAAGGCAAAACATAGGTACAAGGATCATAATCTTATTTTTCTAGGATCCATACTTCAAAAATAACAAATAATTTCACTTATAACTTTGAATGATACAAAAAGGTTTTTTATTTCTCCTTAAAGTAGATTACATCAATCTTCTAAGTAAATGAGGAATATATTAAAAGAATACACTACATGGAAGAAGATATCATAAAATACCATCTAACTTATCCTCCTTTGACTTGGACTTTTTAATCTATATTGTATCCATCTGAATCTTCATATTGTTGATGTCGTCTGAATTTTTATATCGTTAATTCACATGTATATGGCCCAAAGACTTAGAAACCCTAATGTTACATCGAGGTAACTCTAGACTTGTTATCATCATTAGATTCCACTATCATTTGATATGATTAGATTATATCATAGGGGAAACATATATTTTGTTATTTATCAAACTTGGGGTTGGACAAAGTTAAGAGTCATAACCCTAATTCTACCATATCATGAATCATAAGGGTTATAAATCCTAATTAAGCATTATGTGTAACCCTAACTTACAAATTTATCATAAAATAATATTATCATTATACTAAATCATTTTTCATCACTTGAACAGGATCTACATTTTAGTTGATGACATATATGGTTTGCATAGAATCGTCATTCACAAACCTTGAGCTAGCATATACTTTCTACACTAGAATAAAAATTATGGATTGGTTCTATTTGACTTGCAATCTACACCTTTTCTTTATTTGAGTATTAAACATCATTATTATTTGAGCTACGGTACATTTTCTATGTTTATTGTTAGTTAATCATTAGTTGACTAATCAGATCATGCCATGTGAGTAGAATATACTATTACCCTTACTAGTTGTCGGTCTGAGCCTAAGTCAACAGGTTCATGCCACCTCTACGCCCCGCTCCAGCATGGGTGAGGCTAAGAAAAGGGAATGAAAGAGTAGTTTTGTCCTTACCTCATAATGTTAGGTTTAGGGTAGGGAAATCATTTTGCTGACTTCATCTTCTTCCTCCTCTCCCATGACTTTTCCTCTGCTACTCTATGGAGCAAGTTAACCTCGTGGTTGACTCTCTACTTCCAGACCATGGATATGGAATTGAAGATATTGAGATCTTTGCCATGGTATCATCAGCTCTATTACACCCTCTCTGGTGATGTTATGGAACTTCGTGATGCAATATCTTTTGAAGATGTTGTTCCCATAAAATTTTGTGTTTCCAAGAAAATTTCTCAAGAGAGTCCATTTACCACATGTTCCATTCCTGAGCACATGAAAATGACGATAAATGTGTGGGCGACTTAAAAACATATCATTTATGAATCTAACAATTCTGAAGAAATGATTGAACTAAGGAAAAGTAAACGGCCTAGGACATCTAAGTACATTGGAAGTGATGTCCTCACTTACAATATTGAGAATGATCATGCAAGTTTGAAACAAGCTATGGCTTATCCAAAAATAAAAGTTTGGAAGAAAGTCGTTAATGATGAAATCCAATCAATTATTTCAAACAAAACTTGAGAATTAGTGGATTTTCCTCCTTGTTGTTTTATAGTTTCATGTAGATGAATCTTTAAGAAGAAAGTCAATGCATATAGAATAATCAATAAGTATAACGCTAGATTGGTTTCCAAGAGGTGCACAAAAAGGGAGGGAATAAACTATTTTGGTACTCATTCTCCTATTTCTCACATTATCATAATTCATGTCTTTGTGGCACTGGTTTTGCTTTATAATCTATTTGTCCATCATACATATGTGAAGACCTTGTTCTTACACGGTGATTTTCAAGAGAAGATAAATATAAAACAACCTGAGGCTTTTGTAGGATGTGGGAATGAATTCAAAGTGTGTAAAGTTATTAGGTCTTTGTATGACTTAAAAAAACCTAAAAAATATCAAAATTTTCATTACATGATATCTTCTTTTGACTTCATTTCTAATCATTTATATAAGTGTGTTTACTTTAAGATCATTATTGATAGATTTTTTATCTTATCCTTATATGTTGACGATATTCTACTTTTTGGTTCTAACATGAAAATAGTAAATGACACAAAGTCATTCTTGAAAGCAAGTTTGAGATAAAAGATATAGGTGTCGTTGCCCTGATTTTAGGGCTTAAGATCACAAGGTATATTAATGGTGATACATTCTCTCATTCTCACTATGTTGAGAAGATGTTGAAGTGGTTGAATACACATCAATTAAACATATTAAGATTCCATATGATTCATCCAAATCCTCGTTAATGAATGATAATGGTATTTGTGTGCCTTAGTTAGACCTGTAAACGGAACGAATACGGAGCAGATACTGCAATATCCAATATCTGAATCTAAAAAATAAAGTTTGATCTGATAATCAAAGAATATCATATGCTAACATCAAAATCCTATTTGTACGGGTATACCTGAATTCAAAAAAAAATCTGATCTAAACACAAAATCATACGTTTAATGTTAATAAATGTACTATACATACTAGTTATTATTATACATTAATTACATAGCCTCAGATGTTTATATTTTTCATGTATTTAATACTATATGTATGTATTTGTTGAGTTTGGATTTTTTGTGGACCGAATATACCAATATTTGAGATCTGATCCACAATTTTTGGATCCAGAATTTGATATTTGAAATATGGTCTGAATCCATAAGATATCAAAAAAATTTTAAAAATCCAAACTCGAATCTAGATTGAATGTGCATATCGTAGATATTGATTTATAAGTCTAGTCTTAGTTATGATACTCTCAGAATATTGAAAGTTTATGCATCTTATGAACTGCAAATAACTAGATTGTATTTGTCGTGAGCAAATTAAGTAGATATACCAGTTGTCCAAACAATACCTATTGAAAAGTTCTTAACATAGTGTTTATGCATAACAAGGAGACTAGTTCTCTTGGGATTCACTATAGAAAATATCCTTTGTAATTGAAGGATATAGCGATGTAAGTTGGATCGCCACGAACCCTGTGATTAATGGTGTTTTAGGATATATATTCTAGTTAGGAGGCATTGTTTCGTGGAGGTCTAAAGAACAAACCACATTGTCTCGGTCCACTTTTAAAGTTGAGTTGTGTGCATTAGATGAAATAAGATTGGAAGTTGAATGCCTACATAGACTTATGTCAGCTTACCTACGGTAGAGAAGTTGCTTCCTATAGATTCAGTTTATTGTGATAACACAACAACTATTTCCAAGATAAGGAGTTTCAAGTATAATAAAAAAAAATAACAGAGACACATCTTAAGTTAGATTCAAGTCTATAATGAAGCTTGTATGTAATGGATTTGTGGCTTAGAACTATGTAGCTACAAAAGAATATAATTGGTCCTTTGATTAAATGTCTTACCTTGGTCATAGATGAAAATCCAGGTTGAAGATGGGACTAAAACGCTTTATGATTCAGTCAGTAGCAACCAACCCAATAGAATGAAGATCACATTAATTGGGTTAATGAGATAGTAACAAGTTGTTGGATAATTGGCCTACACTATGTAACTTTCTTGATACTTTAAGCATCTGTGTGGTTGTCCCCTGAAAACATATTACTATCATGACCACAAATTAGTAAGAGATTAGTCTCTGAATGGTGTTGAGTCCTAGGACGGGATAGTATAATTTAAATGATTGATATTGTGTAAGTCACAACAGAAGACTTGGGTTGTGCCATGAAGTCAATTATGATTCTTGATTTGAATGTATGGCCTTTATTGTATTATTTTTCTTTGTTTTCATAGTATTTATTGTATAGTTACCAACCTATACTCTTGCACCCAAGGTTCAAGATCAAGATGTTAGTTCACTTAGTTCATGTGGGGGTCTACATTCAAATCGAAAGGTATCTCCTATGGAGGATTGAGTCACAAAGCACACTACACATTAGACTTTGTGGGAGATTGTTAACTATGTTAGATATGACTTATAATAGTTAGCATAGGTTAAACCCAATGTAGGTGCATCTAGTACATATGTGGTGTGGAGGAGAAAATAATTGTCTTTTGTGCAAATAAGAAGGTGGTTTAGTCCCACATTGCTCACTCCTAAAGCTCGGGTGGTCCTTATATGTAGGATTACATGTGACACTAGTGTCTTAGAGTTCTAAAGCAGGGTATGCTCACCCATATGGTGGGTACGTAGACCACAATACACACATGCACACAAGCAGACCACGCCTTGCATTGTCAGGCCAAGTTCGGACACGTGACTTGTGGGTTGTGAGAATTGTCTTTCATCTTCCAATTTTCTCTTACATAACTCCAATAACTACTTAAAGTCTTAAATGATAATTTTAAATCTTGCTTTTTTAGTTGAAAAATGACTCCTCATATTTCGTTTACTTGTACAAGCGTGGTTGTTGTGTGATTGCCTCAAATCTGGAACAAGCGTGGTTGTGTAATTGCCTCAAATCTGGAACAGGAGTGACCCTGCGCTTAGGGTTTAATATAACAAAATTTGTCGTTTGTGTGCTACCCTATCACTCTTACCTAATACCTGATGACCACACTGAGCTGCATCGGTAGTATTGTTGTCTGTATGGACCACTTCTCCAAATTGGTGATCATATCAAAATTGGAAGAACAACCGTGTTTTGCTCTTTTTGTTCTAGCCTTTCTCATCTGATTATAACTTAGCTTGTGAACGTATTAATTAAATTATAATTATCTAACATTGCTTGTAATGACTTTAGCTTATAGCAACACATTATGAGAGCATCTTAACAACTGTTTTGCTATGCAATATGGAACCTACAATTGATTTACACCTGCTTTGTAATCCAACGTGGAGCCTACAAGGGATTAGGATTCTCACAGTAGTCTTGCGCTGAGAACCCGATTACCACAGTTGGGAAGCGAAAAGATGGCTATCCATTCAATAGAGCACAGAGATAAAACATGAAAATTTGGAGCCCGAGGTGAACACATGATGGGCTGCCGAGCCCATAGGCATTTCAAACAGTATGAAGGTCTTGGATTAATCAATGTGATTTCTCATATTTCATTACTTGAGAAACCATTTCGACCCAAACTCACAAGTCACAACTGTGTGAACACTCAAAATGACAGACCTCACTTTCCTCAGTAGGGAATAATGACAGTTATTTCTGAGTTATAATTCCAGTCAATTACTACATCATAAGGTTAAGGTAAAACAAAACAAAAAAACTCTTTTCCTTCTTTCTTCTCTAGCATTCTCGACAGACAATTAAAGTACCACACAGCTACTCAGCTATTCTCTTATGTTGTCACTCCCTGAATCCATTAGAATCGTCAGCCTCCTTGCCGTCTTCATGAAGTCACTGCAAACCACAAACCCAAACATGGAATCAGCTGATGCACAATACTAGTACACGATTAGACATATACGAACAGGCAGGAATCTTTCACAAAGAGAGAGGCTTTGAGTGACAAATTTCCTCACCTAAACGGCTCATCGCCCATGTGTTTGACAGCACCGCTTGCATTCCTGTAGAGTACATGCCTCTTGACATCCGATTTCAGGATGCCAAACATGTCCGCAAGCCGTCCACACAGCTCCTCGTATGAACCGAGGATGGACAGGTCGAGAGTCCGGCCCAAGTCCATGGACTCCACGAACACCTTACAGTGCCCTGCCTCTTGGTACTGCGGCGACCTGTCGCACGACGATGAGTTATCCGACGGTGGGCTGTTCTGAAGAACCGAAGAACCCGACCCGTCGGAATGGTTGGCGGACTTCTCCTCATTCCCATCTGCCGCTGCTACACGCTTCTTACCCGAGTTACCAGAGCTAACGGAAGTAGCCTCCGTTGGTTCCACCACGATCGGCTGTCCGAAAAGCATGAAAGGAGAAGAAGCCTTTTCGCCAGAGGACTTCTTCTCGCTCTTCTTCACACCACCGCCACCCATAGTCAGCAAGCACGAGATGTTGTCGTCCACCACCATGGGACTCCTACTCGAGTTGTTGCAGGTGGAGGCACCAGTGGCGGTGGCAGAGCGGTCTTGTTGGTAGTGGTGGTCAAAGTCATGGAATCCTGAACCGAACGAGCTCAACTGCAGCTTGTTGTGTTGGGGATCAATCTGAGATAATACATCGATCTGAGCTTGCCTGGCTCCCTGTATGCTAGCTGCAGGAGCTCTGTTCGGGAGGTAACACGAAGGACCACCACTGACGGCGGGTCCGAAGCCGTTGGGGTAGAACATGGGGTGGTTTGGGATTTGATGGTGAGTGGTGACGGTAGTGGTGGGGATGGGGTTGTCAAACGCGAAATCTGGGTGCATGGGGAGCCTCATCTTCTTACGTGGAGGCGAGAACGGTGCCATGTGGATTGCCGGCATGTTTGACACCAGCTCCACAAGCCACGGGCTGACGCTCTTGACGTTCTGTAGCAGATCCGGCTCGTCCCAAGTCACCTACAGGGAAAAGGAACAAATCCACATTGTTCAGAATAGCAGTTTTAAAATAAACAATTAAAGATCAAAAGACAATTTCTTATAAAAGAATAATGCGAAGCTAGGACAGAGATCTTAAGACTTGCACATGATATGGAAAGTCAATTTCTGATGTTGTTCTAAAGATTAGTTTTTTCTATATTTAAAAAAAGATATAAAAAAGTCAATTTCTGATCAAACTTAATGTGCAATTAAGGGAAGTGACAGAGGTGTTAAGACTTGCACATGATCACATGGAACATGCTTCATACAGAAGCCTCATGCGGGATCATGAAGGTACTTGACAAGACCAAGAGCATATGTGGGCATGCAAATGGCACATGCAAACTACCCCTACCAAATTAAGATTCCAGGGAGGCTAGCTCATGCTTTTGTGAAAGGCAGGTATAACTCTCGAGTCACAACAGCACAGCCAAATCATGAATTTTGATGACTCTGGGTATTATCCATCAACTCTGCTCCCCACCCAAACCCCAGCACAGAAAAATATATTTCATCTCTGATTTTTTGCTTGGGAAAATCTGAATGAATACAAAACAGGCATAGAACAGAAGAATAGAAAGAAAGAAAGAAAGAAAGAAAGAAAGAAAGAAAGAAAGAAAGAAAGAAAGAAAATTCCTGAACTCTATAAAGCCTCTTTCTATGATATAAAGCAAATTCCTGAACTCTATAAAGCCTCTTTCTATGATATAAATTCAGTCAAGATTTCTGTTTACAGAGAGATTTTCGTTCCTACATAGGCACTGATCTGACAAGAACTGTCAAGAACATCACAGACTCACAGTCCCAATTGTTCCCTAAACCTTTAAGCATGACACTGAACTAAAACTCCGAAAAGGAGGTACTTTCTTATTCTAATCACATTAGATTAAAGGAAAAGCAGAGCATGTCGCTCTATATTTTCATAAAGAGAAGAAATTGAAAAGGGATGGCATGCCAGTCTATAATACTGAAATCAAGAAAAGTTAAAGAATCAATTTAAAGCAAGCAATGCTGCAAAATCTCCATTCTTTGAATGAGAAACAGACAGCATTGATAGGAAAAGGGATTGACAGTACCTTAAGAAGCCTCCATGGTGAATTCGGCCATCTGAGAGGGTCAGTGACCTGAACTCCAGATATAGTGCCCATGAACCAACTGATCCGGGAAGAATCCTCAGTTTCAAAAGCCATCTTGAAACGCATACCAGAACACCACCTTGTCCCAACAGCTTCTCTGACAGATGAAGCCTTGACGCAGAACTCCGGTGTGCTTGCCCTGGGGTAGTAAACAACCTCAAACGGGTGCCCTTTTGCAGCAAGAGTTGCTGCATGAACAACAGACTCGGGCCTCACTCTCCCCTTCCCACTACCACCACCCATGTTAACGTTTCCATTCCCATTCCCCATCAACTTATTATCTTCTTCCTTCATGAAGGTGGAGTACATCCCATATGGTGCTGCGGGAAAATTCCCATTGGGGGAGTTCCACCGAGAAGGGGATTCAAGCCCAGACCCAATCCCTTTCTTTGCCCTTCTAATCCCAATACACAAATCCCCATTCTCAGCTCTGAGGAACACAATCGAGTCCCCAGCGACCAGCTTCTTCTGGTTCACGAAAGTGCTCCACCCAGTCGTCAACAAGTGCCGGCGAGGAGTGCCCCGGTATATATGCCGGAACTTCCAAATCTCCCCATGAACGTCCTTGGCGAGCACCGTCTGGACCGGCGGGTCAGCGGAGTAGTCCAGTCTGGGGAAGATGGTCTCGGCACAGTACCTGGGCACAGAGAACCCTCCACCGTTGTTGGCGTCCGACTGCGTCAGTGTCTTCGCGAAAGACGCAGGCTTTTCCATGGTTTCCATCACGTTGTTGTTGTTATTGTTGCTGTCAGTGTCCTGATCACCGCCGAAGTCGGGCTCGTTGGGTCTCACGGGCACCAGATGCATCTTGGCGAACACCTCGTCGGTGTCAAGATCTGCCATGAATTTTATGGCAGCGACCCTGCAGAGGATCATTGACGGGATTCCAGGGCACCCGGTGAAATCAACATTACCTTGAGAGTGCTCGGCGTGGCCCTGTGGAAAGTAGTAGACTTTCGAATTCAGTTTTGGCATCTGTACCATCCCTCCTGCACAGGCGTGCCATAGCTGCGAGTCCAAGCACTTGTCTGGCATCTTCATTTTCATCAACTATACTCGCACACAAAAAAAAAAAAATTGTCTTGTTCTTCTCTTCGGTAACCCAGAAGAATGATTGTATCAGAGGGGCTTCCTGGGGTTTCCTTCTCGAACTCGGTAATCGACCGTTGTAAGAACTGCAGAAAGCAAGCATTTTTTTCAGGTCTTTAGGGACGATGCGAATCACAAAAGACATTTTGTATATTGAAAATATAGTGTATTTACCTCTTATTAATGAACCTTTTGTTCCTAAACGGCAGGCGCAATGCAAACTTTTGATCGCAACAGGGAGAACCCAGTGACAGCTAAAACAGAAGAAGAAAAATCAGTACCAAAATTACTGGAACCAGCACAATCAATAAACGGAATAAGAGAAACAGCTAGAGTAAAGCCTAAGACGGTGACCAATCGGGAATAATCAGCACACAAACAACAAGCGGGAAGGGAGGGAGGGAGGAAGGAAGGGGCAGCGGTGCTCACTGTCTAGGAAGACCATATGATCATAGTTATCTCATTCAGAAGTACAATCCGAGAGAACGCTACGCCCGATCTTTTCCCGTCGGCTACCAACTCAGTCATCACACATAGAAGCTATTCCTCGAACCTTCACTGAGCCATCCAACCCTAGTATTATTATATGCACTTTCCTACAATCATACTAAGAACTTAAGGGAAGCGGTCGGAAGGGAATCAGCTTTTTATCCACTAACTGCACAGGCCTCCGTGAAGAATCGATCCCACACAGCTCCAAACAGATGCAGCCACCCAGAAGACAACAGATAAAAGGAGAGCCACTACAATCCAACCATTTCCCGACGGCAAAGTGCCTTCGCCCCCTTGCCCAGCCCTGCAGATTCCCTTTGTACAGAAGCTGTTCACTCCCCCGACCCAAATCCCAGCTCCACTCCCCTCCTTCGCTCAACTGATCAAACACATAGGAAAAGGAGTCGGACCACAAACGGGAGCCACCGCCGAGCTACAGCAAGTCGGCGAGTACAGGCACAGCTCGGGGCCACGAAATTCTGCAGCAAGCTCACTCAAAGATTGGATCTTTGCTTAGACCATATGAGAGTTTGTTCCTTCAGGAAGCAACCCAATTCGTGTCCGTCTAACGCCTCTCTTTTTTTCCCTTCCCCCAACTCCACCGCTCATTCAGGGCATAGTAGAATCACAAGAAGGGAAGTCTGGCTCAGTGCTTAATAAGCTGTACAGAGAAGGGAGAGAGACAGAGAGAGAGAGAGAGAGGAGCAAAGCTGGAAGAGGGATGCTAGAGAGAGCTCCGAGAGTGTGACAACTTTATCTTCACTTTTCCACTCGTCCGTCTCTGATCTCAAAAAACCTCCATATAGACGAAACCAATTAACTAAGTAAATAATACAATAGCGGTGAAAGCCCGCCTGTTTTGCATAATTACGATCAGAGATAGTTCTGTTGATGTCAAAAAGACTTTGTCGAAAGTCCTGCAACTGCAACTGGCGACAGCATGAAAGACGAAACCAATTAATTAAAGGAGGTCGGAATGCTAGTTAGGGATCTGTCTTGTTTTGGAGATTAGAGGTGTGCCGGTTAGAAAGAAACGACATGCCGCATGTGATGCGAGGGTCAACAATATTAAAGTAGGGACGAGCATCACTTTTACTTTTATACTCTTATCCACCTTGGTCTGAAAATAATTTCCAATCTCATAGTTTTGCTTAAAAGTCCGAAATCTTTACCCACTTGACTAGACAAATGAGGATGGTATTGGTAAAATGGGTAAAACATGACTAATAAATGATTTTATTATTTTCAATAACAATAAGAATAAGAATAACCATAATAATAATAAAATATTAATATTTTAATAACAATAAAGCATATTCAAAGCACATATATTAGCATAATACGTACATCAAATAATATTTCAACTTATAATCGAATTAACTCATTCATTTAAAAGGCAACTTAAATAGTAAATTGGGTCATGAAATGGTTTTGAATCATCATGTATAACAATATGCTCAATAACATCATTAGAGCTACAAAACCAGTTAAAGATTACTACTAAGTGGTGTTTTTGTACAATCATAGAGGAGAAACAAACATAACAATTACTAACAATGTGGAGGAATTTTGACCAAAAATAGTGTGGAGCAATGTGAAAATTTTTGGGAGAAGAAAGAAATGATTATTAGCGAGAAAAATAGGGGAGGAGAAAGGAGAGGACATGACCACACCTAAAAGTGCTTTGGCATGGGCCTCCAACAAAGATGCATTACGGTCCATCCCACTTTTTCATCGGCACTTAGGCAAAGAACCTCTAGCTACAACATATTTTGGTGGCCTCACGTTTGATGGGGATGATCATGTTAATCTCCTCATAGGCACATGTGGTGGCATTTAGATTATGGAATACAAAAGAGAATCACATGAAGGACTAGAAGCGGTTGGTGCTCGAGAAAGAAATAAGAAAAGGAAAGATTGGTGAAACGTTGAGTGATTTCCTAGAGAGTGTGTAATGACCTCGAATTTTGGAAATTTTGGATATAATACAATATATCATGTAAGGATCAAAATAAACTAATGAAGTAAATAGTATGACTCTGGTTGGTAAATCTAAACCCTAGTCCTAGTTTAGGTCTTCAAGTTAAATAAATAATCTAATATAGAGCAAATGTGCTATATGAGACTTCAAATTAGATATTATGGAGTTTTAAACCTTAATTTCATAATTAAGAATGGATAGAAGCTTGTGGACCCTTTGGAAGACCAAGGGATGGGCCATGGGCCCTAAAACCCAATTCAAGCCCAATTAGACTACTTTTGGTTACATATGGGTCCTTAGGATACAAAATTGGCAATTGAGTATCTCATGATCATATTAAATACCAATGATAATTATGATTGATGGATATTCAAAGTATTAGATCAGGGTTGAAAATCTAAAACATTATATATCTTGTGACCGAGGTGATTGATAAAGTAACTATCTAGACTATGGCGACCGCTATCAAACTGACATCATAACCGCATAAAACTATGCAGAAATAATCATTATCAGTGGATTACCTAAAATTACTAAAAATTAAAACCTATTTGTCAAGAGATCCATTACCAGGAAATTCTTTTCAAAAAGAACCAAACCATATATATATATATATATATATATATATATATATATATAACATGGTTTACTTTATACATACATTGTTCCATCACCTTGCAAAGATATGAGATAACAATTGCTTTTCCAAAACATACACAAAATCAACATTATGTGACGAGGCGTACTTGCCAAAATCTCAGATAGATTATAAAATTGTTTACACACTATCTCCTAAAGGACCTGAGAGTAC
Source organism: Alisma plantago-aquatica (assembly GCA_963693085.1). NCBI lineage: Eukaryota > Viridiplantae > Streptophyta > Magnoliopsida > Alismatales > Alismataceae > Alisma > Alisma plantago-aquatica. Next base: position 429,857,225 of record OY856415.1, read on the forward strand.
ATGGATGACACATAGTGTCGGGACCCACTCTTTTGATCAGCATAAATATCAACCATCAGAGATAATCCCAAAACCTAAACCTAGATTATGGAATGAAACAATGAATTCTCGACACAGGAGATTAAACAATATACAAAAAACACAGATAATTTCTTTCCTTTTCCTTTCTTCACAAAATCATAAATCAATGTCAAATCAAGGACATCACATTTAGATATCACAAATCTTATTCAACTCCATTAAAACTAGAATCAATCTTGTTCGCATATGATGTTCAGTTTACATCAAATACATGTACATAGATGAACAAACTTAGTCTACAACCCATCTCAGAAAAAGAGAGAGTACAGGGACATTCTAATCTATCTAGATTGTGTTATTTATATCTTCATTGTCACGACCTCTCCGCTGGATAGCATTATACCTAAAAACATTTGAAACAACCTCATGAGACTCATATAGAGCCCCAGTGAGTGGATACCTCCCACTCAAGCTAGGTACATGCATCAACATCAAATTAAGTATAATAAACTTAACAGAAACATGCAGATATTGAAAAGTCTAGCAGATAGTTCTATCATAAGTCATATCTAACTTACAATGGTAATCTAATCCAACATATAAGGTAATCACGTAAACCAATTATAACTTTGAAACATCTTTTAAAGAATGTCTATGAACAAATCAGCAGATACTTCTTAGTTCATATTAAGAATCCTACTGCATGAGTAATAAGTCAAGTTCTAAGCATTTTGAATCAATATATAACAATAACATTATATTTGTGACACTCCACCAGCCGGACCAGGAACACATCCTGCAGTCCTAAAGCTAAAGTACACATAATACATATCTACCAAACAATACTGTCAAATAGCAAGCAATCTAACTCATATTCCAAATGGATATAAATCCCATCATTTATAATTTGTCAACATGACATATCATAATATGAAATAGAAAATGTCCATAGCAACATGATTACTTTACACAACAAGAAGCATACTCAACAATGAAAAATCATCAAGTAGCAGTACAAGGAATGTAACAACCATTCACATCATGTTCTACATGACTTATCATCTTTTATTCATTTGCCCTAAAACTACTTGGCTTGTACCTCACCAAGTAGAAGTCGCCACGTCTGATTCTCGTGTCAACAACTCACCGTCACTATCTTAGGGTTTAGCCGGCCACCCAAAGATATCAACAACAGACCATGTTCACCTCAGGGTTGCCTAAAGAGGCTCACATCCTCATCTCAGTTACACAAGATAGGAACCAACAAAATAGTATATCACATATCATAGTATTTCACATATTTTCACATTTCACATATTTCATTTTATTAGAGTCTATTCCATACCAGAGCCACTCCAGATGACTCACTCCTAAATCTTGGTGGTCTAACCTTCAAGGTCTCGATCCACACTCCAGAAATCCTTCTCATAATTCATCGATTACTACAATGAGATCTATTTTGTTTCCCCAGTATGGTCCTTGGGGGAAACTCACGATGTTCAGGGCACCTAACTAGATGTTCTATCATTTCTATTATTAATCTCTTTTACTCATCTTAAAAGAATTCAAAACATCATATATCATATTTGTGTATTCTCACGTAACTAGAATAACATGAAACATATCAAGTTTATCAATAAGGACAAGGATCAAAGCAAGAAGCACAATAAATCTATATATTGCAACACATATGATTATTTCTATCTTCTACTTCATCTCATAGCAATCATCAACAGCGGGCCTTCAGCCCGAGACATAATCTTATTTGCCATCATTTACACCATCAGGGTTTTATCATCATCAGTGGGATTTCAACCCTAGACATAATCTCATTATGCAACATTTATCCTTATCAGGGTTTCTCAATGTAAGGAGTGCATATTAAATTCAATTTCAACATAAATCTTATCAGTTCATTGTATATCAAAGTTCTGGACAAATATTAGAAGAGGCATTATAACTAGAAATAGTAAAAGAATATAGATATCATGTATCATTCCTCATACTCAACATAGATTTATCATACAACATATGCTTGTTCCATCCAATCTAAATAGATGTCAATAAATTTCATGCATATACATGCATAACAAACTTAGTTCTCTTCTTCTTTTATTTCACATTCTTCATATGGGGTTACTAATCAACACATGTTTATTATCATTTGAATTCCATCAAAATAGTTCATTCTCGTAGTACAAGTATTCTATCAAACAATCACAATATAAGAACACATTCTTGTAAATCAATTCAAATGCTTAAACCTCATCTTTTAATTGAATTAAACTACAATTATGTACATTCCTTAATCCCTCATTTGAGACTGTTCTTCATTAGCACCATATAACTCAACATTTTAGGGTTAGAGTTTGTTTCTTAAATTCATCTACTAATTCTCATCTTTTTTCCTTCAATTCATATTCATTAATCTCAACTTCTCTCATGTCAGGTTCATTAAATTACTTGAACCAATCATTTTTAACTCACTTGATATACAATACTTCTCTTTTCATTGATATCCATCAAAGTCTAGTTTTAGTATGTTTCATTCAATTTGGCTTAAGCCACATGTAATTAAAACAAAGGATGAAAGACTTCATCATAATAACTTCATTAGTTTCATCTTTAACTTGCCATCACCATCAATACATTTTTTCTTCATATCATTTCTTATATTTAGATAAGTGTACCATGTCACTGACTTCTAATGTCATTCCCATAATCAACAATGATAATTCTTTATTATACTAAAACAAATGCATTATACTTAGATAATATGAGTAAGACTCATCATATTCAATTGAAGTATTAATACTTTCAACTTCAACATTTGATCACATTTACAACATTATATACAAGTTCTAGCTTTATTACTCATAATCGTCTTAATAATAAACTTTTAGGGTTTTCAAGAAGTCATTCCTTAGTGGAGCACTCTCACGGTGCTTCCTCTCTCTAGGGCTTCCGCTCTGCCCTCTCTCTAAAGTTCCCCGGCGACCACCGCTGGGGGGAGGGAGCACAGGTTCAGCGCTTTCCTCCCCCTGGTGCTCTTCATCTTTCGGCAAGGACTCTAGTTGAAGGCATCTGCGGTCCGTAGAAAAAGGGTGTGTCACTGGTTTCTCCGAGGTTGATCTCAGCTTGGCTATGGGGAAGGCGTGACGAGCGACTTGTAGCTGGATCTGGATTGCAGCTCGACTTAGTCGACTCCGGTCCGTCAATAGGGATGGACGGAGAGGAGCCGCTCTTTTGGATATGTCTCAACCGCATCGTCCACAGGCGGAGCAAGGGACCTCAATCCCCCTCTCCTACTGGTTCCTTCTCCTCGAGCTGAGAGCTGGTCTTGTTCGTTGCAATGGTGGTGATGAGTCTTCTTCGACTCTGCTTCACCTTGTCCTTCCAGCGGGTGCCCCTTCTTCTCCGGATCTGGGTTTCCCATCATAATGGAGGGAGTCCTCAGGCTTCGCTTTTGGGTGTCCTGACCTTGGCCTTTGGCCACCTGTAGATTGGCGCTGCTGTGGGCGCTCACGACAGGCTGACACCCTCATCTTAGCTGAAGGTCGGCTCCGCCCTAGCCCCTACCAGCAAACGGAGGTTGTCGCCGCCGCGTGTCTGCTCGACTTGATATTCTCCTCGGAGCTTCTTCCTGGTCAAGGTTCAGTAAGGAGTGCTGGGGTCGGATCCATCCTACTGACTTCACCTCCTTTGCTGGGCGAAGGGACACCCCCAAGGTGTTTGACGAGTAGCCCCTGTGTTGGTTTGCTGTTGTATGCTTGTCGGTTCTTCCAGCGACATGGAAACATTTAGGGCTCCTCGTGAGGTGCTACTTCGACGCCGATCCCACTCGACAGCACCGAGATGGTATTGTTGTGCTCCAATGTTACCACTGCTATCTTACGTCTACGGGTTTCCAGTGGACTTCTTCCTTGGAGTTCGACAAAATCGTGGTGGTACAAAGGCCGATCTCGTTCGGCCTGCTAAGTTCCACTTGATCGACAGTTGGCTCTGACCAATTAGTTGATGAGTTTCCATGGATGACGATGGATTGGGGTTTGTTCCAGTCTATCCCTATGACTGGGATTCTGTTGTTGTTAGTTCGTTGAGTTCACCAGACACTAATTGGTGTTGTTCGGTGCTTTACCTTAACCTTCGTATCTTTTCCGACCACTATTTTCAGAGGATGATCATATTGTTATGTGTGAAGGAGAGATATGATGGTTGGATTGATCACTGCTCCAGTCATCAGTCTGTGTTTGGAGTCTTCTACGAGATGATGGTATGACAGGATGGAAAAAGCGATTGTAGTTGTTTGAGACAGATAAATTCCAATTTTGAAGTGCGGCCTTGCTTGGTGCATAGATAGAGGTTGGGTGTCCTTCGTCTGCCTTCTGTGCCTGCACAATTTGTGGGTGGTTTTTATTGTCAGTATAGCTCCTCAGATGTTTAGACTAATGGATAGTTAGTCTCTTATTTATGTATTTTCTGGGACGTCTTCTTCTGGTTTGTAGCTTTTTCTGCTTAGAGATCTTATGTTCAAGACCGATTTTATCTGGTCTTTAGCTTTCTTTCTATAATCCTGCAAAGGGTTAGGGGGTGCGTCTTCTTGTACCTAAAGTTTTGGAATTTTAATAGCAACAGAGTTTTTCACCGACCAAAAAAAAAGAAGTCATTCCTTAGTTCAACATATCATAAGAATCATATCATTCAGTAATCCAATCATGACTCAAGGGTTCATTAGGGTTATTCACAAACATAGAAACCCTAGTTTCCATTTTCACACATTTCATTCATCAATCATGAGTATACATTGATTAATTGACTCATTTGATTCACTTCCTCAACACAAATCCTAATCAAGATGTGTGGTCATTCAATTCCATTAACATTCAACAATACACATGTATAATACAATCTAGTACAATTCAAATATGATTTTATACATGTCAATTCAATTCCAAGCATATCGGCATTGGGTTGATTTTTAGGCAAAATTCAGATAGAATAGCACAGTCATCTACCCATAAGAATACCCATGGATCCTCAATCAATATATTAGGAACTAATCAAGTTCCAATCAATGAGAAATAATCAAAATCAATAGAATTGGATCCCCCAATATCTTTTCCAAATCAAATCCAATCACATACATGTACAAACAAGGTTTATGATTGTTTTAGTCGGATAGAATTAGGATTTCAACATGAATACAAAGATTAGGAGGGAGAAAAACACTCACGTAAAGTGCCAAGAACCTTACAAACGTAGGTCAACCTCTGAAGTTTTGGAAACCCAATCAAACCCTAGCAAATGAATCCAATTCTTTCTCCTCTCAACTTGGAAACCCTAGATATGGGGATTAGAAGAGAAAGAGTGAGAAAAGGGGGTGATTTAATGTGATTTCAAATCAAATCAGAGAAGGGACAGAATCTTGACATGTGAGAGAAGATTCACCAGGAAATGCTATGCAAAGAAGCTAAACTTACTTGATTTCATCATATCTTGGATAGAGAAAGCCTAGGTCAACATCTCCACCACTTTCTCTTCTCAAAAGCCTAGCTCTCCTCTCTCTCAAGAATTTCATTTCATTGATAGGAATGATAATTTATGAGAGCTCCTTGTGTGTTAGGTTAGTCATATATATGAATTGAGGTGCTTAGAACAATTACAAACAAGCCCATCATTATATTTTTATTTTGCTCAGACGGGTTGGTCGGTTGAGTTATAAACTCAATCGACACCACACTTTTTAGAACTCAAAAATTGTCCAAAAATTATGAAACTTTAATTAAATGTCTGAAATTGAGTTTTTAAGAAATAGTAAAAAATTTAGATCATTTGGGTTTACCAATAAATAATTAAATATCAAATACCACACTACTATATTATAGTCTGCAACATGGTCGGTCGAGTTTGTCCTTCATAGAACTCGACCGACACCCCTCTCAGTAGAGATCAAACATCATCCAAAAATTACTCCAATTTAATAATATGTCTATAATGGAGTTTATAAACTATAGTTAAAATTTGAGATCAATTGGATATACCAATAAAATATAAAATTAAATTACCACACTGCTAAATCAATCTGAAAATATGGTCAGTCGAGTTTGAAACTTTACCGACAAACAGGTCAGAGCATTCTTCAAAAATTTTGATATTTTTCAATAGTGCTAACATTTGAGATATCAATAAATAATACCAATTAAATGGTTAATTAGCTAATTAGAACTAATTATATTATTATTAACTAAATCCTTGTTTCAGGGCCTATCCGAAAGAGAATCTAGTACCTCTTGGTCGTGAATATCTGAATAGGCCGAACCATCCCCCATGGGACAAAACATATCCAAATTTAAATTAAATCAGATTTACGCATAAAATACTAAAAATCATTTAGTGAGACACTAAACTTGTCAAATTTTGTATTCATATGTCATCAAAACCCTAATTTGGACCGATTAGGGTTTCAAAATCTTAACACTAATTATGTAAATCAAAGTATGATTAAACCTTCTCATTATATTTAAAACATCAAAACTTAACTACCATCACTAATCAAGCTTTAAACAATGATCAACTTCGTTAAGCATACAATCATCCAAGTAAACCCTAATTAGATGACTAATTTGAAAACAGGTCATTACACATAGGACTCTATATTTACAACACACATAACAAAACATTCAACCTGAGCTGTTACCGCTAGTCTTGCTACTACTGCCTTCTCTGTGTTGCACGATCTCTACCTCTTCGTGCATGTCCACCTAAAAAGTTGTAGAACCCACGGGGTGAGACAACAAGTCCCAACGAGAGATATAACTCTCCACCAACAATATTATTATCACAGTTAAACTTTTATGAATGAAAGCAGAAGAAACCTATATTGTATTAAACAAGTGTAACTACTAATTATATGCAGAGTAGAGAAGTCTCAACATCTCATTATTTCAAATATCTATAACTGAGTAATAGATCATTGAATCACTTTAAAAAGGAATGTTAAGAATATGTATAACGTTATAAACTAAATAGTATAAAATCAAAGCAAGGCTTCAACCAATGTTTCCATATTTGATCCTTAAAAAAATACGCTACATGATTGATTACATCTTTAAACAATCCATCTTAGGCCCTACAGAGATGGGAATATACTTTCCATCTCCAACTGACCACTGTGAAGTAAGAATCAGTGCCATATAGGCATCATATAGAAGAGTCAGAATCCACGATCTCATCTTCCCCGGTCAGTACAAGAGTGGCAGTGATATATGAGTAAATCTGCATTTTAGCTAGCTTGGCGTATAGAGGCACTTTGCTATATAGATACAACGTGTAGCATGTTCTCTGTTCAGGGTATGACCTATAGTCAATCTTGCTTGTATATATTGAGTCATGGCCTACAAACATACTCTTCTCAGGTATGAGTTTGGAACCAATCCCGATGTTACATTAGAGATACGGCCTACAACCGCACTCAATTTAGGAAAATTTCTCGAGGACAAATACTGTGGTTTGAAGGAAGCAAGGGAATACTCATCTTGCACCCTCGCATATTCAAAAATATGCGCTCCGAGTAAAACTCATTTCACCATTCAGCAAATCCTTACACTGAATGAATCTATGGCGAGGGCAACTATATTTTTAGTTCACTTCATAGATTAAGTGCATTACAACATCTTTTAGCATCAATCAAGTTACAAGCATAAATTGTAGATAAATGCTACATAGAAAGGTGTGACATATCTTTCAAGAAATTTGTATCAATTAGAATATATCTTCTTACACTCATCTTGGAATCTCAATCCCCTGGACACTTTATTGGGAATCTCATCCTTCAACATGATCATTATCATGATCATAAGTTTGGGTATCAAACCCCCAGTTCATTATTGAACAGTGTCACCTCTCGTTAGGCAACAACCAATTCTAGATCATAAGACCCATATAAACATCATACATGTTGTTCAAGTATATCACATGGCTCACAAGGCCTTATATAATCTGTATAATGCTAATTCATCATAGCTCATACCTGGATATGCTCATCATTTCATAACACCTGCATGGTTAGGATTTCATTGCAAATTCCATATCAAGTAAATATCATGTCCATACCATAAAGAGGATCATTAAAATTGCAACCCTCTCATAATTAGGGTTAGGTTTTTCCCTTGTAACTGGTTAAGGGTTTTCAAGTGCATACTTATCAATAAAACCCTAATTCACATCATAAGAGCTATATTATTGCCATAAGTGTTCAAGCATACTTTATCAAATATCATCCATTGATTATCAACATGAAGTATTACTTTTCTTATGTGAGTAGTACAAGTTCCTCCCTCATTCTTACCAGGATATTGAGTTCAACATATTTATTACATTGATTTAACCTTCTTTAGGGTTTATCAACCTACACTTATTAAAGTGTATCCATCTCATTATATTAAATATGTATCCATTGATTATATTCAAAGTGTATCGACCTAAACTCATCAAAGTGGATTGGCCTCCATTTTAAACCTTGTGTTGGCCTAGACACATCCACTTTTATCGGCCTAGACACATCTACTTGTGTCAGCCAAGGCATATCAAATGATATCGGTTTAGAGATGTTTAGAGTAGTATCATTTGTATGGTGCTTGAGATATATCGGCCATAGCACATTCTTGTGTGTCGGCCATACTATCATATTGTATATCGGCCACTCAATCAACTCGTGTGTCGGCCACACCACCAACTAGGGTATCAGTCACTCAACCATCTAGTGTATCGGCCTCACCATCAACTAGGGTATCAGCCACACCATCACCTAGTGTAACATCCTCACCGTCAACTAGGGTATCAGCCACACCATCAACTAGTGTATCGACCTCACCATCAGCTAGGGTATTGGGCACACCATCAACTAGGGTATCAGCCTCACCATCAACTAGGGCATCAGCCTCTAGGGTTTGTATTATATTGGATGAACCCTTATTCAACACCTTAGTGCTTTCACCTATCGGTCGATACACCAAACCACTACTTGGTGTATCCGCCAAGGCTTCTAAATAGGTTACCCATACTTTTCACAAGTATGTCGGGCTAAGTATATTTCCCATCACACATGGATCGGGCTAGAGAGATTTTAGATTGTGAGTGTATCAGATTAGGGTTAGGATTAGCTATATCGGCCTCTACACTCAACTTAAAGTATCATAGTTGATATCCTATCTTCACTAGACATCTCTTGGTCATGACAAGCTAATGCCTTTGAGGCATATCATTTTCAAAGCATCTAACATATCGGCTCATCAACAACATATCATTTTTAGAGTAGCACAAGTCATATCGGTCATCCATGTCATGGTGCAAGTATGTGTATCAACTTGGCTATCTTCTAGATATCGTCCTACCTTGTTCTTAGCATTTAGGTGATAGATTAAATAATTGATAGGATAGTATTCCTACTCTTATTTGAAACCAAAAGGATAGGAGTTCATGTGTATCAGTTTCCATGCCTATACCCTTGTATCAGATTAGGGTTTTCACAAACCAATATCGGTTTGTGCATATCAGTTTCATCATCTTCAAGCTCCAAATTTTCATCCATTACTACTCTAGTTCATGTAAAACAACCCCATATATCCATTATAACTCATAGAATCATCACTTAATCAAGGAAAGTCGAAATAGAAAAGGAATCACCAAGTATTGCATGATAGAAGATGAATAATAATAAAGCTGCGTTCAAGTTTTATAACCCACCTCAAGATCAACACAAGAGATTAAAGCTCAAAAGCTCCACATTCCCAAGGTTGAAGATGACTTATCAAAAGTCCAAGACTCAATCACACCACTTCTCTATGAAAGAAGATACCATAGTTAGGAACTTGATGAAGAATGAAGAGAAGGAAAGAATCATGATCCAAGAAGCATAGTCTTTCCACCGTTGAAGATGATCATGAATTCACCTAAGGCAAGATGCTCGGACTTCTCTTTGCTTCTTGAGCTCCTAGGGTCGTCCTCCAAGTAAGATATGGTAAAGGAGTCGAAAGTTTTACTAGGATGTGAAAAGAGAGGCATATATAGTTGAGGTTTATGAAAGAGAGTGTGTATAAGGTGTCATCACCACATGCACTTGAGTGGCACATTATCCATGCATGGTGATTTCATGCAACCATAATTATCTTTTCATGCAAAACTCTTGATGATAATCCATAGGCGTGATATCGAACTTATCTTTCTTGACAAGATATCACAACCCAATCTTACTTTGTATGCAAACTGATATTACTTTTGCAAGGAACATGCAAACCGATAGGCTTCACCTGCTTGAGATTCTTAGCCATCATGAACACTTTCAAAGGTTGTAAAACTGATATGGGACCTCCTCTATCGCTTCCAAGCCAATAGGCACTCCCATATACACTTCATAACTCGACACAACCTCATCTAGGGTTCAAAACACTCAACACTTCTTTGGTTCTTTCACCACAAAGAGTGTTATCATTCAACCAAGACTCAAACAAAGTGCCCCCTTATTTCTCTTTCCTCTAGTTGATGCTAAGAGAGAGAAGAGACATGCTAGATGTAATAATTTGCACATAAACCCCTTATTTGGGTAAATTATAATCTTTACCAAAGTTATCATATAAGGCACAAATAATTTGCAAATAAGTTCAAAATTGAGAAATAAACTCTTCTCAAATTTTATTACTTTTCAAAAGATTAGGACAAGGTTCTAAGAAACTTACTTGGGCAAAGCTTCTAGGGTTATCCCAAAACCCAGGTCAGGGGTGTTACAAGTTATCAACCCCTAACAAGAATTTTGTCCCCAAAATCTCAAGAGAAAAGAGAAGGGTACTTCCTCCTCATCTCTTTCTCCAGCTCCCATGCAGCTTCTTCAACATCACGACGATGGAAAAGAACTTTCACAAGCACTATGTCTTTCTTTTTCAACTTCTTGATTCTCCTGTCAAGAATCAACAATGAACCTTCCACATAGGATATATCTTCATCTAATTCTACCTCTACAGGTTGTAATACAAGCTATGTATCAGGGTGTCATTTTCTCAACATAGAAACATGAAACACTAGATGTAGTCTATACAACTTAGGTGGAAGTTCCAACTTATAGGCTACCTTTCCAACACGTGATATCACTGAATAGGGTCCCATAAATCTAGGAGCCAATTCACCTTTCTTCCCGAATGTGAGAACACCTTTCAAAGGAGAGATCTTGAGATACACTATGTCTCTGACATGGAATTCTAAAGGTCTACGACAATTATCAACATATGACTTCTGCCTGTCTTGTATTGCCTTTAACTATTGTTGTATCACTTTAATATTTTTTGTTATTTGTTGCACAAGTTCAGGACCAAGAAGTTGGTATTCTCCTGTTTCATACCAGCATAATGGAGATCTACAACGTCTACCATACAACACTTCATATGGTGGCATATCAATACTATTTTGACAACTGTTATTGTAAGCAAACTCTATCAAACTCAAATGTATATCCCAGCTACCTACAAACTGAAGAACACATGCCCTAAGCATGTCTTCCAAAGTTTGTATAGTCCTTTCAGATTGTCCATCTGTCTAAGGGTCGAAAGCAACACTAAACTTTAACTACGTACCCAAAGTTGTGTGTAATCACTCCCAAAAGAAGCTTGTAAATTGAGGACCTCTGTCAGACACAATAGTTGCTGGGACTCTATGCAACCGCACTATCTCATCTACATAAACATGTGTAAGTTTCTCAGTAGTGTATGTTGTCTTAACAAGAAGAAAATGTGTCGACTTTGTCAACTTATCAACAATCACCCAAATGGAATCGTGACCCTTGGCTATTCTAGGCAAACCAACTACAAAATTCATTGTCACATGATCCCGCTTCCATTGTGGTATAGGTAATGGTTGTAATGTTCCTACCAGCTTCTGGTGCTCATCCTTAACTTGATGACACACTGGACATTGCATAACGAATTTAGCTACATCTTTCTTCAAACCAGGCCACCAATACATATCTTTCAGGCTGTGATACATATTGGTACTTCCTAGATGCATATTATACATAGATGGGTGATCTTATTCCATAACTATCTTCCTTAAGTCATTAACATCAGGTACCATGATTCAGCCATGGTAACAAATTGTCCCATCTTCTGACTCATGAAAGCCATCCCACTTCTCGTTGTTATATTCTGATCGGATTTGTTGTATCACAATATCTACCTATTGTGCTTCTTTAATCTGTTGTCTCAGTGTAGGTTTCACTTGCATCTACAACAATCCATCTAGCAAAGTTACTTCCAGCTCTACATTCATTTTTCATAAGGAAACTAGCATATCCCGCTTATGACACACTAAAGAATTCAACTGTGCTTTATATGTGCATGAAGATGAGGACTTTCTGCTTAACACATCTTCCACCACATTAGCCTTTATTGGATGATAATCAATCATGCAATCATAGTATTTGATTAGTTCCATCCAGCAATGATGTATCATATTTAATTTTTGTTGCGAAAAGATGTACTTCAGATTCTTATGGTATATGAAAATCTGACACTTCTCCCCGTACAGGTAATGTCTCCAAATTTTTAAGGCATGAATCACTACAACCAATTCTAGATCATGTGTAGGATAATTCTCCTCATGTTCTTAAGTTTTAAAGAGGCAAAAGAAATCACCCATTTATCTTGCATCAATACCCATCCCAAACCATTCTTTGAAGCATTGCAAAAGACAATGTATCCTTTCCCTTACTCTGGTAAAACTAATACTGGTGCACTGGTTAGATTTTCCTTCAACAATTGGAAAGTGCATTGATGCTTGTCATTCTAGACAAAAGGAACATCCTTCCTAGTTAACATAGTTAGGGGTAATGCTAGAGAACTGAAGTTTTTGATGAACCTCCTATAGTAACCTGCCAAACCTAGGAAACTGTAAATATTTGTTGGTGTCTTGGGTTGTTCCGATTCTAGAACAGACTCTACCTTTTTAGGATCAACACAAATACCTTTAGTAGATATGATATGTCCTAGAAAAGATACTTCTGACAACCAAAACTCACACTTGCTAAACTTAGCATATAGCTTATGTTGTCTCAACAAAGTCAATGCTTGATGAAGATGATAATCATGTTGTTGGCTATCTCAACTATATATTACAATGTCATCTATAAAGACCACTATAAACTGATCAAGGAATGGATGAAACACTCTATTCATCAAATCTATGAATGTTGTTGGTGCATTCGTTAGTCCAAACGACATAACTATAAACTCTTAATTACCATATCTTATCCTAAAGGTTAATTTGGGTATGTCATCCTCCTTAATCTGTATCTAATGATATCCTGACCTCAGATCTATCTTAGAGAACATTGTTGCACCCACAAAATTGGTCAAACAAATCATCTATCCTTGGTAGAGGATATTTGTTCTTTATTGTCACCTTATTTAGCTGTCTATAGTCTATACATAACCTCATAGATTCATCCTTTTTCTTTACAAAAAGTACCAAAGCACCCCACTGCGATGTACTTGGCCGGCTAAAACCATTATCAAGTAACTCTTGTAACTATTTCTTTAATTCTGCCATCTCATATGGTTTCATCCTATAAGGTGTTTAAGCTAGATTGATCTTGAAATCAATCTCTCGAGGTGGAGGAACATCAAGAAATTCCACAAGAAACACATCCTTAAATTCCCTGACAACTGGTACTTCTAGAACACTAGGACTTTCTACCTTGGTATCCACCACATGTGCTAAGAATGCCTCACACCCATGTCACAACAGTCTCTCATCTATCATTGTCTATACTAGAAATGTTAAAAGAATCTTCTTATCTCCCTGAAAGATCCATGTCTCGCCACCATATGTGAATATAGCTTGCTTGGAACTACAATCCAAGACTACCTTATATTTTTCCAAGGTGTCCATCCCAAGGATTCCATCAAATCCATGCATCTCAAGTGGTATAAGATCCGCTTGAATATTGTGTTCCAAGAAAGAAAGAACACAAGGGGAACATACCTCTTGTAACACTATAGAACCAACTAATGGAGTTTCTAACAACAAGTTATCTATTCTACGACTAACATACAAAAGATAGATATGAATCACTTCACAAGTGACAAAGGAGTGTGTAGATCCCGGGTCGATCAAAATATGTATGAAGCAAGATGAAGACATATTAGAATGAAATAACTCCATCTGACCTGTCATGACTCTTGGGTTGACTACCGCTTCTGGCTGACTCATAACATAGAATCTCGTTGTTGCCTGCCGTCGACCACATCCTCTGTTACCTTGTGTAGATGAACCTATTTGAGACGCTTGTCCACATCCTCTTCCTCCTGCACCACTTATGAACTGTTGCCCTTGAGAGCCTTGTTGACTCTGCCTCTGTATTTGAGTTACCTCAGTATCTCTTACTGGACACTCTTTCATCAGATGTCCTGTCTGCCCACACTTGTAACAAATTCTAGTCTCCTATTGTGGCCTAGATGACCCTATCACTGACATTGACACCATACTTTGGGCTCCGATAGGCAGAAAATTACAACCTCTACCCTTACTTGACGTCCACTACATTTGAGCATTGAACCTTTGTGGTGCTGACAGTGCAGAAAACCTTAGTTTCTTGTAGCTTTCAGACCTTTGTCCTTGGAACTAGGTAGGCCCTCTTCTAAAATTGGCCTCACATTTCTCCATTACTGATCTGTCTATCCTCCTAACTAATTCCAAAAATGTAGCAAATCTCTCCCTATTCTCCAGAGCAGCTGCAAGTGTGGTTAACTCAACATTCAAACCCTTTTCAAAATGTTGAATCCTCTCCTGGTCTGTAGTAGCCATGTGCAGACAAAACCACAAAAGCTCTATAAACTTAGCTTCATACTCATTAATCTTCATAGGCCCTTGCCTAATCTTTTCAAACTGTGAGATTTTCTCATCTAGGTACGTATGAGGAAAGTACCTATTGGTGAACTCACCTCAGAATTCCTCCCATCCGATCTCAACATTAGGCCTTTTATCCTCTTTGATGGCCTACCAATGGCCAACACTTCCCTTCAACAGGTACATAGCATGCCTAACTTTGTCAATTTTTGGGATGCTAAGGATCTTAAAAGATTTCTCTAACTCAATGAGCCACATATCTGCATCTGTTGGGTCAGTTGTTCCAGCATATTCTATAGATCCCACATGTCATAGTCGTTCAAAAGTTATACTAGAACTCGAAGATTCTACATTGGAAACTAGTACCCTAGGGGGTGGTGCTGGTATCCTGTCTGCCATATGTGTTACTATCATCATGAACTGTCCAAACAGAGAATGCAAATCAGGGTTCTCCAACATAGTTTGATCCACCTGGGGATTCTTAGGAACTTGTTATTCTCTTGCATGTTCCATTTCACCTCTTCTTGGTGCTGTAATGTTGCTCTCAACAACATGTTCATCATGTTCTCCAGACATTTTTAAGCTTTATTTCTTCTTCTATATAAGTAGAAGTCACTATAATATAAACTGGAGGACACTAGAACATACTCAACGACCTTAATCCTATGTCCTTGTAGACTCAGCGAACCTAAGGCTCTGATACCAAAAATTGTGGCGACCTCTATCAAACCCACAACATAATCACACAAAACTATGAAGAAATAATTATTATCAGTGGATTATTGAAACATACTAAAAATTAAAACCTTTTTGCCAAGAGATCCATTACCAAGAAATTCTTTTCAGAAAGAACCAAACCATATATATACATCATGGTTTACTTTGTACATACATTGTTCCATAACCTTGCAAGGATATGAGATAAAAGTTGCTTTTCCAAAACATACACAAAAGCAACATTATGTGACGAGGCGTACTTGCTAAAATCTCATATCGATTATAAAATTGTATACACACTATCTCCCAAAGGACCTAAGAGTACATGGACAACACATATGACTCTATATCTATAAGACACATAACACCACATTCAACCTGATCTGTTACTGCTAGTCTTGTTGTTGTTGCCTACTCTCTATTGTACGATCTCTACCTCTTCATGGAAGTCCTCCCAAAAAATTGTGGAACCCATAGGGTGACACATAACAACACATTCAACCTGATATGTTACCACTAGTCTTGCTACTACTTCACGCTCTCTATTGCACGATCTCTACCTCTTCGTGCATGTCCACTTAAAAAATTGTGGAACCCACGGGGTGAGACAATAAGTCCCAGCTAGAGATATAACTCTCTACCAACAATATTATTATCATAGTTAAACTTTTATGAATGAAAGCAGAAGAAACCTTTATTGAAGTAAACAAGTATAACTGTTGATTATATGTAGAGTAGAGCAGTCTCAACATCACATTAGTTCAAATATCTATAACTGAGTAATAGTTCATTTAATCACTTTAAAAAGGAATTTGAAGAACATGTATAACTATTATAAACTAAACAATATAAAATAAAATTAAGGCTTCAACCAATGTTTCCATATTTGATCCTTAAACAAATATGCTACACGGCTGATTACATCTTTAAACAATCCATATTATGCCCTACGGAGATGAGAATATACCTTCCATATCCAACTGACCACTCTGAAGGAAGCATCAGTGCCATATAGGCCTATGGAAGAGCTAAAATCCACGACCTCATCTTCCCCGGTCAATACAAGAGTGGCAGTGACACATGAGTCAATCTACATTTTAGCTAGCCTGGCAAATAGAGGCTCTTTTTTTATAGAGATACAACACGTAGCATGTTCTCTGTTCAAGGTATGACCTACAATCAATCCTTCTTGTATATATTGAGTCATGGCCTGCAACCATACTCTTCTCAGGGTATGGCTTTACTGCCAATACCGATGTTACATTAGAGCTATGTCCTACAACTGCACTCTTTTTAGAAAAATGGCTCAAGGAAAAATCATAGAGTTTGAAGGAAGTAAGGGAATACTCCTCTTGTACCCTCACATATTCAAAAATATGCGCTCAGAGTAAAACTTGATTCACCATTCAACAAATCATGACACTGAATGGATCTATGGCCATGGCAACTACAATTTTAGTTCACTTGATAGATTAAGTGCATTACAACATATTTAGCATCAATCAAGTTACAAGCGTGAATTGTAGATAAATGCTATTAGAAAGATGTGACATATCTTTCAAGTAATCTTGTATCAATTAGAATATACCTTGTTACACTCATCCTGGAATGTCAATCCCCTAAACACTTTATTGGGAATATCATCCCTTCAACATTTTCATTATCATGATCATAAGTTTGGGTATCAAACCCTCAGTTCATTATTGAACTATGTCACCTCTCGTTAGGCAACAACCAATTCTAGATCATAAGACCCATATAAACATCATACATGATTTTCAAGTATATCACATGGCTCACAAGGCCTTATACAATTGATATAATGCTAATTCATCATAGCTCATACTGGTTATGCTTGTCATTTCACAACACCTACATGGTTAGAATTTCATAGCAAATGCAATATCAAGTAAATATCATGTCCATGCCATAAAGAGGATCATTCAAATTGCAACCCTCTCATAATTAGAGTTAGGGTTTTCCCTTATAACTGATTTAGGGTTTTCAAGTGCATACTTATTAATCAAACCCTAATTCACATCATAAGAACTATAATATTGCCATAAGTGTTCAAGCATACTTCATCAAATATCATACATTGATTATCAACATGAAGTATTACTTTTTTTATGTGAGTAGTACATGTTCCTCCCTCATCCTTACTAGGATATTGACTTCAACATACTTATTACATTGATTTAACCTTCTTTAGAGTTTATCAACCTACACTTATCAAAGTGTATCCATCTCATAACATTCACAATGTATCCATTGATTATACTCAAAGTGTATCGGCCTACACTCATCAAGGTGTATTGATCTTCATTTTAATCCTTGTATCGACCTAGACACATCCACTAGTGTCGGCCTAGACACATCTATTTGTGTCAGCCAAGACATATTAAATGCTATCGGTTTAGAGAAGTTTAGTGTAGTATCGTTTGTATGGTGCTTGAGGTATATCAACCATAGAGTATTCTTGTGTCTCAGCCACACTATCATATTGTATATCAACCACTCAATCAACTAGTGTGTCGGCCATACCATCAACTAGGGTATCAACCACTCAACCAACTAGTGTATTGGCCTCACCATCAACTAGGGTATTGACCACACCATCAACTAGTGTATCGACCTCACCATCAACTAGGGTATCGACAACATCATCAACTAGCGTATCGGCCTAACCATCAACTAGGGTATCGACCACACCATCAATTAGGGTATCAGCCTCACCATCAACTAGGGTATCAGCCTCTAGGGTTTGTATTGTATTCGATGAACCCTTATTCAACACCTTAGCTCTTTCACATATCGGCCTCAACACTGCTTTGTGTATTGGCCAAGGATTCTAAGAAGGTGTTACCCATACTTTTCACAAGTATTTCAGGCTAAGTATATTTCCCATCACACATGGATCGGCCTAGAGAGATATCGGATTGTGAGTGAATCGGATTAGGGTTAGGATTGGCCATATCAAACTCTACACTCAACTTAAAGTATCATAGTCAATATTCCATATTAACTAGACATCTCTTGGTCATGACAAGCTAATTCCTTTTAGGCATATCATTTTTAAAGCATCTAACATATCGACTCATCAAAACATATCATTTTTAGAGTAGCACAAGTCATATCGGCCATCCATGTGATGGTGCAAGTATGTGTATTGACTTGTCTATCTTCTAGATATCAGTCTACCTTATTCTTAGCATTTAGGTGATAGGTTAAAAAATTGAGAGGACAATAGTCCTACTCATGTTACAAACCAAAAGGATAGGAGTTCATGTGTATTATTTTCCATGCCTATACCCTTGTATCGGGTTAGAGTTTTCACAAACCAATATCGGTTTGTGCATATTGGTTTCATCATCCTCAAACTCCAAATTTTCATACATTACTACTCTAGTTCATGGACAACAACCCCATATATCCATTAGAACTCATAGAACCATAATTTAATCAAGGAAAGTCGAAATAGAAAAGGAATCACCAAGTATTGCATGATAGAAGATGAATAATAATAAAGTTGAGTTCAAGTTATATAACCTGCCTCAAGATCAACATAAGAGCTTCAAGATCAAAAGCTCTACATTACTAAGGTTGAAGATGAGTTATTAAAAGTCCAAGACTCGATCACAACACTTCTATGTGAAAGACGATACCATAGTTAGGAACTTGGTAAAGAAATAGAGAAGGAAATAATCATGATCTGAGAAGCATAATCTTTCCAAGGTTGAAGATGATCATGGCTTCACCTTAGGCAATATTCTCAACCTTCTCTTTACTTCTTGAGATCCTAGGGTCGTACTACAAGCAAGAGATGGTAAAGGAGTCAACATGTTTACTAGGAGGTGAAAAGAGAGGTATATATAGTTGAGGTTTATGAAAGAGAGTGTGTATAAGATGTAATCACGATGTTCACTTGAGTAACACGTATCCATGCATGGTGATTTCATGCAACCATAATTATCTTTTCATGAAAAACTATTGAGGATAATCCATAGGCATGATATCGGCCGTATCTTTCTTGAAAAGATATCACAACCCAATCTTACTTTATATGTAAACTGATATTACTTTTGCAGCCGGGGTGGAATAGCTCGGGTGGTGCGGCTCGCAAGCTCCCTGCGAGGGGGCACGGGTTCGACTCCCAGCGTTCCATCGAAATGATTTAGCCCACGCGTCGGCCGACCAACGATGCGACTGAATTGGGGCCCCGGTATGGGCGGCAGGGGTCCCCGAGAGTTTACACCGCCTGCGGGGGTCACTAAGTGGCGCTCGTGCGGGGGTGGTTCTCTCGCAAATCAAAAAGATATTACTTTTGCAAGGAACATGTAAACCGATAGGCTTCACCTACTTGAGGTGATTAGCCTGTCATGAACACTTTCAAAGGTTATCAAACTGATATGGGACCTCCTCTATGGCTTCCAAGCCGATAGGCACTCGCATATACACTTCATAACTTGACACAACCTCATCTAGGGTTCAAAACACTCAACACTTCTTTGGTTCTTTCACCACAAAGAGTGTTATCATTCAACCAAGATTCAAATAAAGTGCCCCCTTCTTTCTCTTTCCTCTAGTTGATGCTAAGAGAGAGAAGAGACATTCTAGAGGTGATAATTTGCACGTACACCCCTTATTTGGCTAAATTGCAATCTTTACCAAAGTTATCATATAAGGAACAAAAAAATTGCAAATAAGTTCAAAATTGAGAAATAAACTCTTCTCAAGTCTTAATTACTTTTCAAAATATTAAGACAAGGTTCTAAGAAGCTTACTTAGGCAAAGCTTCTAGTGTTATCCCAAAACCCAGGTCAGGGGTGTTACATAGACCTTGCTTGGAAGCCAAGTTTCAGGTAACTAATGGATTAATTGAAGCATAGTCTTTTTCCCACCAAAACGTAACAATAATGTGAGCATTATCCTAAAGATTGGGATTATTTGGAGCTTAAACATGGCCAATAGATTCATTCCTTGAATGAGGGTTTTTTTATTAAAGAAAATAGATAATAAGGAAGAGAGAGAGAGGGTCAATTGGAGTAGGACTCCCAGACTCAGGTAGAACCAAGGCTAGGGAGCCGTTCACCCTTACCCCGACTCTCCCTTTCCATGTCAGAAAAAAGCTACGACAACCCCAAATTCTCTCCCTCTCTCTGGTCCTCATCTTTACCAGATAAAGACTTCATCCTCTTTGTAAGATCACACTAGACTCAATAAACCCCAGACTTGCTATTATCATGAAGTAAGAGATAATCCAATTTCTCAAAACACCAAGAACCTAGGGTGGGGCACAATTAGATCTCCTCCTATACCCATGCCTATGTAAGGCTTTAAGAAGCTTGATAATGACCCTTAAAGCACATTTCTTCTCCCAATTCACGTCGAGACTTCTCATCAAACTTTATCTTCCCATCCGGTAACACAAACCTCAACCCAATGACATAGAGTGTCTCCAGCCAATTCCCTTGTCCTAGAGCAGTACTAGGAGTCCATGCAAGTGCCCCAATCTCTAGGGAGGTGCAAAGAATACCTAAAACCCATCTCCTATATCTGGCCTTGGCCACTTAAAGCTCATGACTGGGAACCTTGATCCAACCAACAGAAGCATCGTAGAGTGATGGAAATTTGTCCTTGCACCCCCAACAACCTTCATCGATCTTTTGTATGCCACATATTTTGGTAATTTGTCCTCTTACAGTCTCCATTATCTACTTTGAAAGTATGACTTAGCTCCTCCTCCTCCTCTGACCATCTCACAAAAAGCTAAAGAGATCTATCTGGAGGGACTTATCAAGAGATGAATTTGGCTCTAGATACCACTTCCAGGCCCACAAGTCGAAATTCAACACTTTAGTTGACCACCTCCATGGTTGTTCATGGCCACTAAGTCAAGGCCACGTTGGAGGAAGGATAATTTCAATGGAGAAATAACACAACTTCTCTCATCACGTGATGATTTCAAAGTCATGATAGATGGGTTACTAATGTCTTTGGATCTATTCTCTAACTAATAGACATGTAGAATTATCTTCTTAGTTCTCCTGATGTGATGCTCTGCCAGCGGTCCATATATGTTTATTTTGCATTCATTCTAGAAAATAATTGGTAGGGCATATTTTAGTGGATCTATATGCCAAACTAAACACAAAAATATGTAGATTGCAAATACAATCGTTTCAATGGATAATTATGACCATAGTCAAGAAGTATGTAGTAAATCATGGATATAAGGTTACTATTATACCCTAGATTTCATAAACAGGATGTTGAATATATTAGATATGTTTAGTCTATGATATAACTTTATAATGTTAATTCTAATATCTTAGTCAAATTAGGATGGCAATGATGAACATTTAGGGTTCTTAAATCATTAGATCCATATACATGAGAATTACATTTTTGAAACCTAACCCTAATATCATCCTAAACCAAATGCATAAGATCTAGACCTAAACTAGACTTGTCTAGAGCATATTAATACATGGTGGCACTTTAGGTTATGTATAATTTTAGACCATGTTGATTGCTTGGATCTACACTTTGATTGTTTGGATTGCATACTTGAAATACTTGAAGCATAATCATGTGTGTTATTCATTGAAAGTACATATTTATTATATGAATACTCACATATATAAAATTTTAAGGATTGTTGATGATTTCTGGATGATTGATTCTATGATTAAACTGCTTGGTTTCTTGTTTAATTCCAGTTCATTATAATGCATGTGTGTATCATATAAAGGGATAATGTGATACTTTTAACCCATAATTAGACCTATCAAGGGGTATATCATATAATTCAAATGATTAACAAAGCCTGATTACAACCGAAGTGGTATGACAAGCATGGGTTAGAATATCTTGTTGAAAATGCAAGTTCATATGCACAACTCTTTGATTGGTGAGAAAAATATGTCAGTACATGTACATACACTCTTTTGTCTGCATCAACGTACACAATATAGTGATATATTGATTCATATGTTGTTGTTGAAATTTAGGTATATGATTTTCATACTAACATGAAGATATGGGGACTCAAGTGAAGGCATTAAAAATCATAAAGCTAAAAAACACAAGGAGTATAGTGATGCATGCTACCTTATTCCTTATAGTGATAATTTTTCCTTTCATGTAGTGTCTTCATATTGGAAATATATCTAAAATCCTTTGGGGAGAGATTAGAATTTGTTTTGTATCAAATAATATTTATGAATGAAATTGTTTGTACTTATTTGTTCTTTCAAGATCCCTAGAAAATGAGATGATGGCCATTGTCCCTATGGTATATCATCATTGGTTGGTAACTAGGGGAGGGGTCGTTGGTCTACCATCAATCATAGGTAACTAGGGGAGGGTTTGTCATAGAGTGGGATTGGGAGGACTAAGTTTTGGATGTTCTATAACATAAAGAAGTGAATTGGGTCCGTGTTTAGTGGTAAAATTGACATCAATGGAGACTTTGAAAGTTTTATTCACCTTACCTATTATGTGGTGATGTCTATACACCTATTTTGATTCAATGAGGATGTCTATGGGAATATATTTGAAGACGTTCATTACCTAAGATGTGATTTAATTTAACATAGTTATTAATGAATTAAATTTCAATTTGTGGTGTTATATATTGAGATAGTGTTGTTTAGTCATTTTAATCCTGAACATGTTGGATACCCCTTGTTGTGTGGTAATATACACATATAATAAGAGGGACTTAATTCCTAAAAGATGAGTGAAATGACCACATAATCAACAAAGTGATATATTCATTTAGACATGTGCCCTAAACGTGTGAATTTCCCCTATGATCATGCAAGTAAAATGAAATTAAATCTATTTGTAATAATCTAATGTGGTTATTATAAGGAATCAAACGTGTGATTTTAAGTCTAGAAGGTTCAAACATGGAGATTGAGTGGCGTGCCACCTTGAGAAATCATGACCCTAAAATTTATGTTATTTAATAGTCTATGACTAAGAGGAATAGAATAAGATGAAACATTTTGTTTTTGAAATTGAGATGAGATTTTAAGGTGCATTTTGGAATGTTGTAAATGGATTAATAGCGATGGATCCCATTAGAATATTATACAAGATACCCAATGGTTTAATACTACTTTTGTGTACCCATCTTGTAAAACTGAAATGAGGATGTATTTGGTAGGGACGCCTGGTGCTACTACCCACATGTTTAGTTAGCCATCTGGTTGATCATGATTCAAGATTTACATTCTTGTGGTGGTCGACTAAACCCTAAGACATAGGTTGTGAGTTGTTGACATGAGTCATATACTTGGTTATGTAATGACTAAGTTGTTTTAGGAAAATTACAAATTAAAAGGTTAAGGTGCCAAGACAACTTACTTGTTGATTTCTTCATTTTTTAATCCTAGTTATTGATTTTTTTATGAATATGCTTCATACATACAACTATACGTGAAACCCTACTCTGCTCACTTGTTTAAATTGTAAATGTTTGCTAATAGATTCTTTATATATATACATATTGGTGGTTTCACTTGCACCTAGTTCACTTTTTTTTCATAAAAATGTTGTTTAATATATTATCTAAACTCAAATTACCTAGAGGTGTGTCGTCTAGAGTGAACTATATTTCACTCTCCTAGTTGGATTTTTTTTGTTATAGTTATATGTAGTGTATGTTGCGTTTTTCTCCCAATAAACAAATTAAGCATGACTATTAGAGGTGGTCCTAAGGTTGGTAAGGAAACAACCTAAAACATCATCCCAACATTTAACTAAAAAATACATAATGCAAAATACAACATTCATAGGTGTTGAAAGTGAACCTTTAAAACAAAATCAATATCATAGATAATAAGTGCACAATCAATCCACTTGAAATAGTTGATATAGTTCTACATAAAACCTTATACAACATCCCACATTTGTCCAAAACCCCAATTTAGGAACTTAACTTACACACACAACAAAACTTAGGATTCACCTAGCCATGAAATTCCTCAGGCCTATTATCAAGGTGATGAGTGGGTGGATCCTCTTTTAAACCAAAGTATTATTCATTGGTTGGGTAGAAAATGCTTGAATGAGAAGATAAGAAATAAAAATAAATTAATACACTTTCATCTACCTTTTTATGTGTAGCATATCGAAATCATGATAGTCATAATGCAATTAAAATGTTTAGTACTACAAATGTACTTGGAAGTA
The DNA here is from genome assembly GCA_963693085.1 of Alisma plantago-aquatica. Lineage (NCBI taxonomy): Eukaryota > Viridiplantae > Streptophyta > Magnoliopsida > Alismatales > Alismataceae > Alisma > Alisma plantago-aquatica. The sequence goes on from OY856415.1 coordinate 429,882,056, forward strand.
AAAAAAAAATCATATCAAATCATGAATAAAAACCATGAAAACATATAAAGATACGATTTTATCATTTTCTATTGGTGCCTTGAAAGAACTGACTTGTACCTACCCAAATAAAATCCATAATGGCTTGCTCATGCATATGACTCACCATCCATGCCTTGAGGTTTAGTCGGCCACCCTAAGACAAATAACCTATCCCAAGTCTGCCATAGGATGAGGTAGGAGCCTATATCATGTCTACTTGGTCATTCCCACACCTTGGTACAAGTTGGACCATACCTCATACCATATATCAATTCACATATTACACATTTTGATTGTAATTACGAATTTCCTAGGATTGGGGTCTCTATTTCCTATCCATTTTCTAATTTTACACTAAGAGAGTAGGGACATCACACCCACATATTTGACTCCCCTCAATTCTGTAGATTACTCCTTAATATAATGTTATCCAAGTCTTATTTTCATGGATATAATCCATTTTAAGAACAACATCTTTACCTTTTCCAACAAGGACATAGGGGACGGTTTAAAATTACCATAAATACAAATTTGTGAGGTCATGTTGTCTCTTTTAATGTTATTATATTATTTGTATTAAGATAATTAACACATAAAATGTTATGCATATTTTTTAAGGACTAGCACTACCAAAAAATAAGGGTATGCACTAAAATATAAAGGCATTATAAGAAATCAATATTCTAAATATGATTTAATTACAAGAAGTAGATTTAACATTCATATAGACTACAATCTAGCCTAAATACATAAAATAAAAAGAATTATGAGAGTCTTGTTCATCTTAGGAGAAGAACAACTTAAAGTGTAGAAGAGAGGAGAGAGGAGAGAAAAGAGGAGAATGAGAATAAATAATAACAAACCTAAAATTCCCTCTCTAAATGATCCTAGAGGCTATATGAGTTTACATGCAACATGCTAGGATTTGAGACCTCATATAAAGTGACACTAAAAAGAATGATTCGATTACCCATATCAACAAGTGTGCCTCCTTTTTAGGATGTACATCAATAGGTTCTCAACAGTGAAGCATGATCGACCTGATGTATTATTAGGATGAAGGACCTACTGAGAAGTTTGTTGGTATGTATTCCTAGAGAACCAATCATATGGTGATTGTGATGTCATATCATATAAAAGATTTGATTAATAATAAAGGCAAGCTTCCAATTCATTATGTTTCACTCATTTATGAGATAGTGATGAAACATAATTAATGTCTAAAGTATGACAATTACTCAATGATGTATGTTTTTAAGTACATGACTTGGACAATGAGATCATATGAATGTTAAGAGTATGTACATTTTTATTATGTCATTGTTCAGATGTTACTGTGGAAGGCTGATAGATAGTAATAACATTTAAGACTAGAGTGTGTATTGGTTGATGACAAAATATCATCAGTCATGATATATATGATATCAAACCAAGCACATAAATACTTTTTAGGGAATAGTGTATCAGAAAAAATCACCTTGAGAGTGACACATGGAAATCATAATTGGTGGTCATAATCATCTCTTATATTGGAAGTGGTGATTGTGGTTCTCAAACCTGAAGTCACTACACTCATCACAAGTCGTTCGATATGTTTTGACATCATTCAATGTGATCCTGAATAAAGGTTTCCATAAAGATGATGATCAAATGTGTTGTGACACATGTGGATGACTGTGATTTATGTAGATGGAATTTTTACCTCCTACTGGAGTTTGATGTCCAGGCCACTTGATAAATGAGACTGAGAAAAGCATGCTCATGCACATGTGAACCAATATTTGATATTGAGGTCACATATGTCTCAGACAATCTTCTCTGGATCAAGGAACATGGATTGAACATTGAGAGGATGACGATCCCATGCCTCACGCTCATTCAGGATATCAGAGATAAAGAAATTAGACAATCACTATAACACCTAACACATATCATAGGTTGAAGTTTTTCTCCAACTTTCCTAATTATTTGGATAGAAATAATGTGTGACTAGGCACCACTCTATGCTTGTGATGTCATAAATAGGTGAAGGACATTCACTTCCAACATATATAGGAAGATATGGGGTCACACACATTGTGTACACCTAGAAGAGGAGTTTAATCATGAATGATAATTAATTTGATTACTAAAGTGTTTAGGTATTAAATTTAAGAATTGAATATTTGATTGAACTCCCAACCGAATGGTTCAAGTCTTCAACTGACCGGTTGGAGTGTCAGGTTGATTGAAAATTGCATTGGCGGAGTTCTACCTAAACTGGACACGAACCGACCAGTTTAACTAGTGAACCGACCGGCTCGAGGTCGCCAGTCGACTATTTCATTGAGCGATAAACCTGATTTGTGGAGCAATTCGATTACATCAAGGATTAGTGCTGACATCATGTGCATTAATTGGATTCAAATTGCCAATACAATTGTGATTTGGAAACATGACAAAAGGACTGGTTCACTGGGTGAACCGATTGGCTCACATGCCAAACGATCAGCTCCTAACCATTTTGTCTATTACAGGTTGTGAAACTTTGTGAGATTCTAGTCCCTTCCACTCACCTAGAGATTGGGAACCCTGTCCCCTGACCCTCCTATAAATGGAGGGGTACTGGGGGCTTCCTAGAGATACAACTCAATTACCTCTAACAATTTTTGTCCTCTTTGGTTGTAGTAACCAATAGAGAGATCGAGAAAGTCTTACCTGATAAAGGGAGGGATAGCAGGAGAACAATTGTGAGAGAGAAAGTTGGCGACTAGTACACCAATAGGAGGGACACATACTTCTTGTCTGTTCTAGTAGAACGACATGAGTTCTAGGCAGTCCGTGTGGACTACCATAGAGACGTGGATACCTTTCCCGCTAGGAGGGCAACACCATCCCAGTGTCTGTGGCAGAGGCCAGGAGATGTTGCAAATGCCATATGAGTGCAACTAGAAGAGAGATGTACTACTACAATGAGGAATAGTCGATGGACTTGTTCCAGGACCAGACATGAACTCGTTAAACCATCCTTCCCATTACATAGTTGTTGATGCAATCTTCTACTTAGGGGGAATATGGAAGACACATTTTTTTGTTTCTATCACCTATTTAATGCCATATTTCCCTACAAAGTTGACATGGGTTGTGCTGAGTGATGACAAGGCAAACAATCAAGGCTAGTGTTGGTTTATGGGGCCAGTCATCACTTGAAACTCTACTAAAACCTTGATATGTGAAGTTCAGCCTTACCGTAACGTCCCAAGTCTTGAGGCGTCAGATAAAATTAGGGTTGGAAAAACAAGACCTGACCTAATTGACACAACACCCACCCAAAATTTTAAGTGGGTTTAGGGTCTAAGGTTTTTTGACCCAACCCGAAATTGATCCGAACTCAAAGAATCCAAAATTAATTTAGGGTCAGGTCCGGGTTTGGACTTTAGACCCAAATGGACCCCATTGACCCAAAATTCAGAATTATATTTTTTAAATAAAATTACAAATACTATATTTTAAGACACCCAATGGCCCATTAAATTACCAATCTATCAATTATGAAGTTTATTTTGACAATTCTACATGGTTTTGTGTTGATTTTTATGATTTATTATACTAATTATATTATGAATTTGTGTTTAAAACACTCGAAAAAACTACAATAGGATTTATATGCATTTCTCAATCACATAGTAATTTTATCACAATGAAATTTGTTAATTACACTTGAAAATTATCAATGACTAGACAAATCTAGCTTTTTTTTTAAACTATTGTTTTAGTATTGGATTTACGTGTCAGATCTAATAGACCCAAAATTATTAGAGGGCTGGGTTAGGATGAAGAGTTTTGACCCAAAAATCCATATTTTGCAAGTTTAGGGTCTAGTCAAAAAATGTTGACCCGAAATGACCCAAAATAAAACCTTCTCAACCTAATCCCGATTTCCACCCATAGATAAAATGATCTTAAACTAAATGATTGGACTACCCATATCACCAAGGTGCACCTCCTTTTTAAGGTTGTCCATCACTTAGAATTTGGTGGTTAAGCATGCTCAACCTAGACCAGTCTAGAATGGATGACTGGTTGGAAAGTTGAACCTGGCTTGCGTGCGAGTGAGGAGAAAACATACATTAAAGGCCACTAGTGTTCTGTGGTGCCAATTTTCATTCCTAAAACTATAATAAATCCTTGGGTAGTTTGCATGGATGTTACAAATGGTATCAGAGTCAAAACTCCTCCAGTAGGTGGGGCCCACATGGGCATGTGGTGTGCTAGTCTTAAGTCATGCAGTCTAGATATATTGGAAAGGGATATCCATGGTGATGTAGCACCCTTGCGATGGTAGACATGATCGGGAGCTGGGTGCAAGGAGATATACTAAAATGAGGAATGATTATGAGGTCTTATAGTCGAGCCTTGATGAGGACGTCAAGATCTAAGTGGGGGATATTGTAACATCCTAGGTATTGAGGAATCAAAGAAAATGATCTTAAAAGGAATGATTGGCCTATCCATATCACCAAGGTGCATGTAACATCCCTGACCTGGGTTATGCTTTAACCCTAGGAGTTTTGATTAATAAAGATGGTTATATGCTTAATCTTATTTGGTTAAAAGTAATTAAGGCTCAAGAGGAGCTTATGTTTTAATTTTGGTCCTGATTGAATAATGTTGAAGCAATGTTCACTTATTTTGGACTAATGTGCAAATTACCTAAATTAAGGGGTTAACTTGCAAATGTTACATAAAAATATGTTCATATCATTTTGATACATCATAAGAATGAATATGATGTAGTGGTATGGTTTCCACAAGCTTGGGCACCAAGATAAAGCATGTAGAGCAATGTTTGTGCATTAAAACCTAGTTTTGGTGTAAAGTGCAATTTACCCAAAACCTAGGGTTCAATATGCAAATTACCACTTCAATAAGGTCCCTAATGTTTCTTGACATCATTTAGAGCATATAAAATGAGAGGGGTGCCTCATTTGAATTAAGTTGGAGGAGTGAGAATATTGATATTAAAATAATCAAGATTTAAGCCCAATTGAAACTCTAATTCAAGTTAATGCAAAAATAAAAAAAATAATTGAAGGGGCCTTCAACCAAAATTAATATGGTTTGATTCAGATATGTGTGGATATCCTTAAGCCTTGCAAAGGCACGAGCATATCCTAAGGAGGTGAAATTCCACTCACCATTATTATAAGAAAAAGAAATTCCACTCAAATATGGATATTAATATTATAAGGGTTGAGGTGCTTAATTTCCCCCCCTTTATTCTTGGATAATGGAAGGGAGATCGGTGGGGATAGAGATGACTTTGCATACAAGAAACCAAGGGGGAGATGGTGGCAATAATTTTGGAATAAAAAGACTTTTATAAAAGTATTTTCTCTCTCATTGAATTTCTTATAAAAGACCCTTCCCAAGCCAAATGAAAGGCTTTTCCATTTCCACTTCTTCTCTTTGCTTGGAAACCGACCAAGGTAGCTAGGGATGACCAGGAGGACGACCCCCAACCTGTTGGTAAGGTTCTTGATCCATTTCACCTTGATTTCATGGTGGAAATCAAAAATAAATTATGGATTTCTTCTTATTTCGATCTCCTCTTCAACCCTAGCTAATCTTTTCAATCAAAACCTTGAGGAAGAGCCTAGGGGGAGTTGAAAAAGCTTCATCCACCATTTTTTCTGTGATCTTGGAGCTTTGGAGCTCAATTGGAGGCGGGTTTTATAACTTGAAACCCTAATTTTGTTATTGCATTCAATTCCCCATCAAATAATGATCATTTCTCTATTTTACAATCATTGATTTGGTTGATTGATGCTATCTCCATGGAAATCACAGCAGGTTTCGTGGGTCTAGAGCTTTATGATGATGAAATCATCATAATAGCACACCTACCCAAATATCTAGACCAAACGGTTTCAATCAAATGTCCAAATGGTTTCACAAACCGTTTGGGAGCAAATGGTTTCAAACCGTTTGGAATGAAACAGTTTCACTAAACCACATAGAAGCAAACAGTTTAAGATCGTTTGGTGATGTTGACCAGGGTTTACCATTTAGGGATTTGTTCATAATGAACTAGGTTAATGACCCATCAATTATTATTGATTAACTCCAATTGGTTCATGAGTTGAAGGTCCATCAATCACCTAAACCCTAATCGGCTAAGTGCTGATTTTGCAATTGAATAAGTTGATGCTTTGGGTTGATTGACCAAAATGGTTTCAAAACCGTTTGGGGATCACCCAAACGGTCTCAAGACTTTTTGGGGCTCACCCAAGACCGTTTGGAGGTCTAGGGTTGACTATGGTTAGGTGTTTGAAGATCTAAAGGTACTAAGTTGAAGTGCAATCAATGGCTGATTTGGTGACCAATCCAATGGTCCAAACCCTAATGGGTTGACTTGGATTTTGATGTTGACATGGGAAAACGGTCTGAAGACCATTTGTAGGTCATCCAAACAACCTAAATACCGTTTGGGGTCAGGTCATGCCCAATTTAGATGAAGGTTCAATGGTTTCAAAGTAACCAATCTCACATTGATTAATGTTGAAGGATCAACAATTCCAAACCCTAAACCAATTGATTCAAACCCTAATTGATGATCAATTGAGGGTCAATTGAGGGTCAAATCAATTGAAGTTTGATTAATTAACTTAATTGAGGTATGGTGATAGGTCCATTTGATGTGTGATAACATGATTACAATCAATGAAGGAATCGATCTTGGAAACCCTAATTTAATTGGAATGGTTGATACCCTTTTTGGTCCTTGCGGTTTTGAGGAGGTTTGGACCAAACAGTCTCAAGACCATTTGAGTCCAAATAGTCTCAAGACCGTTTGGGACCAAACAATCCCAAACCATTTAGGTGCATGCAGTTTCAAAACCGGTTGAGTTCATGCAGTTTCAAAAGTCAAATTTGGGCAAACGGTCTTCGCCACCTACTTTACTAAACAGTTTCAACCCCAGCTTTGGAAAACGGTCTCAGTGGTTTGTGCAAGACCGTTTGGAGGTCTAAACAGTCTTAGACCATTTGGAGGCTTTTTGTGCAAGACCGTTTGGGGTCTATGTAGCCAAGACCGTTTGGTGGATAATCAACCAAAACCGCATGAGTACTTAAAGAGGTCAAAAGACAAGTTGATCAATTGACTAATACATGATGTAATCAAAGATGATTATAGCGTTTGTATCCTAATAAGATAGGGTGATTAGTACCCTTTACATAATCAAGCATTAATGATCATGGTGATGATGACATAACCCATGATGTCAATTCTTCTTCAAGATTGAGTTGACTTAGCCTAATCAAGGCTGAAGTAAACATCATCTTATAGAGGATGAGAGAGAAAGGACTTCCTACATGAATGTTAATCATGTAATGGACTTATATTATAGATGAATGTCTAATTAGGGTATGATCCATGATAGTGAGATCATGAAACCCTAATTATGAAGGATAATGAATCATAACCCTAACTGAGGGAATTAATGGAAGTAATCCCAATACATGATGATGGTATGATCCTAATTCATAGTGATGACATGATAAACCTTAATTCAAGGTACTTTGATGATAACTCCTACTTGGGGTGAATAGTAAACCCTAATTATGGGTTTTTGGTAATAAACCCTATTCTAGGGTGATGTAACGTGAATAGTAAACCTTAAATATGGAATGTTGGTAATAAACCCTATTCTAGGGTGATGTAACGTGAATAGTAAACCTTAAATATGGAATGTTGGTAATAAACCCTAATCTAGGGTGAAGTGATGTGAATAGTAAACCCTAATCGTGGGTCATTGAATATAAACCCTAATTGAGGGTGAATCCATGATAAATCCTAATTGAGGGTAATGCTATGAGAATTCTTAATTAAGATTAATGTTATGAGAAACCTTAATCTAGGGTAATGTTATGTGAAACTCTAATCAAGAGTAATATTATGGAAACCCTGAAGAATGATGTGAAGTGAGACTTAAATCCAAAATGTTGCCATATAATGATATGTGCAACCATAGTCATGGTAAAGTAGGAAGTGGTATTTGTAATCAAGTAAGATGAGGATGTTATAACCATGAAGGGTAAAGTTGATGAACTAAATGAATGAAAGTGTTGATACCCTAATGAATAAGGGTCCAAAGGACAAGATGATGCCTAGATCATTATATATCTAATTTCATGTATGTGTAACAATCCTATACATCTTATAAAGATAAGGATATGAAACTCTTAGGAGTAATGTATGCAATATTATACAATGGAGTGAATAACATCATATGGGTTGAGATACCTAAAGTGGTTGATATTGATTTATTCTATATCAACAATGCCTAACCATTGGATAAGTCCATATAATTAAAGATAGTTGGACAATTACAATGAGTAATATATATATATATATACACCATATGAAGAAAGTAACAAGTTAGAGGATAAAGTATTAAGAGGGAAATACCTTAATACAAGGTTAGTTGATCTATTTAAGTAAGATGTAAATGAGAAGAAAGTGATACATTATGACATGATAGATATCACATTCAACATTTCAGGGTAGACATTCCTTGATGAACCTCTAATCCAATATCCTTGGATAAGAAACACATGGAGTGTGTAATATGTATAATTGTTACAATAAAGATGTATTGAACTAAATGTACTTTGATAAATGTTGATTAATAAACCTTGAGAATGGGACTAAGACAAATCAATGAGTGTGATGCAATCATACCATGACAAGGATGAGAAATGAACTCATACCTTGAATTGATAATCATTAATGATATATGATGAGAATATTGATCATAAGCAAATACTTATGATATCTTTAAATACTCCCATAGGTGTGGAGCAATACATTAGGGTTGAACTAATAATGTGAGCATGAAACCCTAATTAAAGCATGATGGGAAACCCTAACCCTAATTTTGGGTAAAGGGAATGAAAAGCCCTAATTGATAGATAACCCTAATCCTGATAAAGGATGGTGGTGTTACTAATGTTTCATATGATGTGACAAATGACTTACATGACTGTTATCATGTCTATTAATCATGTAGACATCATGAGATGATGAACATAGCCAGATATGAGCTATGACTTTCATATAATAAACATGTTGTATGGCCTTATGTGCCTAATGTTGTTGTTGCTTAGTAAAAGTAACAAAATGTGCATGAACCTTATGAGTTCCATGAGTAAGTTGTTGCCTAGTTAAGGGTGGCAAAACATTTAATAGGCTTTGAGAGCCATGTGAGATACTTGTGTAATAAGTATTATGCATACCTCAGTCTAAGGACCTGGAGGTAATGGTTACCTAACAAGTGGTAACAGTGATAGTGATGAATTGAGGGTATGAATACCCAAAGTTGATATGTATGATAATGATGTAGTTGAGGGATGTGAACTTCCAAAAGAAATCAAATGAGGGACTGAGATCCCAATGTCCTATAAGGACTGAGAAAGTGATTGATGTAAATAGTACATGATTCCTTATAACATTTGTCTGAATAAGTTATGTTTGAGAACCTGACTGATGCTAAAAGAATATGCAAATGTACTTAATTAATTAAGTGAAATCATATCATGTAGAGCCTTGACCATAGATCCATCATCGTCAGCAATAGGTGATGGTGAAACGGGTGCTCTGCGGCAAAACTCGGAATGCATATTTTGAATATGTGGGGGTAATGGGCGAATATATCCTGACATCCTAATGAGGAAATTGAGGAAAGGTAAATAACAAACTTCTCAATCCTTCATTACTTGCACCGAGATGGATGTATCACGAATCTCCCGAAGATTGGGACAGATGCAGTACACATCTCCCAATAATGTTAATGCCAGATTGATGGAGATAAACATGACATCCCATGATCGCAAAGAGAGTGCAGCACGCCACTGTAACTCTAATAGCGAAGTTTCTAGTATACCCTGGAAAGCTATGAATATAGTAGAGACACAAGATGTCCTACACGTGATCTTGCACTGACCGAGATATGGGAGGTCTTGGTATCCGACTCTACCTTTGACCTTGTATGGTACCGATTTTGACTTCACAATGGTCGGTTGGAGTATGAACAATATACCTCATCTCCTCAGGGCATAAATGTGATTGTAAAATGTAATCAGCCGTATAGCATGTTTGCTTAAGGATGGAATACAGAAATTCATTGGCTGATGTTATATTTCTTTTTTGCATCCCTACTCGATAAATGTTATTCATATCTCTTTACATTCAATGCAAGTAGATATGTCAATTACGAATCTACCATGAGTAGATATAATGCTCTCCTTAGGAAAAGATATTACTTTACTCTGTTTATTTAATGATTAATGATGCTATTAATTTATAAGAACTCCTGTTTGGTTTTAATTGTAGTAAACTACTATAACAATGTTTTGGCGGAAAGTTATATCTCTCACTGGGGAAATTTGTAATTGTCTCACCCCCGTGGGATCCAATGTTTTTAGGTAAACGCAGAAGAAGAAGCAGGAAACCTTTAGCAGAGAAAGAACAGCAACAACAGTATCAGGGACAACAGTGATAACTCAGGTGGAGGCACTAGCTGCCAAGTATTGTATAATTAGAAAGTCCTATGTGTTGTCTCTGTAGTCTCAGGTCTTCAGAGTTTATAGTTAGTGTTTTAATAAATTGATCTGAGATTTTGGCTTGATGCCTCAAGGTTTTTATGCAGTCTGTATATAATGTTGAATAGGGCAGCTGATGTTGTAATCCTCGAGAAAAGATAGTATAGGTTGTGTACTAGTGGATCAGAATGTAAATATTATACTTTGGTTCTTAATGGAAGAGTTTTCTATGTTTGGATCTCTTTGCAAAAAGTTTTAAATTTTAGTGATTTTTAGTAATTTTCTGCAAATGATTCGCTTCCGCTTAATTAATCTTGTGTTTTATAAGTTGGATGCCACAATACATCTCCTTACCATGGAGCCCATCACTAGAACTTTGAGGTTATACATCTTCAACCCATAGTAGTACTAGGATTGGTGACTAGTTGGGAAGTTAAACTAGGCTTATGCATGAGTGAGGACAAAGCACACAGTTAAGACCAGTGGTTGTCACTGGGTCCAATCGTCATTCTTGAAACTCTACTAGAGCATTGGGTAGTGGACCCATGTGTTACACTTACAAATGGTATTAGATCTAGTTTCCCTCCCAATAGGTGAATCCCACATGGAAATGTGAGACTATAGTCTTTACTCGTTGAGTCTAGACATGAGGAAAAGAGTATCTACTAAGGCAAGATTGCGGTACCCTTGTGTAGGTATCCATGTATAGGATCTAGGTGTGCATGTGACATTCTAGGATTGAACTAAAATGTGAGAAATTTGAAATCCTGTTGCTTGAATACTTTGATTTGACCTAGTATTACAATATCACACCTAATCTTTCAATCAATGCCATTGGAATCACATTAAAATACATTTTTAAACATTGAATATCAATATTCGATGCATTCATTATAGTAATTAAGTTAGTCATCTAAGGAACATAAATATAGGAGTTAATATTTTTAATATTCATGTCGTACAAATTAAACTCATTGTTATAATCTCATGGATATTGGCCTTCTGTTTAAAAGTTTTAAAATTTAGATGGAATTAGTAAATAAGATATTGTCTATAGTTATTACCTTTATATCTCAGTAAACGAAGTAACACCTCTTTCACCTCTCTCACATAACCCCTTCCATATTCCTCCATGAAAACACTCACATTGTTACCCTGAAATTGAGCAACAAGGACCAAGCCACTTCAGATTGCATCAAACCTCTCTCTCCTCTACCTTGATACTTCTCATTTGAATGTTCACCTTCCCCATGATCTAAGTGCACTGTTGCCATCCCCCTCTTCGTGTCCTACTGGAAAATGGTAGAACTTCCATGAACAAACATTGAAGTCATCAAGAACTTTTCTTACTTGTCATCCCTCCAACTTTGTCCCCTAGGGCTCCACACAACCATCCCATTATAAACCCAAGATCTAGAGAGTACCCTGCAATTCACCCTCCTCCACCATATCCATAGGAACAAACCTGCAACCTGGAACACACCCAAAACCATGGATCAAAACCTAGAAAATCACCACCTCTCAATAATTGGTCACCAACTTTGGTCATCACCTTGTCTATATAAATACCTCCCCCACTCCCTTGCCTTCAACACCGTCTGACAGACCACCACCATGCCCAGAAACCCAAAAGAAGCCAGCCATCCACACCATGTTGCAAACTATTAGAGAAATAATAGAGAGAGATTAACCCATCATGACCACCTAGTATATCCTCCCCTCTTCTACATTCTCATACAATCAATCCCTACATATTAAAATCCTAGTGCCCCACAACCTAGAGAGAGAAAAGGCATACAATGAGATCTGAAGTCTTCCCAAACTTCACCTCCTTTGCCACTTCCTCTCATCTTGATCCTTCTACCCCCCTCCAGCCTACAAACATGGGCAAGAGAAACTTGAAATAGTTCCATTCCTTTGGCAAGCTCTCCCTTATTTCCATTAAAGGATGTTGCCACCAACCTCAGTCTGACTTCTTAACGTAGATATTTGTAGACACCTTCTACAATGTCTTCACCCTACACTTTGCACATCACCATGGATCCTTGACTCCCTCACCTACCGATGTTCTGCATCCAATGAAGCTACTAGCTCTGGAGAAGTCTACTACACCCAAGAGGTGTCTCCCATGGACCCTAGACTATAGGAGCTAGATTTGTATCCAAGAAATACTCATGGAACAAATTATCTTGTGTAAGTTGTGACATACAACCCATATAGACATCTTTGTTTCTTCTTTTCGATTGACCAACTAATGCTCTAGCCTAAGCTGTAAGGACATAAAACAAAAATCAATTGAATTCATACTTAAATCAGTGACATGCTCCTTGAACTATCAAAATCTACATTTCCCAAATTTCAATACATAAGGTTATGTATGTATGACTTTAGATAATCTACAAGGAAAGAAATAATTAGAAACAAAAATTCAAGGAAAACTCTCGATTGATACACTTCACCATTTTAAACTATAATTTAGTATAATCAACCTAATTTGACTATTTATCCATGCTAATTCTTATCTTGATGGTAACAATGTAATAAATAGAACAAATTAGTAAAATTGAGGCTATTAGGAACTACAAGTAAGGAAAGTAGGATAGGTGATTGATAATCAAATAATTATCAACATTATCATTTTTTATATTTGAAAGTCATGCCCTAATAGAGTAATACCCCAATCCTTACTAGATGTATATATTAATACAATTTATACATATATGCATATATGGGTGTTAAATACATTAATGTATCATTTATTGTTGTCTCTACTATGTGATGTGTATCATATGTTCATCAACCCAAATGCTTAAGTAGAACTTAAACCCCAGACATGTATTTTTTATATGTATGTGATATGCAATAGAGAAAATAGAATATAAACCAAGTTTTGGATAGAGAAAATATAATAAGGATCTTTGAATCATAAGTGAAGTCACTTCCTCTCAATCGTCTAACCAATAATAAAAATATTGAGATAGTTGTATACATGTTTGAAACATAAGAATGAGATTTAGACTAGAATGTATTGAGAAATTTTGAATATAAACTCTATATATTCCTAGTAAGTGTAGATGAACGTATACAATCCTAGTGACTAAATTAAATTTAATCTATACGAGAGAATAACATCTTAAGACATAATATAGAGAACATGGTGATAAAACAATTATATATGTAATATTGATTTTTTATATATATGCCAATTTGAACCTTAGAAAGGTGAATAATAGAAAATAGATGAACCAAACTCCTAACTAGAAAACCCTAGCCACCTATAACACTAATGAGATAAAATAAAATTTTGATTCCAAGCAATAGTAAGCATATTGTTCAAAATTATAGATATCTCTGTTCATCAACTCTTAGAAATGTTTGAATCTTGATCATGAAAACTTTGGAGCTCTATACTTGGAGTTTTTTTTTTATTTTGGATACTTTTGATTTAAAGGTACACGATTTCTATTTTATATCTAAAAAGCTTATTCCCTCTTGAAATCATACATAGTATATAGGTTGGTAGGACTAATTTATTTTAAAAAATTTAGCCTTCCTCTTTGGAAGTCTACTAGAAAATTCTTGTTAATAGTAGCACAATTTTCAAACATCACAAAGGGAAGGCTAGTAGTGCCCCTAGTTTAGTGGAATTATGCCTCCACACATCTACATAGAGTTAAAGGACATAGGGTCCCTCAGTGTACTAGGAAATTTAGTTGGTGTGTTTTCGTTCTCCGTCGGAGAGAACACACGACTTCCACAACAAATAGACATTAACATGTTTTATCTAATTGAAAAATTGAATTACTAGTATCAAGAAATTGATATCGAATGTTATTGAATTTGAGGTACCATTTTTTACCATTTGATACCTGCTTACATTTTATAAGTCTTTGAACTTTTATGAAAATCCTTTTTAGATAGGTTCATACTTTTATTACTTTTTGTACTGGTCATTTGACTGACTGATGTTTTCTATCTTGGGGTCAATGTTTGGTTTTGTTCCCTATAGGAATTCATGGAAAGGTGACCAATAAAAGACCTAGAAGAGCCACACAAGAGTTGTCACATGTTGAAGAGTAGATATGAATCAATGTCTATTCTTAATTTTGTAATCCTATGTAAAAGATTCTGTGACTCTGTGATGTAAGGCATGGTTGTAAAAAGATTTGTTTACATTTTTTGATGTATTTTGTAGATATTTGATCATAAGGATCATGTCTTAAAAATATGGTATCAGATCTATAAGTAGTCTAAATTCATGCATGTCTCATAAAATTTAGGTTTAGTTAGGAAAACAAATACAGTAGTTAGAACTTTGAAACGTAGTTCACAACAAGCCATATTATCATTGGCCTAATTATTGGGATATACCTAGACTACAAATAAAATACACTAAGAGACTAGGATGTGAGATATGTATATTAATTTTAAAACTCTTGAAATGTACCTAGCTCATATACTAGCTTTTGGACTCCCCTAGGCATATATTTTTATGGAGATATTATTTGGGAAGAAGTATTTAAGATATATGTATGTAGTTTCAAAGTGAGGCCGTATGAACATTAATATCACGACTACTGGTATACAATGGTTAGAGTGCCCTAGAGTTTCTCAATGATTTGGTACAACCACAAGTAATTCCATATATATATATATATATAGAGAGAGAGAGAGAGAGTGAGAGAGAGAGAGAGAGAGTCAGGCTAGAATACACTTGAGTGTACGGATCGTACGAATACACTCAAGTGTGTTTGCATATCAAGACTAATTTTGGCAAAATGTAAACCATTGATCTTCACCGTCATACTATAACTAGGCTACATACAAATTTTGAGCCCATTTGGATGAGTGTAAGTCACTCATCCAAGGGCAACAAAATCGACGCGTGAAACTAATTTGAAATGCATAATTTTTGCGGTCTTCATAACATGAGCTATACATATCCAAATGTGCTCAAATTTTGCGTATGAGTTGTTCACGAGACGTTTAAGAAGATCAATGGATTATATTTTCAAAAAAAAAATATTGCATCATGAGAAACTACTTGAGTGTATTCCGCTCCGGATACACTCGAGTGTAATCTAGCCTCGGCCTGCTCCGGAAAAATATTGTATACACTCGAGTATATATATATATGTATATATATATATATATATATATATATATATATATATATATATATATATATATATATATCAAAATGGCCTTGGCCTGCTCTGGAAAAATATTGTATACACTCGAGTATATATATATATGGGCCCATCAAAATATTGTAGTTACTTTCTGTTCATAACATGAGCTATACATATCAAAATGGCCTTGGCCTGCTCCGGAAAAATATTGTATACACTCAAGTATATATATATATATATATATATATATATATATATATATATATATATATATATATATATATATATATATATATATATATATATATATATATATATATATATATATATATATATATATATATATATATATATATATATATATATATATATATATATGGGCCCATCTTTATTTCCCGCGCGGGTAGCTACCCGCCCACCCTTACGACCACTTTTTTTCAAAAAAAAATTCGCAATTGTAGAGGACTATTTTGTCTAGCTCTCCAAAAAAATTTAGCCAAAAATAATATCATTTGCCCCTCCAAAATAAAAAACCAGTCCTTATATATATCTACTGTTAATTTTGTACATAGTTACTCTTTTATTCGTGTAGTTACTTTTTGTTCACCATAGTTACTTTTTGACAATAGAGTTACTTTTTTGGCCAGGAGAGTTACTTTTTTGGCTGTCGGGTAGTGAAAATCCAGGCTACCCACACGGGCAACGAATGAACGCCCTATATATATCTATATATATATATATATATATATATATATATATATATATATATATATATATACACACACACACACACACACAGAGAGAGAGAGAGAGGAAGAAAGTGAAGCTGGAATACACTCAAATGTACCAGAGACACTATACACCTCAATCGTTTTCCATCACAAAGTAACTATTTTGAAAATATAAACCATTGATATTCTTAAATATCTTAATAACATACAATATAATAAATTTAAATTCATTTAGACACTTACATGCCATGCATCTAAAAGATGCAAAAACCATGCATTTCAAATTAGTTGTGTGTGCCGGTTTTGTTGTCTTTATATGAGTGACTTACACTCATCCAAGTGGGCTCAAATTTTGTATGTGGTCTATTATTATATCAATGAAGATCAATGGATTATATTTTGCAAATACATAGTCTAGATAGGCAAACACCATTGGGGGCATGGTGTGACCTATACACTCGAGTGTATTCTAGCCTGACTCTCTCTCTCTCTCCATATATATATATATATATATATATATATATATATAATATGATATCAAATATACTAACACTTTGGTGGTAGTGGGGTTTCCTCCTTTACATACCGACCAGACCAAGGCCATTTTGATGACTTGGGAAAAACCCTAATATTTGAGTAAAATACTCAACTAAAAAGGGCTATATACAATCATCTGTAATATAGGAAGTAATAATGCACTAACATATATAGAGGAACATTATACCTTTATAGATGAAAAAGAACTCTGATTTGAAATTGCATCCCAATCCAAAATAAGTTAAACAAATAGTAAAATGTGATAAATGTTAGGACCTCTAGATTTAGAAACTCTCAATTTCTAGAGATATATAAAACATTAGAGTATTTATATTGAACTAAGTATAACATTGATGTTGAACCATACCCACTAAAAATGGTAATGAAGTATATCTAAATTTAGACCCAACAAAATGTCACATAAAGATAAGTGACAACAATATTGATAAAATTTGATACAATTTTAATCTTGGATATGACAACTATAGTTTATCTAATAATTTTGTGGTTTCATACAAATTCTGTTATTCATAATTTAAATTCTTAACATAGAAATGCTTACATGACCCTAGAGGAATTATTCACTAGGCATCACTAACTGCTCAGGGGATTTTTTGCTTTTAGCTAAAATTTGCCAAATAGTTGTGATAATGGAGTAATAGTAATTAGAAACTAGACATGGTGATTATGACTTGGTTCTACATTGATTTTGACCATTTTTTGTTTTATATTGAGAAGTTTTCCCATCAAGAAAGTAATTTCATTACAATATTAAATATATCAAGAAATATAATTTTGGGGAATTTTATTGATGATTTCTTGAGCTAAGTCACAATGGAGTTATGAGAAGACCCTACAGACAGTGTGGATTAATGTTATAGTGAATGTGAATGATACTACATTGTTTATAAATAACATGCCTACTTAGATTTCTAGTTGAATTTTTATAAGGGGTAGAGAGTCATACTTGACAAGACCATAGATGTGCAATTTTAAGGATGAAATCCTCTTTAAGGGGTGGCGAGTTGTAACATATTGGAATTCAGATACTAAATTGATTTGGAGCTATGATTCCTAACTTTCCCCTAACTTGGAGTCATTTACAAATAGGGTCCTTATTTCCAAGTTCTCTTTGGTCATTTAGATCAATTCTCATGTGCTTTGATACTAATAAAGCCTCCACTTGAATTTCTCATGTCTAAAGAAGTTCATTCTTTTCAATTTGGAAAAATTTATAAATTAGTGCCTAAACTTATATGCTTAAATCACTTTGCCGTCATTTGGAACAATTTGAAATCCTTGTGGTCGACCACTTTGATCTGACCTAGGATTACAATATCACACCTAATCTTTCAACCCTAGATTTGAGATCAAATTTAAAATACATTATTAATCATTGAATATTAATATTTGATGCATTTATGATAGTAATTAAGTTAGTCATCTAAGGAGAATACATATAGGACTCAATATCTTTAAAATTTACTTTAGTAAAAACTAAACTCATAGTTAAAATCTCATGGATATCAACCTTTATGTTTTAAAGTTATAAAATGGAGAAGGAATTAGTAAATAAGATATTAACTTTTGTTATTAACTTTATATCTTAATAATTGAAGTAATGCCTTTTTCAACTCTCTCACACAGACCCTCACATCTTCCCCCACACAAACCTTGCGTCGTTGCCCTGACATTGAGCGACAATGTCCATACCACTTCATGCCACATCTGACCACTCTCTCCTCCGCCAAGATACTTCTGATCTAAATTTTCACCTTCACCATGATTTAAAACCTTAGACCATCATTCCCATCCCCCTCTTGTGACCTACTGGAAAACAGAAGAATTGCCATGACCAAACATTAAAGTCATCAAGTACCCATGTTACTTGTCGTCCCTCCAACTTTGTCCACTAGGGATCCACACAACCGTCACCATATGTTAGAAACCCAAGATCTAGAGATCACCCCACAACTCACCCTCCTCCACCATATCAATGGGAACAAACCTACAACCTGGAGCATACATGAAACAATGGATAAAAAACCTACAAAACCGCTGCCTATCATTCACCTTTCACCAACTATCATCATCACCCTGCCTATATAAACACCTCCCACACTCCCTTGCCTTCAACACCATCTGACAGACCAACACCATGCCCAGATTCCCTAAAGAAGCCAGCCACCCACACCATGTTTTAGACTATTAGAGAAACAACAGAGAGATATTAACCCCTCATGATCACATGTTATCTCCTCCCCACTTCTTCATTCTCATGCAATCAATCCTTACCTATAAAAGTCGTAGTGCGCCACGACTTAGATAGAGGACATGCCTACAATGACATATGCATGCTTATCAAGCTTCACTACCTCTACGCATGCCTCTTCCTCTCATCTTGATCCTTCTAGCACCCTCTAGGATTGCAACCATGAGAAAGAGAAATTTGAAACCTTTCCAATCTTTTAGAAAGATCTCCCCTACTTCCATTGAAGTTGCTTCCACCATTATCTGCAAAGTATGTCATCTCCAACCTTATTCTGACTGGTCAACTCCACTATTTGAAGACACCTTCTGCAATGTCTTCACCCAACACCTCGCACATCACCATGGACCCTGAATCTTTCACTTGTCACCTTTCTTTATCCAGTGAAGTTGTTGGCTCTGGAAAAGTCTACTACACCTAGGTAGTGTCTCCCATGAACCCTAGACTACATGAGCTAGATCAGCAACCAAGAAACACTCATGGAACAACTTATCATGTGTATGTTGTGAGGTACAACTTGTATAGCCATCTTTGTTTCTTCCTTTCAATTGACCAACTAATACAATAGCCTAATTTGTAAGGTACATGTAGTATAAATCAAATGAATTCGTAGTTAAATAAGTGACATATTCCTTGAACTATAAAAATCTACATTTACCTAATTTCCATTGATAAGGCTACATATGCATGACTTTAGATAAGATTTTAGGAAAGGAATGGTTATAAACGAAAAATCAAGAAAAACTCTAAATGGATATACTTCACCATGTAAAGCTATATTTTATTATAGTCAACCTAATTTGACTATTTCTCCATGAAAATTCTTATCTTGGTGGAAACAAAGTAATAAAGAGAAAATGAGTAAAATTCAGGCTCATTGAACTCAGGCAACAACTATGTTGTGGTTCTTGAGGCCTCCTACCCCGACTCCCCCTCGTTCTAGCGAGCCCTCTGCCACATTCGTAGGCTCTGAAAGAAGCTTGTACAAGGAGAGGAGGGACTTGCGAGGCCAGCTGGACCTATCAGCGGATGCCACTTCAGCGAGCCTAGGCACAAGTCAACTAAAGTCAGTGGAGCCATGAGTTACTTGGGACCAATCAACGAATGCCATGTCAGTGATCTGATATTTAGCTCGTGAAAGCTTGGATCAATCTGAGCCGTCGATCCAGTCGGATATGGCCATTGATTGAGATAATATCTCAACCTTTTTGTTCAATCAATAGAAAATATACCATCTTAGAAAAATCATAGAAATTAAGTAAGAATATCAGATAATAGTAAAATTATATGCCATTTTCATTAAAAAATGCAAGATATTCAAGTAAAATATCATAAGGACCTATATATGATTCCTTTTTAAAAAGTATTAGTTTAAAGCCTAATGACCATACTTAGGTAATGTAATCATGTAACAATGGTTATTTTTGATATGATCTGATCCTTGTGAAGCCTGAACCCTAAATAAAATCCATAATCATCATAATGGCACAAAACCATAATAATGTAGGAAGGTTTATCTAGAAATCTAAATTTTAGCCCCTCTCTCTCTTCATACATATATTTCATGCATTTAGTGCAAACCCTAATCTCTTATGACCCCACTATGATCATGACCTACTCTGTAACCCTGGTTTCAAACCTGACCTATCTGATTCTTGGGAACCCTAAGAAGAAATCATTAATGATCTTATCCATAATAGAAACCCTAACGTGACATGTTTCTTCTCTTGAATATAAATAGACATCATTAAATAGAGGAAACACTAATATAAAGATTTGATCTTGTGACTCCAAAATAGGGTAAAAGAAATGGGTAAACCCTGATCTAATCATAGAAAGTTGAAAGTAATCCTAAGTAAAAGAACAAACCCTAGTATAGGGTCATATGGACTCATAATGACCTATACCCTTGATTTCTTTTTAGGGTGATCATTCTACTATTCCTCTAGACTCTTGGATTTCAGATCTAATCAATCAGGCATGTGGTATTTATTAAGTCTAAGACTAGTTTTCATGGTTGCATACGATATGATGTATCTTGGGTAACTTATTTGCTATACTTTGTTGGATGATCACTAATATTATTGCTTTGCCAAATCTAAATGGAAGATGAATGAACTATTGATTACTTGTAGCTACTAGCACACAAATGTCCCAATATGGATGTATGATATATTGCCTAGCATTGATGTTTGACGAATTACCCATGCTAGATGTATGATAAAGTAATTTTCCCATACTAGATGTATGATAAGTGCTAATAGAATTTGTAGTACAACTGCATCTAATGATATATCTAAAAGATGTGTGTACCTGATTTTCCACCTTGTACAATGGTTTTCTTTTCTTTCATTTGTTTCTTCAAGTATTTGAATAATGCAATCATAGTAGTGTATTTTGAGCTACGTACCAACTTATGTTGATGATTTTGTTTACCGTATTTTTAGGTACAAGGAACAAATAATGCAACTCAAAGTACCTGAATCTATGAAATAAATGGGCATGAAGGATAGACTAGCTAGATTTCCATTCCTTATCTCTTCTTTAGTTTGGTAGTTGCTTTTTTTACTAGATGTTGTATAGGATTCTCCATATCCTATGTGTTTTTCATTTCATAAGAACTATTTCTTCCTTTTCCTGAATAATATGTATGACTTTATTTATCTCCAATTAATGTTGTTTGTGTGTCTAATTAATGATGATTGTGAACATTATCTGGCTTCTTTTTATAAATAGTTGACAAATACAATCTCTTATAATGTCCCTTTTGACATCTTTAGATATGAGTGCATGCATATCTGAGAATGTCACTAAGGAAAGTATGTAGAAATTACGATTGTCATAGATAAACATCTTAAGAATATATCCCAATTGAAATACTAAAAAGATGAATAATGTAAAATAGATGAATTAAACTCCTAATTGGAAATCCCTATCCACCCAAAACACTAATGAGTTAAAATAAAAATTTGATTCCAAGCTAGTAGTAATCATATTGTTTCAAATTGTAGATATCTCTATTAATCAAATCTCAGAGATGTTTGAATTTGATCACGAAAACTTTAGAGCTGTATACTTGGAAATTTTTCATTTTGGATACTTTTGATTAAAAGGTATATAATTTCTCTTTTATATTTGGAAAGATTATTCCCTCTTGAAGTCATACATAGTAGATAGGTTGGTTGGACTAGTTCTTTTAGAAACTTTAGCCTGTCCCTTTGAAAGGCCACCAACAAATTCATGAAAATAGTATCACAATGTTTAGACCTTAAAAAGGGCGGGTTAGCGGTCCTAGTTTAGTGGAATTATGCCTCCATGCCTCTGCACAGAGTTAAAGGACATATTATCCCTCACTATACTTAGAAATTTAGTTGGTGTGTTGTCATTCTCTATAGGAGAGAACACATGGCTTCCCCAACAAATAGACATTGACATGTGCTATCTATTTGAAAGTGTAACATCCAAAAAAATTAAAACCTATTTAAAATCATTTCATTTGAGTCCTTAATAAAGCTTTTACCAAATAAACTCTAAATTCTTTAACTCGAATGTAAATGACTTTCATATATATATATATATATATATATATATATATATATATATATATATATATATATATATATATATATATATATATATATATAAACCCTCTTATTCTTTAATTATTATGAAAAATAAATAAAACAAATAAAGTGATACATAACAACTAACAATAAAATCGACCTGATTCATGTTCATATTTTTGGCTGAAGAAAATTATGTTAGTTAAATATGATCATAAATTGATCCCTTTGAATATTGAACTCTAAATGCATTTTAAATTTAATGTGAGGAGTTAAATAAAATTTTATATTAGAAAGAAAAGTCTAGAAAATTGTGATTTCTAAAATAGGAAACTAATTAGATTTTTGGTTTCCTTGCCCCCAAATTACCTAAGCTACCAAATATTATAACTCTTTGTTAATGTGAGATTCCTAATTTAATTTAGAAGGAAACAACCTAATATATATAGATGATATGGAATGGATCATAGGAGATTAATTAAAGTCATCCATGGATCATGTGTCAAATAACCTCCTCTTGGAAGTATGCTTCTCCAGATTGGATTGTCTGACCTATGAGACCAGATGTTGTGTCCCTCACCTGACTCTAGGGCACAAAGGACTCTTAAGTCTCCAAAAAGCTCTACCCCTCTCCAATAAGTAATAATGTATAAGATGTCAGATTAGTTTCACACGATCTTTACAAAGAGTTTCTCAATGTTTAACTTGGACTCCTCACAGCCCATACATCCCTACTTCCACTAATATATATACATATATATATGTATATGTGTGTATATATATGTATATATATATGTAGAGAGAGAGAGTCAGGCTAGTATACACTCGAGTGTACCGAAGGCACCACACACCTCAGTCATTTTTTAAGATAAAGTAACTTTTTGAAATATCTAAACCGTTGATCTTCTTAAATATCTTAAGAACATACAATATAATAAATTTCAGCTCATTTGGACACTTATGGGTCATGCATCTAAAGGAGACAAAAATCAAGCATTTCAAATTAGTTTTGTGCATTGATTTTGTTGTCCTTGTATGAGTGGCTTACACTCATCCAAATGAGCTCAAATTTTTTGTGTGGCCTATTATTATTGTAACCATGAAGATCAATGGATTATATTTTGGGAAAACATGGTCTAGATAGGCAAACACCATTGGGGTGTACAATGTGATCTGTACACTCGAGTGTATTCTAGCTTGACTCTTTCTCTCTCTGTATATATATATATATACATATACACACACACACACACACACATATATATATATATATATATATATATATATATATATATATATATATATATATATATATATACCCGCACGGGTATTAAAAATAGACTATATATATATATATATATATATATATATATATATATATATATATATATATATATATATATATATATATATATATATATATATGGGCGTTCATTCATTGCCCGTGCGGGTAGCATGGATTTTCGCTACCCTGCAGCCAAAAAAGTAACTATCCTGGCTAACAAAGTAACTCTGCTGTAAAAAAAGTAACTAACAAAAAAGTAACTCTACTGGCCAAAAAAGTAACTCTGTACAAAATATTTAGCAGATATATATAAGGACGGGTTTTTTGATTTTGGAGGGGCAAATGATATTATTTTTGGCAAAATTTTTTTGGAGAGATAGACAAAATAGTCCTCTACAATTGCGAAATTTGTTTTTTGAAAAAAAGTTGTCAGAAGGGTGGGCTGGTAGCTACCCGCGCGGGCAATAAAGATGGGACATATATATATATATATATATATATATATATATATATATATATATATATATATATATATATATATATATATATATATATATATATATATATATATATATATATATATATATATATATATGGCCATCTGAAAATGATCAAGGGGAGGGAAAAACTCACTACGATGGCCTCTTGCCTCTTGAAATGCATATTTCTTGGAGGCCTTTGTAGACAATTTCATAGTGAGCCCAATCTCTCGAAGCTTAACCTTGTCCTTGGTTTTTCTATATGGTCGTGGTCATGTTTTCCCACACACCTTGACTAGCTATCAACTGTCAACTTTGTCAATGGTCTTGGAAAAGGAAGGTTCCATCATTCTGATGGCATGTGCAGTGGGAACACATGTCGACATGTTGGTGACTGCTAGGTGATACTCTACTTTATTTCATAGAATAGGGGATAGTGGTGTGTCCCTCATCCCACATTCAAGAGGAGGAAGAAAGGGCACTGAGTCCTAGTCTATGGGCAACAGGACACAGGCCTCAAGGCCAATGGCCTTGTTACTAGGCCTGGCCGACCTAAAAACAATACACAATAATTACATATGACCTTGGAAAAATGAGAAAAAATATTTGTTGGAATGGATTTTTCTTGAGAAAATGAATTTTTGAGGTTTCAAACCCTTCTTTTCATATATATGCCCTTTAACTTACTAATTGATCAAATTAGGGTTAAAGACAATGTACTAATGAATATATCATACAATTAATCATCATTACATGTGTTAAAGTGAGATCAAGACAAGCGAAGACTAACTACCTTTCACTCCAAGTATATGGGTCATGCTACTATGAAAAATTATTTATGATTGATTTGATGTTATGTATAAAGTAGAAATTATGGTTTCAAAGTTCAATGCTCTAACCATGTTCATTATACCAAGTTGCTTAATAATTGCTATATTTTATGTATTATGGTTACCATGCTCACTAAGATTAGAGATTATGATTAATGATTAATGAATTTAAAGTTCAAGTTTTAAGAGGGAGAAATCCCATCATGTTAAAGATTCAAGTTCAATATTATATAAATTTTCATGATAATGCTAATGTTAACATAACTGAAATTGAATCGGTTTTTATATGCTTCTCGAATCATGGACCTCAAGGGGTCGTTATGGGATTTTATGTCCAAATCATGGGCATTCATGCCAATAATGGGCTTTTATAGCATCAAATGCTTTCCTAGTAATCATGTTCTCTTAAGTGGGCATCATAGAGAGATGCATATATTTACTACTTAATTCCTCATTCTATTAAAGGACTCAAGAATGCACAAGGTCAATTTATGTCAATTTTCATCCATGTCAAGTATAATTGTTATTTTTATTTTTTAAAGTGCCACTACCATTTACTGATGTTGTTTTTCTTGATTGCATGTTTGGGGACGCAATGCCCCCATGTATTAGAGCAAATAAGGAACAAATAAGCGAAAGCCACGAACTAGAAGACCTTCAAGTGCAACTTGGTGGGGTGCTACCTTAGATGATCATAACATTTAGAATGTCCTCTTTTATGTATTAGTTATTCTATGGTTAGAATGTTAGATCTTAGACTTGATTAAGAAGTCAGTTGTTTTCTAAATACAATAAATAATGTATGAATCTTTTTTAAGGCAATGCATGATGTTTTTTTTAATTTATTTGCAATGAGTATCGTGATGTGACACCCCCTTCAAAAGTGAAATGCCTCCGCTCAATTATTGAGTGTATGCAAAAGTGGTGTGTTAAAAAGATTCCTATTAGAGAAAAATAAGTAGATGGCCACTAGGAAAAAACCAGATTCATATGTTCTAACCCTATGTATAGAAAAAGTAAGTTAAAGATATTAGAAATCAAAGTAGTAGTCTAGTTAGGAGAAATAAGTTTAGGTAATGATTAGGGTTATGTGCCTACATGGTTATGGACTTCTATGTTTACTGTAGAATTGTATATAGCATGCTCTGTCTTGTGGAATGGGACACAATCTTATAGGAATTTTTAGAGAGAATATTATGTGCATAATCATGCTTGTCTTGTACTTTAAAGTTCATGTGGTATATGACATGTGCAAAAGGGAGGTGCTAAGATAAGTGTGATAAGACATGTCACTTCTAAATATATGATTGAAGAAAATGTATCCAAAGGCGATAAAGAAAATAAGAGTTGGCATTAAATGTTTGAGACATACATTCACCTAAAACCTGATCAGATACATAGTAAGACTAAGAATGCATATGAAGGGTAGACGATTTGACATATATAAGTGATAAAATCATGCACATGCTAATAAAAAACATTTTTCTACTATTTTATGATTATGTATTTGAATTGAAAATCATGTATCACTACCATGCTAATGAATTACAGAATTAAGAAAACCATGTTTAAGATTAAGAAATCATGTCATGTTGATATTGCCCTCTCAATCATGTTATGTGAGCCTTAACCAACTTTATGTGATCTTTAACCTTCCTTATGTGAGCCTTAACCAACTTTATGTGATCTTTAACTGACCTTATGTGAGCCTTAACTAGCCTTATGAGCATTGTGGGTGCATTCAGGAGAGTGATTATATCACCTCAAGTATGAATCCAATCTAATATGAAATCATGTCTAGTTAATCAAGTTCTCATGTAGTTGTGTTAACCATGAGTAGGTCATATCTTAAGTATGATAATGAGACTTTAAGATAATATTAGAGAGTTAACTTACATAAAATATGTGAAGCCCTAAGGTGGGTAGTAGCATTTGGAAATTTAAAAGATGAATTGTTTTAAGGTGGATAGAATTGTAACATCCAAAAAAACTAAATACTTAGTGAAATCATTTCAATTGAGTCCTTAATGAATCTTTTACCAAATAACTCTAAATTCTTTAACTCTAGTGTAAATGATCCTAATATATATATAACCCTCTTATTCTTTAAATATTATGAAAATGAGATAAAAATAGATAAAGTGACACATAAGAGTTAAAAGTAAAATTGACCTTATTCATGTTCATATTTTTGGATGACAAAAATTATATAAGTTAAATATGATAATAGAGTGCTCTCTTTAAAATATTGACATCTAAATCCATTTTTATTGATATATATGAGTAATTTAAAAAATAATAGAAAGGAAAATATAGATAGTTGTGGCTGTAAAAATAGGACACTAGTTAGAATTTTCGATTTCCTTGACCCCTGATGCAGCCCTATTTTAGGGCTTCATCTTGCATCTTATTGCACTTTAATCACATCTATAACTATTAGATTGCATGTTATTTCCCTCAATATGCATATTTATATAAAGCACACTTATGGAGGTTTTTTTCATGTTTTATAGGTACTTTGTCTACTACTTGATGGAAGGGATATAAGGAGGAGAATATAAGGGTTTCTTCACCCTTGTAGTAGCCTAAAGAGAGTCTAAGAGCTTCCCCAACCTACCCCAAGTGGTCAAGAGTCAACCCAAAGCAAGGAGTATCAAAAATGAGAAAGTTGAAGGTCAAAGTGCAAGGAAGAAGCTCCAATACTGTTGTGGTACATGGCCATGGCCGTGGCACAAATGGCCCATATTATAGTAAAGTGCAAATTTGAAGCTACCTTCTACCACCTCCTCTCTCCCCATTTTCACATTCCACCCATTCCACTCCATTTCTACCTCCATTCTACCCCATTTCACCATTTCCACCACCAAAACCCTAGTTTCCTAGTGTATTGACCCTATTCCACCATCATCCCATGCCATTGCACCTTGGAGGAGAGAGGAGGACGTCCTACAGTAGCTAAAGTGGAGGATTTCTCCATCTACACAAAGCACCATGGCTTCTTCTACATCTTTCTCCTTTCTTTTTGTATTTTGCATTGCTATGAGTAGCTAGGCCCCTTAGTTGGGCTGTTTGGGGCCAAAAATGTTACTTTGATACCATGTTGGGGGTGGAATGATATGTAATCCCTATAATGTCATTTACTAATGATTATGTTCTATTTATATCTCACTCTTCATGAATTACTTGATGGTTTGTGCTTGGAATCACCTAGGAATTTATTGAAATTACTTCTATGTGTGAATTTTGGGATATGCTCCTAGGTCCAATTCTTGGATCCCTAGCTAGATACCCATCCTCCTACATTCTAATCAATTCACCTAACCCTAGTTGAGAGATATAAGTAGCTAGTTTATATGAATTTGGTGTATTTAGCATGGAGCTTTCTCAAAGTTAGAATGTGGGTGATGGGAGGCCTAAAACCTCACTTCCACTCCCATTATTAATCTCAGCCCCTAATCATCCTAAGATAATCTAACCTACAAATCTAGGCTTGTTTAGACTCTAATTGAATTACACCTAAACCCTAACACAATTGAGCCACGTAAGGGTAGTAGGGGGTGTTATGGACTAGTTCCCGATACACAACCTAGCATATCCATGGCCAGTTAGTAGTTTAGAATAATTCATTAGACTCTAGCTTGTTATTTGGTTTGATAATCTAAATGAAATCATAATGTTCACACACCACCTCCCAACCTAATTGATAAGTGCATCCCCTAAACCACCCACATTTCCCTTTATTGCTTTAAAACCCTAATTGCCTTCTTACTTAGCTAGTGTTAGCTTAGTTATATCTTTACTTGCTTAGTTATCTTCTTGCCATGTTCTTGCTTTACTCCTGATAGTTTAGGTCTTTAATTTATCTTTTGCCCTGTTTGTTAGTATACTGTAGTGTAAACCTTTCCTTGCTTGCCTTAGTGTAGATTGTTGTTTTCTTGCCTTGCCTTGTCTTTTCTTTCTTAGTAGAATCAACTATCTAGGGTTAACTTAGGTTTTAATCTTGACTGCTTTCCTTTACTTGCTTTCTTGCTCAATGTAGTGTAATCAATCAAAACAACCTTCAAACCCTTCAACCCTAGACCCCACATTAGTACCCTAGACCAAAAACTAACCTCACTCTAGTGCCCCCTTTTCTTCCTGTAGATCGCCCCTATACTTGCCGTCCTCCTATACTATGACACAACCCTGTGCACTTGTGGGTTAGAATTATAGTTTATGTGAGTGTGTTAAGTTTAGGTCCATTATAAATTTCAAAAGTTTAATCCATCATGTGTTTCTGTTCACGTGATTGCATCTATTCGAACTCCAATTGAGTAGTGTGTAAGATCATTGGCAGAAACACACCAACACCAAATTACTTAAATTACCAAATTTTATAATACTTGGATAGTGTGAGACTCCTAATTTAATTTATAAATAAACAACATAAAATAACTAGATGATATGGAATGTATTATAGGAGATTAATTAAAGATATCCATGGACCATGTGTCACGGGGCCTCCTGTTAGAAGTATGCTTCTATAGATAGGATTGTCACTCTCGTGAGGTCAGATGATATCTACCTCACCCAACTCTAGGGTAGGGATGACTCTTATGTATCTGAATGACATGCCCCTCTCTAATAAATCATATCCCCTAATATGTCGAATTAGTTCTCCATGATCCCGACGAGAAGTTTCTCAATGTTTCCCCAATGAACTTGAACTCCTCACATCCCGTCCATCCCTACCTCGATATATATAGATATGGCTATCTCAAAATGGTTAGGGGGAGGGCGAAATGTAACATACTGAAACCTAGAACTTAATCTTATTCCAGGGTTAAGAACTTAGAACCCTTAGTCTTTGAGGTTTAGCCAAACAAGGTTAAGAGTATGCCCTTTAGTAACCTTAAATATATTAATGCATAATTTCTCAAAAAAATATTAATGCATAAATAAATCACATTAAAATGTAGAATATAAACTAATATTACCTAATACCTCAAATTAATCCTAAAATCAATATATGTCACATGATGTAATAATGTGCATACAATGTTCATAATTGAGAATAATGAGCTCTAATTCCACAATATACGAAATAAATAAACTTATGTGGGATAATGATGATGTAGATTCGTTCTAGATCATTCCTTTGCTTTATGGTGCAAGGAAGAGAAAAAGGAATTAAAAATAATGCTTAAAACATGATTAATGAGATATTGGATTATTAATGAGAGAAATATTAGAAATAATGGATAATGTGTTAAAAGGAAAACTTATTGGATAAGAACAACCTCATATTCGTTTTCTTGGGATATGCCTTGTCTTGGAGGCCAAGTTTCACCAATTTAGGATAATAATAACTATATCTCTTTTATTTAGAAAAGAAAATGTGTTTTTCCTTTAAAATATGAAATAAAACATTTAATGACTCTAAAAGTGGAAAATATTATTAGATTTGTAATCTACATAATAAAATATGCCTTTGGGGGAATTTTCACTCAATTTTGAGGAAGTTTGATTAAAAGATGAAATCAGGAGATAGAAAGTGTGTAGAACCTTCAAAATATTAAATAAGTACACAAATAACTCCAACATATAAAATTAATGGCAAATTCATATCCAACACATTAATTATGACTTGTGGGTGAAGTTTCATAAAATTTGGATGATCCTATCACCATTAATGGAGGAGGAAAGAGAAAATTAGTTTGAATTATTTAACCCATTAAAAGTTCTCAAAGGGCAAAACAAATTCCATATTCAGATTCTACACCTTAAAATCAATCAAGGTGTAAATTTTCATTAAATTTGGAATTTGTTTGAGCCCTCAAAAGAAGAAAGAGAAAAAGGAAATAAACGTATTCACACTATAGTCGAATTTGATTAGAATTTCCATTTAATCGGTCATGCATTTTTTTTATTTGATCTAGCGTGCAATTCTCAGTCATTATATTTTTGATCAAATGGTCCTTGGATCATCTCCTACCCACGATCAGCATGCTACAGTACCGCTGGGGTCATTGCCTTTTTCAAATCCACTTTTCTCAGTTGATATGCAGCCTTTTTTTGTGATTTCATTTGCATTGAGTTCATTGAGATGTTCCACACACAATGTAATGACCCCATCTCTCGAAATAACCCCCAATTAAGGGAGACTAAGATATTAGAGCCATTATCCCAATTAATAGGATCAAAGGTTCGACAAATAATCAATAACAATTATCAAATTTTACCAACTAAACTGAAAACAGGTATAAAATAAAACCTTGCATACCTTTCTAAAACTTTGGTAAGCTACTGTATCCACAGCCTGGAATCATTCTATCTAATCCTCCTTGCACTTTATTTCTTATTTCCACAATGTGTCACTTTACTGTTTGTTCTTTCAATTGTTGTACCTAAAACGCTGACAAACAAAACGACGATCATCATACGGGAATATGCTGGTATGTGGGGAAAATTTCATAGATATGGCTAACAATTTAATAATCACAATCAAGTTATTTAACAAGCCAATTTACATTTCAATGTGTCATTCTCCACCACTTTTGCCCTAACCCTGACATACCCCTCTCGGGTTTCTCTTTTGCCATTGACTTAAGGCCACCTTCTCAATCCTGAGCTTGGTGCCTGGGGGTCACCTCTCATGGTGCCCCATAGTCATGCAACATAGACCACCTTCTCAATCTCGAGCTTGGTGTCTGGGGTCACCTCTCATGGTGCCCATTGGTATACCCTCTTAGGCCTAACCTTTATGGCATTTTCCATTAGGGTGGCATGTAGGTGCGAGAATACACGTGTATTTATAATTGTGATAACCATAGTGACTTTATAATTGTAGTATGAACATCCAAACTGTTTAGTTTCATTCAATGCGATTAACCATCCGGAGAACCTTCGGGAAAACTAATGCGATTAATCATAATTAACCACATACATGTCAAGTTGTCTTGAATGCAGAATTAATCCAAACAAGTAAGTAATCCAGAATTAAGCAAGCAAGCACAATTCAGTCCTGAAATACACATCCAATATTTTCTATCATGGATCATGGTATCCAAGTCTAATAGGCCTAATCGTGCCCTAGGGTTACTAGCCCTTTTTAAGGTTTCGACCATAATTAGGGTTTCATTTCCTTTTTACCACTTTTATTTTAATTTTATCAAAATATCCATCAAACCCTAATTATCTTATCTTATTTTCCATTAAGATCCTTAAGATCAGGTTTGGACCACAAAAACCCTAATTTTTGGATTATTATATCTTTTCTTCCCTTTTTCCTCACTTTAGGGTTCCTAAGGGTTTTAATTACAACATTAGGTTTAAAACCCTAATTCTTGCAATTTTATCATCAAAATAGGTTAAAATCTAACTTTATCATTATACAAGTTAACCATGTTTGAATTAACCTAATTTCAATATTAAATCTATCCTTGATTAACAATTAGGGTTTCTATCTACAAATTAACACCCTTTTCATCAAAACAATACACTTTTGTTAAAAGAGGCAAATTTAGGCTTTCAAACCATTTTTAACTTATTACTCGTATTTATCTTTATTATGAGAAATTACATTTCTCACCAAATGAACCCAAAAATTGGGGTTGTAACATCCTTCCCCTCTTATAATAATTTTGTCCTCAAAATTCCATCAAGCAAACAAATAATTCAGGATAAGCCTTTCTTATGTCGATCAGGGCTCCCATGTGGCTTCACCCTTTCCAGGGTGCTTCCCAAGAACCTTCATCATCTCATATTCTTCCATCTGAGTTCTTTCTTAACTTGGTATATCATACCCTCATAGGTGACTCAGGACATTTCAACCTCTCAAAAGCTGAATAGGTTCAGGGCTCAACACATGGCTTGGGTACCTCACATAGTGCTCTAGATCGAAGTCATGGAACACATTACACATCGTGTTATCCCGAGGGGCAAGGCTAAACACAACCATCTCCACCAATCCATCTCATATGGACCCATATATCGGGGACTCAACTTTCTCAGTTGTAGCTTGGAGGGGTCGGATTTTCTCATCACATACTCTCCCACAGTGAACTGCATGTCAGTCTGCTTTGCATCAACTCATGACTCATGTCACTTCTGGCTCCCTCTCAGCCATTTCACGATCAAAGCGACTTCATCTGCACATACTGTGGTTCTTTTTTGACCTTCGTGAGGCCTCCTTCACCAACATAATCTTAATGAAGTGATGACCGACACAACCTCCTTATAGAACTTCTTGCATCCCGATAAAGGCTATGGTGGTTAACATCACATCTTAAGAACTATCTCTATGTATCACCTTGAATGAGTACACATACTCTCATCAGACCCTCTAGTCTGGATCATACTGTCCATTAGTATGGGGTGATAAACGATACTAATATCGAGTTATTCATGTACCTACTTCCACCGCATGGAAGTAAACCTTTAGATCATACTCAAGAATGTTTGAACTCGCATCATGGTGTAGTTGAACCATCTCTCTCTCATATGAGTAGTTCAACCCGATCTATCCCTTGACAATACTCTTTCTTGCTCTTGTCATCTAGGTAAGGTGATCTACCATAACCCATATTGCATCTTGATCTTTCTTGATCAAGGGAAGACTTACCACAACATCCATAATGGTGAACTCCCATTCCCTCTCGAGAACTCTTTTATCCTCTATATCAACTCATTTGGTTATTGGTGTTCATCCTTCACCTCCTGGCTAACATGGTGACCAGCCACATGCAACTTCATCTTAAGCATCTCAAATACTACTATCACTTACTATCTTAGTAGTACGGTGTATGGTGATCTTGAAATCATGATCTTCTATATTGTCATGATTCCTCAAGATCGATTCCTTAGAAACCCTAAACCATTCTAGTTGGGGTTCCATCACCTTCTTTTCCAAAGAAGTGCATCTGAGGTTATACAACCATCCTTTCATTGCATCAAGGCCTAGGTTGGCTAACCAAACAACCACTAACTTGTTCAACAGATCTCGTTACATCTGAGTGTTAGCCAAGCATATCATCTTTTCCAAACTTAGGGTTAGCCTAACAACCTCTTCTAGCCTCTAGCCAAACTAAGAAACTATATCTCAACTAGAGCATTCATTAACCATTTCACACCCATAGGTGTTAGGTAATGTTGAAGACATTCATCTCCATGTATTCCACTATCGTCTCATCTCAAACTCTAAGTCCATCTTCATCAAGAAACTCTGAGCTCATCCTCTTGGTTTTCAACCTCAACCTTGTATAATTCATAGCTCATGTTAAAAGCATCCTCATAAGATGACTACCTTATTTCTCTTGATGTTTGTAAACCATATTTATATCATTTATTTCATAAGGGCATATTATCATCTCTGTCCTCATACCTCACAAAAACGTTCCAACTCACATCATCTTTTATCTTTGGTGTATGGCATGCGTATTGTCCTATCTCTCACTCCCATAACAAGAGGAAATAAGCATTTGGCGGCCATCCAAACACAAAGTTCTTCCTGTTCTAAGAGAAGAGATGGTACATCCCACCTTTCCAGTACACCTTCAAATCTAAGTTGAAACATGCAACTTATGTCTCTACACCACAATCACCTTGATATCAAAGTTACTTCCATGGAAACTGATCTCGAACCTACTTGGTCAAAACACAATCCTTGGTCATCTCCTCTAGGTCTATAGGGTGCCGACACTTTTGGAGTCATCCCTCTTCCCTCATGCATCCAGAAAGTGCCCTACTCATCTGCCCTTTGGGTCCCATGAGTTCATGAAGGTGATCAATCTCCTAACCTGTGGCCCTCAGACAATGATAGTTGTTACCTCCCGACCCTATGGTCATGTGCAACTAGGGAATTAGGCAACTCCTACTTCCATCGGTCTTATCCCTACCTGGCCCTAGGATAGACTTAGCATTATAACATAGTACATGTCCAACTTAGAACCTTACCCAAGCCTTCATCATCATCTCTCTCTCTCTGTATTCATGGGCTGACTTTAATCCCTTCATAGTGGTCATGGCAACCTGCCTACCATGGTCAGGCCTCATACCGATTACCTTCATGGTAACACATCCACATGCACTTAGCGATGGTTATCTATGGGTCTTACAGGTTCATTCTCATACCATGTACTTTTCACTTAGCTTCTCAAGATCCCATGAAACCTCTTTTGGTTACCTCAACAAAACTAGTATACACCCTACAAAAGGGTCCCTCTCCCAGGATGGGAGGAAACTACACCCTGATAACAAAGGTCACAAGCGTCCTTATGTTTAGGGTCTGCATCCACATGAGCATGCTTAGCCCTATCAAGCTACTAAGGCACAAGCACACACCTACTAAACCATGCAAGGTCACACTTGTTCTCATCCTCAACATTGGATCAAGTTCATACCTTCCCATGTCATCAACTAGTCTGTGAGGGATTCATCAAACATCCTTTAAGCTTAAGGGGTTTCTCTCTCCGCTAACCATGAGGAGTACCATGCTCAAATCTATAAAGACTCAAATCTCATCAAGATCATTAGGTGCACTACTTCCCCTCTTAGGCCTAGGAACCCTAAGTTCACCTTTGGGTGTCCAACTGCATGCTCAATCTCTTAACCATGAATCAAGCATGTCCAAGGTATATCATGCACTTCCTATAATCCTTCTATTTGAACAACACTTCAGAGTGGAGTCCTCCTCAAGGACAGCCAATCAGGTACAAGGCCTCACGACCTGTTACTAAACCTCTTTAGGGTCTAAGGAACTTCTTCTTCCTAACCCTAGAAGGTGATCATCTATACCATGGGCTTATAGGTACCAGTCACCTCACCTTCCCTCTAGGATTTTGTTTCTCCAAAGGCAACCAGGATATCCTCAACCTCCAGGGATCATGCATGGGGTAACCACAACCATCCACTTAGGTTGCATCATCCTCAACTCCCCACTATCCCTCATATCTCAGAGTCTAAGGTTCCAACCTTCTTGCTTGGGTCCTGCTTTCTCTCTCCATATCCAGCCTTACTACTAGAGGTCCTCTCTCCATGAAGGATCAAGCTTATAAGCATAACCCTACCTAGGAAAAGCCTATGTTCAAGCTTATGTTTGCTCAAGGTTATTCACAGCTCTTTATGCTTATCTCATAAGCTATCCATCATACTCTCCTGACCAGGGTTTTAGCCTACTTGTCAACACTACTGACGTACTCTGGGTGCATTCTATGCCATGCCCATATAAGCCCATAGGGTTTCCACATGTTCTTTACTAACATCATCATTGAAGGAGCTACCCTTCACTCTAACATGACCCTTCCCAGGGTTGGGTTGCCAAAGGCACTAGGTCATCCAACCTCTCATGGCTCATATGGCATCTAAAGGCATATCCATCCAAACACCCGGTCAACCATGGCATCTAACTTATCATGTCATCTCTCTCTCTAACCACCACTTAGGGTTAGGGTTAACATCATCCTCAGAAGATATGCCAGGTCTCGAACTATAATGGAGGTCTCTACCTCCAAGACTAACTCTCTCTACTCATCCTCCTGACAAGAAGGTTTAGCCTCAGGTTTCTCCTGAGGGCAATGCCAACTCATGTCATAGGACCTAAGCATGTATCTATTCTTTAGTTTACGCTTAATCTATTAAGCTTATGTCCATGACATCTTATTTACATGCTTTTCATTAATTTAATGGAGGATTCCTTAAACCTTATCTACCTTACACATACCTCAAGAGGGTGAGGAAAAGAGAGAAAACCCTAATCCTTGTAATCCTTAACAACATTTGAGGTGAGAAGGGATGAACAAGATGAGAGAGTCCTAAATGTATCTTATTTTGAGTCAAATCCTGAGACATTGGCTAGGTAGTCACACTAATCCGGGAGTCCTCGTATTCTGACTAGCGGTGCGGAGGAAAATCTTGCCAGCCCCCGGACGTGAGCCTTTTCTAGACACCTATGTCTTTCGGAAAATCCTCTAATAACTCCCTTGGGTTCTACCAAATTTGTAAAATTTAATAAATATTAAAGATTAAATGAGGAACCTATGCTCTGATACCAATTGTAACGACCCCACCTCCCGGTAACCCCCAATTAAGGGAGACCAAGAGATTAGAGCCATTATCCCAATTAACATGATAAAAGGTTCGACAAATAATCAATAACAATTATCAAATTTTACCAACTAAACTGAAAAAGGTATAAAATAAAACCTTGCATACCTTTCTAAAACTTTGGTAAGCTACTCTATCCATAGCCTGGATTCATTCTATCTAATCCTCCTTGCACTTTATTTCTTATTTGTACAATGTGTCTCTTTACTGTTTGTTCTTTCAATTGTTGTACCTAAAATGCTGACAAACAAAATGATGATCAACATACAAGAATATGTTGGTATGTGGGGAAAACCAAAATTTTACAGATATGGCTAACAATTTAATAATCACAATCAAGTTATTTAACAAGCCAATTTACATTTTCAATGTGTCATTCTCCACCACTTTTGCCCTAACCCTGACATACCCCTCTAGGGTTTCTCTTTTGCCATTGACTTAAGGCCACCTTCTCAATCCCGAGCTTGGTGCCTGGGGGTCACCTCTCATGGTGCTCCATAGTCGTGCAACATAGACCACCTTCTCAATCCCGAGCTTGGTGTCTGGGGTCACCTCTCATGGTGCCCATTGGTTACCCTCTTGGGCCTGACCTTTATGGCATCTTCCATTAGGGTGGCATGTAGGTGCGAGAATACACATGTATTTATAATTGTGATAACCATAGTGACTTTATAATTGTAGTATGAACATCCAAACTATTTAGTTTCATTCAATGCGATTAACCATCTAGAAAACCTTTGGGAAAACTAATGCGATTAATCGTAATTAACCACATACCTGTCAAGCTGTCTTGAATGCATAATTAATTCAAAAAAAGCAAGTAATCCAGAATCAAGCAAGCAAGCACAATTTAGTCTTGAAATATACATCCAATACTTTCTATCATGGATCATGGTATCCAAGTCTAATAGATCTAATCGTGCCCTAGGGTTACTAGCCCTTTTTAAGGTTTCGACCATAATTAGGGTTTCAATTCCTTTTTACCACTTTTATTTTACTTTTATCAAAATATCCATCAAACCCTAGTTATCTTATCTTATTTTCCATTAAGATCCTTAATATCAGGTTTGGACCACAAAAACCCTAATTTTCGGATTACTATATCTTTTCTTCCCTTTTTCCTCACTTTAGGGTTCCTTAGGGTTTTAATTACAACATTAGGTTTAAAGCCCTAATTCTTGCAATTCCATCATAAAAATAGGTTAAAATCTAACTTTATCATTAAACAAGTTAACCATGCTTGAATTAACCTAATTGTAATATTAAATCTATCCTTGATTAACAATTAGGGTTTCTATCTACAAATTAACACACTTTTCATCAAAACAATACACTTTTGTTAAAAGAGGCAAATTTAGGCTTTGAAACCATTTTTAACTTATTACTCGTATTTTTCTAAACAATTTTCATGTATTAACTTTCCTCATCTGAGTTTTCTAGCTCAAGATATGATTTTTGTAAGAAAACCCCTTTCTATTGATTTATTAGCAATTTATAGAAAAACGTGGATCGCTTGATCCCTGGTCTGCTGGACCACGCGGGATCCAACGGTCCTCATCCACGTGCCTTAACTCAAGCTCAAAAAGGATCAAAATAACGATTTGCCCTTACCTGTTCACTGCCCGTACAAGGGCAAATATGTAACAACGCGTCGAGGTTGTCTTTAACCTCGCGATCTCTGTCTTCCGCGAGAGCAAAGCCCAGCCTAGTCAACCAGACCATTGACTTCTAGCTCTCAACCACCAGGACGCAAACTAAAAGGCCCTAAATCTTCGCCTTCATCACGCAAACTTGCCTAGGGGGCCAATTCCTCCTCCACATTGTACCTTTACGGCAAACTAATCGCCGATGCTCTGACGAGTTCAACTAGACAAAGAGGGTGCAAGTCAGGACGTTCGATGCAATTGAAAGTGCGAGGACGATTCTTGCACTCTGCCGTAGAGATTGGGCTAGAAAAAAGAGGTGCTGGTTCTCTCCTTCACCCACCCCTATATATAGGGTCAGGGTCAGGTTCGCGAGGATTGGGTACTTCCCAAAACAATGACCAAACCTAGTCGAAATAGGGATGATTCCATGGGGTTTCTTCTCCCAAGTCCAAAGGGACTATTAACAGGCTGGCATATTCTCTAGATCTCGAGAAATCCAGGTTGGAAATTCCTCCTATGACTTGTAAAGTCCCAGTCCATGTGGAACTTAGAAGATGAGCGACCAGCATTGGATTGAGATCCAACAGTCCTCAAAGCACGTGATCAAAAACTTTTTTCAATTGCCAATTAATGCCTTATTTTGGAGAAATCTTGAGAAATTGATATCTCCCAAACCATAACTCCTTTTTGCCTCAAATGTTAAGGGAACGTTTGTCTTTACATTATCTAGCTATGTACAAAATTTGGGAAACTAATTTCAATGGATGAGAAGGCTTCCTTCTCTCCCAAGTTATCTATCCAATTAATCAAAATTAATTAGTATTCTTTTTCCTTTTGCCATCATCTTGTTATTTTGGGTCCCTTGGACCTCAA
The DNA here is from genome assembly GCA_963693085.1 of Alisma plantago-aquatica. Lineage (NCBI taxonomy): Eukaryota > Viridiplantae > Streptophyta > Magnoliopsida > Alismatales > Alismataceae > Alisma > Alisma plantago-aquatica. Next base: position 429,922,084 of record OY856415.1, read on the forward strand.
GAAATCCTAAAGGCATGAATTCTCATATTGGGGAGTATTCCTTACCCTTTTACTTATCCTTTATCTATTTTCTTTTTCTTCTTATTCATTTCTTTAGTAAAATATCTCTTTTCAAGGATTTCTCTTCATCTTTCTTTTTATTTCCTCATTGGCATCCCTTTTATCATTAGGAATCTTTTGGATACGAAAATCCATCAAGGACAACCCAATTATACTTATTTTCCATATTTAATCATTATTTTTAATTTCTTTCTTAATAAAGAAATATCTAGTTGATCTTTTCTTTTCTTATTGTTTTATCTTTGCAATTTTGGACTCCTTGGGACCCAAGGAACAGAAGAGGCATGAAATCCACCTTTGGATTACACTCTATTTCCTTCTAGAGGTTTCTACATATTTCTTTTCTCCATTTCTTATTAATAATGGAGTTTCTTTTGTCTTTTCCTTGTTATTGGGCCCAATAGCCAATAAAGCCCAAAAATAAACCAACAAGGCTATTTTAAACAAAATTCATGCATTCAATCAAAAGACATCATTATTTGTTCATTTATCTTTATTACGAGAAATTACATTTCTCACCAAATGAACCCAAAAATTGGGGTTGTAACACACAACGACCCCTCACACGAGTTCTATTTCTTTGGATCCAAGAAATGCCCAACTTTCCTTCTTTGTGCTTCTCTCGGCCACGTTGGTTTTGGCTTATACCCTAAGTTCACCTATAAATAGGTGTACCCAGATATGCGTCGACCCCCCCACAAATCTCTTCCCCTCTCAATTTCTTTGCACAAGGTGGATTTGGCCGTGGACAACCCTATTTTCAATCAAGCTTTGTGGCGGCATCCTCGTGTTCTTGTGAGCACCAACACTCCAATAGTTTGGCTTGGTGAGTTCGTCAAACCTCCTTATCTCCTTTCGCGTTGTTGGTTTCGAGTTTGATCATGAATCTGAGTTTTGCCCAAATTGGGGATGTGCTTCTCATGCAGCCATGGACGAGTAGAGGAGGAAGAATCCTCCCGATCCTTTTACCTTTTTTCCCCCGACTTCTTTCTATTGTCTTGTTCTCCGTTAGGGGTATTTCTGTCAATTCTTTGTCTTATACTTTGCTATGGGGTGAGTCAAGTGAGCCATTGATCCACTGAATTTGTTGACATTCATTGGGCCAAGTCATGCAGGCCCAGCGTACTTTTTGTGGATTTTCTTACCTATGTGGCAATATTTAATTATCTGATTGGTCAAAATTCTAAATTTCATAACTAATTATATGTTGGGCCAAAAATTACAAATAAATACTTGTTGGATTTAGAAAATTGCAAGCTTTCTAATGGTATTGGTTTTGTCACCTGAATCTCATATTTTAAAGAGGTTATTTTAATGAATCTAATTAAATAATATAATAACGTGTACAATTCATAACTAAATAATTAAAAGTTAGAAAAATATAATAAAATATGTTTTAAACTCAGAAAAAGTATAACCTAAAATTTGACGTGGTTTTGGTAACCTAATTCACATATAATAAAAGGATATTTTTTTTAGGGTTTTGAATGATCAATGAACTTCTAATCCTAATCTCACATACATGATATTAGGTGCTTTGGAAACCTAGATTTGGATATAGAAGTAATCTTGGTTTGATTAAGACTCTGTGAGAGGTATGTTTGCATCTCCTTTTTCTCTTTATTGAGCAACAACCTAAATTGTCTTTCTCTTGGTCCTTTAGACAATAGCCTGAAAACCATATCTTTTTCTTTTGAAATTATGCTTCATGTGAAGTACCCTACTTGTTACTGATCTTGTGATCATAATACATTCTTGGCTTTCTTTTGGAATCTTTATTATGCCTTGTTCATTATGGAACTCAAATTGTTGTTAGATGCCCACTTTGAGGTGGTTGATAATGATGATAACTTATGTGGTGATTAATTTGTAAAATCTGACTATGCTTTTACTTGCCTCCCTATTAAGCATGTTGTGTGACTCAGTATGTTACAACCCCAATTTTCGGGTTCATATGGTGGGGAATGCAATTTCCCCAATAAATGTACGATTATGGGAATTGTGTGAATTATATGTATTGAATGGATTCCCTTTGCAGTATTTCCTTTTTTGCATGTGATTTCATGGATCATAATATGTTAATGAGTCCAATATGATTAAAAGAAAAAGAAGAAATCAAATAATGCAATATTAAGAAAGAAATTTGAGATAATGATGAAAATATGAGAAATATGTGGAAATATGGACAATGCAATCATCATGGATAAGATTTCGAGTCCACATGGTTTCTAATGGTAGAAGGAATCAAAATAGAAAAAATAAAAGATTAAGAGAGAGAAAATATGCTTAAAATATGCCTTATTAAGAGATAACTTGCATATGAAGAAAAGTCCCTCATACTTTCGAGTTTGAGTACCAAACTTTACACACATGAAGTTTAAGACGTTATAGACTTTCCTCTAACGTTTTGGAATAAAAGGATAAACGTTTTGGGAGATATGTATTTTGTATGTTTACTAAAGTGTACAGGATAACATTAAATCTCACAATTCATCTCTGATTTATGTTCTAAACGAGGCTTGATATCCGTTGGATCTTGACCATGGCTAAACTTTGTGTAATATTAGGAATTGTGAATAGTAACCCTGACCTGATTCTTCACATATCTTAGTCTCTAATCCACGATGAGTTTTGGATGTTCTCCCATTGGATTTGGGAGTTCGAACCAGACCAGGATGAACCCTGGTTCTGTAGTTTAAGCACAAGGACCAGCTCCGTGAAACCTTGCCCTTCCCACAACAGCAGGTTCCCCTTTTCGTCCCCTATTCTGACCTCTGCCCAGGCTTCCCCTTCCTATTTCCATGGTCGTGTTCCTGATGGCTCCCAAGTATTAGCATGTTGCTGGAGAGAAGTTTGGACTAGACAGTCGATTCCATGGCGTCATAGCGAGAAGCAGTCACCGTAGCCATGCCCGATGGTGATGCTCTATTTCCTTGCGGAAACATGGGCTTGCGTCGTGGACCTGTGCTGAAGGGGGCAGGAGAAGCACCAAGTCACTGGGTCAGGGAGAAGAGGACCCAGAGGCATGATCCATGATCCAAAGACAAAGAGGAAATCAAAATAAAAGAATATGAAAGGGCTAACGTGACGCGCTGCCATTGGCTGAAAGGTATTTGTCTTGCAAAAATTCTAATTAATTATTGATAGCTCAGATGGCAATAAGTAATATATGAAAGTTCATCAAAAAAATGTGTACAATCCAATAAAAATAGTCTTAGAATCTGAATCTAATCGTAATTCGAAAAGTGGTTAAAGTTTCCATCCTTAATGTGTTTATGACTAAGATTAACCCTAATTTAATGATTAATTTATTGAGGGGATTAATATGGATGTTTTATGATAATATTAACCTGTTGTTAATAAGAAAGAAATTTTGATGTCTGAAGAGAAGATCCAAATGCTTAATAGCTTAATTTAGGGTTTTGATGTGTTAATGAGCATTAATGGACTTAGAAACCCTAATATAGTTGTTAATGGTTTCTAATTTGAAATATTTCAAAATTCATTGTATAAAAGAGATAATAGGTTAATTCTATGTCTAATTGATGATAAAGAAAGTTGTAATGTGAATAAGTGAGTAAGTAGGGTTTTGCACCTAGATCTGCCATTTAGGGTTTTGTGGACATGAAAGAGAAAAGTTGTAAATAGATCTAAAGGAACCCTAATTCTGATTAGAAACCCTAGAAAGTGAATCCAAGTCAATAAAGTAGATTCTTGATAAATATGTGATAAATATGTTACGTATGCTTTTCAGGATTCTGTGATTGTGTGGTTGAATTGCTTGCTTGGATTACTTTCTTGGTTGGAATTTCTATTTGCTTGTGAAATATGCAAATCAGGTATGTGGTTAAATTATGAATAACTGAATTATGTTTCACGTCATTTTCTCAAAGATTTATCAATTTCCATGAAGCCTAAACTAATTGGTTGTTTCATTACTTCAATGTTTAAAGTGAATACTATTATCACAATTTATATATGTGAGTGACTCGCTCGAACCTACATACCCCTTTAGATGTAAGATAATGGACCAAGCCCTGGGGGGAAGGTCAAGCTGGTCAAGCCCCGAAGGGAAGTCCACAAGACATCTAGAGAGGTGACCCCAGGTACCAAGCTCAGGATAGAGAAGGTAGAATTTGATAATGATTTCTGATCATTTGCAAAACCATTGATCCTGGATTTTAGAATAACGCCTCTGACCTCTTGGTCTCCCTTGATTGGGGGTTACTAGGAAGATGCATACGAAGTGAACCTGGGGTTCCTAGACCTAAGAGGGGAAGTAGTAGTACCTGGTGTACCTGATGCTCACTAGGATGTTTGAGTTCTTCAAGATTCGATAATGGCACCCCCTAATGTTTAGAGGAAAAGGAGACCCCTTGGACTAAGGTATATGTTTGATGAACCCCTCACCCATGTTGGTGACTTATGCATGTATGATATTGGTTCAATGTTGAGGAATAAGGAACAAGTATGATATATCAAGGAACCCAGAGTAGCTTAGTAGGATGTCTTCTTGCTAGCTACATGTATAGGTAGAATAATAGGGCTATGCATGCACATGTTGGTGTAAACCTTGGAAGAAAGGATGTTGGTGACATTTGCTACTACCAATAGATAGTTTTCTCTTATCCTGGAAGGGGACCCTTCCGTATGGTGAGTACCAACTTTTGTCTAGGTACAAGGTAACCTAAAGAGGTCTCACATAGGAGCTTGATGAGCTAAGTGGAGAGCTCATGGTATGCACACGAATCTATAGACCCATATGTGACCATCTCTAAGGGGCGTGAAGATATGTGGCCATGGAGGTAACCTTATGGGCCAGACCAAGTTAGGTAGGTCGCCATGATCCCTATGAAAGGATGTAAATTTGACCATGAGTTCCCTGAGAGATGATGGAGTTTTGGGTAAAGATTCAAGTATTAGATATACCATGATAGAATCCTAAGTCAATACTCAAGTCATGTGGGGATAAGACCGATGGGAGTAGGAGTTGTCTGTTCCCTAGATGCACAAGACCATAGGGTTGGGAGCTAACAACTATCTTTATCTGAGGACCATAGGCTAGGAGATTGATCACCTTCATGAGTTAATGGGACTCAAAGGGAAAATGAGGTAGGCACTCCCTAGATGCATAAGGGAAGAGGGATGACCCCAAAAGTACCAATACCCTACATACCTTGAGAAGATGACTAAGGATTGTGTATATGAGTAATGTGAAGACCCAAGAGTGTTTGGGAATGACCTTTACATGGATGTAAACATAGTTTGGAGATGTTCATGATGAGGATACATGTGATGTATGTTTCAACTTAGTTTGTAAAGTGTACTAGCGATGTGTGATGCACCATCTATACTCTTGGAATGGGATGAACTCTGTATTTGGACTGCATCCAAATGCTTATTTCCTCTCGTTATGGGCGTGAGAGATAGGGAAAAATGCATGACATACACTAAGGATGTTAATTGAAACATTTCTATGTTGTTTAAGGATAGAGGAAATACCACACCTTTTTGGGAGAGTACGTTGAATGGATGGTTTACAAACACAAAGAGAACTAAGGTGGTTCTTATCAAGAGCAATATGGAATTTATGAGTTACTATTTTGGGTTTGATGATCAAGATGATGAGATCAAAGTTTTCTTGACTCAGTTAGACCTAATCCTGAGAGGAGGATGTTGAGGGGAGTATATGAAGGTTTATGTCTTCACCATTACCTAGCAGATAAGGAATTAAGGTGGTAACATATGATCTTAGTCGAGACACAACTATCTTGTGTAGCCTGTAGAGAGGCTACAAGAGGTTGTTAGGTGAACCCTAAGTTCGTGAGATATGTATGGCTAACACCTAGATACAACCACACCCATTAGTCAAGTTAGTGGTTACTCAGTTAGCCAGCCTAGAGCTTGATGAGATACAAAGATGGTTGTAAGAACCTTAGCTACACTTATAGGAAAAGAAGGTGGTGAAACCCACAGCTAGAGTGTTTTAAGGTTTTTGAGGAGTCAACCATGAGGAATCATGACATGCAGGAGATCATGATTTTAAGTTCACCATAAACCATGGTATGACTAAGATAGTAAAAGTTTGCAGTAGTACTGTGAATAACTGAGATGAAGAAGTATATAGAGTTGCATGTGGCTTGTCGCCATGCATGCCAGGAGGTGAATGATGAACACCAATAACCCAGTAAGTTGTTATGGATAATGAAAAGTCCCTGAGAGGGAATGCGAGTAGTTCACCACAGACGTTGTGGTGAGTCTCCCCTAGACCAAGAGAGGTCAGGATGCAATATGGGTTATGGTAGATCGCCTTACCTAGATGACCTAATCCCTTGCCTAAGAGAGAGAGCGTTGTCAATGTGACAGATCTAGTTGAACTATAAATGAGAGTGAGATATTTCAACTACACCGTGATCTGAGTTCAATATCTTAAGCATGACCTCAAGTTCACTTCCATGTGGTGGAAGTAGGTACATGAAGAACTCGATGCTAGATTGAAGTCAAGTACATCATATTACCCTTGATTGATAGACAGTCAAGAGAGTATGATCTAGACTAGAGGGTCTGATGGGAGCATGTGTGCTCGTTCAAGGTGATACATGAGAGTAGTTCATGCCCTAAGAGAGTTTGCATATGATAATAGCCACCATAGCTGGTATCATGATGTAAGAAGCTCTGTAAGGGAGTCCATGTTGGTCACTGCTTCACTTGGATGATAGTCAGTGAGAGGACCTTGTGAAGGTTATAGAGACTACAATGTATGCATATGAAGTCGCTTTGATCGTGCAATGGCTGAGAGAGCCCAGGGGCGACAAGAGTCAGGAACGAATGTGAAGCAGACTGACATGTAATTCACTGTGGGAGAACATGTATTATGAAAACCCGAACCCTCTGAGCTATAGTTGACAAAGATGAGTCCCCGATACATGGGTCCATTGAGATGGATTGGTGGAGTTGCTTATGTGTAGCCTTACCCCTCAGGATAACATGATGTATGATGTGCTCCATGAGTCTGATCTAGAGCACTATGTGATGTACCTGAGCCATGTGCTAAGCCAAGAACCCATTGAGCTTAAAGAGAGACTGTCATGTCATGAGTCACCTATGAGGGTATGAGATACCTAGGTGAGAGAGAACTCAGATGTAAGAATAAAGATGATAAAGGTTCTTTGGAGCACCATGGAGAGGATGAAGCCACATGGGAGCCGATGACAGACATACTATCCTGTTTGTTTGTATGTTTGGTGGAATTTTGAGGGCAAAATTCCTATAAGAGGGGAAGGATGTTACAACCCCAATTTTCGGGTTCATATGGCGGGGAATGCAATTTCTCCAATAAATGTACGATTATGGGAATTGTGTGAATTATATGTATTAAATGGATTCCCTTTGCAATATTTCCTTTTTTTGCATATGATTTCCTAGATCATAATATGTTAATGAGTGCAATATGATTAAAACAAAAAGAAGAAATCAAATAATGCAATATTAAGCTAGAAATTTGAGATAATGATGAAAATATGAGAAATATGTGGAAATATGGACAATAGAATCATCATGGATAAGTTTCAAGTCCACATGGTTTCTAATGGTAAAAGGAATCCAAATAAAGAAAATAAAATATTGAGAGAGAGAGAGAAAATATGCTTAAAATATGCCTTATTAAGAGATAACTTGCATATGAAGAAAAATCCCTTATACTTTCGATTTTGAGTACCAAACTTTGTACACATGACATTTAAGTCGTTATGGACTTTCCTATAAAGCTTGGGATTAAAAGGATAAACGATTTGGGAGATATGAATTTTGTAAGTTTCCTAAAGTGTAAAGGATAACATTAAATGTCACAATTCATCTCTGATTTAGGTTCTAATACATGGCTTGATATCCGTTGGATCTTGATCCAATGATGGCTGAACTTCATGTAATATTAGGAACTGTGAACAGTAACACTGACCGGATTCTTCACATATCTTAGTCTCTAATCCATAATGAGTTTTGGATGTTCTCCCATTGGATTCAGGAGTTCGAACTGGACCAGGATGACCCCTGGTTCCGCAATTTCAGTGCAGGGACTGGAGTTTCCCAAAGGGGCCGTAAGAGTTGGAGTTAGACTCTATTAAGGATTGTATGAAGGATCACATCTATATAGGACCCATCATTTTCACAGAACCAGAACCAACTGATAGGTTATCAAACCCCCTCTCCGTGAAACCTTTCTCTTCCAACAGCAGTAGGTTCCCCTTTCTGTCCCCTGTTCTGACCGTCGCCCTAGCTTCCCCTACCTATTTCCATGGTCATGTTCCTGACAGATCCTAAGAATTGACATGTTTCTAGAGAGAAGTTCTACGCTAGATGGTCGATTCTATGGCGTCATAGTGAGAAGCAGCCACCGTAGCCGTGCCCGACAGTGATGCTCTATTTCCTCGTGAAAACAGGGGCTCACGTCGCGGACCTACGTGGAAGGGGGAAGGAGAAGCACCGGGTCACCAGGTCAGGGAGAAGCGGACCCAGAGGCAGGATCCACGAGCCAAAGACAAAGAGGAAATAAAAATAAAAGAATATGAAGGGGCTAACGTGGCACGCTGCCATTGGATGAAAGATATTTATCTTGCGAAAATTCTAATTAATTATTGATAGCTCGGATTGCAATAAGTATTATGTGAAAGTTCATCAAAAAAACATGTAGAATCCAATAAAAATAGTCTTAGAACCTGAATCTGATTGTAATGCGAAAAGTGGTTAAAGTTGCTATCCTTAATGTGTTTATGACTAAAATTAACCCTAATTTGATGATTAATGAATTGAGGGGATTAATATGGATGTATTATGATAATATTAACATGTTGTTAATAAGAAAGGTATTTTAATGTATAAAGAGATGATCCACATGCTTAATAGCTTAATTTAGTTTTTGGATATGTTAATGAGCATTAATGGACTTAGAAACCCTAATATAGGTGTTAATGGTTTCTAATGTGAAATATGTCCAAATTCATTATATAAAAGAGATAATAGGTTAATTCTATGTCTAATTGATGATAAATAAAGTTGTAGTGTTAATAAGTGAGTAAGTAGGGTTTTTCACATAGATCTTCCGTTTAGGGTTTTGTGGACATGTAAGAGAAAAGTTGTAAATAGATCTAAAGGAACCCTAATTTGGATTAGAAACCCTAGAAAGTGAATCCAAGTCAATAAAGTAGATGCTTGATAAGTATGTGGTAAATAGGTTACATATGCTTTTCAAGATTCTGTGATTGTGTGGTTGAATTGCTTGCTTGGATTACTTTCTTGGTTGGAAGTGCTATTTGCTTGTGAAATCTGCAAATCAGATATGTGGTTAAATTATGAATAACCGAATTATGTTTCATGGAATTTTCTTGAAGATTTATCGATTGCCATGAAACCTAAATTGCTTGGTTGTTTCATTACTGCAATCTTTAAAGTGAATATGATTATCACAATTTATATATGTGTGTGACTCGCTCAAACCTACATACCCCTCTGGATGTAAGATGATGGACCAAGCCCTGGAGGGAAGGTCAAGGTGGTCAAGCCCCAGAGGGAAGACCACAGGGCACCCAGAGAGGTGACCCCAAGTACCAAGCTCAGGATAGAGAAGGCAGCCTTAAAGTCACTTGCAAGGACTTAACCCTAGAGAGGGTATCCCAGAGGTGGTAAAAGTGGTTGAAGAGTCATACTGAAAGCATAATCTTGCATTATTAACAACTAATTGATGTGACTATGTTGTTAGAACATATGTGCAATGTTTTGTTTGTCCCTACATACCAGCATATTCATTTATGCTGACCGATATTTTGTTTTTCGACATTTTAGGAATTATCTGAAAATGGACAAACAGTAAAATGAAACCTATGAAGATAAAGTTTGCTATTTTAAGGAGGATTCGATAGTTAGATTTCTACTGCGGATAGAAGTCTTAGATCCTATTTTGACAAGGTATGCAAAAGTATAATTTTATTCCATCTTTCCAGTTTAGTTTTAGTAGAATTTGATAATTATTTATGATTATTTGCAAAACCATTGATCCTAGATTTTGGGATAACGCCTTTGACCTCTTGGTCTCCCTTGATTGGGGGTTACCGGGAAGTGGGGTCGTTACATTTGGTATTAGAGCGATAGTTTTCCATTGAATCTTTAATAATCATTAAATTTTACAAACTCTTTAGAACCCAAGGTAGTTATTAGAGTATTTTCCAATGATGGAGGGCTGGCAAGATTTTTCTCCGTACCGCTAGTCAGTCTACGAGGACTCCCAGATTCTGTGACTGTTAGGCCGAAATTGGAGGTTTTGACTTGAAGTAAGATACCTCTTGGATTCTCTCATCTGTCTTCTTCCCTTCTCAACCCTAATTCATATAGGATTCTAAGTGCTTAGGGTTTCTCTCTCTCCACAACCCTCCTGTGTTTGGGATAAGATTAATAAGGTTTAAGGAATCCTCCACCAAATAATGAAAAGTGTGTAAATAAGATGTCATGGACATACATTTTAATAGTTTAAGTGTAAATTAAAGTTTAATTACATGCTTAGGTTGCATGGAGTGTGTTGTCATGCCCTCAGAAGAGATCTGAGGTTAGACCCTTTGTAGGAGGATGAGGAGAGAGTTAGCCTTGGAGATAGAGGTCTCCAGGAAGAGGTAAAGACCTGGTGCATCCTATGATGATGATGCTAACCCTAACCCTAAGTGAAAGTTAGAGAAAGAGATGACAATATGAGTTGACCATGTAGGTATGTACGTGGGTTGACATGCATAGAGGTTTTGTGTACCCATGAGAAGCATGAGCTAGGTTTGACCTAGTGATTTTTGGTGACCTGGCCTTGGGCAGTCGTGCCTGTTGAGGGTGAGGAATAGCTCCCTCTTTTTGGGAGGATAGTGGTGACCATATAGAAACCCTTTTGGGAATGTAGGGGTAGAGAAGAGGCATGCACCTATGTAGAGGTGGACAACAACAATGCTGGTAGTAGGTTGAGACCTAGGCCAGAAAAGCATGCCAGATAGCTTATGAGATGAGCATGTGATGCTCTGGATGATCTGGGCCGGACATATGTTGTGGATCATACGTTTCACCCAGGTAGGTGTAGACATGTATCTTTAAGAGCTTGACCCATCCTCTAAGAAAGAACCTTTAGTGGTGAGATCCAGTGTCAGGTTAGATCTAGAGAGAGAGTAAGATCTTGAGGAAGAAGGTTGGAAACCTTGACTTTGAGGCATGATGAATCATGTAAAGTTGGGTATGATATGACCTATTTTAGACGACCTAAGTGGATGTATGTGGTTGCCTCATGCACGGTCCTTAGAGACTTGTTGTACCTTGGATGATTTAGAGGAACCAAACCCTAGAATGAGAAGAGGCTTCTTGAACTAAAGTACAAAGGTTATAGGTACCTACCTTTTAGGTGTAGGAAGGAGAGTTCCTTAGACCAAGGAGGTATGATAGCAAGTTGTGAGGCCTCACTCCCAGTTGGTTGTCCTTGTGATAGGACTCTAAGGTGTTGTTCATGTTGAAGAATAGTAGGAAGTGCATTCCATACCTTATACCTTTTTGGGTCATGGTTGAACACATGAGCATGCTGTTAGACAACTGATGAATATGAAGTGAACCTGGGGTTCCTAGAACTAAGCGGGGAAGTAGTAGTACCTGGTGCACCTGATGCTCTCTAGGATGTTTGAGTTCTTCATGATTCGATTATGGCACCCCCTCATGTTTAGAGAAAAAGGAGACCCCTTGGACTAAGGTATATGTTTGATGAACCCATCACCTATGTTGGTGACTTATGCATGTATGATATTGGTTCAATGTTGAGAAATAAGGAACAAGTATGATATATCAAGGAACCCAGAGTAGCTTAGTAGGTTGTCTTCTTGCTAGCTACATGTATATATAACATAATAGGGATATGCATGCACATGATGATGTAAACCTTGGAAGAAAGGATGTTGGTGACATTTGCTACTACCAATAGATAGTTTTCTCTCATCCTGGGAGGGGACCCTTCCATAGGGTGAGTACCAACTTTTGTTTAGGTATAAGGTAACCTAAAGAGGTCTCTCATAGGATCTTGATGAGATAAGTGGAGATCTCATGGTATGAGCATGAATCTATAGACCCATGTGTGACCATCTCTAAGGGGCATGGAGATATGTTTCCATGGAGGTAACCTTATGGGTCCAGACAAATTTAGATAGGTCAAAATGATCCCTATGAAAGGATGTAAGTTTGACCATGAGTTCCCAGAGAGATGATGGAGTTTTGGGTAAAGATTCAAGTTTGAGACATACCATGATAGTGTAAGGCCCCTGAACTTACTTAATGAGATGAATAAGCTTAATTACCATAATTGAATGCTTATAACCCTAATATAACCTTATGGTATGCTTTAAAATAATAAGACAAGCTTAAGTTTCAAATTTGATCCAATTTGGACACTGTTTGAGCAAGTTATACAACTTTATGCAGATTTTGACAAGCTTAAGTTACCTAATTGAGAGGTTTTCAGGTGATACCTTGTCTATTGCTTCCAGGAATGGCTCTACTTGTCACAGACATATGGTAGCTCTATGGCCTTCCTTCTCAGCTTGGGAAGGCAAGGATCTTTGGGAGAACGCAATACAAAAGCATCCACCTGATAAGGCTTATGGAAATCTTTGGCTCTCCAAGCACTATCCTAGATGGAGTCTTACTACCTTTAGAGCACTCAAAAATGCACTACCTACTATGGAAAAGATTAGTTCCTGGTCAGGGGCTCCTGTTCCTGCATGCTTACTATGTGGCCAACACAATGACTCCATTACTCATCTTTTTGGGGGTTGCAAATACTGGAAATATATTTGGGGACGTGCTCGACTTAAACTCAACATCAGAGCTTTATATTCTCTTTATGAATGCCTCATGGATCTTGGTAAAAGGTCAAAGCAATCCATAATCATTGAACTTTGCGCCATCACTGGTGCTGTTCACTTCATTTGGGAGGAGCATAATAAAATGCTACATAACAATGGCGCTTCTGACTTTGTCACCATCTTCAGCCGTCTTGCACTTGAGATCAAGAGAATGTACTTTACTTTTAAATCTTAGCTTGATTTTCCTCCTATTATAGCTAGGAATTGGGATATGTTGTAACCAATTCCTAGGTGTGTGTAGTCACCTGTATGGGTGTGGCTTGTAACTTTGTCCCCTTTTAGTGGTTTTTTGGAATATACTTGCCCAATTTTCCAAAAAAATTTAGAGGTTTTCTTTGCAATTTATCACTTGTATTATGTTCCTTGTATATTCTCTCATCATTCTTGAGCTTGTTGAGCCATGGGGCACCTATTTAAACCTTGGTTTGAAGGTGCTTTCTCCAAGGGTATTTTAGGGTTTACCCCTTAATGGATGAACTACCTCTAGTAGTTATTGACGTAATTTTACCATGCGCAGAAACGCAAGTGAACACGTCGAAGTAATATAGGCCTTGTGAGGCCCGAGTCGAACTCAGGGATACATGAAATCGTCGGAGAGTCCTACTAACTACTCGCGATCAGCTAAGCCGATTAAATAGTTGAGAGTTGTCGTGTAAATTAAAAGAAAAAAAAAATAAAAAATAAAACAAAACAAGCAATCGATTAAATGTTGGTTTAATCAATTCAAAAGGAGATCTTTAGGATTGCGGTTTCACCGTGGGTTTTCATTGTATTAAATTCTATATAGTTACTCAATTTTATCTCTCTATCTGGGTAGTGGCCTGAAATCAAAATAGCCCACTGTCGTGGTACAATTCACTACCTATGTCTAGGTCAGTTCCACCGTCGTAGTAACCTATACCCTAAACTAGGTGCATTAAAAATGACCTCTCGGTATCCACCATCAATCTTACACCACCTTGTTCAAGGGATTTGTCAATTAATGTAAATTCCGTCTCTTTTCAACCATTAATTCTTCTTTCAAAGCAATTAAGGGCGTTAGATTATTATTATGGTGATCAAGCATAACAATATATTTGAGAAAATGAAATTATACCACGGATTTAAGAGATAAGATATGAATTACTATGATAAAATCGTCATACAATGAATTCCCGGGCTACTCCCGGTCCTAAAGACAAAGGGGATTAGCCCCGCATGTTCATCTCAGAATACAATGTAGAGAAGAAAAAGGGAAACATGAAGAAAAACATGATTGAGTGGTTAAATTCAAGAACAGAGAAGATCCAAGCGATCCTTGGCATGGAATAAGCGTTCTCCCGCCTTTCGGTGGTGGAAATCATCTTCTTCAGCGTCCGGATCGGCTGGGGCATGCTCTCGTTCTCCGTTCTTCTCTCCTCTACTTTCTGGGATGTGTGCAACGACTAATGACCTGATCCTCCCTTCTTGGGCACTGTCATTAGGTATAATCCCGCAATTAGGTCGTTAATTAATCATGGACGTCCGATTTAGATCATTACAAAGCCAACAAGTATCTGACGGTCTCGATACCATCGACGCGGGTCGATGGTATCGACCCTGCCTGATAACGACAGTTCTCTTTTCTTTTGTCTTTGCGCCTGATGTCATCTCGATACCATCGACGCGGGTCGATGGTATCGACACTCTAAGGCATCAGTTGTTGTCCTTTTCCATCACTGTAGCCTCCTGGGTCGATGGTATTGACTTTGTGTCGATAGTATCGACCTCATCTTCATCTGCAACCTGATGGTATCTCGATACCATCGACATCCCTATCGATAGTATCGACTTTCTTCTGGTCCTTGCGGCTGTGCGCCTGTGGTTATGTCAATAGTATCGACCACCGTCGATGGTATCAACGGTAGCAGATACTTGTTTTTCCTGAAATTAACACACGAAACCACATAAGTCCACGCAAAATGTATATTTTTGATAATTAATACTCAAAATGCTTAAATAAAGGGAATTTGACATAAAGAAGTAGCATAGACCAAAATGAATGAATTATGCAACATTAACCATAAAAATGACTAATAAATGCATAAAACACATATCAAACAAGTCTATAAATGCAACTCAAAATCATCGCATCAAACTCCCCTAAGCTTGAACATTGCTCGCCCTCGAGCAACTAAACCTTAGAATAGAATTTCCAGAGTCAACTAAAGAACAAAGCATCACAACAAACATCCCATATGACTCCCACTGGACATTCACATACCGGCCCTCGCTAACCATAGAATGATAATTACCCTAAAGGTGATAGTAATCATCCATAAAAGATATTGACCTCAAAACTGATGAACACTATCACATAAGACAGTTAACATAATAAAATTTGCCGGTTTAGACTTAGTGCATCTTGTGATCTCCTATACTAAGTTGCTCGCCCTAAATACCATCTACATGGAAGCAGTTCTCCTGATATTCATTAGTGAGGAGAAATTCACGGTGGTCTACCAATCTGAGCAACGGGTGGATGAAATGGGTGGCTAATGGAAGAAGTGGAAGTATTAGACAGTTTCAACATGCATAAAATAAAAATGCCCTAACTTATGCAAATGCACATGAAAAATGCCCTAATGCCTTAGATTGGGTGGAATGATGCATGCACTAACAATCCGTCTCAAAACAAGATGGATATCTAATTAAGCTACATCATGTACTCACTCATCTTAAAATGTAGGTGAGATTGCGTTCCTTTCTCCTTCTTATTCTAGTTGCTTCTAAATAACCTTCTTTTTTTTCAGAAATATTTTTTTTCAGATTTTTCTCTTTTTTTTTTCTTTCTTCAAACCCTTATATCCATAATTGACAATGAATACTTTATTGGGCTTATATTTTCTGCATAACTCGAATATTTGCACTATTTAGAAGGTATGGAACAATTTACTTCACCATTAAAGAATAAATGAGGTACATGATATACTTTATGCATAAAAGTTATGAATGCCACTACATGACATGCACCTAAGGATAATGTGCATGTATACCTATTCTATTTTTTTGTTTTTCATGCAAAACATATGAAGGTGGTTGCAATGCAAGTCCTATCTACATGCCATGCAATCAAAAAGGTTAAAACCGTACTTCACTTCCAAGTCTTGGTGGATTGTGAAAAGCAATGAGGTGGACAGATCACAAGACTAATTGACTGAACCTTTGAAAAATATTATGTGTCCCTCCTTACTGACCTATGTAGTAGCTAAGAAGTTTTTCTCTCTTACTTCAAATTAAAGTTTCATTATCATTTGGTCAGTTTAGGCTCAAACAACCAATTCCGTCCACTTTCATGAATCATTAGGAATGTACAGTTGTGATTTTCTATTTTAAAGTTGACAAAACCAATCATTTTCTAAGTTAGGTGATCATGGTTAAACAACACTCAAGCTTGCAAACACTCAAATTTTTTTTTAGTTTCCCTTAATTCCCATGCACATGCAACTGAGATGACTCAATATTAAAGACATCCATGATTACACTAGATAGAATGTGGATCCTAAAAACAAACTAAAATTGCAGGAAACAAATGACAGGAAACAAAAGCAATAAAACTAAAAACAGAGAAAATGAAAGATAGAGCTATTCCAACACCCCCCTAAGCTTGAATTCGACTATGGCCTCATAGTAAAAAACAATCTTAAAGGTTGGAACAAAGATATCGCTTTTACTCTTCAGGTGGAGGCGGGTACTGCGGAGCCGTAGGGTCCCAAGACGGATACTCCCCCTGGAAGCTTGGATCAAACTGGGCCCTAGGTGGGGGTTGTGGATAGCCTCCAAAGTAATTTTGGCTCCAATAGTGGTCATAAAAGGGCTCCTGTTGCATCTCCATCCGTTGCAACCTATCATGAATTTGTTGTTTTTTTCGAGGAGAAGACGCTCGTTCTCGAACATTGCCCTTTGATTATCCAGTAACCGATTTGTAGTGTCTTGAATACCGATGTACATCGCCATGTGATGCTGCTGTGTTTGATGTATGTCTTGCAACATAGTATACATGCCCTGCATAGAATAGACATCCTCGCTTGGCTGCGAGGGCGGTGGTGGTGGTGGAGGCTGTGATGATGAACATGCACCCGGATGCATCCAAGGACGCTTCCGTGGTGCCACACGTGCCTGAAGAGGTGTGAATGCCTCCTCTTCCTCTGCAGCCTCGTCATCATTGTCGTTGCCGTTGTCGTTGCTGCCATCTTCATTGGAGTCGGCGATGGCTATGATAGGCCATGGGAAGTGTTGTGCCCCTTTGATGTTGAAGACCAAATCGGGAAGCGAGCATTCCTGGTAAGCATGGTTGACGTGGCAGTGTGCATACACCAAACCATCTCGAAGAAGGATTAGGTTGGATCAGTGCAGATGTTGCAAGTTCACCTTGCTCCTGGTGTAGAGCGGGGTAAGCTATTGGAAATTCAACCCAAGGTAGAAGGCCAGCTTGGTGATAAGCCCGCCAAAGTGAATTGGCGCTTTCCGTGTACTCCTTTTCACCACCAAAACTCTCTGCAAAAAGAAGGCTCCCCAATTGCATTCTTGACGTTTCAGGAGCTTATACAAGAAGAATAAGTCCGTCTCCTGAAACTTGCTGAGGGCCAAATCTCTCCTGGCAAACAATTTAGAACTGAGCATCCGGTGCAGTATCCAGACGAACGGGTGCTCGAAATAAGCTACTGCATCATTATGGTAGCTCACTGACTTGCCTGGCGGCACCGTCACCAGCTCGGCGAAGATGGCATCATAGTCGGTGTGGTTGTCTGGTCGCCGGTAATCATGTTGTGAGTGATTCCAGTTGAAGATCTTGTTGAATTGTCGGAGTGTAAGGGTATAGTCGATGTTGTACAGCTGGAAAGACACCCGACCCTTGATCCACTCACGGTCGGTGGCTATGACGTCGTTGGGCACAACGCAGACGTCCAAGGACGCCATGAACTCAGCCACCAACTCCTTGTAAGTAGGCCACTCGCCGAAGAATGGCTGGCCATCTGCATGAAATTCCAGCTCGTCAGGCCGTCTTCCTGTGTGTCGGGCCTGACCCTTCAGGACGTAGTCAAGGTTCGCTTCGAACCCGAGGTTGCGGATGGTTTCCTGTTCAACATAACGGGTCGGCTCAATCTTCCTCTTTAGAATCTCCTCGTGTATCTTCTTCACCTTCGCAGATGGATGAATCAGCCGCAGGCGTGCAACTGATGCGGTCGGAGGTGGCACGAACTCTGGGATGTCCATCGGGTTCGCACGTGAAGACGACGCACCAGCTACGTGCACCATGATTGCAAGAGAAAGGGGAATAGAAAGGGAGCTCGGTGAAGATCAGAGAAGCGAATCTCTGCTCGATGAAGAACTTTGCTCGGTGTTGCTTGTCGTCGGGCTTGGATAGCTCTGGAACATGCTCGGCACAAGTGAAGGAGAGTTGCACTGAAGGTGTGATGTCATCTGACACAATTACTCCTCATATATAGTCGTGGCCGGTGCTACTGTCGCTCGTCGATACCATCGACGCGAGTCGATGGTATCGACTCGGGTAACACGATCCGTACCTCCACGAGTATCGAAGGTTGTCGATGGCTGGATCTGCGGGGCCCGGATTGCTGACACGTCGATACTATCGAAGCAAGTCGATGGTATCGACCCCTCCCCCGGATTGACTTCCTTGTTGCTGCGATCGCCGTTGATCTTTCCTCGCGGATCGTTGACGTGGCACGTCGATACTATCGATGCGATTCTATAGTATCGATTCTCTAATTAGGGCAAACCCTCGCGAGGCCCAGCCGCCACCTTCTTTGCATGAATGTGTCAATACCATTGACACGCCCGTCGATGGTATCAACTTTCCTGAGACGATTCGTTCTGAAAATCTCCAGAGATCTCGATAGTATCGACACCCCTGTCGATACCATCGACCTCTGCTTGCGATCTTCCTGTTGGTATGTCGATACCATCGACGAGGCCGTCGATGGTATCGACGCAGTGCGATTCCTGTAGTCGCCAACCTGTACCATGGTCGATGGTATCGACTCTGCCTCAACCCTGCACATGTAGCAAAAGATCGCGATATCTTTTTTACACTACAAACTAAGTTAAAACAAATCAAACTACGAATGTAAAGGAACTAAACTAAAGTACCAATGGTTGGGTTGCCTCCCAACAAGTGCCCTTATTTAACGTCTTAGGCTAGACGACTTGAAGCACATCATGCATCTGAAAGTGAAATGAGTTTGACCTCATTCACCTTCCTCGTGTAATCTTCACCAAAATATAACTTCAACCTCTGTCCATTCACCAAAAATGTAGTCTCACCATCGCGCACCATGATTGTGCCATGTGGTTTGACCTCTTCTACCATGAATGGCCCACTCCATCGGGATTTAAGCTTCCTGGGATGCAACTTCAGCCTTGAATTGAATAAAAGCACACGATCTCCTTTCTTGAAGGTGTGCATCTGAATGTGGCGATCGTGGATCAACTTAGTGCGCTCCTTGTATATCCGAGAGTTATCATATGCAGTCATTCGCAGCTCATCCAATTCATTTAACTCAAGTAATCTCTTCTTCCCCACTTCATCATAACTCAAGTTGAGCTTTCTCAACGCCCAATGTGCTTTGTGCTCTAACTCCACCGGTAAGTGATAGGCCCGACCGTACGCCAACCTAAAAGGCGTGGTGCCTATAGGTGTCTTATATGCCGTCCTATATGCCCACAATGCATCTGGCAGTAAGGCACTCCAATTCTTCCTCGTGGAAGCCACCGTACGCTCCAAGATCTTCTTAATTTCACGATTGGAGACCTCCACCTGTCCTTGCATTTGCGGGTGATACGGGGTACCAATGTTATGTTTGACCCCGTATTTCTTCAGTAGTGCCGAGAACTTTTGATTCCTAAAGTGCGTACCCCCATCACTGATGATCATTCGAGGCACTCCAAACCTGCAGAAGATATTTTCCTTAACGAACCTGCACACTATAGTAGAATCATTAGTCCTTATAGGTATTGCTTCTACCCACTTCGACACATAATCAACATCTAAAAGGATATATAAATGTGAATTTGAGGACACAAAGGGTCCCTTGAAATCTATACCCCATAGATCAAATACCTCAACCTCTTGGAAAACATTTAGGGGCATCTCTTGTCTCTTTGAAATGTTACCTACTCTTTGGCAGGAATCACATTGCCTCACGAACTCATAGGCGTCTCAGAACAAGGTAGGCCAATATAGGCCACTTTCTAGTACTTTGGCAGCCGTACGAGAGCTCGCATGGTGTCCGCCCGTAGGTAGAGTGTGGCAATGATGAAGAACACTCTCGTATTCCACCTCAGGTACACACCTGCGTAGAACACCATCCCTGCATTGCTTCAAAAGAATGGGGCCATCCCAAAAATAATATCGTAGAGAATGGAAAAATTTCTTCTTCTCTTGATATGTCCAATCATCCGTGATGATCCTGCAAACAAGATAATTCACGATATATGAAAACCACGGATCTTTAGAATTGACTTTCAAAAGTTGTTCATCCGAAAATGTCTCGGTTATGGGTATGTGCAAATCTTTTTCATCTACCCTCTCTAACCTAGACAAATGATCCGCTACAACATTTTCAATCCCCGCCTTGTCTTTGATTTCGATATCAAATTCTTGTAGGAGCAAGATCCACCTAATCAATCTAGGTTTTGCATCTTTTTTCTCCATCAAATATTTAATAGCGGCATGGTCAGTCCATACTACTACTTTCGATCCAACTAAATACTGCCGAAATTTTTCAAAAGCAAAAACAACAGCAAGCAATTCTTTTTCAGTAGTCGTGTAATTTTGTTGGGCATCATTCAAAGTCTTAGAGGCATAAAAAATCACGACGGGTTTATTGTCCACCCGCTGTCCCAACATAGCTCCTACAGTGAAATCAGATGCATCACACATGAGTTCAAACGGCTTAGTCCAATCCGGTGTTTGAACAACCAGTGCGGAAATCAATTTCTCCTTCAGCACGTTGAACGCGTGTAAACATTTGTCATTGAAATCAAAGACAACATCCTTCTCGAGAAGCTCGGATAGAGGTTTGGCGATTTTTGAAAAATCTTTTATGAACTGACGATAAAATATGGCGTGGCCTAAGAAGCTTCTTACCCCTTTTACCGAATTTGGTGGGGGTAATTTAGAAATTACTTCAATTTTTACCGGATCTACCTCCAAACCTTTGCTGGACACCTTATGTCCCAACACTATCCCTTCACTCACCATCATATGACATTTCTCCCAGTTGAGGACCAAATGTGTGTCCTCACATCTCTGTAACACCTTATCCAAATTATAAAGGCATTCATCAAAAGAAGCACCATAAACTGAAAAGTCATCCATAAAGACCTCTAGACAGCGTTCTACCATATCAGAAAAGATGGTGAGCATACAATGCTAAAAAGTCGCTGGTGCATTACATAATCCAAAGGGCATGCAGTGATATGCGAAAGTTCCATAGGGACAAGTGAAAGTAGATTTCTCTTTGTCCTTAGGATCAATCGAAATCTGATTGTACCCCGAATACCTGTCCAGAAAACAAAAGTGTGATCGTCCAGCTAAGCGCTCTAGAATTTGATCAATAAATAGAAGAGGAAAATGATCCTTTAGCGTAGCGGCATTCAGATGTCGGTAATCTATACAAACTCGCCACCCGGTTACCAAGCGAGTGGTGACATGTTCATTTAAAATATTTTGAGTGACAGTTATTCCCCCCTTTTTAGGGACTACCTGTGTGGGACTCACCCATGTCGAGTTTGAAATCGCATAGATGATACCTGCGGAAAGAAGCTTGATCACCTCTTTCTTCAAAACCTCCATCATGCTCGGATTCAGTCGACATTGCGGTTGAATCACCGGCTTGGCTCCCTCCTCGAGCCGAATCTTATGCTGACACAAAGTAGGGGAAATCCCCTTGATATCTGCAATAGACCACCCAAATGCTCCCCGGTGGTTCTTCAGCACTATCAACAACTGGTCCTCCTCTTCCGCACTTAGATATGCAGAAATGATGACAGGTAACTTGTCTTCCTCAGCTAGAAAGGCGTACTTGAGGTGTGGTGGCAGTGGCTTCAACTCCAACTCCAGCGGGCTGATTAAAGATGATTGAAGCGGTGGGGGAAGTTCACCTAAATCTTCATAATACCTCGCATAGAAGCATGGCAACATCTGAAGCATATTGGCACACTCCTTGAGTGATTTGCTTCTCATCCAATCTTGAGTGATATTGACTAAACAAGCCTCCAGTGGTAGCTCTGGATATGCATCAAAAACTGAATTTGCTATAGCAACATCCTCCGTAGAGGGAGTAATGTCCTCATCCTCATCATTCGGGAACCCTACATCCTTGCAAAGGGATACCACTTTGGTCTGCTCCATGATGTCTACAGCCAAAGTCCCCTTGTCTACCTTGGTCATTACATGAGCCATATCTAGAAATGGCTTCCCTAGACAAAGTGAGATATTGTTATCAAAATGTTTTACCATGTGGCATTGCTCCTTGGATTTAGGTGAAGTGACGCTGGAAGGCATGACCATCTCAAATCGGTCATCGGCTATACCTAAGGTCAAATGACCTCTCCCCATCTCAAGTATCATGTTGGATGTAGCTTGGAATGGTCGTCCGAGAAGTAGCTCATTGCCTTGTTCGTCTTGCATCTCCATGACGACAAAATCTGATGGAAATACAAATCGATCCACTTTCACTAGCACGTCTTCACAAATCCCATACGGCTTTACCACTAAATTGTTCGCCAATTGGATAGTCATGTTGCTTGGCCGTGACTCTTTTAATCATAGCTTCTTGAATGTAGAAAGGGGCATCAAATTAATGCTCGCCCCTGAGTCACATAGTGCTTCACCAAATTTGACTTTCCCGATGTAGTAAGAAATGTTGAAACAACCCGGATCTTGCCTCTTTGGTGGCAATGTGCCCATGATGAAGGCACTCACTTTCTCCTTAAGCACAACAACCTCTGTATCCGGAATCTTTCTCTTCTTGGTGATGATGTATTTCAGAAATTTCCCGTAAGAAGGGATTTGCTCAATAGCTTCAAATAGATGGATGTTGACTGAAAGCTTTCTGAAACTGTCTAAGAACTTTTTGAATTGGGCATCTACCTTCCTTGCCTTAGCACTGTTCAAATAAGGGACCAGGACAGCCTGTGCCCTTTGATGCGGTGTCACATAGGGTGTCCTTTTCTGAGGCTCCTCCTCCTCTACAATAGGATCTTCAGTAGCATCCACGGCTGTGTCATCAACTGGTTCTGTAACCGGTACGAGCAACTCCTCAATGGCCTCACCTTCAATTTCTGCTTGGGGTTTGCTTGTTTCATCGGCCATGGGATTTAACAATTTCTTGCCACTTCTTAGCAAGATGGCCTTTGCTTGCTGGTTTCCTCCTAGAACATTAGTATTTCCCGGGAAACCTGGATGTGCCGACTTCTTCAAACTAGCTATCTCTGCAGCCATCTGTGCCATGGATGTCTCTATTGTCCTCATTTGAGCCCCATGGCTCTACAGTGTCTGCCCAAATTGGTTCATAAACTCCCCTTTTTGCTTTAGTTGCTGGCCGAAAGTAGTCATGAGTTCTTGATTTTGCTTTATCACTTGATTGAACAACTCTGTGCTCTTATCCTCAGCTGCTGGCTGGGGTTTAGCGTCCGGATCCTGCAAGAAGTTATTTGGATCCTTCCAGGAGAACTTCTTATCTTTCCTCCATGAATAGTCGTTATTCCTGTAGCCTTGCTGCTGCCTCATGAATTTAACTTGAGCCTCATCCTCGGACTCAGTATCCTCCTTTGCGAGCAGTTTCTTTGCAAGAAGATCCATCTTCTCATTCAGTTCCTTGATTGCTTTAGATTCACCTACCACTCGAACCTGCTCCACGGCACCTCTTTCGCCCCACGATTGTTTCTTAGCCATGTTCTTTAAGATTTCCCAGCATCTAGTGTCCGTGTTATTCAAGAAAAATCCAGAGTCGGCTGAATCAAGGTTGCTTCTATCATGCTCGGAGAGAGCAAAATAGAAGATCTTGACTTGTGTCTCCTTATCAAGCCCGTGATGCGGGCATCGCCTGAGCATGATCTGAAACCTTTCCCAGGTCTCAGAATAGGTCTCTCTTGCTTGTTGGGTGAAGTTGTGGATCTTTCTGATCATGTCATTGGTCTTCTCGGGTGGAAAGAACCTCTCGAAGAAAATCTCCACCATGTGGTCCCAAGACTCCACGTATTCATCGTCCAAGTTGTGTAGGCATTCTCGTGCATTTCCCGCTAGAGAACTCGGGAAGAGCTTCAAGTAGAGCACATCTTGTGGAAATTTGTCGATTTTTATCATATCACAATTCTCCACAAATTGACTTATGTGCACGACGGGGTCTTCATTTTTGAGCCCATGGAAAGCATTCGACTTCACCAAGTTGATTAAAGCCGGATCAATCTTGTATGTCGGAATATTCACCGCTTGCTTCTTGATCGGCCCCTTGGAAGAGGATGAGGAAGAAGCCTTGATCTTCTCCCATATTGTCTGTGGCTCGTCCATCGCTTCTTGTTCAGGTTCTGAATCTGTTTCTTCTAAATGGTCTTAATTGTGGCTTTCCTCGTCGTCAGGTCCCGTCAGTGGAACCTCTGGTACGTGCCTTGTGTAGTCTGTACTACGCGTCTGCACCATGCACAATACCTGCAAATAGAAAAATTAAATTTAGTACAGTGCTTGACGATTGCAAATATTTAGAAAATGGATTATGAATTTTTTCTTTGAAATAAAAAAATAAAAAAAAATGTGGCCTAGAGTGGCCGCTTGTAGCACTCGTAGTGCCAACAATTCGCCGTATCCCCGACAACGGCGCCAAAAACTTGACACAATTTTACCGTGCGCAGAAACGCAAGTGAACGCGTCGAAGTAATATAGGCCTTGTGAGGCCCGAGTCGAACTCAGGGATACATGAAATCGTCGGAGACTCGTACTAACTACTCGCGATCAGCTAAGCCGATTAAATAGTTGAGAGTTGTTGTCTAAATTAAAAGAAAAAAAACAAAACAAAACAATCAATCGATTAAATGTTGGTTTAATCAATTCAAAAGGAGATCTTTAGGATTGCGGTTTCACCGCGGGTTTTCATTGTATTAAATTCTATATAGTTACTCAATTTTATCTCTCTATCCGAGTAGTGGCCTGAAATCAGAATTTCCCACTGTCGTGGTACAATTCACTACCTATGTCTAGGTCGGTTCCACCGTTGTAGTAACCGATACCCTAAACTAGGTGCATTAAAAATGACCTCTCGGTATCCACCATCAATATTACACCACCTTGTTCAAGGGATTTGTCAATTAATATAAATTCCGTCTCTTTTCAACCATTAATTCTTATTTCAAAGTAATTAAGGGCGTTAGATTATTATTATGGTGATCAAGCATAACAATATATTTGAGAAAATGAAATTATACCACAGATTTAAGAGATAAGATATGAATTTGTATGATAAAATCGTCATACAATGAATTCCCGGGCTACTCCCGGTCCTAAAGACAAAGGGGATTAGCCCCGCATGTTCATCTCAGAATACAACATAGAGAAGAAAAAGGGAAACATGAAGAAAAACGTGATTGAGTGGTTAAACCCAAGAACGGAGAAGATCCAAGAGATCCTTGGCGTGGAATACGCGTTCTCCCGCCTTTCGGTGATGGAAATCGTCTTCTTCAGTGTCCGGATCGGCTGGGGCATGCTCTCGTGCTCTGTTCTTCTCTCCTCTGCTTTCCGGGATGTGTGCAGTGACTAATGACCTGATCCTCCCTTCTTGGGCGCCGTCATTAGGTATAATCCCACAATTAGGTCGCCAATTAATCACGGCCATCCGATTTAGATCATTACAAAGCCAACAAGTATCTGACGGTGTCGATACCATCGACGCAGGTCGATGGTATCGACCCTACATGATAACGACAATTCTCTTTTCTTTTGTCTTTGTGCCTGATGTCATATCGATACCATCGACGCGGGTCGATGGTATTGACACTCTAAGGCATCAATTGTTGTCCTTTTCCGTCACTGTAGCCTCCTGGGTCGATGGTATCGACTTTGTGTCGATAGTATCGACCTCATTTTCGTCTGCAACCTGATGGTATCTCGATACCATCGACATCCCTGTCGATAGTATCGACTTTTTTCTGGTCCTTGCGGCTGTGCGCCTGTGGTTGTGTCTATAGTATCGACCACCGTCGATGGTATCGACGGTAGCAGATACTTGTTTTTCCTGAAATTAAGACACGAAACCACATAAGTCCACACAAAACGTATATTTTTGATAATTAATACTCAAAATGCTTAAATAAAGGGAATTTGACATAAAGAAGTAGCATAGACCAAAATGAATGAATTATGCAACATTAACCATAAAAATGACTAATAAATGCATAAAACACATCAAACAAGTCTATAAATGCGACTCAAAATCATCGCATCAGTTATCAACTAATGAATTATGTGATTGGCTGGGAAATTCAACAAAGAAAAGCTAAGCTGGTCTATAAGGACGGTGGGGGAGCTTCTTGTGTGTGTCCTTGTATCTTCTTAATAGTTTAAGGCCATAGAAACACCGGGAAGCTACTTTTACACCTCATGCTTGCTCCCATCCTTATCCATGGGCTATATTTACCTCTTCCTTGCCCAAGTATGAAAGTTTGCTTGCTTTCTCTTTCCTCTAACCTGAAGCAATGAATCCACTCTATTTTTCTGCTGAACCAAGTGCTCGAAGGTAGAAGACAACCTCTTTTTGGAGAAGAAGGTCTCCTAGAGCTCTATTTAGCCCTACCTAGGGTTTCCAAGGTCATCTTCTAGAGATTTTGACCAAGGCAAGTTTTTTCTTCCTTCCTTATCCATTTCTCTTGCTCTTCTCCTTCCTTAGACCTTCCTCTAGGTTGGAACCATGTTGTTACATGGTATAAATTGCTCTAAAGCTCTAAAACCCTACTTTTCTTGCTACTTATGCTTAGGGTTTTCTCATTTGATGAAGAAAGGGGCTAGATGGACGAGTTCATAGCTTATGCTTGGATTTTCTACCCTACTTGCTTAGGATTTCTTCTGTGTGGGGTTTTTTCTTCTCATTAGAGGCAAGTTTTATAACTTGATCCACGTTTATTGCTTACTATAAGCTTTCTAGATCACGTTCTTGCTTGAAAATGATGATCCATGCACTAAAAACCTATGCTTGGATTTCGATTTTTATAATGTTCCCTATTCTGATTTCAGTTATAGATGAACCTGTGATCATGTGCACATTATTCCTAAGGTATAATATGACTTGGATCAGGTTGGTTTGACAACCTATGGTGATAAGCACCTATCAACCAATGGTCAATTTTAGGGTTTTCAGCTGATTTCTTCTATAAACCCATGACCCGATGATGGTACCATTGCAACAACCCTCTGGTGTTGTCTTCATGACAATGGATGGTGGTAGCTAAGGGTGTCAACTAACGTTCACCCCCTTAGGTCATGTTTTGGACTAATTAGAAGCCTAGTGATTAACAACTAAGTACCCTAATGATGCTATCAATCAATGGTGATATTAGTTTGATATTTGATGTTGATTAACGAATATAGTGTTGATATAACAACCTATGATGACTTAATGGTCACTAATGATGGTGGATCAGGTCTCCAAAACCAATGTTGAGTTAATTATATTGTTGTATCATCAATTAATCCTTAGACCAATGGTTTCTTGGGTAACTTGATGCAATGATTGGAACTATACTGTAGTTGATGGTTTTAATATATGAACTTGATCCAATGGTTAAGATATAATGTTTATTCCTCCAATAAAGTGAAATGATGGCTAATGTAATATGTTGGTCCTAGTAATGTGATTTAGACAGTAACTTTTATATGATCAACTTAAGGAGCTTACTTGGTGACAATGGATGGCTTGT
The DNA here is from genome assembly GCA_963693085.1 of Alisma plantago-aquatica. Lineage (NCBI taxonomy): Eukaryota > Viridiplantae > Streptophyta > Magnoliopsida > Alismatales > Alismataceae > Alisma > Alisma plantago-aquatica. The sequence goes on from OY856415.1 coordinate 429,950,016, forward strand.
TTTAAATGAAGAGTCGATTGTGGGTTTTACCCTACTCTCAATGGAACTTTTTGTATTGTTAATCAAGGGATGTCTAGGGTTAGATGGTGAATCTTTATAGAGCACAAATCAAGGACTTCATAGGTGGTATATCCAAGGTGTTTACTTATGTAAACAACCAATGGTCTTACCTTTTAAACATCTAATGGTTCTGGGTGACATTGTGGTATGGTGATATGGGTTGAATGATGATGGAACAAATGAAGGGTTACCCTTAATAAGGTAGTCTTACCTATTCACTCATATGAATAGAAGGGATGATAATCATATTGTGTTGATTTGTAACCCTATTGAGGTATAGCTTGTTATACCTAGCTTTAATATAACTAAATGATGGTAATTGGGTATGAACAGTCCTTCAATTACTAATACAATCATGAAGTACTATGTTAATGTTGTTGAAACCCTAGTATGCTATAACCCAATGGTTACACCTTGATTTATGTGTGGGTTCATACTTGAGAATAGTATGGAATGTTATGGTGATGCTTCACCTTATGCATCTATGATCCAATGGGGATGTTGTGAGTTAGGGTTTGGGTATAAGTGCTGATTAGTAACATTAATATAATTTATCTTGTTGAACCCAACTCTAATGCAAATAGATAAAGATGAGTATTCATGTTTCATATTATTATATGATGGAATGATGGTGAAATAACCTCCTTAAGATGATCATAACCTTAATGTATTAATTGGTGGTTGTCATAGCCACATGGTTGATACTACCTTATGTGAAACATGTGCATTATGAATATGATGAGGGTTAATCATATCTAGATTCCTTGCATGTTGATGTAATAAAGGAATGTTCTTAATGTTAATATAACCCTGCTATGATTATTTATGAATATCTCCTATCTCATTAATGCAATATTGTGCTGATCTAGTGTATTATATGTAAGTGATGTTGTTGAGCCTTGTTATAAGGCATGCAAAGATAATGATGATCTTGCAGGGAATAGTATGATGGTCTTAATGACCTTTGGGCATGGTTGAGCCCTGAATGAGGTGTAATCCTCTTATATTGATAAGGGTCGATACCCTTTGATATTGTGAAAAGGATTTATATCTTGTGATAGTATGATGACTAGTGTGGTCAGATGAATGGCAAGTGAATAGTACCATGTGGTGATGAGATGAAAAATTATGTTTCACATGTTTTATATCTTTTCAAAGTTGTGATATTTATATGCTTGCTAGAAGTGAATTAGGGTGATTATAACATGATGTTATTAGAGGACAACTGCGGTTGTGACTCAGTGATTGGGTTTGAATACCCTTGATTCTAGTGCCATGACCTGTACCAAGGTGGGATAATTACATGACTATATGTCGATGTGGTGGAATCTTTGACTGATATGTCACTACCTTTTACTCATACTGATCGAGGGGAAGAGATCTTAGGATACCGACACTCCTAGATCTTGTACAGAACTGAATAGCCTTTCACAGGGGTCAGTTGGACTTTGAATGGTACGATTCAAATTCCCCAGGGCATAATAAAAGACATAATACAACCGTGTAGCATATTTGTTTAGTTATACATGACGTTTCACATTGGATGATAACCCTTGTTTGTTATCTTTACATAAAGATGATGCTTAATGCAATTAAGAGATAGTAGATATACTTATCTTATGAATATGCTTAAGATTGTAGATGCGTACATATAGTAGCCATATTTATGTTGATAACTATACTGATACTGTTGATCATAATCATGATGTTGGATATCTCATATTCTTAGATACATTTAGCATGCCAACCATGCCTTTGTAACTAGAGATGCATATACTGCTAATCATGCTTATCCAGATAGTTGTGCTTATGTTTTTAGCCCTTCTTATGATGTTGATATGTTCAACCAATTAGACATGCTCATGTTGTTATCTATGCTATGTTTCTAGACTTGCTCATGATACTAGATATGCATATGCTACTGAATTACTTAGATTATCAACAAGATACAAGATGATAGTATGGCTAATGATGATAGTTATTTCCTACTCCTTTATGTATTTTGTTAATCATCAATACTGCTGATCTTATTTATTATATCTAATTAAACTGGTTAACTGTTTAATTACTTAAAAATGTTGTAATCAATAAACATTGTTGGAGGTTATATCTCTTGTCAGGACATGGATCTCACCCTTGTGGTTCACCACATTTTTTAGGTAATCAGAAGTGAAGAAAACAAACATGTGGCAGCAAAGAGAAGCTATAGTAATGAATCTTTGATAAAGTTGATTAGATGTCTAGTGTGTCCTAGAGTCATCCTTGTACTCTCAGGTCTGGGTGAGAAAAAGTTTGTATATGGTATTTCAAACGAATCAAACTTTTGTTAGCATATTAATGCTTGTTTGTGTGGCGTATACAAATATTGTTCTCCTGTGTATATATGTGGTGGCTAAGATGATAGAACCATTTGTATCAAATTCTTGGCACAATATAGATATAAGAAAGATGTTGGGATCTTATGCAAATGTTTCTGGGCGGGTGCTGACGTTGAAATCTGTTTTATTTTACCCATATTTTTGGGTATGTGATTAATTAGTGATTGATTGTGTTTTATGCTTTGAGTAATCTCGTTTAGTGTAACAAGTTCTCACAAGTTGGTATAAGAGCCTTAAGTTCACTGAGTCTACAGGGACACTAGGACTTAGGACTAGGATGATGTCTAAGTTAGGAATATGACATAAAAATATGGTGCATACTGCCTAATCTTAATATTTGGGTGCCCTGGCTAGGTATTCAATTATTGAAGAAAAGGTAAATATGGAACTCTTAGATTGTTATCTTTCTGATTACTTTGATTAAGTGTCATTTTGAGACAATCTAAAGAGCATAACGAATAAGAAATAATGGTTTGAATATCTCAATCCTACCTTAAAGAAGATGAGAATGGCATCATTATCTATCAAAACTTGAATGTTTGGTAAATATAAGAGAAAGATACAACACCATGAAATATAAATCTGAATACAAATAAGGAAAAGAGGAGTTCTTGAAGATGTGATTCAAGAAGATAATAAAGTAAAAGACAAACAAGTTTATGCTTATAAAGTGAATCAAGGTATAAAATCCACATAAGATAGAGAGAACTCCTATAACAAGTACAAAATGAGAAGATGAATGGGAACAATGACAAAGAAATAAGGTGGAACTGAGTTAATCTCAGATCAACCTATGTGCGTAAGAAAGTGTTAATGAAAAATAAGCATGGCATGTGATAGAAATTAAGGGAGATGATCCTGATTTAATGAAGAAAATGTGGATTATGATGATTTACCTATCGAAAAGTGGTTGAAAAACCTAATAAAATAAGAGAACATACCCAATGTGATAAATAGTCATCAAGGAAGGAGTAATGAGATATGTTAATCATGATAATTTCTATGCTAATGGCAAGGAACCTGAAATGAAAAAGGTAAAATGATACATAAGAAGTTGTAACTTGCATAATGAAAATAGATTTGGTTACCTTTTTGCTAGTGACCTTGAACAATGTTGCTATGATGTGGGAAGTGTGTTTCCCTTTGTGTCTTTTCTTTCTAGGGCACAACTTTCACATGGATCATTGCCACTTGGTATGTATGGATTCATTGTAAACATGAGAGTGGATAGCTTATTATAGCATAAGGATGTTTGGGCTATGGTTCCAAGTTCATAAATTTTGTGATGATTTTTCTTTTGAGCCTTCTAATAATTAGGAAGACTCCTCTTATATGTCTTGATATTTGTTATGTTGGTAAAAGTAGATGATATAAGGATGTGAGTTTCTTATAACACATGAGGTGGATACTAAGGTAATGAATCCTAGTATCCAAGATGTATTAATAATATAAGAAATATGTGAATGTTGGAGATGTTTATTAAATGAAAATTCCAAGTATTCCTCTTTCATAGAGAGAGGGGGTTGATGATGACCCTCTAAAGTTTGTTTGGAAGGAAAAACAAAAGTGATTCCATAATGTTGTGTATGGTTCAGTGATACCTGGGAAAGACCACTATCAAGGATAGATAGTTTGTTGGTTAATAGATATGTGATACTGTGTTCCTTTAAGATAAACCTATGATCAAATATCAATGCATAAGAGTTAGATTGGATAAATAATTCACATGACCATGATGAGTATAGAGTTATGTCCTTTAGACTAACCAATGTATAAATAGAATTTATGAATAGGAGGAACAAAGTGTTCCATTCATGTCATACAAGTTATATCAAGCTTTGAATGATGACATGTCAAAGTATTTCAAATATGGTCAAAAATATGATCAATATTTCTTCAAAAACCATAGGGTTGCCAAAGCAGCAATAGTTATGAGATAAGTTGAATAAGAGTGAGATGGGGTTGATTAAATTTCTTTATGGGATCATGATATGTCTTCTAAGTAGGTTGTGTAAATCCTAGTAAGGTGAAGATAGTGTTGTTGTTTCACCCCTAACTAGGTTGAATAGGAATGATGTTTCCTTATATGGAATGACAGGTGCTAGCGTCAACATTCTTATGGTGCTAAAAAAGAACTGACAAGCATTCCAGTGTCAGTGTATCTAGAAAAAAAAGGATGGATACATCACCTTTTTTGTATGCTTCAAGGAATGGTATGGGACACATGCCATGATTGGTAAAAATCTAGCAAGTATGAATTTTGAGTAATGTGTTGATACAATAGATATAATTTCTAGATGATAGCTAGAATTTAAAGTTGAAAGTTACTATTAGAGTTGTATAGATGACACAACAAGTTTCTACATTCCATATTGAGAATGTCTTCTTAGGTCGGGGTTTTTGTGCTTACCCATGAGGATATATGTATGAATGATGTGACATCACCATGATATGCAAGTGACCATGTGAAGGTAATAGGATTATGTGCAAAGGAATTACCCATCTTTGTTTACCTTAGATTTTGGGGGCAAAATTCCTATTAGGGGTTTATAGTTGTAAGGCCCCTGAGCTTGCTTAATGAGTTGAATAAGCTTAATTACCATACTTTAATGCTTAGAACCCTAATATAACCTTGTTATATGCTTTGAAATCATAATACAAGCTTAATTTTAAAATTTGGTCCAATTTGGACACTATTTGAGCAAGTTATGTAATTTTATGCACATTTTGGACTTTTATGCAATTTACCCAATTGAGAGGTTTTATTTGCAATTTATCACTTGAATTATGTTTCCTGTATATTCTCTCATCATTATTGAGATTTTTTAGCCATGTGACTCCTATTTAAACCTTTGTTTGAAGGTGTTTTCTCCAAAGGTATTTTAGGGTTTACCCCTTCACGGATGAGCTACCTTTAGTAGCTATCAACTAATGAATTATGTGATTGGCTGGGAAATTCGACAAAGGAAAGCTAATCATGTCTATAAGGACGGTGTAGGAGCTTATTTTGTGTTTTCGTGTATATTCTTAATAGTTTAAGGCCATAGAAACATGGGGAAGCTACTTTTACACATCATGCTTGCTCCCATCCTTATCCATGAGCTATATTTACCTCTTCCTTGCCAAAGTATGAAACTTTGCTCGCTTTCTCTTTCCTTTAACCTGGAGCAATGACTCCACTCTGTTTTTATGCAGAACCAAGTGCTCTAATATAGAAGACAACCTCTTTTTGGGGAAGAAGGTCTCCTAGAGCTCCATTTAGCCCTACCTAGGGTTTCCAAGGTCATTTTCTATTGATTTCGACCAAGGAAAGTTATTTTCTTCCTTAATTCTCCATTTATCTTGCTCTTATCCTTCATTATATCTTCCTCCAGGTTGGAACCTTGCTGTTTCATGGTAGAAATTACTCTAAAGCTCTAAAACCCTACCTTTCTTGCTCCTTATGCTTAGGGTTTGCTCATTTGATGAAGAAAGGTGCTACATGGATGAGGTCATAGCTTATGCTTGGATTTTCTACCCCACCTTCTCAAGGTTTCTTCTGTTTGGGGTTTCATCTTATTATTAGAGGCAAGTTTTATAACTTTCTCCACGTTTATTGCTTACCATAAGCTTTCTAGATCATGTTTTTTCTTGAAAATGATGATCCATGCACTAAAAAGCTATGCTTGACTTGGATTTCAATTTTCATAATGTTCCCTATTCTGATTTAAGTTATAGATGAACCTGTGATCATATGTATGCTATTCCTAAGGTATAATATGACTTTGATCAGGTTGGTTTGACAACCTATGGTGTTAAGCACCTATCCACCAATGGTCAATTTTAGGGTTTTAAGCTGATTTCTTCTATAAACCCATGACCCGATGATGGTACCAATGCAACAACCCTATGGTGTTGTCTTCATGACAATGGATGGTGGTAACCAATGGTTTCAAATGACGTTCACCCACTTAGGTCATGTTTTGGACTATTTATAAGCCTAGTGATTAACAACTAAGTACCCTAATGATGCTATCAATCAATGGTGACATTAGTTTGATATATGATGTTGATTAACGAATATAGTGCTGATCTAACAACCTATGGTGACTTAATGGTCACTAATGATGGTGGATCAGGTCTCCAAAACCTATGGTGAGTTAATTATATAGTTTTATCATCAATTAAGCCTTAGACCAATGATTTCTTGGGTAACTTGATGCAATGGTCGAGCCTATACTGTAATTGATGGTTTTAATATATGAACTTGACCCAATGGTCAAGATATAATGTTTATTCCTACAATAAATTGTAATGATGGCTAATGTAATATGTTGGTCCTAATAATGTGATTTATATGGTTTCCTTTATATGATCAACTTAAGGAGCTTACTTATTGACAATGGATGGCTTGCTTTAACTGAATAGTCGATTGTGGGTTTTACCCTACTCTCAGTGGAACTTTTTGTGTTGTTAATCAAGGGATTTATAGGGTTAGATGGTGAATATTTATAGAGAACAAATCAAGTACTTCATAGGTGTTTTATCCAAGGTGTTTACTTATGTAAACAACCAATGGTCTTCCCTTTTAAACATCCAATGGTTCTGGTTGACATTGTGGTATGGTGATATGGGTTGAATGATGATGGAACAAATGGAGGGTTACCCTTAATAAGGTAATCTTACCTAATTACTCATATGAATATAATGGATGATAATCATATTGTGTTGATATGTAACCCTAATGAGGTATATCTTGTTATACCTAGCTTTAATATAACTAAATGATGGTAATTGGGTATGAATAGTCCTTGAATGACTAATACAATCATGAAGTACTATGTTAATGTTGTTGAAACCCTAGTATGGTATAACCCAATGGTTACACCTTGATTTATTTTGTGGGTTCATACTTTAGAATAGTATGGAATGTGATGGTGATGCTTCACCTTATGCATCTATGATCCAATGGGGATATCGTGAGTTAGGGTTTCAGTATAAGTGTTGATTAGTAATGTTAATATAATTTATCTTGTTGAACATAACTCTAATGCAAATAGATAAATATTAGTATTCGTGTTTAACATTCTTATATGATGGCATGATGGTGAAATAAACTCCTTAACATGATCATAACCTTAACGTGTTAATTTATGGTTGTCATAGCTACATGGTTGATACTGACTTATGCAAAACATGTGCATTATGAATATGATGAGGGTTAATCATATATAGATTCCTTACATGTTGATGTAATAAAGGAAAGTTCTTAATGTTAATATAACCCTGTTATGATTATTTATGAATAACTCTGAGCTTATTAATGCAATATTGTGCTGATCTGGTGTATTATATGTAAGTGATGTTGTTGAGCCTTGTTATAAGGCATGCAAAGATAATGATGATCTTACAGGAAATATTATGATGGTCTTTATGACCTTTGGATATGGTTGACCCCTGAATGAGGTATAATCCTCTTATGTTGATAAGGGTTGATACCCTGTGATATTGTGAAAAGAATTTATATCTTGTGATAGTATGATGACTAGTGTGGTGTCATGAATGGTAAGTGAATAGTACCATGTGATGATGAGATGAGAAATTATGTTTCACACATTTTATATCTTTTCAAAGTTGTGATATGTATATACTTGCTAGAAGTGAATTAGGGTTTGTATGTCCACTTGTTTGATGTACCCTTAATTCACCCAATTGGCATAACTAATCAAGTGCAACTCTAATCATGTAGTGCCCTATGTCGTAGAACCATCTTTAGTGTCAGAACTTGCTGGATGGTGAAATGAGTATTCCTAAGGGAAACTCGGAGCGCATACTGTTGAGTATGTGGGGGTGGTAGGTTGAGGATATATCCTTGTCATCCACAATGTAGATTGTGGAGGTTGGATATGGTCATGCCTCATACATCTGATGTGATTGAGAATGGTTGTGGTTGTGTATCGATGATTATAACATGATGTGATTAGAGGACAACTGTGGTTGTACCTCAATGATTGGGTTTGAATACCCTTTATTCTAGCACCATGACCTGTACCAAGGTGGACTAGTTACATGACTATATGTCACTGTGGTGGTAGCTTTGACTGATATGTCACTGCCTTTTACTCGTACTGACCGAGGGGAAGAGATCTTAGGATATTGAAACTCCTAGATCTTGTACGGAACTGAATAGCCCTTTGCAGGGGTCAGTTGGACTTTGAATGGTACGATTCAAATTCCCCATAGCATAATAAAAGATGTAATACATCCGTGTAGCATATTTGTTTAGGGTTATGCATGATGTTTCACATTGGATGATAATCCTTGTTTGTTATCTTTACATAAAGATGATGCTTAGTGCAATTAAGAGATAGTAGATATACTTATGTTGTGGATATGCTTAAGATTGTAGATGCATACATACAATAGCCACGTTTATGTTGATAACTATACTGTTACTGCTGATTATAATCATGATGTTGGATATCTCATGTTGTTAGATACATTTAGCATGCTAACCATGCCTTTGTAACTAGAGATGCATATACTGCTAATTATGGTTATCTAGATAGTTGTGCTTATGTTTTTAGCCCTTCTTATGATGTTGATATGTTCAACCAATTAGACATGCTCATGTAGTTAGCTATGCTATGTTACTAGACTTGCTCATGATACTAGATATGCATATGCTACTAAATTGCTTGTATTGTCAACAAGATAAAGGATGATAGTCTGGCTAATGATGATAGTAACTATATGCTCCTTTATGTATTTTGTTAATGATCAATACTATTGATCTTATTTGTTATACCTTATTAAACTGCTTAACTGTTTAATTACATGAAAATGTTGTAATCAATAAACATTGTTGGAGGTTATATCTCTTCCTGGGACATGGGTCTCACCCTTGTGGTTTTCCACATTTTTTTAGGTAATCAGAAGTGATGAAAACAAACATGTGCCAGCAAAGAGGAGCTATAGTAATGAATCTTTGATAAAGTTGATTAGATGTCTAGTGTGTCTTAGATTCGTCCTTGTACTCTCAGGTTCGGGCGAGAAAAAGTTTGTATATGGTGTTTCAAACGAACAAACTTTTGGTAGCATATTTATGCTTATTTGTGTGGCATATACAAATATTGTTCTCCTGTGTATATATGTGGTGGATAAGATGATAGAACAATTTGTATCAAATTCTGGGCATAGTATGGATATAAGAAAGATATTGGTCTCTTTTGCTAATGTTTCTGAGTGGGTGCTGACGTTGAAATCAGTTTTTCTTTATCCATATTTTTGGGTATGTGATTAATTAGTGATTGATTGTGTTTTATGCTTTGAGTAATCTCGTTTAGTGTAATGGGTTCTCATAGATAAAATCCTACGTCAATACTCAGGTCAGGTGGGGATAAGACCGATGGGAGTAGGAGTTGTCTATTCCCTATATGCACAAGACCATAGAGTCGGGAGGTAACAACTATCTTTGTCCGAGGACCATGGGCTAGGAGATTGACCACCTTCATGAGTTCGTGGGACTCAAAGGGAAAATGAGGTAGGCACTCCCTGAATGCATAAGGGAAGAGGGATGACCCCAAAAGTATCGACACCCTACAGACCTTGAGAAGATGACTAAGGATTGTGTATATGAGTAATGTGAAGACCTAAGAGTGTTTGGGAACAACCTTTACATGGATGTATACATAGATTGGAGATGTTCATGATGTGGAGAAATGTGATGTACGTTTCAACTTAGTTTGGAAAGTATACTAGCAATGTGTGATGAACCATCTCTACTCTTGGAACGGGATGAACTTTGTATTTGGACTGCATCCAAATGCTTATTTCCTCTCATTATGGGTGTGAGAGATAGGGAAAAATGCATGACATACACTAAGGATATGAGTTGAAACATTTTTGTGTTGTTTAAGGATAGAGGAAATACCACACCCTTTTGGGAGAGTACGTTGAACGGATGGTTTACAAACATGAAGAGAACTAAGGTGATTCTAATCAAGAGCAGTATGGAATTTATGAGTTACTAGTTTGGGTTTATGATCGAGATGATGAGCTTGAAGTTTTCTTGACTCAGTTAGACCTAATCCCGAGATAAGGATGTTGAGGGGAGTATATGAAGGTTTATGTCTTCATCATTACCTAGCACATAAGGAATTAAGGTGGTAACATATGATCTTAGTCGATACACATCTGTCTTGTGTAGCCTGTAGAGAGGGTCGAAGAGGTTGTTAGGTGAACCCTTAGTTTGTGAGACATGTATGGCTAACACCCATATACAACCAGACCCGTTAGTTAAGTTAGTGGTTAATAAGTTAGCCAGCCTAGAGCTTGATGAGATACAAAGATAGTTGTAAGAACCTCAACTACACTTATAGGCAAAGAAGGTGGTGAAACCCACGACTAGAGTGTTTTAGGGTTTCTAAGGAGTCAACCTTGAGGAATCATTACATGTAGGGGATCATGAATTTAAGTTTACCATACACCGTGGTACTACTAAGATAGTAAAAGTTTGCAGTAGTACTGTGAATACCTGAGATGGAGAAGTATATAGAGTTGCATGTGGCATGTCGCCATGCATGCCAAGAGGTGAATGTCGAACACCAATAACCCAATAAGTTGCTATGGATATTGAAGAGTCTCCGAGAGGGAATGCGAGTAGTTCACCATAGATGTTGTGGTGAGTCATCCCTAGACCAAGAGAGGTCAGGATGCAATATGGGTTATGGTAGATCGCCTTACCAAGATGACCTAATCCCTTGCCTAAGAGAGAGAATGATGTCAATGTGACATATCTGGTTGAACTATATATGAGAGTGAGATAATTCAACTACATCGTTATCTGAGTTCAATATCTTAAGCATGAACTCAAGTTCACTTCCATGTGGTGGAAGTAGGTACATGAAGAACTAGATGCTAGATTGAAGTCAAGTACAACTTATTACCCCTGACTGATAGACAGTCAAGAGAGTATGGTCCAGACTAGAGGGTCTAATGGGAGCATGTGTGCTCATTCAGGGTGATGCATGGGAGTAGTTCATGTCCTTAGAGAGTTTCCTCATGATAATAGACACCATAGCCAGTATAAGGATGTAAGAAGCTCTGTATGGGAGGACTTGTCAGTCACCACTTCACTTGGATGATGTCAGTGAGTGGACCTTGTGAAGCTCAGAGAGACCACAGTGTATGCAGATGAAGTAGCTTTGATCATGCAATGGTTGAGAGAGCCCATGGGCGACAAGAGTCGTGAACTGATGTGAAGCATACTGACATGCAGTTCACTGTGGGAGAACATGTGTTATGAAAACCCGACCCCTCTGAGCTATAGTTAAGAAAGTTGAGTCCCCGATACATGGGTATATTGATATGGATTGGTGGAGTTGCTTATGTGTAGCATTACCCTTCAGGATAACATGATGTATGATGCGTTCCATGAGTCTGATCTAGAGCACTATGTGATGTACCCGAGCCATGTGCTAAGCCAGGAACCTATTGAGCTTAAAGAGAGGCTGCCATGTCCTGTGTCACCTATGAGGGTACGAGATACCAAGGTGAGAGAGAACTCAGATGTAAGAATAAAGATGATAAATGTTCTTTGGAAGCACCATGGAGAGGATGAAGCCACATGGGAGTCGATGATGGACATGATAAAGTCTTATCCTATTTGTTTGTATGTTTGGTGGAATTTTGAGGGCAAAATTCTTATAAGAGGGGTAGGATGTTACATCCCCAATTTTCGAGTTCATATGGTGGGGAATGCAATTTCCCCAATAAATGTACGATTATGGGAATTGTGTGAATTGTATGTATTGAACGGATTCCCTTTGCAATATTTACTTTTTTGCATGTGATTTCATGGATCATAATATGTTAACGAGTCCAATATGATTAAAAGAAAAAGAAGAAATCAAATAATGCAATATTAAGAAATAAATTTGAGATAATGATGAAAATATGAGAAATATGTGGAAATATGGACAATGGAATCATCATGGATAAGATTTTGAGTCCACATGGTTTTGATGGTAAAAGGAATCCAAATAAAGAAAACAAAGATTAAGAGAGAGAAAATATGCTTAAAATATGCCTTATTAAGAGATACCTTGCATATGAATAAAATTCCATCATACTTTGGATTTTGAGTCCCAATCTTTGTACACATGAAGTTTAAGTCGTTATGAACTTTCCTCTAAAGTTTGGGATTAAAAGGATAAACAGTTTGGGAGATATGAATTTTGTAAGTTTCCTAAAGTGTAAAGGATAACATTAAATGTCACAATTCATCTCTAATTTATGTTCTAATACGGGGCTTGATATCCGTTGGATCTTGATCCAATGATTTATGAACTTCGTGTAATATTAGGAATTGTGAATAGTAACCCCTACCTGATTTTTCACATATCTTAGTCTCTAATCCATGATGAGTTTTGGATGTTCTCCCATTGGATTTGGGAGTTCGAACTGGACTAGGATGACCCCTAGTTTGGCAGTTTCAGTGTAGGGACCAGAGTTTCCCAAAGGGGCCATCAGATCGAGTTGGAGTTAGACTATATTGAGGATTGTATGAAGGATCATATCTATATAAGACCCAACCGATAGGTTGTCAAACCCCCTCTTTGCGAAACCTTGCTCTTCCTACAATAGTAGATTCACCTTTTCGTCCCTTGTTTTGACTGCCGCCCTGGCTTCCCCTACCTATTTCCATGGTCGGGTTCCTAATGGCTCCCAAGAATTGGCGTGTTGCTGGAGAGAAGTTCTGGACTAGACGGTCAATTCCATGGCATCATAGCGAGAAGAAGCCACCGTATCCATGCCCGACGATGATGCTCTATTTCGTCGCAGAAACAAGGGCTCGCATCGCGGACCTGTGCGGAAGGGGACAGGAGAAGCGCCGGGTCGCCGGGTCAGGGATAATAAGACCCAAAAGCAGGATCTGTGAGCCAAAGACAAAGAGGAAGTCAAAATAAAAGAATATGAAGGGGCTGACATGGCGTGCTGCCATTGGCTAAAAGGTATTTATCTTGCAAAAATTCTAATTAATTATTGATAGATCAGATTGCAATAAGTAATATATGAAAGTTCATCAGACAAACATGTAGAATCCAATAAAAATAGTCTTAGAACATAAATCTGATCATAATTCGAAATGTGGTTATAGTTTCCATCCTTAATGTGTTTATGACTAAGATTAACCCTAATTTTATGATTAATGAATTGAGGGGATTAATATGGACGTTTTATGATAATATTAACCTATTGCTAATAAGAAAGACATTTTGATATCTAAAAAGATGATCAATGTGCTTAATAGCTTAATTTAGGGTTTTGATATGTTAATGAGCATTAATGGACTTAGAAATCCTAATATAGGTGTTAATGGTTTCTAATGTGAAATATCTCAAAATTAATTGTATAAAGAGATAATAGGTTAATTCTATGTCTAATTGATGATAAAGAAAGTTGTAATGTGAATAAGTGAGTAATTAGGGTTTTGCACCTAGATATGCCATTTAGGGTTTTGTGGACATGAAAGAGAAAAGTTGTAAATAGATCTAAAGGAACCTTAATGAAACCCTAATTTAGATTAGAAACCCTAGAAAGTGAATCCAAGTCAATAAAGTAGATTCTTGATAAGTATGTGGTAAATAGGTTATGTATGCTTTTCAAGATTTTGTGATTGTGTGGTTGAATTGCTTGCTTGGATTACTTTCTTGGTTGGAATTTCTATTTGCTTATGAAATCTGCAAATCATGTATGTGGTTAAATTAAGAATAACTAAATTATGTTTCACGACATTTTCTTGAAGATTTATCGATTGCCATGAAACCTAAACTGCTTTGTTGTTTCATTACTGCAATCTTTAAAGTGAATATGATTATCACAATTTATATATGTGTATGACTCGCTCGAACCTACATACCCCTCTGGATGTAAGATAATGGACCAAGCCCTGGAGGGAAGGTCAAGGTGGTCAAGCCCCAGAGGGAAGACCATAGGGCACCCAGAGAGGTGACCCCAGGTACCAAGCTCAGGATATAAAAGGTAGCCTTAAAGTCACTTGCAAGGACTTAACCCTAGAGAGGGTATCCCAGAGGTGGTAAAAGCGGTTGAGGAGTCATACTAAAAATGTAATCTTGCATTATTAACAACTAATTGATGTGACTATGTTGTTAGAACATATGTGCAATGTTTTGTTTGTCCCCACATACCGACACATTCATTTATGCTGACCGACATTTTGTTTGTCAGCATTTTAGGAATTATCTAAAAATGGACAAACAGTAAAACAAAACTTCTGAAGATAAAGTTAGATATTCCAAGGAGGATTAGATAGTTATATTTCTACTGTGGATAGAAGTCTTAGATCCTATTTTGACAAGGTATGCAAACATTTAATTTTATTCCAACTTTCGAGTTTAGTTAGTAGAATATGATAATTATTTCAGATTATTTACAAAACCATTGATCTTGGATTTTGGGATAAAACCTCTGACCTCTTGGTCTCCCTTTATTGGGGGTTACTGGGAAGCGGGGTCATTACACAGTAGCCATAGAGTAATATAATTTGCATGGGTTTTGGGTTATGTGCCGTTATTAATATCATTTTGGGATGGTGGTTATGTGCCCCATACCCGAGTTTCAAATTTATGAGGTTTGGCCCAACTTTTTATAAATTGGGAGTTTGCTTATGCGCCAATATCTACCAGGTTTCAAGTTTATGAGGCTTGGCTACCTTTATTAATTATGTTGTTCTAGTGCTATGTTTATCTCACCTACATGTAGGTTGTTATGGGTTTTGTGCCCTAAAAACTTTATGAGTGCTTTTATGACACCACTTTTATTATTGTTTTGATGGAAAGTATTCCTTTTATCATATGGTTGTGATTCTTTCCTTTTATGCTCGTTTGGGTAGTTCTTATCTTTGTGCATGGGAAGCCTTCTATACTTGATGTACGCACCTTTTTCCTAATATATAATGCTCAATTCCTTTTTAGCATGCTCATTCCAGCTTTTTGTAGATATCCTCTTTTCTTTTCCTTTTATGGGGTACGCTTCCAACCCTAGGTGTTGGACAAGGAGAAGGAGACCTAGGAGGACTTGGACCACAACAAGTGTAGTTGTCTTCGTGGGAGACTTTGCTTGATGTTGTTAGGTGATCCTCATCTAGTCCTATATATGTATTTAGTTTTCCTTCATGTCACCCTGCGTGGTGAAAGTTTAGTATGATAAGAAGCCTTGTAATGGTTAGATATATCATATAATTCTACTGCTACTTTGTGTTATGATAAAATCATGTTAAATAAATTTGGTTTCATCCCCTTTTGAGACAAAGTTTTTGTGGGTGGATGTTGCCTTTTTATTTTTAGTAGGAAGTGGATCCCTATGGGATCCCACTCCTTACACAAAAACTCATGAAAACAACTAGGGAATCCAAGGGCAGAACTAGGGGGTAAGTAGGGGCCATGCCCCCCCTAAAAAAATAAAAATAAAAAAACTCATATATATGAATATTTGTTTATATATATTTAAGCAATATAATATATACTACTTACAATGCCTACATAATAGAAACTTCCTACTGGTTCAATGCTTTATGGTTCACAAGTTTTCCATATGGTTATAGGTTAGGTTCTCCATGTTTGCTAAATTACTAGTTTTACCGATATCTTTATAAAATATTATTTTTATATAATTATGACACGAAGTTAACATAAACATCCCTTTGGTACAACGGCTTATAGTTCACAACTTTAGCAAATGGTTACAAGCTAGGTTCTTGGCGGTTGATTAATAGTAATTTTTATGATGCCAAAGTTAACCAAGTATGTAGATCTAGCATAGTAGAGTGTGCTTTTGTTGTCGTTATTGATTCCAGGTTCAAATCCCATATTCAATAGTTACAAAACTTTTTATCAAAATCTATTGTAAGTTTTGAATATGATATTCATTTTCAGAATATCAGTAGCATACAATTTGCCCCCCCCCCCACATTGAATCCTGGTTCTGCCCCTAAGGGCAACCCAATCCTCTCAGCGCATCATATGCGATTGCAACCCTTACTAGCATCTTCAATACCCTCAATGCCTCTGATGATATTTTGCCTCTCAAAAGGTTCACTTCTCGATGACCTTTGCGGTCAATATGCAAGTGAGCCCAATCTCTCATAACTTGACCTTGTCATTAGATTTTGTGGATGGTTGTGTAGACAGTGTTTCCCCACACATTTTAAGTAGTGAGAAATTGTCGACTTTTTTGATGCTCTTGGATGAGGAGGGTGTCACCATTTCCATGGCAGGCATGGCCAACACGCACGTCGGCCTGCTGGATACTACTAGGTGGTACTATGTTTTGTCTCACAAAATAGGAGAGAGCGGCATGTCCCTCGTCTTGCGCTTAGGAGGTGGAAGAAAGGGCATTGGGCCATATTTTATGGGTGGCAGAACATGGGCCTTAAGGTTGGTGGGCATGTTCCTAGTCCTAGTCGACCTAAAAAGAAGAATTAGGCAACATTTAAATATTTGGAATGTTTCAATTATACTTTACTTTGAAAAAGTCACATTAGTCACATGTGTCCTCAGAAAAGTGA
Organism: Alisma plantago-aquatica; assembly: GCA_963693085.1. Classification (NCBI taxonomy): domain Eukaryota; kingdom Viridiplantae; phylum Streptophyta; class Magnoliopsida; order Alismatales; family Alismataceae; genus Alisma; species Alisma plantago-aquatica. Next base: position 429,967,023 of record OY856415.1, read on the forward strand.
GAAAAAATACTGATGAACCCATATTCATCATGATTTTCAGTCGCCTTTTTGGGACCATTTTGATTTAATACTTCAATTTCATCTCCTAAATCTCATAAAATGCAAGATTTCTTAATTGACTCAATTATCAAGATTATTAACTAGATTTATATTGATTTTGTGCAGGTCTTGATGAGGATCAACCATCAACTAGAACTCACCAAAGATCCTCTCAACCTTGGTCTTCACCAAACGGTTTTGCCTATTCGGTCTTAGTCAATCGTTCTTTACCAAACGATTTGCCCTAGTGGTCTACCCATTTAGTTTTTACCTCTCGGTCTTAGACATTCACTAACACGGTCCTTTACTCGCCACCTACCCAAACGGTCCCCAAGACTGTTTGGACCCAAACCGTTTGGACGAAGAAGACCATTTGGATGCCTAAGACCATTTACATCTCAAGACCGATTGAAACCCATAAGTCTTCAAGACCAATCAGAAGTGAAGACCGTTTGGAGTAGAGACCATTTGGAAGTGAAGACCGATGGGCTGCAGATCGTTTTCTCGAGACCGTGAGTGCTCAAAACCATTTGGCGGCGTATGGTCCCAAGACTGTTTGGATCTGTTCGGTCTTCAAGACCGTTTGGTCAACAGATACTCTCAAGACCATTTGAACGATGATCATTTACTGAAGACAGTATAGTCATAGATCTACAAGACCATTTGGATAGAGACGCAAGACCGATCAGAGGTAGAAACCGTTAGAGCCAAAACCGTATGAAATACGAGACCGTTTGGCCATCAACCGATTTCCAAGACCGGTTGGAGTGTACTAATCAAGACCGTTTGGACAGAGACTCAAGACTGTTTAAAGAAGTTCACAGCAAAAATGTGAGGACCAAACCCAAGCTTATAAATAGGACCACATGGGTCCTCATTTGGGCATCGATCGGGGGACGCTTCCAGGCTACTACCCAAATGCAAGGTTCGATCTAGCTCCATCCATGTACATCCATGCCATAGCCACTTCACCTACTCCTCCTGCTGTGAGCAAGGAAGTCGAGTAGAGAAGGAAGGTGGAGAAGAAGGTCCATCTGGTCTACCTTGGTGGTTCTTCCTCCTCATCCAAGATCTACCCTGACACGATGTAGAAGACCACATCATTTTCACTGAGTTGCGACTACCTTCTTCATCATGCTCATGGCAGAATCTTCCCTCCCTTGTTTTTCTTGTTTCTCGCATCATGAGCGAGTAGTTCCTTTTTGCTGGGGTGCGGGGACTAGCCCCACTGCCCATGCAAGCATGTTCTCTTGTTAAACATTTCATGGCAATGTATATAACTTTTCATTTCATTGTTAATTGTTAATGTTTGAATATTGGTTACCAACTTGCTTTCATCATGTTTTTCCCTATGTTGCAAGAACTTCTATACGTAGGGTAGGATGTCGATTAATGAGGTTGACTCCCAAACTAGAAATAGAATGGGATTCCTTGAGGTCGTAAGTGTGTGATATGTGAGGGGATGAGCCATCTAGCCTACAGTGATGCTTCTGTGTGCTAAACATCCCTCAGGGAGGGCTACGACCTTAGTTAGATTTTGTATCTTCTTTGTTAATCGTCAATGTTTGCCTATAGATTAATCACCTTCTTGCTTGTCGATTAGTGTGGTTGACTCCTTGATGAGAACTTTTGATAGGGTTCCTTGAGGTCATAAGTGTGTGATCTGTGAGGGGACGAGCCATCTAGCCTACGGTGACGCTTCTGTGTGCCTAAACATCCCTCAGGGAGGGCCACAACCTTATGGATTATGTATCTTTGGAACTGTAAGTGTATGATACGGATGTAGATGAGACATTTGATGCCCAAGGGGATGCTTACGCGGACCTAAACATCCCTCAGGGAGGATTCACAACAGTTCTATTTGGATAGTTATATCTTGCCTGGATGTTTGATGTTTGGATGTGCTTGCATGTGTAGTGGTGGTAAAACTCGGGACCATCCCAGCGATTCCATTTCATTAATCTAGATCCAACTTTAATTCTTCTCTTTACTTTCCTACAATTAGTTTAATTAAACTCAAATCAACCAATCGTTCTAAATATTAGTCTTACTTGAGCTAGATTCGACTGACAATGATTCTTAAAAATTTTGTCTCTTGCGATTCGATCCTTAACTATACCGCGATAAGACTCGTCTTATTACAGGTGGTATTATTGCACAAGGTTTTGGTAAAAGCTCGGGGATCTCAACCCCGAGTGAATTTGTTAGTGCGATAATATTCCACGTCAAATACTCACATGAAAGGAATTATTATGAGGAAATCAATTTTCAAGGTTTCCAAACTTACTTTTAATAAATAAGCCCTTTAACTAACAAATTGATTAAATTAAGGTTAAATAAAGTGTACAATAATATTGACTGTATCATACAATTAATCATCATAGCAGGTGTTTAAAGTTGAATCAGGACATGGGAAGATTGACTTAGGTGCCTTTTGCTCCAGGTAAATGGGTCATGCTATTGTTCACAATTATTTATGGCTGATTGGATGTTATGTATAAAGTAGAAATTAAGATTTCAAGGTCAATATTCGAAATAATGTTCATTATATCAATTTCTTGATGATTTTTATATTTTTTGTCTAATGGTTAGCATGCTCAGTAAGATTAGAGATTATTATTGCTTTAAGAATTTAAAGTTCAAGTTTTAAGAGAGAAATCCAATATTGTTAAAGATTCAACTTGAAGATCATATTCATGTTCATGGTGGTGCTAATGTTATGATGATTGGAATTGAACCAATTTTTATATGCTTCTCGAATCATTGACCTCAAGGGATTGTTATGGGATTTTTTAGCCAAAGCATGGGCATTTGTGCCAATTATGTGCTTTCCTAGCATCAAAGGCTTTCCTAACAATCATGTTATCTTAAATGGGCATCATTAGGATATGTAAATATTTACTGCTCAACTCCTCATGTTATTATATGACTCAAGAATGTGTAAAGTCAATTCATGTCAATTTTCATACATGTCAAGTATAATTATTTTGTTTATGCTATAAATTTCTAGTATTGTTTACTTATGTATTTTCCCCTTTGCATGGTTGGGGGTGTGATGTCCCTAGGTATTGGATCAAATAAGGAATAATGAAGAGCAAGACATGGATTAGAAAATCATCAAGTGTAACCTGATGGGGTGACATCTACCTTAGTTGATCCTCATCATTAGAATGTTCTATTTTATGTTACATTTATTCCATGTTTAGAATGTTAGATCTTAGTCTGGATAAAGAAGTCAGTTGTAGTTTTCATATGCAATGAACAATGTATGAATGTTTTAATATGATGTATGATTTATTTATTTGCAATGAGTATCATGATGTGACATCCCCCTTCAAAAGTAATTTTCTTTGACTCAATTATTTTGTGTATGCAAAAGTGGGGCATTACATAAAAATTGAACTAATGGTCTCAAAATTTTGATATTGAATCTTATTGAATTTGAAGACCCATTGTTACCATTTGATACTTTCCCACATTATTTAACTCTTTGCATTTTATCCTGAAAACCACTTGTAGACAGGTTCATATTTATAAACAAATATTAATTTTTGTATCGATCATTTGATTGACCTATGTTTCCCTTCTTGGGGTCCATGTGTGGCTTCCTTCCCTTTGGGAATTCATGGACAAATGACCAAAGAAAGACCTAGAAGAGACATGCAAGAGATGTCCCCTGTTGAAGAGTAGATAAGAATCAATGTCTATTATTACTTTTGTTGTTCTATTTGTAATCTTCTATGACTCTGTGATGTAAAGCATGATCATAAAAAGATTTTCTTATACTTCCTGATGCAATTTTGTAAATATTTGATCATAAGGATTAGGTCTTTACAATTTGACAGCCAATATCATCATGGTGAACCTCCTATTTAGGTAGCCCATCAATAGGTACTTCCAAGTTAATCATGCACATCTTGGATGAATACTATTGTAGATGACCAATTAGGAAATTGACTTGAGTTGTGTGCCAGTGAGGAAAAAGCGCCCAATTGAAGCTAGTGTTTGTATATAGGGTAAAATTCTACTAGATTATAAGACTGTGGGCCCGAGCTTTACATGGAATCTCCCAAAAGAACCTAATTTCTTCACTAAATCCTTATTCTAGCATAAAATTAATGGTAGATGGGTTTAAGAGGTGAGAAACATAGCTAATGACGTCTTGAAGTCAAAAGGAATCGATTTGTGGTATGTATATGTCAACTAATATAATTAATTAATATGTTTTCATTTATGCTAGAAATACGAGTCATTCAACCTTCTAGGAAGTTGGTCCAACTTTTTACGCAAAGAGGGTCAGATCATCAAATTTAGGATTGACCCAAAAGTAGGTTGGTTGAAGCCTCATATGTCAGATAACCTTATGGAAAGTAACTCTCCCTATTAGACCTAACTACTAAATAAGTTGGAATGATTTTTGGTGCATCTATCAGTGTGTCACTTAATCCCAAAAGGTTGATATGAACTTTGTAAAAGTCAACCAAATTACTATCTTGACTCTTCATACTTAAACCTTCAAAAAACTCTGTCACTGTCTCCAAACCCTATTCTCAGATCATGTATTTGTTAAACATTCAATATCTTGTTCCACAATATCAATTGAGTGATGAGGTATTTTTCAAATTCATTCATCTCTATATTTCACAATTTTATCAATATTTTAAATTTTATTATCTCTCCATGTTAATGACAATTAATTGAACTGGTTCATCACATGGTTTCTCAATAGCATGCATATCATTATGCATACCAAAATAGTAGGGTTAATCAATAATTGAGACATTAATCTAAGTTTCCACCAAATTAGAGTTTGAATCACTCTGATTCATTAAGTAGGTTCCATTACAATTTTTTGGTGTTTTAGATCAACATAGATAAGAAATAGATTATAAACTGATCATAAAAGATAATATAGGGATAAGTTTTACCTAGGGATGTTTCGTTACAAATCATCCATCTCGAAGTTTATCCTCAAAACTAAAAATAGTTCACGATGGGCTCTCTACTTATAATATTCTAATTTCCATGTAGATTCCTCAAACCTGTGGTGCAACCACACCACTTTGGCCACTAGTATATATCATCTTCTCATCTCTTAGATCTTATGATCTATGATCTTACTTCATCATATTCATATGTGGCATCTTCTACTATTTGTATATCTGTAGGCTGCAATACTTTTCGAGTGTCAGGTTGGCATCTCCTTACAACTGATACATGTAAGATATTATGAAGATATTGCCATTTTAATGGAAAATCAATCTAATATGCTACCTTTCCAACTTTCTCAACTATACAATAAGGTTTGACATATATGAGAGTCAACTTACCTTTATTCCCAACCTAAGCACTCCCTTCAAAGGTGATACCTTCAACATCACATGATCGCCCACTTCCAACTCCAGAGGTTTGTGTCTATTATTTTCATAATTCTTGTATATATGTTGTACAACCTTCAACTATTGTCTTATAACTTTAATCTTTTTAGTAGTTTAATGCACGAAATTAGTTCCTAACAACCACTTCTCTCCCATATTCCATTAGTGGATAGGTAGTATGCTTTTTCTTCCAAAGTGTGATTCATATGAGTCCATTCCAAAACCTTATTGGTAACTATAGTTATATACATTCCAATCAATATTAGGTGTGCATACAACTTCTCAAGGTTGTAGAACATGAGCCTTAAGGATGTATTTTGGTGTCTAGATTATTATTTCTAACTATTAATATGTTTGAGGATGGAAATATCTATTGAATTTTATCCTAGTGTACATTGCATGAAGCTAGTGCCAAAAAGTTTATGTGAAATGGGGTTCACAAATTGATATGATAGAAAATGAAAAACCATGGAGTCTCACCATTTCATTCACATATATTTGTGCAAGACACTCTATTGAAAAGGTCATATTTATGGGTAAGTAGTTTGTCCTCTTTCTTAGTTTATCCTTAACAAGACATATGGAGTCATATTATCCTATATGAGGAAGACCAACTAGGAAGCCCATGGTTACATGATCAAATTTTTATTCACAAAAGGTCAATGTTCTTTCTAGATTCCTGATATTCAATTTTTACTATTGATATTTTTGTATGTAACCACATGCATAGTTTTGTCCCTCCTCATACACGACCAAAAATAAAAATCTTTCAAGTTTTGGCACATTTTAATACTTTGTGGATGTGTTGCATACATGGATGATGATCTTACCCTAATATTGTATATCTAATAATTTTTCTTGGTTATGAAAGCATACCTTCCGTTTGGAAGATAGAAGATTATTTTCATAATAATATGATACTTTTTTCTTGCCTTCTTGCATCTCCTATTTGATCTTCGTATCTCATGATCCACACCTTGTAATTGTTACCCTAGGGTAAATCTAACTTGTATATGTCCTCATTCTTTTTATATATCCAATTGCCTATTTGTCTCCCTTAAATACAATAATAGATTTCACCTTTTACATGAAAGATGATCCAACTCATCTTTCTATAAGAATGATGTGTTCCACATGAGTGCATATTCTATCACATTATCTTTACTTAAATGGTATTATATGGTGAAATCATATTCCTTTTTATGTTAAATCCATCTATGATGTCTTTGATTTGCATATTTATGTGTAAAGTTGTACTTTAATCTCTTATGATTCGTGAAAACCTAGAATGCTTCCAATTTTTAAGATTGAAAACAAACATTGCCAACTCTAGATCATGCCTTTAAAAATTCTCTTCATTTTTTATGTTGTCTAAAGGATTACATGTTAATTTATCATCTTATGTCAACACACAACCTAGATCCTTGATGCATCCAAAAATATCACACATCATTTTCTATTCCTACACATTGACAATAGTAATGTTTTGGTCCCTTGTCTTTCAGTATCTAGAAACTATCTTCACACTTCTTAGTCCAGAAATAAATGTCTCTGTTATGGTTAATATGGTTAGAAGCATCAGAATAACACTAAAGTTATGAATAAACCACTTGTAATAGGCTAATAATATAGATAAATACAAATATTGGAACTTTCAATTTGTCTAATGGGGTTTCAATTCTACTTTCTTGGAATTTATAGAAAACTTTTGTCCAGAGTTAACATGACCAAGAAAACCAACTTCTAATAGCCATAACTCATACTAACTAAACTTTGTGTATAAACAATGTTTGTGTATTAGTTTCAACAATAGTCTTATGAGGGTGTTCATGTTGTTCTTCATCTATGGAATATATCAAGATGTAATCTATGGCTACTATCACAAAATGATCTATAAGCATATAGAATCCTCTATACATTGAAGGTTGGAGGGGAATTGGCTAGTACAAACAACATAACCAAGAGTTGTGGTGAGCATTGAGGGCATGGAATCATAACATAATAACTTCTTACCCAAATCCAACTCTAAATGACTAGAAAATCAATGGAAAAATAAATTGAGTGTCCATACCTAGCATGGTAATATAAAATTTTAAATGCAAAAGAATTATATACTAGATGCATACACCATCATAATCTCGACATTCAACAAGTATTATTATACAACATGATTTATTACATAGTACCAATTACATTTGATAACAAATTATACAAGTTTGATCATTTACACTATCTAGGATCATACAATAGGTACAAATTGAACACTTGCTCAAAAGCCAACCTTAAACATACAAGAAACAAGTATATCAACACACAAGGTGTTGAGTATAGGGTACGAAGATACATATATCTAAGGTTTTCATAATTTGAAAATATTTGCAGAAGTAAACAACAAGAAAAAAAATGTTAAGTATTTAACACAATGAAAACCCATTATCTAATCATTTTACTCCATTATACCAACAATGCCATGTATCATAAGGCCTTTGGCCAACTTCCCATTGGAAGGGGTCTGTACTGAGGGAGCTTAAGGCTCAAATCTATTAGCTTAACTTATTTATCAACATGGTCCACCCTAGATTGAAAACTCGAGTAGGATAGTTGACCTTGTGTCTTTACCCAAGAATATAGACATGTTCATAAGGTTTTTATAATGGAGATCTACATTATGCATTCAAGTTTTAAAATGAACAAGACCAAAAATCAAGTATGATACTGATACTACATGACAATATTTGCAAGTAAAAAAGCATAGATACATATCAAGTTGCAAGAAATAAAAACATAATCTTACTAATAAAGAAAGAAAAGCACACATAGATATGATCACATATATTATTACTACATAATGATAGTGTGACAAAACATCGAGTATGATACTAAAATATTACATGAAAATATGTACCCGATTCAAAGATTCATAACCTGTCGTTAACCATCTAAATCACAACAAACACATAATTAAGATGAGATCACATGCTTGTATGAGATTCTCAACATTAACCCTAGATAGCTCGATTTTAAGGTTTTGGTCAAGTTAGGTTCAAAGTTAGTTATGTACATATTTGACGATCTTTAACTAATTTTGAGTCTATCATGAAGGTGTTTTTCAAGTTTCAAGTCATTTGATGTTCCATTCATTTTTATGTTTTTTACGAAGTTATTTCACTAATGTATAGTTTAAGGCCAAAAGACTCATAATAGGGTAAACAAGGTCCATGATTGGCAAGGTCATGGTATTTATCAAGCAAAGTTGTTTACATCAACAAAGTAGGGCCATAAAAAGCTAGGTGGATGTCAGGAATGTCAAGGCTTCATTTGATTCAGGTATAATCATTCGATGTCATACCTAGGCTACATTTATGCATATTATGTCATATGAATCAAACATAATAAAACTGGGATTAGGGTTTAATGTTTTGTCATAGAGGGGAACAAAGTTACTAGTTTTAAGATTAGGGTGAGTCTCAAAGTCATTAATAAGCAAGATGACAACTTTAAACAAGATTATACAATTAAAGTCCAAAATAAGTCACATATGTGCATTAGTGGCATACAAGAACAACAAAGATGATTGGGTCCAAAAGATAGTTCGAAGTGTGCAAATATTATTAATTTTAGGTTTAGGGGGGTAGATGCTCACAAAGATACTAGAGTTATCATCAACTTGCATTAAATGTAGTCAGACATAGTCAAATATCATATCTTTAGAATCATAGGATATTAAGAATATATTTAAGGTTTGAAAAAAAGGTCCATTTCACATGTCTTTTTGACTTGATGAATTTGACATATAACTTTTTCTAATTTTTCCATGAGATGATAAATATGATTTTTTGAATATTTGCATTGAGAACATAATGGAAATGAGAGGGGGTGTTGTTGTTTCATTATTTGATTGATGTAGGCCATTGATGTGCTGCTCAACGGTTGTGAATGTGCATTCACATAATTGTGGGGAGTTAAAGAGGCGGAGGTAGGTATCCTGTAGTGTATACCAGTTGGTCAGTCAACGCCCATCTAGCTCGCAGACTCATGCCCCTTGGACCCAATGCGGGAGAGTGTTGGGACCACTCTTTTTATCAACATAAAATTCAACCATTAGAGAGAAACCCTAAACCTAACACCAAAATTTGAAATTAAAAAAACTAATTCTTCGAAAAACCCCATTAGCACCGTATACAAAAAAACATAGGTCATCTCTTCTTTTCCTTCATTTTTTGTAAAACCTCATAAACCAATGTCACATAAAGGACAACATATCCAATTATCACAAATCTTATTCAACTTCTTTTAAACCAGAACCAAATCTTATTGTTCATATGCATTTTAGTTTACATAATTTACATGTACATGAAAGGACAAACTTAGTATACTACCTATCCTAATAAAGATAGATTACATGGAAATTTTAATCTAAATTATTCTATTTATATTTTCTTTGTCATGACCTCTTTGCTAGCTATAATTACACCTAATGTGATGACCGACATCCAACCGACAACCAAATTCCCATTAGTAATTATGTGGAATAACCATTAGTAGCATGTTAACGAAAATCACTAAAAATTAAGATTATTTTGCAAAGAGATCCATTTCTAGGAAACTCTTAAAGAAATAACCAAGGCAAAGTATACATCATGGTTCACATTGTACATACATTGTACCATCTTATCTCGAGGATATCATATACCAGTTGCTTTGCCCAAACATATACATAAGCAACATCAAACCTAGAGGCATATAAGAAAAATCTCTGATAGTTTATAAAACTATTACATACTAACTCCCAAGGACCTAAGAGTACAAAGACGACAAATAGGACTTCTATCTACAAGACATGATAGACAACACACTCAACCTGAGCTGTTACTATAGACCCTGTTGTTGTTGTCCTTCCTCTACAGTACGGTCTCTACCTCCTCTTCTGCGTCCACCTATAAATGTTGGGACCAACGAGGTGAGACAAAAGTCCCAGCAAGATATATAACTCTCCACCAACAATATTGTTATCATAGGTAAACATTATAAAAATGAGCTGAGGATCCTTTATGGAAATAAGCATGTTTAATCATTGTTTAATTATAGAGCAAAGCAATAGCATTGTTTAAGTAGTTCAATTATCCACGACAGAGCTATAGATCATCTATTTACTTTATAAAGAATATGAAGAACATGTATAACATCTATCTAATTAAGATGTATAAAAGTAATGTAATATCAACCAGTGTTTCCGTATTCAATCCTTAAACAGATACGCTACACAGCTGATTACATATTTACAACTGCTCTTATGCCCAGAGGAGATGAGGTATACCGCTCATGCTCCAACCGACCACCGCTTAGTCAAAATCGGTACCATACACGGTCAATGGAAGAGCTGACTGCCAAGACCACACCCATCTCGGTCAGTACGAGACCACTGGTAGTGACATCATGTTAAAATACAACTAGCTTGCTGGGGTATAGTGACATCTTTGCTAAAGAGCTACAACTACATCATGCACTCTCTTCGGGGAGATCACACATCAATCCCTGGTACATTTCATTATTGCTATCACACAACAACCCTGGTATTCATTAGGGATATCACATAGAAATCCCTATCAGGACATAAGGATATGTCCTTCCGTCACCCCCACATATTAAAAATGTGCACTCCGAGTTAAACTCATTTCACCATTCAGAAAATTCTGACACCGAATGGATCTATGGCATGGAAAACTACATGGTAAGGTTCCATTTTATTAATTAGGTGTATTACTGTATCTTTTAGCATCAATCAAGTTACAAGCATGAATTATAACATATGCTACAAAGAAAGGTGTAATACATTTATCAAGTACTTTTATAATCTTTGAAAGACATTGAATGCATAACACTCGGGATCTCACTCCCTTATCACATTCATGGGACTTCTCATCCCTTAACATTATCATCATCATGATTGTTAAATCTGGGTATTCAAATCCTTAGTTCATCACTAAACATAGTCACCTCTTATCAGGTAACTATTAACTCTAGGTCCTTAGACCAGGTATACATTATACTTATTGCACAAGTATCTCACATGGATCACAAGGCCCATTTAGTCTAAATCACATGAAACATCATAGCTCATACCTGGCTATGCTCATCATCTCATGATACCTGCTTGGTTAGTATTTCATGATAAAAACAATATCAAGTACATAACAATACCATGCAATATAAGAGAAATACAACCTTTCCATTATTAGGGTTAGGGTTTCCCTTTCAAGCCGATTAGGGTTTCAATCCAATTAGGTTTTCAAGACAATTAGGGTTTCAAGTTCATATTATCAAGAATCAAAACCTTGATTCATAGATCCACATATATTAGGAGTATCAATGCATGCTCATTAAATGATTATCACACAAAGTATGAGTTTATCTCTCATCCTCACTAGAATATTGATTACAATATACTTTATTAAGTTGTCTCACCCCTTTTGTTAAGGTACATTGGCCTACATATATCAAAATGCATTAAATTCTTTACATCTTAATGTATCATTTGACATAACACACTTCATGTGCTACTCAATCAAGTATATTGGATTTGAGGTGCTTCCACCATATCAACTATGAGGTGTGTGCTTCCTTCCATATCGCCCAAGCGGTGTGTGCTTGCTTTCATACCAGGCAAGAGGTGTGTGCTTGCTTACCATATCGCCCAAGAGGTGTGTGCTTGCTTCCATATCGGGAAAGAGGTGTGTGATTGCTTACCATATCACCCAAGAGGTGTGTGTGTCACCATATCATGCATGAGGTGTATACTCATAACCATATCGTTCTAGATATGTTTGATCATCATCATATCGTTCTAGAGATGTATGTTAATCACCATATTGTGCATGAGGTGTATCCTTGATCACCATATCGTGCATGAGGTGTATCCTTGATCACCATATCATGCATGAGGTGTATACTTGATCACCATATCGTGCATGAGGTGTATCCTTGATCACCATATCATGCATGAGATGTATACTTGATCACCATATCATGCATGAGGTGTATACTGATCACCATATCGTGCATGAGGTGTATACTTGATCACCATATCGTGCATGAGGTGTATCCTTGATCAGCATATCGTGCATGAGGTGTATACTTGATCATCATATTGTGCATGAGGTGTATACTTGATCTCCATATCATGCATGACGTGTATACTTGATCACCATATCGTGCATGAGGTGTATACTTGATCACCATATTGTGCATGAGGTGTGCACTTGATCACCATATCCTGCATAAGGTGTATATTTGATCACCATATCGTGCATGAAGTGTATGTGTGTGTCACTCATATCGGGTTGCTCAAAATTAGGGTTTAACATGTTGGGTTAAACCTCTATGTTCATAACTCTTCAAGCCTTCATGGTGTCGACCTACCCTTCACCATGTGTTAAGTGTTTTGCATGTCAGGTTAGGCCTCTATGTTCATAACTCTTCAAGACTTCATGGAGTCAGCCTACCCTTCAACATGTGTTAACTGACAACCTAGACAACTGGTTAGTCTCCACCAACCCAAGTGTACTGACCGATAGGGGTGTGGGGTTCCAAGGTATATCAGGTTTCATATCACCATATTGGGTTTCATCACTATATCCGGTTATAGGTACTTCTACCCGATATTAGTTTGTGCTATGATGATGTCAACATATTCCAGCTCTAGAATTTCATCCTTAATATCCTAGTTCATGGAAAACAGTTCTATGCAACTATTAGAACTCATGGATTCATCAATTATTCAAGAAAACTTGAAATTGAAAGTAGATTATCAAATATAGCTAGATTGAAGGTGAATAATAATATGATTAGGTTCAAGTTATATAACCCACCTCAAGAACAACTTCAAAGCTCCAATCTCCAAAGATTCATGTTCCCAAGATTGAAGATGAACTTATCAAAGATCCAAGACTTGTTCACAATTCCTCTACATACAAGGAATCACCACAGTTAAGAACTTGGTGAAGAAGAAAAGAAAGAAAGAATCACTACCCGAGATTCATGCTTCAACCAAATTTGAAGATGACCATGTATTCACCTTAAACTTAAGGCTCGGGCTCCTACTTGCTCCTAAACTACTATGTACAATATCTAAGAGAAAGAGATTGTAGGATTCGAAAAGTTTCACTAGTAGGTGAAAGGAGTGGTATATATAATTGAGGTTCATGAGAGAGAGTGTATAAGAGGTGTCATCATCTTATACTAATGGTGCCACATGTCCATGCATGGTTGACACATCCATGAAAACATATTTATCTTGACCTGCAAAACTCTATAGGATAATCTAGGAATATGATTTCAGCCATTAGTTATGTTGTTGAGCAAGATATTTCAACTCCACAACACTTTGTTCACAAACTGATACATTTTTTCTAAAGAAAGTTGTAAAATGATATCCATCACCTTATTGAGGTGCTTAACCCATAATGGAAAAGGAAAATATTTGAAAAAATGATATGGAACCTCCTCTATGGCTCCTTGGCTGATAGGCACTCCCATATAACCTCTACAACTCAAGACAACTCAATTTAGGGTCTCAACTATACAACTCTTCTTGGTCTTTTCATAACCAAGAATACCATCACTCAAAAATGGTTAAAAAATGGTGCCTCATTCTTTCTATCTCCTCTAGATGATGATAAGAGAGAGTAGGGACACTCTAGAGGTGGTAATTTGCATATAAACCCTACACTTTGGGTAAATTGCAAATTGCACCAAAATTGGTACACAAAGCACAAGCATTATTCAAACAAGATTCAACTTCGAATTTAGGCTTTCCACAAGACACCCCATAGCATCCTCCTCTCTCTTATGATGCTAAAGCATTTGAAGCATGTTCAAAATGTGACATATTGCAATATAACCCCTTATCTTGGGTAATTTGCTATTTACACCCAAACTATCGTATAATGCACAAATAGTTTGCAAATAAGCTCAAACTTGAAAATTAAACTCAAGGATAGTCTTAATTACTTTTCAAAAGATTAAAAAAAGTTTATAAATAACTTACTTAAGAAAAACTTCCAGGTTTATGCCATAACCCAGGTCAAGGATGTTACAATTATCAGCCCCTAATAAGGATTTCATCCCCAAAATCTCAAGAGAAAAGAGAAGGGTACTTCCTACTCATTTCTTCCTCCAACTCCCATGTGGCTTCTTCAATGTCCTGGTGATGCCAGAGAACTTTCACATGAACTATGTATTTCTTTTTCAACTTCTTGATTCTTCTATCAAGAATCATCATTGGACCTTCCACATAGGATATATCTTCATTTAATTCTACCTCTATAGGTTGCAACACCAACTCTGTATTAGGATGACACTTTCTCAGCATGGATATATGAAACATCAGATGTAGTCTATGTAGTTCAGGTGGCAACTCCAACCTATAGGCTACCTTTCCAATCTGTGTTGTCACTGGGTAAGGTCCCATAAATCTAGGAGCTAACTTACCCTTCTTCCCAAATCTGAGAACACCTTTCCCAGGAGAGACCTTGAGATACACTCTGTCTCCAACTTGGAATTCTAAAGGTCTATGACGTTTATCGACATATGACTTCTTTCTATCATGTACATCCTTCAACTATTATTGTATTACTTTAATATTTTTAGTTGTCAGTTGCCTGAATTCAGGACCTAAAAGTTGGTATTCTCCTATCTCATACTAGCATAACGGAGATCTACAACATCTACCATATAATGCTTCATATGGTGCCATATCAATACTTGTCTGATAACTATTGTTGTAGGCAAACTCTATTAAGCTCAAGTGTAAGTCCCAACTTCCTACAACCTGGAGAACACATGCCCTAAGCAAGTCCTCCAAAGTCTATATAGTCCTTTCATATTGTCCATCCGTCTAAGGGTGAAAAGTTGTGCTAAACTTTAACTGCGTACCCAAGGCTTTCTGTAGTCATTCCCAAAAATGACTTGTAAATTGGGGACCTCTATCAGACACAATTGTAGCTGGAACTCCATGTAACCACACTATCTCATCTATGTAGATCTGTGCAAGTTTTTCAGAAGTATAGGTTGTTCTAACTGGAAGAAAATGTGCTGACTTAGTCAACCTATCAACTATCACCCAAATAGAATCATGTCTTTTGGCTATTCTGGGTAGACCAACCACAAAGTCCATTGTCACAGGATCCCATTTCCACTGTGGTATAGGTAAGGGTTGCAATGTTTCTGTAGGCTTTTGGTGTTTTTCTTTAACATGATGACACACTGGACACCACATAACTAACTCAGCTACATCCTTCTTCAAACTAGGCCACCAATACATATCTTTTAAGTTATGATACATTTTAATACTCCCTGGATGCATTGCATACATGGATGAATGAGCTTCCTCCATAACTATCTTTCTTAAGTCATTGGCATCAGGTACTACCATCCTACCATGGTAACAGACTACCTCATCCTCTGACTCATGGAAACCATCCCATTTCTCACTACCATACTTTGACCTGATCTGCTGAATCATAGTATCAACCTGTTGTGCCTCTTTAATCTGTTGTCTCAAAGTAGGTTTCACATGCATCTCGGCCAGCAATCCGACTAACAAAGATACTTCTAACTATACATTTATTTGTCTCAAAGAGACAAACATGTCTCGTTCAAAGCACATTAAAGAATTTAATTGTTCTTTATCTATGGGTGGAGATGAAGATTTTCTACTTAGTGCATCTTCCACTACATTAGCTTTTCCTGGATGATAATCAATTGTACAGTCATAGTCTTTGATTAATTCCATTCAGTGGTGTTGTCTCATGTTCAACTCGTACTGTGAGAAGATGTACTTTAAGTTTTTATGGTCTGTGAAAATCTAACACATTTATCCATAAAGATAATGCCTCCAAATCTTCAACGCGTGGATCACTGCAACTAACTCTAGATCATGTGTCGGATAATTCTCCTCATGTTTCTTAAGCTGTCAAGATGCAAAAGAAACTACATGATCACTCTACATCGACACACATACTAGACCATTCTTAGAGGCATCACAGAAAACAATGTATCCCTTTCCCTGTTCAGGTAAAACAAACACAGGTGCACTAGTCAACCTTTGTTTCAACAACTGGAAAGAACAATGACACTTCACATTCTAGACAAAAGGAACCTCCTTCCTGGTCAACCTAGTTAGGGGTAATGCTACAGAACTGAAGTCTTTAATAAACCTTTTGTAGTAACATGACAAACCTAGGAAACTGTGAATCTCAGTTGGTGTCTTGGGATGTTCCCACTCTACAATAGACTCCACTTTCTTAGGATCAACACGAATACCTGAAGCAGATATAATGTGTAAAGGCACTACTGATAACCAAAACTCACACTTGCTAAACTTATCATATAGCTTGTGCTGTCTTAATAAAGTCAAGGCTTGACGAAGGTGTTGTTCATATTGTTGATCATCTCTACTGTATATCAGGATGTCATCTATGAAGACCACTATGAACTGATCAAGGAATAGTCGAAAGATTCTATTCATCAGCTCCATGAATGTAGCTAGTGCATTAGTTAGTCCAAACGACATAACTACAAACTCCTAATGACCATAGCTTATCCTAAACACTGAGTTAGGCATGTCACTCTCCTTGATACGTAACTGATGATATCCTGACCTTTGATCTATCTTAGAGAACACTATTGCACTACAAAACTATTCAAATAGATCATCTATCCTTGGTAGAGGATATTTGTTCTTTACAGTCACCTTATTAAGCTGTCTATAGTCTATGCATAATCCCAGAGACCCATCCTTCTTTTTAACAAAAAGAACTGGAGAACCCCATGGTGAAGTACTTAGTCAAATGAAACCTTTCTCAAGCAACTCCTTTAATAGTTTCTTGAGTTCTGCCATCTCAGTAGGCGCCGTCCTATAAGGTGTTTGAGCTATGGGTTGCGTACCCAAAATTAGATTAATCTCGAAATCAATCACTCGAGGTGGAGGAATATCTGGAAATTCTTTAGGAAACACATCCTTGAATTCCCTAACTACATGAACTTCAAAAAGACTAGAACTCTCTACTTTGGTGTTTACTACATGTGACAAGAATGCTTCACATCCTTGTCGCATCAATCTCTTAGCTACCATTGCTGACACTAGACAGGTTGGAAGAATCTTTCTATCCCCCTGAAAGACCCATGTCTCATAACTGTCTGTGAACATAGATTTCTTGGAACCACAATCCAAGAAAACCTTATACTTTTCTAGGGTATCCATCCCAATAATTACATCAAACCATGCATCTCAAGTGGTATAAGATCCACTTGAATGTTGTGTTCTGAAAAGAAAAGAACACAGGGAGAACTTACCTCCTGCAACACTACAGATGCGACTAACAAAGTTTCTAATAACAGATTATCTGCTCTATGACTAACAATCATATTGCAGTCATGAATCACTTTTTGAGTGATAAAGGAATGTGTAGCACCCAGATAAATCAAAATAGATATGAAGCAGGATGAAGACACATCAGAATGAAACAATTCCATCTAAACTATCACGATTCATGGATTAACCACTGCCTCCGGCTGATTCATAGCATAGAATCTCATTGTTGCCTATTACAGACTCCGTGCTTTGTTGTTTGGTGCAGATGAACCTTCTTGGGATGCCAATCCATGTCCTCGTGTGCCACTATTGAACTGTTGCCTCTGAGATCCCTATTGACTCTATCTCGGTAGTTGGGTTACGTCCATGTCTCTAACTGGACATTCTCTGATCATATGTCTTGTCTACCCACACTTAAAATAGTTTATGTCCCGCTGTGGTCTAGATGGTCCTATTACTCACATTGATGTCGTACTATGGGCTCCACTTGGCAGAAAACTATGGCCTCTATCCTTGCTTGACATCCACTGCATTTGAGCATTGAACCTTTGTGGTGCTACTGGTGCAGGAAACCTTGGTTTCTTGAAACTTCCAGACCATTGTCCCTGGAACCGGGTAGGTCCTTTCCTACTGTTCACCTCACATTTCTCAATCACAAACCTCTCTATCCTCCTAACTAACTCCACAAAGGTGGTGAACCTCTCTCTATTATCTAGAGAAGCTACAGGTGTGGTTAACCTAGCATTCAAACCCTTCTCAAAATGCTGAATCCTTTCCTCATCCATAGTAGCCATGTGTGTACAAAACCATAGAAGTTCCATGAACTTAGCTTCATACTCACTAATCTTCATCGGTCCTTGTTTAATCCGCTCAAACTGTGAGAATTTCTCATCTAGATAAGTCTTGGGAAAGTATCTACTGACAAACTGGCGTCAGAATTCCTACCATATGACCTCAACACCAGGTTTTTTCTCTTCTTCAATGGCCCACCAATGGCCATCACTTCCTTTTAAAAGGTACACATCATGCCTAACTTTATTAATTTCTGGGATGCTAAGGACTCTAAAGGATTTTTCTAGTTCAGTGAGCCACAAATTTGCATCTGTTGGGTCAGCTATACTGGTATAATTGGTGGGTCTTACCTGGCATAACCGCTCAAAGGTCTTACCAGATCCATGTCCCTTATTGGGAACTGGTGCCCTAGGTGATAATGCTGGCATCCGATCTACCATATGTGTCATCATTGTCATAAACTACCTGAAAAGAGCATGAAAGGATGGGTTTTCTAGCTTGGCTTGATCAAGCTGGGGATTCTCAGGCACTGATTCCTCTCTAGTCTGATCCCTTGCACCTCCTCCTGGTGCAGCAACACTGCTCTTAGCATCATGTTCTTCGTGTGCTCCAACCATCTTTCAACTTTACTTCTTTTCCTATATGAACATAAGTCACTATAAGATAAACTAGAGGACACTAGAACAAATGCAACAAACTTAATCCTATTTCTCTATAGACTCAACGAACCTTAGGCTCTGATACCAAAACTTTGTGATGACCGACATCAAACTGACAGCCAAATCGCCACCAGTAAATACGCAACATAACCATTAGTAGCGGATTAACAAAAATCACTAAAAATTAAAACCATTTTTCCAAGAGATCCATTGCCAGGAAACACTTAAAGAAAGAACCAAGGCAATATATACATCATGGTTCACATTGTACATACATTGTTCCATCTTATCTCATGGATATCATATACCAGTTGCTTTGCCCAAACATATACATCAGCAACATAAAACCTTGAGGCATACAAGCCAAAATCTCAGATCATTTATAGAACTATTACGTTCTAACTCCCAAGGACCTAAGAGTATAGAGACGATGCATATGACTTCTATCTACAAGACACGACAGACAACACACTCAACCTAAGCTGTTACCGTTGTCCTAGTTTCTATTGTCCTTCCTCTATAGTACGGTCTCTACCTCTTCATCCACGTGCACCTAAAAATGTTGGGACCAATAGGGTGAGACAAAAGTCCCAGCTAGAGATATAACTCTCCGCCAACAATATTATTATCACAGGTAAACATTATAAAACTGAGCAGAGGATCTTTTATGGAAATAAGCATGTTTAGTCATTGTTTAATTGTATATCAAAGCAATAGAATTGTTTAAGTAGTTCAACTATCCATGACATATCTATAGATCATCTATAAGGAATATGAAGAACATGTATAAAATCTATCTAATTAAGATGTATAAAAGTAATGTAACATCAACCAATGTTTCCGTATTCAATCCTTAAATAGATACGCTACACGGTTGATTACATATTTACAATCACACTTATGCCCAGAGGAGATGAGGTATATTGCTCATGCTCCAACCAACCACTGCTTAGTCGAAATTGGTACCATACAAGGTCAATGGAAGAGCTGGCTGCCAAGACCTCACCCATCTCAGTCAGTACAAGATCACTGGCAGTGACATCATGTCAAACTGCAACTAGCTTGCTGGGGTATAGTGACATCTTCGCTAAAGAGCTACAACTGCAACATGCACTCTCTTTGGGGAGATCACACATCAATCCCCGATACATTTTCATTAGGGTGATCACACAACAACCCTAGTATTCATCATGGAGATCACACGGAAATCCCTATCACGACGTAAGGATATGTTCATCCATCACCCCCACATATTAAAAAATATGCACTCTGAGTTAAACTCATTTCACCATTCAACAAATCCTGACACTGAATGGATCTATGGCTTGGGAAACTACATGATAAGATTCCATTTGATTAATTAGGTGTATTACAGTATCTTTTAGCATCAATCAAGTTACAAGCATGAATTATAATAGATGCTACAAAGAAAGGTGTAATACATTTATCAAGTACTTTTATAATCTTTGGAACACATTGAATGCATAACACTCGGGATCTCAGTCCCTTATCACATTCCTGGGAATTCTCATCCCTTAACATTATCATCATCATGATTTCTAGATCTGGGTATTCAAACCCTTAGTTCATCATTGAACATTATCACCTCTTATCAGGTAACTATTACCTCTAGGTCCTCAGACCATGCATACATTATACTTACTGCACAAGTATCTCACATGGCTCAAAAGGCCCATTTAATCTGTATCATATGAAACATCATAGCTCATACCTGGCTATGCTCATCATCTCATGATACCTACATGGTTAGTATTTCATGATAAAAACAATATCAAGTACATAACATTACCATGCAATACAAGAGAAATACAACCTTCCCATTATTAGGGTTCGGGTTTCCCTTTCAAGCTGATCAGGGTTTCAAGCCAATTACGTTTTCAAGACAATTAGGGTTTGAAGTTCATATTATCAAGAATCAAAACCCTGATTCATAGCTCCACATATATTAGGAGTATCAATGTATGCTCATTAAATGATTATCACACAAAGTATTAGTTTCTCTCTCATCCTCACTAGGATATTGCTTACAACATACTTTATTAAGTAGGCTCAACCCTTTTCTTAAGGTACATTGGCCTACATTTATCAAAATGCATTAAATTCTTTACATCTTAATGCATCATTTTACATAACACACTTCATGTGTTACTCAATCAAGTATATTGGATTTGAGGTGCTTCCACCATATCAGGCAAGAGTTGTGTGCTTGCTTCCATATCACCCAAGAGGTGTGACTTGCTTTCATATTAGGCAAGAGGTGTGTGCTTGCTTACCATATCGCCCAAGAGGTGTGTGCTTGCTTCCATATCGGACAAGAGGTCTGTGCTTGCTTACCATATCACCCAAGAGGTGTGTGTGTCACCATATCGTGCATGAGGTGTATGCTCATCACCATATCATTCTAGAGATGTTTGATCATCACCATATCGTTCTAGAAATGTATGTTAATCACCATATCATGCATGAGGTGTATCCTTGATCACCATATCATGCATGAGATGCATACTTGATCACCATATCATGCATGAGGTGTATACTTGATCACCATATCATGTATGAGGTGTATCCTTGATCATCATATCATGCATGAGGTGTATACTTGATCACCGTATCATGCATGAGGTGTATACTTGATCACCATATCGTGCATGAGGTGTATACTTGATCACCATATCGTGCATGAGGTGCATGTGTGTGTCACTCATATCGGGTTGCTCAAAATTAGGGTTTTGTATGTCGGGTTAGACCTCTATGTTCATAACTCTTCAAGCCTTCATGGTGTCGGCCTACCCTTCACCATGTGTTAAGTATTTTGCATGTCAGGTTAGACCTCTATGTTCATAACTCTTCAATCCTTCATGGTGTCGGCCTACCCTTCACAATGTGTTAAGTGACAACCTATACAACTGGGTAGTCCCCACCAACCCAAGCGTACAAACCGATAAGGGTATGAGGTTCCAAGGTTTATTGGGTTTCATATCACCATATTGGGTTTCATCACCATATCGGGTTAGAGGTACTTCTACCCGATATTAGTTTGTGCCATGATGATGTCATCATTTCCTGCTCTATACTTTTGTCCTTACTGTCCTAGTTCATGGACAATAGTTCTGTGCAACTATTAGAACTCATGGATTCATCAATTATTTAAGAAAAATCAAAATTGAAAGTAGATCATCAAATATAGCAAGATTGAAGGTGAATAATAATATGATTAGGTTCAAGTTATATAACTTACCTCAAGAACAACTTAAAAGCTCCAAACTCCAAAGCTTCACATTCCCAAGGTTGAAGATGAACTTATCATAGATCACAGACTCATTCACAACTCCTCTACATGCAAGGAATCACCATAGTTAAGAACTTGGTGAAGAAGAAAAGAAAGAAAGAATCACAACCCGAGATTCATGCTTCAACCAAGGTTGAAGATGACCATGGCTTCACCTAAAGCTTAAGTATTGAGCTCCTCCTTGCTCCTAAACTACTACGCATGATATCTAAGAGAAATAGGGTTGTAGGATTCAAAAAGTTTTACTAGTAGGTGAAAGGAGTGGTATATATAATTGAGGTTCATGAGAGAGAGTGTATAAGAGGTGTCATCATCTTATACTACTAGGTGCCATGTGTCCATGCATGGTTGACATGTGTCCATGCACACATATTTATCTTGATAGGAAAAACTCTTAAGGATAATCAAGGGATAATGTTTCGACCATTAGTTATCTTGTTGAGCAAGATATTTGAACTCCACATCACTTTATTTGCAAAACGATACACCTTTTCTAAGGAAAGTTGTGAACCGATATCCATCACCTTCTTGAGGTGCCTAACCCATCATGGAAAAGGCCAAGAGTTGAAAAAATGATATGGAACCTCCTGTATGGCTCCTTGGCTAATAGGCACTCCCATATAAGCTCTATAACTTGATACAACTCAATTTCAAGTCTCAACTATACAACTCTTCTTGGTCTTTTCATAACCAAGAATACCATACTCAAAAATGGTTCAAACATGGTGCCTAATTATTTCTCTCTCCTCTAGATAATTCTAATTGAGAGTAGGGACACTCTAGAGGTGGTAATTTTCATATCAACCCTACATTTTGGGTAAATTGCAAATTGCACAAAAACTGGTGCATAAGCCACAAGCATTATTCAAACAAGCTTCAACTTGGAATTTAGGCTTTCCACAAGCCGCTCCTAGATAACCCATATTTTAGGGCTCTGATAACCAATATAGTATTTTAAGACCATGTGTGCCATTTAGATGATTGATCCCAAATTGAGAATTGGTTATTTAATTACTAGCTCTTTCACCCCAATATAACTAGATATGCAATTGATGATTACCAGACCAAGTTGAGTTCAATTATGATGAATAATTTTTATTAGTGAGCTTGGGTACTTATGAGGCTAAAATTTCTAATTAGTAGTCACAAAAAACTCAAGTAGCCAATTAATGAGCCTTGAGGTATGTTAGTATCATAACACATGTTTATAGACATGTAGGATCAAGATTTGATGATTATTCAAATTGAATTCAAGGTCTGTACACCAAATTATAAGGTTCTTTGAATAATTTATTTGCATGTCCAAATAATGGAGTTGTGTCTCAAACATTTATAGGAGTTTCTTTAGGTTATTATCACCCTATGTCTAAAGTATTAGAATTTTTGGAGATTTATGGAAATAGATGTACCTATTTGAATATTTTTTTAAATAAGCCAGGAGGTACTTTTATTCATCCTACCCTCCTCGTGTAGGAAAAATCATCAATTTAAAAGATACAGCTCCCGCTGAGGCCCGTAGGTATAATACCCATATACAAGAAACACTCAAAAACCTTACACATCTCGCTTAAGCCGAATATAAGGTGTATTCTTCTTCTCGAGAAGTGCCATTCCTCTAATGTTCATCGGTAGATTTCTACTATCAGAGCAAACAAACAACTCTGAATATCTATTCCCAGTCATACCAAGCTCCCTTGGAATAGAGTTTATAAGCTTATGCTCCACAGAACCTCTAATCGCCCTATCATGAATCAGCTGTCTAATCTCTCTAATAACGGGTGTCATCCTCCAAAGCTCCTGAGCATCATTCCAAAGAATGTCAAAGGTCTGTTGATCATCCATTTCAAAAGTCGAAATAGTTAAGTTGTGATCCTCTAAAAGTTTCAGGCTTATAATGCATGCAACAAGGTATGCTTCTATATGATCATGCGTCATCAGCCATGCTCGAAAGGTGAGGCATATATCACCGTTGTGATTGTGTACGATACCAATAGCCCATCTCCTCCTATTCCCATGGGGGTCAAGATCCGTACCAACAGTGACGTTGAGTTTAAGGTTATGTAGATCCAGAGGAATCCATCACTCAAGAATGATCCTTCTCAGCTTCAGACACAGTTGGTCTATTCCAGCTTCAGCTAAAGCCTCATATCTGTAATGATCCATATGAATGAAAGCTTCTATGCTCATCGCCTTGTTTATGTGAAAAATAATAAGATTCCACTCGGTATCAACAGAAGAAAAAGCACCATCAAAACGCACCTTGCATCTCATTCGCCATAAGATATGAACTATGAGGATAAGGATCCTTCCAGCCAGCCAATTAGTAAGAGATCTGGAAATACCCTGGGCACAACATGCCATTAAAGAAACTAAGCTACGGGGTGCTTGCATGCCCATAATAATAGTAAACTTCTCCCAAAGAGACGATGCATACTGTCCGTGAAACAACAAATGACCCACATTTTCACAGTTGGGTTCCTCGCAACAATTGCATTTAGACGCCATTTGAATCTTGCATCTTCTAATATTATCATCTGTAGGGACTGCTCCATGCTTAAAATGCCATAATGTCGCACTTGCTATTGGAATGTTCAAGAGCCATAGCTTCTTATCATCAGCGTTGCTGTTGAGATCATTAACAAGAAACAAACATTTTGCAGATTTGAAAGAGAAAAAACCGTAAGCATCAAGGGACCAAATGATTCTGTCTTCCTCTTCTGAGATGATTTGATTTGACGATTTAATCAGATCCAGACCATCCGGGTTAATAACCTGACTTAGTGTCCCCCAATCCCATCCAAGATTGTCGGACCAAAAATCCTTCACCTTAAAAGCGTGATGGCGGTCGTTCTTATGCAAAGCCATTTACTTGAGGCGTAAGTCACACCAAAGAGAGTCCCAAGAAGAGATGTCACCTGTACCAATAATCCACCTACAGTGAGGTATAACGATAGGGAAAGTCTGCCATAGTTTTTTCCAGAAGCTAGAAGCAAAGGAACTCAACTTCAGATTATTGGTGAACACATCAAAATGATTGATATGTCTGTTCACGTACTTGGATCTACAAAAGGATGCCCAACATGAGTTGCCCGTCAGAACCTCCCAACATGATTTGGCAAGGAAAGCCTTATTTATTAACATGATAGGCGTGATACCCGACCCTCCATCTTCCATCGGGGTTTCCACTTTATCCCACGCCACCCAGGTTCGTCTCTTCTTGTTACTTCTATTTGTCCACAAGAAGCTAGAAAAGATGTTTTCAATTCTCCGAACAATACCCGTTGGAATGCCTATAGCTGCCGCTATATATAAAGTGGTTGATGAAAGCACATGGTTTATCAAGAGCCTCCTTCCTGCAAAGGATAGTAGCCTAGCCTTCCAGTTTGCAACCTTTCTGCTAATCTTGGCAATAAGAAAATCAAAATCCGCAAGCCTTGTTCTGCCCTTAGTAATAGGCATCCCAAGATATTGGATAGTGTTCTGGAAATCATTCACCTATAACATGTCTGCTATTGCCTTGATTGTATTTGGGTCATCAAAACCAATCATACAACAAGATTTTGTTCTATTGATACGCTGCCCCGTAGCTGATTCATAGTCATCAAAAACTTGCTTAATGTTACCAGCTGAAACCATATCTGCATTGATGAAAATTGTGATATCATCTGCATATAGGAGTAGGGACGGTGCTATTCCATTACCCCTGGTTTGATAGACTGCAACCTCTTCTCTTAAATCCATATCATAAATTCTTCTACTAAGCATATCCTCAAAAAGATTGAAGAGAAAAGGGGAGAGTGCATTGCCTTGTTTCAGACCCTTCTTCAGCTGAAAGAAACCCGCTGTGATATCTCCAATCGAAACAGTCGTCCACGTATTGGTGAAGAAGCTTAATATAAGCTAGATAGTGTCCGTGGTGAAGCCAAAGGAAGCAAGGATCTTATATAAAATGGCCCAACTGACCCTGTCATAGGCCCTAGACATGTCGTATTTGATCATAGTATTTGGCGCTGGGAACCCATTTTTGATGTCATGGACTATCTCCTTCACTAATCGCACATGATGAGAAATATCTTTGCCTTTTAAGAAAGCCCCTTATGATTCAGAGACGAGGTGAGGCATGAAACTTGCCAATCTGTTATTGAGAACCCTAGCTAGGATTATGAGGGAAACATTTTCTATCGAAATCAGATGGAAATCAGTAGCCAAGAATTCATGAGACTCCTTCTTGGGACAAAGCGCAGTCCTACTACAGAATAGACTGCGATGACAAACCTGACCTTTGAAAAAAACCCTTAGCTAGTTTTAGAAAGTCTTCTTTTATAGTATCCCAATCAGCAAGAAAAAAAGGTAGGGTGAAACCATCAGGACTGGGGGTAGAATGCTTCTCCATTTCTTTCACAGTGTCGAATATCTCCATAGCATCAGGGATGGCAGTCATGGTCTGATTGTCATCAAAGGATATTTTATTCGATATAAATGGTAGGAACTCCTGCAGTTTTTCCTCTGAGATCTGATCCATTGATTCATAGAAGCTTCTATAATATGCCGCCGCTGCCTTCGCCATCTGCTCCAGATCAGTCACCATTGAGTTGTCTGGAAGAGTAAGCTTCACAATCACTTTTCTTTTTCTTCTAGATTTCACTACTGCATGATAGAAGGATGTGTTTCTTTCCCCATCTGTGAGCCACTTGATCTTCGCCCTTTCCTTCCACAGGACATCCTCCTGGTCCATAATGTATTGCAGCTCCTTTTCCGCTCGTTTGAGGTTATCATAATTAACTTCTGTAGGATTCTCATCGAAAGCAATCTGGGTGTAGTAAATAACGTCCTCGAGATCAGCCTTCTTTTGAGATATATTCCCAAACTGCTCTTTGTTCCAGGAGGAGAGGGCCGCCTTGACCTTCTTGAGCTTTTGATATAACACAAAAGATGGATGTCCCACCACCTCATCTTCCCATTCTCTCTGGATGATAGCTAAGCAA
Organism: Alisma plantago-aquatica; assembly: GCA_963693085.1. NCBI lineage: Eukaryota > Viridiplantae > Streptophyta > Magnoliopsida > Alismatales > Alismataceae > Alisma > Alisma plantago-aquatica. The sequence goes on from OY856415.1 coordinate 429,994,559, forward strand.
GCTGGATATTGCAACCAAACCTCAAGGAAAGAGAAGTGGGATGTTCTCTTGCTGATGCTCCTCGTACTCAGAGTTATGAGGAGGGGGCAGTGGTCTGAGACCCGATACCTGGTAAGGTGCTTCATCTTAGTATTTGGTCTCAAAGACTTCCAAGATTCATTTACAAGTCCCCGATCAATCCTTTGCCATATAGTCGGTGTAAGCAACTGTTTATTTACCCAAGTGAAACGACTACCCTCAAAAGGGATTTCGTATAAGCACAAGTTATTGATAAAAGAGTTGAAGTCCATCATCTCTTGTACAGGTGTGTTAGTGCCACCCCTCTTTTCATTCAAAAAATGAATAATATTAAAATCTCCTGGGATCAGCCAACAGGAGTTGCCAATCTCATGGGCAACGACCATGTGATCTTCCCATAATTCCTTTGTATCTATAAAGTTACAGCTAGCATATACTGCAGAGACAAAAAATAAATCTCCATTTGTATCTAGTAATCGGATGGTAAGGTGTTGTTTATGTATTCGAAACACCTGTGGTTGCATAGAGATATCCACATAGAACCAGATTTTACCATCTTCATCATTGTTATCTGCAACCCAATCCAAGCGAACAATGTCGAGAAGCTCATCCGCACGAATCACATGTAGGAAAGGCTCTAATAAGCATACAATCCTCGATCTGTGTTGTCTACATAGACATCCCAGGACTCTCCTAGTGCCATTGTTGGCCACTCCACAGATGTTCCATACAAGGGATGTGTAGTCCATTAAACAAGAAAAACTGCAACAACATCATAACGGAACCCTCACTCATCGGGTAATAGCTCTTCCTTCCACCCTACTGTCGTCTTCAACCGAGATCATGTCTCCCTCAGATCTTCTGAAAGAGATAGGGCTGCCACGTTCTCGGAATCTATGAGTAGATACTGATCTATGCCCCCATATCTCCTGAGAAGGTCTGCTTCGAGAGGTTCTTCTTCTGTATCTCGGCCTTCCACTTCGAAGTCTATAAATGAGCTCTTCATCATCCCTAGATAGGAAATACGAAATTGTCCAATTCCTCATAGGTATCCTGTATCCATCTTTATCTAGCACCAATCTTTTAGCATGTCTTTACTCAGTTTGCTTAGGACTGTGTGCCTCTCGATCTGCTCTCCTTTCATGGTGACGATTAGAAACACCCGCTGAGCGTGGGGGTGAGGCGATGCTGTCCACGCTACCATCATTCATCCTTCTTACTTCATGTTTGAAAGCTTTTGAAGGAATGCCCAACTCATCTGCCGTTTCAGTAGTGGTGACCTATTGCGACCCATAGGGCTACGAGCAACCAGGTGTAGGCGCACAGTTGATCTACAATGACCATATGTGATTGTTATGAACTGAGGTAAATCTTCTTTAAAAGCCTCCACGAGGACCAAAAATCCTAAAAAATCATCATCTCAGCGTTGCCAATCCGATATGTCCACAAGATTGCCAAAAGGTTTAATAAGCTTCACGATATAATCATCATCCCTGCAAACAATGGGAACGTCAACCATCCAGAACCACATAGCCTCTTTACGATCACTTCTCTCCCCATCATGCATGTGTCTGAGGGCCAATTTACACCCATCTACGTTCTCCAATCCTCTATTCATCGCATCTAAAGTGTCCTTAGCATTTCCAAAGAAGGCGATAGCTTTCCTGTCAGCATATCTGTAGATGTCTTTTGCAAGAGGCCATGCTTCATGAAGAACTGGGCTTAGAATCTCCCACTTTAATCTGTCCGACCAAGTAACCTCTAACGCAAATTCCATAGATTTCACTTTGATTTCTCTGGACTCATCGTCAGGTCCTAAATCAACAGCTAGTCTCTTCGGCATATGTTGCGGTGCACCCCTCGCAGGAACTCCATGGAGGGGAGGAAAAGCTTCTATGGATGTGATATCTGACGAAGAAGAAACTGTCCTACGATTACATCTGTGAGCAAGGTGACCCGGTCGTTGGCATATATAACATACCTTTGGACAAAGGCATTGTGATTGCCAATGGACCTTATTCATACATCTGAAGCAGGTATCATGAGGGATACCATACAGCAGAGTCTTCCTCTTGTTTTGTACTCCACCCGCCCAATCATCTTGGATACCATCCTCGTTATCAGCTTGTGGGCCTTGATCCTGTGCAGCAGGCGCAGAGTCATTGTTGCCTTGCACAGGGTTGGAGTCTCCTGCATTCTGATCATTTCCATCTCCAAGGATGTTCCTCACATCTGGTAAAATTATCTCCGGATCGATTGCCGAAGCCACAGAGTCAGATCTTCTCTCAACAACAACTCTATGGGCACGCAAGCCATGATCTGCGGGACGCCACAGCCTTCTCAGGATCGGATTGGTCTTGAGCATGGGAGCATCAAATCTCCGTTGAAGAGTATCGCCGCTCGAAGTTCCACTGGAGGGAGCCACCATGCTAGGGTTCCGGTGCAACAGCACCACTGTGGGGAAGAAGCTATCCCGATCAAAGCCCTTATCTGTCGGGGATCGAACACAGGGTTAAGGAGAGAGATGGTGGATGCCGACGATCAACGTACCCTAGCAGGGGGCCGTCTAGGTGGCGTAAAACCATAGGAAAACCCTAGGGTTGCAACTTTTCATCTCCCATCATCTCGGAGACTCACCAACGCACACCCAGAGTTCTAGAAGGCTAAAGGAAGCGAAACCCCCGTCCAGTGCCCTACCTTGTCCTGCAACAGCCAAAGTATTAGTCACTGGATGGAGTATCACTTATCGGCTTTCTGGGGCTCACCACAAGATCTACCTTGTCCGGTTACAACTGAAGTATCACTTAGGGGTTTCCCAGCAAGAACCTATCCTATAAGATGCTCAAAGAGAAAGCCGCGGTCAGATCTTCGCAAAGGAGGGGGAAGGAGGTGGACTCCGGTCGGCGGAGTGCCAGAACCGGAGGTGGAGGCGGCGTCATCACTCCCGATGCAAAAGGTTGCCGATCTTCTTCCTTGTATCAGGAGCGCAGAAGGCCGCAATGATTATCCAAGAGTTCTCATGGTGAGAAAGATGTAAGGCTGATCGATTGTGACCTCTCGTAGGCGATGTGCCTAACCGGAGAGGGGGAAGGTGGTGGTGCAGCCGCCGAAAATCGCCTCCGGAATCGCCCTCGGGATCGCAACCCTAGCCCCTCTAATTTTTGTCACATGCGAGAAGGTCTAATCTACCTATTTGAATATGAGGAAATTATGGACATAAATGTGATCAAACTATATTGTTTTGGTTATTTAGTACTTATGTGTGACAAATTAGATGTCACACAACTTTTTTGGATTTTGGGGGCGCACTGACTTAGCTGGCTAGAACTATAGCTCGGATGTGTGGCTCATTCTGGGCTGTTAACCCGAAATCCAACTATGGAGACTATGTATCCTACCTTCGGATCTTGCGGGGGTAGATGACCACAGTCACACGCTCACCTTATATCCATGATTCCAAGGCTGATCAACCACTAATGCATGACCCCAACTCTCCGGCAGGGTAGGATCTAGCCAATGACCCATCCGTTGTGCCAAACCATGGAGAGACGACAGTGATAGACCCACACCGCCCACACTGGTTCTCCATATTTTCTCACAACACAAAACCAGTGAGATAGGGTGGGGCAAAGGGCTGAATGAGAGAAGATATCTTGGGGCAAACAAACCTCAAATCTCGTGGAAGCCCAGGAAAAATTCCTTTCTTTGTGAGAAACCCCAGATGAGATACTCCACCTCACCTTGGTCTGAGTGCATGGAGGTGCCAAAAGGGGATGTTTTTTGTCTTCCTCATTGTGTCCTTCCTGTGCTCCCAAGTTCCTACAGACCAGACACAACTCTCAGTCGCTTTAGGTGAAGGCAAAATGGGTTCTATTGTAGATTCCCAATCTTTCCCGACGAGCTCTATTGTTACCTACACCTACTAGACCGAGCCAGGGCTTCGAGGCTAGTAAGCCATCTTGGCCTAGTTGCCTCAGACCCCTAAAGCATCCCGGAGCTTCTGGTAGCAGAAATGTTTAGAAATGAAGGTTGTGACCTCAGACCATTGCTCGCCTGAGTCTCCTCGTGTGGTGGTTCTGCTAAACACATAGAACAAGGTTCTCGTGTTGGTCAGAATAGATGGATCACATAGAAGGGTGAGCCATCGCTCAACCCCGTGGAGGCCAGATGAACCAGTCGACCGAGGACCAAACTCGACCGAGGAGCGCCTAAGGGAGATTGGCCGGCCAGGTCCAATCACAGTCCCCCTTGTCATCCTGTGGGACCCGCCTAAGGTAAATATTTTTCTATGATTCCAGAAAATGATATCAGATTAGAAAATGCTTTATAAATATCTCCCATGGCCCATAAATATGCATAAATTAACCATGGACTCAGAAAAACATTATCTTTATTAATGGATCCTTAGATTAGACCTTTGATGAAAAAATAATGATGATAATTAATATAGATGATAATGCTTCTTTTTGAGATCATATTATTGGTATAATTTGCATATCATGGAAATTAAATCTGGTAAAAATATTACTGAACCTTAGTATAATGTGGAAAAGAAATATGAACTTAGATTTGACTATTATGTCAAAATAATAGGCCATTTCTCATTAAAACCCAATTCCATATTTGTAACCTCATTTTAATTCAGGAAAATAGGCCAATTATTAGAAAAATATGAAAATCATACTAGACCTTTTAATGACATATAGATCAGAATAAAAATACTAGACACCATCCTAACATCACATTGACCTAGGTTTGATCAAAACCCTAATTTGGACCTAAAATATCAAGAATGTATGAACCATGTGTTAATGATGAATAATTGTTATTAATCAGGTCATGGACAAAGTTGTAGATGATCATGGATGTATAAGGAATCTCTGAACTCAGGTATGTGGGCTTTATCTAAGTATAAGACTATTTTTCTTGTGTGCAATAGCTATGCTGTATTGCTTGTCTTTATTTGAGAATATTGCTTGGATGCACTATGATTAAAGTATCTTCTCCATGTCAATAAGAACATCAAAGAATATAGATGGTTTCTAGTTACAAATTAGATATACACACTCTCTCTATGACTCTCTCTCTACATCCTCTCTCTCTTTTCTTCTAAATATATGGTTGGCACATCGGTCCCCATAGCCCAAGGGGTAGGGAAAATGAAGTGTGACATCTCTCTCTCCTCTAAATATAAGGTCGACACTTGGTCCCCATAGCCCAAGGGGTGGGGAAAAATGAAGTGTGACACCACTTAGTAGTACAAACACATCAAAAGACATCTAAAAATATGTGTTTTCATGATTATCACTTTAAACAATGTTTTCTTTTACTCTTTCTTTCTCAAGTTATTTCCAATTATGCAAGCATATTGATATGTATCTTTCTACCCACGTGCACAATACCTTGTGTGTTGATTCATTGTTTCACGTATGTTTTAGGTTTAGAGCTAGCTTGGGATAAAAGATGGGAAGTAAGCAGTTGTCCAGGTTGTACCTATTTTGTTAAGATCTTGTTAGCATACATGTTCATAGACTTGTAAAATTTTCTTCAAATTATGTTAATGTAAGTTTCAAATTTAATTCATGTTGTAACATAAATATGTTGAATGTTGGGAATTCTATGGTGTATGAATTCTAGTTGTATGTTCATGTATGTGTATTATGCTTCCGCATCGCTCTCTGAAACAATTGCCTAATGTTTTTGGATTCGTCCTCTCAGGCCTTCTAAGTCTCGAGATGGAAAAATCCAGGGACATTATAGCTCCTTGCATCATCCTCTCTTATGATGCTAAAGCATTTGAAGCATGTTCAAAAAGTGACATATTGTAATATAACCCCTTATATTGGGTAATTTGCAATTTACACCCAAACTATCATATAATGCACAAACAATTTGCAAATAAGCTCAAACTTGAAATTTAAACTCCAGGAGAGTCTTAATTAATTTTTAAAAGATTAAAACAAGTTTATAAATAACTTACTTAAGCAAAACTTCCATGTTTATGCCATAAACTAGGTCAGGGATGTTACACCTAAAAACATTTGAAACAACCTTATGAGGATCATATAGAGCCCCAATGAACACATACATCCAACTCCATCTAAGTACATGCATCAAAATCATATTAAGTATATTGAACTTAAAAGAATCTTTTCGACATGACCAAGTCTAACAGATAGTTGTAGCATTATTTTATGATAATAATCTAACTAATCAGATAAGGTATACACTTTGACCAATCCCAAATTTAAAACATCTTTAAGAGCATATATAAAAGTCGATCTGTAGATGTTAGTTACTTAAGAATGATTATCCCATTATAGGAGTAACAAGTCAAGATCTTAGCAATTTGAATACATAAATAACAATAACATCATCTTTATGACACCCCACCAGCTGGACTAGGAACACATCCTACCATCCTGAAGTGAAAGTCCACACAAGACATGTCTCCCAAGTAGAACTATTCAAATCATAACTAAAACTATATCATAATAAGAGTGTATATCACATACTAACACAAATTAGAGGTCAATGTTTAATGTAAGATTCGATATTATACAAATAAGAATGATAAATTTCCATAACAAGAAAGATAGACAACAATAGTAGATTTATCAATTAAAAGTAAAAGGAATGTAACAAACACTCAAGTCATATTATGCACGACTTGTCATATTTTATCCATTTGCACTAAAACTATTTGGCTTGTACCTCATATGTTGCTAAACCTGATTCTAATGTCAATGACTCACTATCTCTATCTTAGGGTTTAACTCAACCACCCTAAGATATCAATAATAGACCCTTGTCTACCACATGGCTTCCTAAAGAGGCTCATGTTTTCATCTTGAGTACATGAGATAGGAACAAAAATAACATAATATCATACATAATCAATTCTCACATGTTTGACAATTTTCATTTCATTAGAGTCTATTCATCATGGACATACTCTTCCAAAATAGAGAATTTAGGGCCACAATCACACTAGATGACTCACAGTTACATCTTGGTGGTCTATCCTTTAAGGTCTCGATCCACACTCCATAAAATTCTTCTCATAATTATCTTGTTACTATAAGGAGATCCATTTAATTTCCTCAGTATGGACACTTACAATGTTCATGACACCTAAAAAGACGTATCGTCATTTAACTTGATGTTTAATCCATTTAATTATTTTAAAATGAATTCAAATCATCATTTACCAAGTGTTTGTATTCTTACGCAACTAGAATGATACAAAGCATATTAGGGTTAATAGAAAAGACAATGATTGAAATAAGAATAATAATAAATTTGTAGTTTGCAAAATATATATTTCTTTTCATTTCTACATCATCACATATAAGTCGCTCATTAGTGGGCTTTCAGCCTGAGACATCATCTCATTATCCAACATTTACCCTAAATAGGATTTCTAAAAGTCAATCATTGCATGTTAATTTGATCCCAGTATATTTTGTATTAGTTCATTCCATATCATGGTTTTCATCAAATATTCATAGACACATTAGAACTAGAAACAAAGCATATGTACATCTTGTATCATACATCATGCTCATAATAGGTTTATCATACAACATATACTTATTCCATATAATTTCTATAGATATGAATAAATATCAAAGCTTAAACACACATAACACACTTAGTGCTCCTCGTTTACTATTTACCATTCTTCAGTTAGGGTTGTTATTCAAAAACCATGTGATCTCATTTGAAATATCTCAGAATAGACCTTTCTCCAAATACAAGTATTCTAACATACAATTAAAATCCTAGAATACATTCATATCAATCAATTCACTTCCTTGAACTTTATCTTGTTATTGAGTTAAAATATACTGATATGCATTACTCAATCCCTCATTTGAGAACATTATTCAATATAATCACATATTTCATCATATTAAGGTTAACTAATAATTTTATTCATTTTTCCTTCATTTCATAATAATTACTCATAGATACTTTGTTATCATGTTCATTCTATTCTTTGAATCAATCATTCTAAATTTACTTAAATCATAACATTTCTTTCTCATTGAAACCCATTATAATATGATTTTAGTGTATTTCTATCGGTCAGGCCAAATATAATAAAAGTAAATATATGAAAGGCTTCATCATACTCATTTTATTAGTATTTCACTCATTACTCACCATCACAATTCAATTCACCCTTATACATTTCTTATCTTACATTTAGATACATGCACATCCTTTGAATTTTGATGGCATTTTGGTAATTAAAGAAATCCTTCTATTCCTTATATAACCCTTAGTTTAGGAAGTACAATGTATTACTTTTGCTTTGTCTTACCACTTAGTCTCTTGTCATCTTCTCAACTCATTATTATGTGACTTGTATGAAAGCCTTGCATTCATGTGGGGTTTACTCATCATCCCATAAATTATACTAGATTAGATGCATTATGATTAGTTCATATTAGTAAGACTTATCACCTTCAATTGAAGTAATAGTGCGTAAAATTTATCATATCTTCACCTCTACAACATTATATACAACTTTGAGATTTATCCCTCATGCTCGTGTTAGTACTGAATTTCTAGGATTTTAGGAAGTCAACTTAGTTCAATACATCATAATAACCTATTTGTTCACTAATGTCATCAAGGAGTAAATGGGTTCATTAAGTTTATTCACACACATTGAAGTCCTATATTTCCATTACCACACAATTCATCCATCAATTAGAAATATGAGTTGATTCCTGGTTCATTTGATTCAATCCCTCAACACTAACCCTAGACATGCAATACCTCCATTTCAAACCCTCATACTGGACTTCATGTGCATTTCATATGTAATTATATAAAATATTTTAAAATAAAATGTAGGAAATCATTCTTATTTATTTCAAACATGATTGTAAGCTTGTCAAGTAATTTTACAAGATAACATTTATTAAGCCATTTTAGGTAATATATGTATAAAACAACATACTTCCCTACACATAGGATTATTTTTTCATAGATTGTAAATCAATATATCAGGATTTTAACAACGAAAAATCAATATTATAAAATCTAAATTAGTAGAAATCATTTCTTGAAAAGCTTCTTAATTTATTATCCAATCACATATAAAAACACTCAATGATCTTGTTTAATTCAGTCGGATGCAATTAGACTTTCAACATGATAGCTTAATAGGGAGATAAAACTCACCTCTGGTTCCAGGAACCTTAAAATGTTCCATATTATATGAATTTATAGAAATACATAAGTGGTTTTGATAGAAGAGAAATAAATAAATAAAAAGTGGTTTTGATATTATTCTTTATTCAAGTCAGAGTGGGACGAAATTAAAGACATAATATATAAGATTCAGAAAGAAAAACTATCTAGGGTTGATGAACTTACATGAATTCTCGAGCTTTAGGAAGCTAACACCCTAAATCAAAATTTCTAACAATCTCACCTTCAAAACCCTAGCTCCCCCTCTCTCTCTCTCTATAATTTTATATCTTGGACATGCATGAGAGATTATGGGAGATATTAGGGTGTTATTTGATGATATAGATCAATTGAGTTGCTTTTAACATTTACAAACATGTCCAAAATATATTTTTAGTCTTCTTTTTTTAATTATTTAGGATGGTTGGTTGGCTGAGATTTATTGGTAAGAAACTCAGACAATCCCACACCCTATAGTTACTCAAATATCATCCAAAAATTATGCAAAGTTAATAGGATGCCTGAAATTGAGTTCCCAATCTCTAAATGAAATTTTATCTCGTTTGGATATAACATTAAATATACTAAAATCGAATACCAAACTATTATGTTTCAGCCTGAATGCATGATCGGCTGAGTTTGTCATGGGAAAACTCGATCGAACATGTTAACAAACATTAAAAACTCTAATATTTTGAAGAACACTTATTTTAAGTTATATAAACTATATCCACATTTAATCTAAATCAGAGTTATAGATAAAACATTAAAATATATATCATAGTCTTATGTTCTTATATTGTCAATAATACCAATTTGACCAATTAGGGCGGTCTATATCTCAAACACAAACTATTCAGAACAAGCAATGCTTATATTTCCTCATTAGGTTTAAAAATCATTATCAAATGATTATGATGAATAAAACTTAAAAATTTATCAATCTAGCTAAGCATGCATTCATTTAAGTAAACCCTAATCATACAACTAAGTTGAAAACTAGTATTTATAGAGAGAAAGAGCATGCACGGGTTGATCTGGGTCGCTCATCTCTGGGTCCAACATGATCTTGTGTGGATCAATGGACCAGGTTTGTCAGTCAGACCAATGGGAGGTCGAGAAGCAAGATGATGAAGGTGCACGAAAACCTCGATAGGGGGGTGTAAGGCATGAAAGCCTATCAACCGAAATCACCATGTTCCTATGCAGATATCCACAATCTTACATTTCATTATTGGGATTGAGAGAAAAACTCCCAAATCTCCATGGGCGGTAGCCTCCATGCCTACTACTTGGGAGAAGGAGCCCATAAAGGGGGAGCCCTATGGCATCAAAAGGAGGAAAAAGAGAGAGGAAATCAAGGGAAAAAGGTGAGGATGATAAAAGGGGTGTATTAGATGGTTGTCATTGTGGTACAATGGTTGTAGCAGATCTTCTACCAACCAGTGTATAAAGATGGAAGACCACACCAAGACTGTTGGATGGGTGCTAAAATTTATGGTTGTACGGTTCAAGGGCTAGAATCCCTGACTCATGCTTTGAGGATTCTGATTGGTTAGAAAAAATCTCAAAGGATTTTTTACTAGGATCCACCCTCAGCCGGTCTGCTCGATCTAATTAAGACCAAAAAGGGACAACAGTCAATTAAATCAATGATTAACTATGGATGGCCGTAACCTGTGATTTGTAGCTCTATTTGAGGCAATTCCTGCAATGTTGGGTTGTAATTGAATCATGTACAAATGACATACATTATAGATCAAGAAGGGAACAATGAAGAGGTTAAATTTCACTTTTAATGGGTTGATGCATTAAAGTTTGGAACTTAGGTCTAGATTGAAAGTCAATGTCACATATTGGAACATTAGAGAAATGTTACTACAATTAAGCAACAAATCACTCAAAACACAAAAATGAGATCAAAATGAGTGAGACAGTTCATTAAAATAGAAAGATAAAGAGCATGTAGTGGAGATAAAACTTAGGTTGTCACATCCTACCCCCCTTAAAAGAAATTTTTGTCCTCAAAATTCATACAAGATCACAGTCAAATGTCAAAGTTGATATCCATCATGTCTAGGTAACCATCCCTAGATGTCAAGGCAGCCAACGCCATGGGATGCACACTTAGTTTGTTGTCATGTGTTTATAACCACACACCAAACGAAGCTGAAAATCAAGATCCATGTCATTAATTACTCTAATGACATATTAACTATAATTTCATTCCATAAGATAATAACCACACTTTAAATTCATCATAAAGATAAATCACCCACCTTGCTTAGTTTTCCTCAAGGTTCAACAAATCCCAAATTTTGGTTATTACTCTTCATTTAGACCTAAAGTTAAGAAATTTATACATCATGTTTATTCGAACTAAGACCCCAATAACATCATCGTATCAAGTTCATCATTTATAACATATATCTTCATGTTTGGTATTGTTTCATATTAGGTCAAGCTTATAAAACTTACTTATCATACATATATCAAGTTTTTACTTAACTGAGGTATTTTCATACATCATGCATAATTGAAAGGGATAACATTATCATCAATATTGAGGTTTTTTAATTATCTCATTTATGTTTAAAAAAGAGCTTCACAAGCCCAAGTCACTAAATCTAAGACATGTCTATGTCGAGGACAAATTATACAAGACACCAACATCTACTCATATCAATCTTTTATCCAAATTTTAAGAACAAGGGAAACCACCATATTCCTTCACATGGATCCACTAACCAGAGTGTGAGGCTCATCATGAAGATCACACATCATATACTCATCCAAGGGTTTTAGGACATCTCCCTCACCTAGATGGAAAACATACATATATCAAATGCCACTTTCTCTAGGGTTAAATATTTTTATTGGAAATCTAGGGTTAAATATTATCAAAGGAATCACACACAAGGTGACTCATCTTTCATAGTTAGAAGTAGTCTTTCTAGGGAATCATCATTGAGTATTTCATCTCACATATATTTCAACATCTTGATATATTGGAGGTTAGGTACTTTGACCTTCTCGCATGACATGCTTACTCACATCAAGAGTATATACACTTATCAATGTCTCATGCTAGATGCTCTCTTTTGTAAAGATGTAGAGGCCCATGTCGGACAAAACCATATTTCAACACATGCAAAAATAGACACATGGAGTCAGGCCAACCCACAAGTTAAATGTAGCATATCCACAAACCATGCACACCATACATGGTGCTAGACTTAGCTACCGTTGCATGATTAAATTCATCTAATATCACCAAAACATACATGAATCCTCCAACATCAAATTAAATCATCATGAAGCAAAGCCATAGTATCAACATGAACATCAAACTTAGTGCATCTAGGCTACCTACTAGCATATTATTTATCATGGATCTAGACAAAACGAGAGACTACAAATATCCTCTAAACACCAAAATTTAGACAGATGTTTCATCTCTTTCTCTTAGGTTACATGGACACTCACTATCTTTCTGTGTGTGGTAACATTATCATATGTACATATATACTAATACTTGAAATAAGTTTTCTCCAACATTGAAACATGAGATGGAAACCACCTCACTCCTTACAAATGAAATCAAAACCAAAATGATTTAATACACTCATCAGTCAGTTTGGTACCATGGAACCTAGAGAACTAGAAAGAACATGGTGCATAGTTGTGTAGATACCCTAAGAACATACCATGAACATATATTCTCAGTTTCCATGTATAATACTCTCTCTTCTCACCCTCGTGGAACCACAACCAATACCATAGGACATAAAGATGAGAAAAGAAAGGTTTCAAGAATTACACAAGTCTACACCTAGTTCTATAACATCTAGGTTTAACTTGGAGGCTAAGTCAAATTTGGTCCACAAAGGGGAACTTATTAGGTTTCTAGGGTTGAGATACAATTTTGAGTTTAGTTTGTTTTGCATTTGAGCAAATGTTTATTATATCTATTGCTCATTACCTGATACAATGTAGCAAGGAAAAATTAATTACCTCAATCCAAACTCCAAATGACTAGATAGTCAATGGTAAAAGGACCCGAGCATCCATACCTATGATGGTAATATCAAAGCTCAAATGTGGAAAGAATATAAAATTAGCATATATGAATTATTAACTAGATGTATACACCAACATAATCTCAACAGTAACAAGTATTACTATAAAACATGATTTTTTACATAGTTCCAATTACACATTTGAGAGAAAATTATACAGGTCTGGTCCTATACACTAGCCATGATCTTGTAGTAGTTACAAATTGAACACTTTGGGCATAGGCCATCAACTCCCAAGCTATCTCTAAACCTAAAACATACAAGGAAAAAGCATATAAAAACACAAGGTGCTAATAAAAAAGAAGGAAGATACATATATCTAAGGTTTTCCTAATTAAAAAAGATTTGTACAAGTAAATAAACAAGAGTAAAGGAGTTAAGTACTTAGTAAAATGAAAACCCACCATTATACCAACAATATAAGGTATTTGACCAACTGCCCAATTGATGGGATCTATGAGGGTGCTTAAGGCTCAAAGCCATTATCTAACCCTATTTATCAACATGGTCCACCCCAGATTGCCAAAGGAAGTAGTATATTCAACCTTGTGTCCTTTACCTTAGAATATATGCAGATCCACAAGTTTTTCCAAACATGTATCCATATCATGTGTTCAAGTTATAAAATCAATCAGACAAAACATTGAATACAATACTACAATACTATATGGAAATATGTATAAGTAAACAAGCATACATACACATCAAGCTACACATAATAAAACAATAATCATATAATTATTAAATATTTTACTTAATGCAAAGATTCTTAACCTATTTTTGACCATTTAGATCACAATCAAAATTTGACTATGATAAGAACACATGCATGTATTGATTCTCATCACTGACCCTAGATGGCTCCATTTTAGGGATTTGGTCAAGTTAGGTTCAAAGTTGGTTTTTTACATATTTGATGATATTTTATTTATTTCAAGTCCATCATGAAGATATGGTTCTAGTTTCAAGTCATTTTGATGTTCTATTCATTTCTATGATCTTTATGAGGTTTGAGTCACTAATGTACAATTTAAGGCAAAAAGAGTCATAATAAGGCAAACACGGTCCATAATTAGCAAGGTCATGCGATTAAAAAGAAAAGTGATTTAAATCAACAAAGTATGGACATAATAAGCATATAAAAATTTAGGTGGATGTCGCCAAGGTCAAGGCATCATTTGATTATGGTATAATGATTCAATAATATACATGGATTACATTAATGCATATTATGTCTTATAAATCAAACACACTAAAAAGGGTATTATGGGATGATGTTGTGTCATAGAGGGGCACAAAATTACTAACTTCAAGATTATAGTGAGTTTTAAATTTCACTAAGAAGCAAGATGAAAATCTTGATCAAGATTATACATTTAAATTCCAAAGTAACTCACATATGTGCATTCATGACATCCAATAACAAGAAAGGCGATGTTTAAAGATGTGCAAATGGTAGTGGTTTTAGAATTAGGAGGGTAGACGGTAATAAAGACTCACAATTTTCATCATCATGCAATAAATGTAGTCAAACATAGTCAAAGATAGTATCTTCATAAAAATAGGATATCACAAAGAGATTAGGGTTTGAAAATAGGTCCATTGCATAGGCTTGGTCAAATTGATGAATTTGACATATAATTTTGTATTGTTTGGCAATGAGTGAGATAATTTTCATAATATTTTCATTGATAACATTATGGAAATGAGAGGGGGTCCTACTATTTCTTTATTTGATTGATCTAGGCCATTGATGCGCCACTTAGCGGCTGTGATTGTGCCCCGACAACACTATGGGGAATTGGAAGGTTGGGGTGGGTGCCACCCAATTACTTTCTAGTTGTCTGGTTAGCAAGCAGTTGACTATTGATTCACACCCCTTGGACCCACCCATCCCATGGGAGAGAGAGCATGCATGGGTCGATCTAGGTCACCCGTATCTAGCTCCAATGTGGACCTTATGTGGATCAATGGATCAAGTCAATTGCTCCCCATCTCATACTTGTGTGCTTGCACTATACAAGTAGTCCTCCAACAACCCAAGCAACAAGAGGATGGAAGTGCACAACATTCGTGAGGGTTCATAGGGAACAAAAACCTCTAGCTGAAGTCACCTGGTGCCCACGTAACCACCTATAATGTTCATTTCTATTGGGGCGGGGGCTGAGAGAGAAAATCCCACCATTGATACTACTTGATAGAAGGAGGCAATAGAGGGGATCCCTAAGGTGTGAGAAGGAAGGAAACAAGAGGATGAAGAGAGAGGACAATAGAATGGGTGTATTATTTTTTTGAAGGTACCATTCTATTTCATAAGATCAACTCCGAATAAACAAGGTTCATAACATGTCTAGGGAAACTAGATACATCCATGTAGGTTATACACACTCTACTACTAGCTAATTTAGCTATGACATGGGCCACCAAATTAAACTTCCTGCTAACATGATTGAAAGAAACAAAATTAAAAGTACTTGCTAAACATAAAATGCCTCTAAAATGAGGGTGAGATGATCCCTTATGGTCCCTTAGTTCAACAACTTCGAAATAACAATTTGTGAGTCTGACTCAACTTCAATATGCATCCAAGTTTTCTCCTACTTGAGGCCAGCTAGTATAGTTGTGGCTTTGCCTATGGTAGGTTTTGGGTTACATGTCCTTTCTTCCGCCAACAACCCCAGGGGTTCTCCTTTGCACTCGAGATAGATCACCCCTATCCCCATTGTCTTCTACTATGAGAAAGTTGTGACAATGGTCATCTTCATAGTGCCCATCCTTGGTGCCTTCTAGCCGACATTCAACTGTTCTTCCTCCACGCAGATCGATTCTCATCCACCGCTATTGGCCGCCTTGTAGTCTTGCATCAAGGTTGCTTGTTCCTGGATTAGCAAGGTCACCATGAGGGTTGGTTCTAAAATTACTCTATTGTTATGGGGATTCCATATTCCCCACATAATTGATATGGCCATGTCCATCTCCTCTCCTGTGAGTTAGTCATGTAGCAATATTATGACTTCACTAGGATGTGTGACGATCAAGCTCCCAATAAGACCATGTGCATGGCTAGCTTCCCACATCTTTCTAGTTTTGGGACAATTAAATAATATGTGCAATATTGCATCCTTCTCCTCTTTATAGAGTGGGCATATACCATCTATATCATAGTACCTATCTTATAGTCTGGCTTTAGTTTCCAATCCACCAGTGAAAATGTGCCACAAGAAGTGACACATCTTTGGTGGCCATGCTAACTTACAAATGATGTTCCAAACTTCGTCATTTGATTTTCTCTAGCTATGAATGAACTCCCGCTTACCTGGGTGGCTTAACAAGTAAACAATCTTTATAGTGAAGACCCCTTTAGGATCAAGCCACCAGAATGGTATATCTTCTAGAAATTTGAAGCTTAGAGAAGTATAAATAATCTCCAAACAAATGTCAGGAGGAAAGAGGGCACGCATATCATCCATATTCTAGGATCCTACCATTCTATCAATTAATTCAACCACTAGAATTGACATATCCTCATTATGATTGTAGAATTTCTAAAGTGAGACAAACCTATTGTAGACCCATATGTCCTTCCAGATATTAACCTATGCTCTATCACCTATCAATTAATTCAACCACTAGAATTGACATATCCTCATTATGATTGTAGAATTTCTAAAGTGAAACAAACATATTGTAGACCCATATGTCCTTCCAGATATTAACCTATACTCTATGACCTATTCTGCATTGTAATCCTTGTAATACAACTAGTTTTTCTCCCCACAGACTTCTCCAATGTAGCTGGGATTGTGACCTCTCATGGCTTCAAGGATAGATGTTCTAGGGAAGTATCTAACTTTCATAACCCTATATGCTAGAGAGTTCAATTTTTTAAGAGTATCCATACCTACTTCGTAAGGAGGGCTTGGTTAAAAGCGTGCATGTCTCGGAAACCCAAATCTCCTTCCTTCTTTATCTTAGATAACATTTCCCAACATAGACAAGATATTTTTCTTTTTTGTGTCTTTTGATCCCCACCAAAATATGGCTATATTGCTCTAGATATCATCTAAAAACTCACTCAGTATCTGAAAAATTCTCATGATGTAGGATGGGATCGCATGAGCAATGGTGTTGATGAATACTACTTTTCCTAGCATGGACAAAAATTTCTCTTTCCAACATTGTAGTTTCTTCCACACCCTTTATTAAAAAAAATTAAAGGTCAAATTTTTAGATCTCCCCATGGATGTTTGTAGACCCAAATATTTTGCATGTTTGTCTACTTCATGAACATTTAGGACCCCTTTCAGTTCATTTCTAGTTTCCACCTTCACACTTTTACTAAAAGCTACCTCTGTCTTTTGGAGATTTATCTTCTAACCCGATGCCTGTTTATACTGGCTAATAATATTATCTATAATACGACATCAATGATGAGTAGATCTAGGAAAAAGTATGCTATAATCTATGGAAGAAAGGGGAGAGATTCACGACACAAATTTGCTAACTTTAATTTCATGCAAAATATTATTTTCCATGACATTTTTTAGGGAAGTGGAAAAAGTTTCATAACATAAAATAAAAAGGTATGGGGAAATAGGGTCACCCCGACACAATCCTCAGGAAGGAATAGTCTTCTTGGAGCGATCTCCATTCATGGAAAAAGACTGATTGACCATAGATGCACATTCTAGGATTTTTTTCCCTCCAACTGTGATTTTTTATTTTAGATATTTCATTATTTCACTTTGAAATAAGAAAAATTCTATCGATACTAAGGGTATCTAATACCATTCACTCCCCTAGATTTCGAGGCATGTTCCCATAAGAAATGCCCAAGCCACCCATTAATAGTAATGGAACTTCGTGCAAAGTTTCCTCCTATGATATGAGTTACTACCCCTTGATCACTTATAGTACCCCAAACATCTGATTGCATTTTCCAACTGAAATGGAATATTACTTCCAAAATTACATTGTACATCTAGAACAAACCTAAGAAGACATGATCCCAGGTGGATACTTGGCATGTTCCTCTTCTTCTAGGTCCATCACAGGGAAACAAAAACCAATATGATATCATGTAGACCACATTACATATGCTGATGGGGTGAAATTCAGATATTTCTTTTGGCTTCTATACTTCTAAAATTAAGACAATGAAGGTTGAGTTAACTATAACAATATTTTGATCATTTTTCCACCAACCTTTGATGTAATTTTCCATATCCTTATCTAAAATATGCCAAATTTTTTGGAAGAAGATTGACTTCATGGGACATGGTCTTGGAGCTTTGTTAGGATGCATCTGATTTAGAGGTCACCAAATTTCTTCATCTTTAATGTCCTTTTCCAATTGCTAATTCATATATTCAGAAATCTTTCTTTGCACTCCTTGAGTTGCATCCTCCATGCCCCTTGGGTTTGATGTGTTGAAAAGGTCTTTGAAGTAATCCAACACCACTTTCTATATATCTTATTCTTCACATTTCCATATTCCTTATCTGTCTTTTATTCCTGGGATACTGTCCCTTTTTTCCTCTGGGATGCTTTATGATGAAAGTATGAAGTATTCTTATCACCCGCCTTTATTTCATTTACCCTTTCTCTAGCACACCAGTAGATTCATTCTTGCATGTGTCAATATTCCAACTCATAGGCCAGTACCTTGAGCCTTATAAGGACTCCATCATCCAGTTGTCTTTTTGTTCCATTTTTAGTCTTTTCTCTACCTCTTATATTTTCTTTCTAAGATCCCCAAACTTTGTTGCTGCCCATGCTCCCAATTTTTCAACACATGCTTCAAATTTTCTAGGTAGGACCTCCAAAGTGAAGGATCCCCAATGGTCATTTATTGTATCAACACAACCCTCTTCTAAAAATCACATGGGTTCAAAAAAGAAAAACCTTTCCTTCCTCTTTTTTTCAGCTCGCTTTCTATTAGCAATAATGATAAGTGGTGCATGATTTGATTTATACATAAGTAAATGCAACACTTTAGCATTTGTGAACATCTATCTTCATTCAAAGGAGGCAAGGTCTTTGTAAAGTCTCTCTCACAATAGAGTTTCCATGGTGAGCCCACGTTCCAAAGTATATTTGGTTCTTGAGAAACCAAGGTCAACAAACCCACAATCATCAATAGAATCCCTGATGTCCTACATCCACATGTCTATTTTAAGAGGTCCACCCAATTTTTCATCATTAGATATGATCTTGTTGAAGTCCCAAAAGTAAATTATCAACAATAGTTTCTCCCTATGTAGCTTCCTCATAAGGTTCCATGTGTTGAACTTTTATTGTTGTTTAGGCCACCCCTAAAATACCAATGGCTATCCATTAGTGGTCTCATCTTCTTCAGTAAAGAGGCAGTCTACATGATGCTATGAAAAACATAGAATATCCACTTCAATGTCCCTCCACCACATCCCAATCCCTCCTAATTTCCCAACACTAGCTAAGAAAATTCCATCTACAAAGTCACATTTTCTCTTGATCTTTTATAGTTATAATTCTTTCATATTGGTCTCTTAGACAAAGACCAAACTCGGATGTTCTCAACAACACCAACTCTAGAGAGCTTCTAAACCACTGAGTTTGCCCAGCCCCATACCGTTCCAACTTAAGTTTTTCATGGTTGTTCACGGGGTTGGGCTCTGCCAACCCCCAGTATTGAAAGTATTGCATCACCTACCTCTTTATCATCTTATCTAACTCCTATATATGGTTTATTTTTTGTAAAATCTTATTCCACTTGAGATGAATCAATATCCATGACTCTAGAATCTGGTGGATGTGATCTCTTCCCACTGACAAATTCACTATCTTCCCCTTCTGACCCAGGTGCTCTTTCATTTAGGATGACCCATTTTCTCTCAATAGTAGGATTTTTCAGTTTCCTCTTCTATTCTGGTACAATTCCCTTTCCCTTATGTGTCTTCATTTCTCGCATTTGACTCAAATAGTTCTTTTTATGACCTCTAGTACGAACCTTTTTTGCCTCCCATCCCATGGTAAAATTGAATTCTTTGACATGTACAAAACCTTGCAATAGTTTTGTTGCTTGAGCTTCATCAATACCCAGATCATGATTGAGGGTATTGAACAAATTCATTGTGTTAACAAGCGTTGTTTCTTATGCTTCTTCAATGTTCTTCTTTTCCCCTCGATTTGATGCACCCATCTCACTATATCCCTATTTTACCTTCTAAGTATTGATTGTTGTTAGAACATCCTCTACAAAACTCAATCATCAATTTCTAATCTCAATGGTTCTTCTTCCAGGCACTGCCTGATTCTTTGTTGCACTCTTGCTGCAAAGGAATCATGGTTGCTCATTAGGTCAAGGAAGTGACCTCCAGGGGTGTTTGCACTGTGATATTTTCTTTGCATGTCACACTCCTCCTTTGTTTCCTTGCGATTATGGGAATAGGGTTTTTGGTGTGGGTGGTAGTCACCCCGTCTATGAGTTGCGCTTGCTTCCTTGATACTATAGATTCTAGGTTCCTTTTGCTCTCCTCATGGACTTTCCCTTGCTCTACTTTGACATGGTGTGTGAGGGAAGGTGCTCCACTCATGGAACCATGGATAGAGGCCCACGATACTGGAGCCCAACAAGACTTTGCCCTGGTTGCTCGTGGTCTACAATCACCTCAGGTCTGTTGGTGCACGGTCGCCACCCTCCCGAGACCATGATGTGTTTCCCGCCACCACCTCCTGGCTCACAAGGGATAGGGTCATGGGCCTATGGCTGTGACCACTAGATTAGGGGGGCATAGTGCAAGTCCATTGATCTGTTGGTGGTTGCACATGACATGACTTACATGTGGCATGTGCCTCCACACGACTTGTAATGTGATAGAGGCTTCCAAAGCTCTATTGATGGGGATGCTTTGGGAAAAAATACAATGGTGAAGGTGCCAGATCAGTGGGGGATCCTACCACAGATATGATGCACTATTCACACAATGATAAGGAGGAGTATGTAGGGAGCGAGCCTTCTCTGGTGTACGGGGTGCCATTAATGGATGGAGGTAGGAGAAGAAGATGGAGCAGGAGCTAGAAGGCATGAAATGGATGGAAAAGAGAGGGAAATGAAGAGGGATGATAAATGGAGTGAATGGGATTATCAATTGGACTCAAGGGATGGGAATGGCTTGAATTGGGCATTGTAAAAGTGGCCCAAAGGTTGTTGTACTTTCCCTAACACAAGGTAGAACACAACACAAGGCCATTGGATTTGGGTCCATTGTGAACCACATGTCGATCCAAGGACTAGTAGTGTGGGTTTACTGCTGCAAAATGGTACCATCTCATTGATCAAGAGGGAGTGCCATAGATTGATGAGTTGTTTAAGTTAGTTCAAATTTGTATTTCTTAACCATATTGTAAAATTCCTATCTTTTGAACTGTAACTCTGGTTGAGATGAAGTTTTCACCATTGGTTAATGTTTTTCTTCTTCTAATTATTATATTAAATTTTTTCATCCCATGTGATAATGTTCATTTCACTCAATTTTGGAACTTCACTTTGAAAAGTGTAATTGAGTACCTACTATATTCAATATAAAAACAAAGTGACTTTGACTAAAGTCCATCTCATCAACTAAGAATAATTTGACTTCAAAACATCCAATTGAGAATGAGAGATGTTATTGAGTATTATAATAGAAGATATAATGAGTCACGATGACCATTAGTTGGATGACAAAGAAAATTCCATGTTATCATAGTGCACCTTCTGTTCAGGAATCTCATCACCAAGAACTTTTCATGTAAGAATGCTCAACCCAGAGTAGCAGTAGGATGGGTGACCTATGTGAAAGTGACCCTTGACATAGTATGAGTGAGGACAAATCATGCAACTGAGACCAGTGGTGATCCATGGAAACACTCGTCATTCATGAAACTCTACTAGAACCTTCAATGGTGGGATAGGGCTTTACAAAATAGCACCTAAATATATCAAAACATTAACATGAGAATGAATCTATAATTATTTGCATCTAGACTATCATCACTCGTGGTTCTATGCCTCCTTGTGGGTTCATAATAGAGACTCACCCTATTTCTAACACTTTCCCTATTCCTCCATCTTTGTTGACATGTTATGTTTCCCATTTTATACTTGAACCTTCCTATTATATTTCTCTTCATTAACTACTTGGTGTGGATTTTGTGACTGCTAAAATGTCCCCTCAGTTTCTACCACTGGAGCTTCTGTTGTACATCATGAGGGCAATTCATGGAATAGAATCCCTTCCATCCATATGCTTGACACATCAAACCACTGGGACACCAACAATTCCCTCTATGAGTACAACCATATTTGGTTCATATGGAAGTGTTGAACCATAGCTATTTTATTTTGACTTATGTGGACTTTGTCGTAGTTGAAATACTAACATTAGCTTTGCTTTTTGGTTGGTAACCTTTTTCACAAAATGCACTACTTTTTCATTTTCCCATAGTGCATTATGGCTTAGGTAATGCATTGGAAATGGAGGAGCTCTTCAAATTGGATGTGGTCGGGTCTGCCTATCCTTAGTTGAGTGGTAGAATTGAGTCTATACACTTCAGTTTCATGCCTCTTCTGTGATTCAATCTCCTTCATGGCCAAACATTCCCTATCACCTCTTTTAGAAGCACAAACAAAAACATGTAAGTTGAAGTGATATTTGGTGACATCCACCATATATTGCATTTTACGGTTGAGGTTGTATTTATCTAATATTTTCAAAATATGTGTCACAGAGCATGTGGATAGAATCTTATAAAATCTAGGAATAGAAACTCATATTTAGTTACCAACATTGTTCCTTGCTTCAACGTTCCACAATACCATAATTTTCTACCTACGTAGGTACTAGGGTAGTAGCATGACTCAAATAACCTCTTAAACCAAGGCCATGTGATGATCTCTCTGGATCCCTACACATTCTCTAGTTCTACCACTATTTGACACTTCCATCAAGAAGGTATATAACATGCTCAAACTTATTCTCCCCTAGAATACTTATGCCATTCAAAATTATGTCTCAAATAGTCACACATATGATTCATCAGAATTAGTACTCCCAATGATATTAAAACATCTAATATTCCTAAGCTTCTTGTAAGATATTCTAAGATATCTTAGTGAATCCAACTAAGGTGTTGGTGGTCTCATACTACCCTCCATTTGGGTTACGTAAGCCATGATACTTTTATCATTGGCTTGCATCTTAGGATATAACTGAACTATTGTTCCAAGCAGCGAGGTAGAGGTGCTTCCATGTTTTCATCATTTGGTGTAAACTAAATCCTTATATATGCATCTTCTATCACCAAAGTAGGGTATGAGGTGGTAAGGGTTAATCATCAACATGTACGTATAGAGCTATTGGAACACACTAGGACCAAATTACTTGTTCTCAACATGTTCTTCTCTAACACACACCTTTTTCTATTAGGAGAGACAAATATTATGGGTTGTGGTATGAGAAAAAGATTTAACACATGCAATACATGAATTATTGTTCCACTTAACAAAATAAATATGATTATTATTATAGGTCATGAGGTTGTTAAAGAACTAATCCTAAACATCATCACAACATTGAACTAAAAAAGCATTATCAGGCAACATATTATGCATAACAATACAAGTAAAACATTTTAAAATCTAAGTACTTGTATTATCACATATAATAATATCAAAACATATCCATAAACAACACCTTAACAAATATATTAAACAAATACACAATCACATTAAGTTTTACATAGGAATTTACATATCCCCTTACAGTTTTCTCAAAACCCCACTATAGGAACTTTTGTTGCACACACTCAACAAGACTCGGGCTTCACCTGGTCATAAAATCATGTGGCTCTATTATAAGATTAAGTAGTGGGTGACTTAACTTACATATTCATGATCCAATGTCTAAGTGCAAATAAGACATAAGAATAAAGAAACCAAATTTTATATTCATTATTTCTATTTATAGAAGATAACAATTAAAATATTCATTATACAAGTAATGTTTTTAGTTTGGCAATGTACTTGATGGTAAATAAAATATAATGGAAGAAATTATAAATAGAAAAAAAGAAAATCATATAATAATACTAACTTTTCCTTTCTTGATTGTTTATGTAAAACCAAAAAAATTGCACCTCACTAGTAGATATTGTCATGATGTGCTCACATTTACAACTCATTGTCCACACCTTAGGGTTTTTCAGACACACTAAGACAACGAACTTATCTCAAGTCTCTCACATCTCTAGATGAGATATTATATCATCTCTACATTCTCATTCCCATGCCTTGGTACAAAACCCAATTTCACCAAGTATCAGGTATCATGCCACATATCACATCTTTCATGGATCATTTTGCATTTACTAGGATTGGGACCAATTCATTCAATCATTTTTTTTTCAAATAGTATTGTTATGACCTCTCTCCCACATACTTGGATTTCCCTAACTCTTCCAGGATTGGTCTTTACGATAAATCAACTTTATATAATATTTACAAATGTAATCCATTACAGGAATGATATCTTTACCCTTCCCAACATGGACATCACAAAAGGTTTACAGTGTTCATGAAACCTAACTATGTGAGGTTAGATTATCTCCTTTAACATTAATTGTCTTGATATTCTTAGGGAATTGTATACTATAATGTTCTGAATCAGTTCATATGGATTACCATTAGTTTTTTTAAGGATTATTACTGACATATTAAAGCATCATAATAAATCAATCTTCTATGTATTATTTAACAAAAAAGGAATAAAATGTTCAAATAATCTCATTTCAACTTTTTTCATTTAGCATATACTCAAGAACCTTATTCATTTCCATGTTTCATCTCAATTCTGATTCATATTTCAAACCATAAGCATTTCCATCGCTTTTCATCAATATAGTGAAAAAATCAACAAATAACACATAATCAAAGTAAATAGGGAAACAAACATCAGCAAAATTCGTATATAGACATACGTTATCATTCACAATATCAAAAATTTCAAAATGATAAAAAAAAATCCCATTCAATATCCTTGTATATCTAAAATGTCAACTTCACACAAAATGGTGTTGGGAAGTGCATTTGTGATGATTATATATGTAACCATGTAATCACATTTTTGTACATAACATTTGGAAAATAGGTTCCCCTTATGTATGGATTATAAAAACTTCTTAAACCTTCATATTGTAGGTAGATTCTAGCTTTAGGCATCTGGTCTAGTGGAATGAAAAAGATTGGATAAGATAAAGAAGAAGCATCATGAGATTCATATTCATCCTTAGAGGATAACGACTAGAAGGGTATAAAGGAGGGGAGTGGATAATATAAGGATACATAACTAATAAATTACAAGATATTCTATCTCTAAAGGATGGTAGAGGTTATATTGAATTCTAATCTCCTGAAAGAACTTGGTTTATCCCTTGAATCATTCTTCTAGGGTAAATTTCTTTGGATATTGATTTAAGTGGTGAGAAACAAAGATAATGGTCTTATATATTTCACATGAATGAACTTGTGGCTTATTATTATTATCTATTAATATTTTTAACATGTTTTTGTTTACTTTTATGTCGAAAATTCAAGTCGGATGACATTCTAAAAACTCAGCCTAATTGATGGAGCATTATGAGAGTGAACACGCTCTGCGTGTGATGGGGGCACATGAGGAGGATATGGAGGCTATGGACGACAGTCTACCAGACATGGTAGGGGTGGAAAGGGGTCTCTTGAAGACAATAGCCCTAGAGATAACATGCCTATTGATGTCATCTCCCACGACAGTGTGTGTTGAAAAATCCATAACTATTTATGAAGTCATTCATTTGGAGGATGACATAACGATGGATAGGGCCAAGGAATCTGCAAACCCTACATTTCAATGGACTAATTCTAAAAGCCCATTATAGAAGTTTAGATTGGAGTTCTAATATGCAAGATAGTATCTATTAGGTACCAGGAAGTCTTCTATATGGATCATAGTGATGTAACATCTTTACAAGATGATATATCCAAGGATGCTCAGCTTTGTCATGTTCATCACCAATCTGAATCCTCTCTTGAAATGACACCTACTGTAACCGCTTCCATAAAAAGCTTTAGGGATATAACCACCAATAACTTCCACACATTTGGTGAATTCTTGGATGATGTTGCTTCTATGTCTATAAATACCAATGATATTTATTTGGTTCCTTGTGATGATCCACATAAAATATGAATCCTCCTCAGGCTCAGATGATTCTTAATATGTCATGGACCTTTGTTATTGTCCATATTAACTCTATCTGATAGATTTAATTTACTATGGAATATGATTGGACAATGGAAAGTATATGAACTATCGATGGGCAACTTTGTTGTGCAATTCAGTTGTTGATAGCATTATGATAAAACTTTGACAGGAGGACCATGGTCTATACATGGATTTTGCCTTATGATTAGCCAATGGTATTTGAATTTCTTCCAGTGATTGTCTTACCAAAGTACATTTTTGTTTGGATGTATTCTGGATTTTCCGCTGAACCTATATAATCATATTCTATTCCAGTTCATTGGTCAAGTGCTTGGTAGACTGTATAAGGTGAATGACCATACTTATAACTGTACTCGTAGTCAATTTTATGGATTGACTATAGAGATTGACACAGATAAGCCTATTCTTTCAACACTGATCATTGAAAAAATTATCTTTAAAGTGGAGTATAAATCTTTTTTGGTATTATGTCACATTTGTGGTAGGCTAGGTCATCATCAAGGAGATTGCAAGAAAAAACAAATTACAATTGTTAGTAGGCTACATAAAGATAGTAATTATGTAGGCATGAAGTGGATCCTAGAAGAAGGAAAGTGGAAGGTATTTTATGTCTACAATATCCATTCTCATCACTAAGAATGCCCTAATGTTTGATAAAAAATGTTATTATCAATAATGTAGAACTCACATGTACATAACCAACCTTTAGTGTTGGTTATTTAAGTTCTTTAGTGTCAGTTTTTAAGCGAAACCTATGTGGGTTCCGCTAAACGCCCAACCGTTACACGTCGGTTCTCAAACTGACGTCACAACCCTTCGCGCGCCACCGAAAACGTGCCAGCAGGGGGGTATAGGCGTCGGTTATTAGCTTTCCAACCGACGCCATATATCTTCGCGCCACAGAAAGGGCGCCATCTGGGGTACTATTGGTGTCGGTTTAGTAGTGATAACCGACACCATCTCACCAGATGCCACGGCCGTGCTGGCCGGCACGGCCGTGGTGTCTGGCCCGCTGCCATGACCGTGCTGGCCAGCACGGCTTTGGTGTCTGGCCTCATTAGGGAAATCGACATCGGTTACTACTAGGGAAACCGACACTGTAAGCATTTGTCGTCAGTTTTATACAAATAACCGACGCCGATTTTATGTTTTTTTTTCTATCAGTCTGCAGACCTACTGTGGCTGGTCGTAGGATGAGAAACCTGCACTTCAGTTATGAACTGTAGGTTTTATGACATCCATTGATATCAGCCAACAACATGCCACAAACCTACAAAATTAACAACATAAATGTTCACACATTTAGCAACTTGAAGTTCCATTCGATTTTCACACATGTGGAAACATTCATGTAGTAATTTGTAGTTCCATTCATTTTCACATTCACACATGTAGATACATTCATATAGCGACCAACAGTTTCATTCATTTTCACTCAGACACATGTAGAAACATTCACACATATTATAATTCAGAAATTCATTTACAAAATATCATTCTTTAGTCATTATTCGCTATAAACATCCCAATTATATGTTAAAACCCCCACTACTTGTATGGTTGTTGCCCATTCTTCTCTTACTTCATTTAATTCTCCCGTTGTATAGGGAGCATGTACATCTGGTAAGGAATTTCCTATAGCGTGGTCAGTTTTAAACACCTGCAAAGAGAATGATGTATATATATAATTAATGAGCTATAAATAAGAGTGATATATTTCATATTATCTAATGAGACTATATATAATACCTCAGGAATGGTATCGATGTCCACTGTGGCATATTTGATAATCATGTGCATAAATCGCATCACATAGTATGCACATGCCCATCCATTGTCTTGTGTAGCACACTATAAATTGAAACATACAAAATATTTAAAAATACAACTAATTAAGCACTGTTCACATAATTAAATAATATATACATTGCAGTCAGGAACTTACTTCCACGTTTGTCCAAATTATTTGCTAGTTCTTTTTCATGGGGACCTTTCCTCTAGCCTTTTTGAACTCATCTAAACCCCTACATGTTAATGTAACACAGTACATTGCATAATTAAATAGTAATGTAATAACATATGTTAACAGATATGAAAATGAAATATTTCTCACCGGAATAATTCTATTTTCATTTTGTGTCCATATCATGAATTCAATTTAGTCCCCTTAGGATCTAGATAATATACAGTGAACGTCTCGGGGACAATAACTAGTAACTCCCAATGCATAACACTAGAGGTAAAAAAGTTAAAAATTAATAACTCAAAATCCACAATAAAAATGTAATTTTCTTAAGTCCAAATTATAAGCAAAGTAAACTTACTCCACATTGAATGGAGCTATTATCAACGTCTTCTTATTTTTAGAAAAACTTCTAAAAGCATCTCAGCAGTGTTGTTGAACTGACGGGGGATCTTTAGCTACTAGACTAATCAAAGATGGAATCAAAAATCCTACATGTTTGAATGAAAATCTGCACATATCTTGTCTAAGTAGCTGCAAAACATGTATTACGTATGTATTAATAACTAAGAAACGAAATCACCAGATCCTACACAATGTATATGGATGTATAAAGTAGATCTCACCTTATCCATTGGTCTATCACAGATGTATTCAGCCAATCATATCGAAACAACTCCAAAATATCTTGTATAAATAGGTTGCTTTTGTATGATTGACCTGCAACATCCGCATCTATAGAAACAGTTATAGGGCAATTTATATCATGTTCGCCTAACCATATTGCCATACCCCTACAATCAGCACCTAACGGGACAGGTAGGTCCTGTGGAACCCAACTTGGTAATGTAGGAGGTGGAGGTGGAGGCCTAGATGTTGTGGGTGTCTTCTTTTTAACTTATATATATATATATATATATATATATATATATATATTTAGATCAACTGACATCATATACACTGAGAAAGTCATTGTAAAAATCCATAACCTCTCTCACCACATAACCCTCAATAATACTCCCTTCAGGCCGATAATAGTTTCGAACATCACTTTTAAAAATGCTCATGTATCGTTTAAAGGGATACATCTAATGCAAGAAAACTGGTCCCAACATTTTCACTTCCCTAGTCAAGTGGATAACAAGATGTACCATGATATCAAAGAACAACAAAGGAAAATACATCTCAAGCTGACATAGGGTAACAACCACTTCTCTTTGCAAATTATCGAGATTATTAGGGTCAATAACTTTGTTGCACAGACTGTTGAAAAAGAAACAAAGTCTGGTGATTGCAAACCTTACATGCTTCGACAATATAGATCGAATTGCCACATGCAATATTTGTTGCATTAGAGTGTGACAATCATGAGATTTAAGACCTATCAACTTCATATCTTTCATTGATACCAATCTACGAATGTTGGATGAGTAACCCTGTGGCACCTTAACATTTACTAAACATTCACAAAAAGCTTTCTTCTCCTTTCTAGACAATGTGTAACAACCGGGAGGTAAGTATGTTCTCCGATTTCCCATTTCATGTAATTCTATTAATTCTGACCTTATTCCCATTTCACGTAGGTCTAGTCTGGATTTTAGCCCATCTTTAGTATTACCTGGTATATTCAACAAAGTACCAATGACGCTATCATAGACATTTTTCTCAACGTGCATGACATCGATACAATGTTTGACTATCAAAGAACTCCAATAAGGAAGATCCCAAAATATTGACTACTTCTTGAATAAAGATTTGTCACTCCGTGTGGCCATAGTACATTGTGATCTCTTACCAAATTCATTGACAAAGTCTTTTACTCTTTCATAAACAACCTCCCTTGGTATAGGTTTAGGTGCACTCTGTTCCTCATTCAATCCATTGAATGCTTTGTGCTTCCTATGATACATATGGAATTTTGTAAGAAACCTTTGATGACTGAGATATAGAGTCTTACTGCCATGTTTTAGTCTTATTGAATCAATGTTCTCTTCACATATAGGACACACTTTAGTTCCTTTGATACTATATCCAGACAAATTCCCATATGCTGGAAAGTCATTTATAGTGCAAAACAACATAGCACGCAAATGAAATGTCTCTCTTCATAAAGCATAATAGGTCATCACACCTTCACCCCAGAGGTTCAAGATAAACATCGATATCATTTCCAGGTTGTTTAGGGCCCGATATCAACAATGACAACATTACGTTCTTATTTTTCATACACAGCCAGAGAGGAAGATTGTATATAATAAGCATGACTGGCCAAGTGCTATGTTGGCTTCTCAATGTCCCATACGGATTCATCCCATCTATACAAAGCCCAAGTCTTAGATTCCTGACTTTTTCACCAAATTCAGGATACAATAGATCAATCTTCTTCCACTGTGGTGAATGAGACACATGTCATAGGATTCCATCATTATTTTTCTTAACATCTGCATGCCACCTCAAATTCTTCGCATCTATCAAATTGTCAAACAAGCGTTGAAACCGTGATATTATAGGTAGATACCACATCACCTTGGCAGGAGAACCAGTTTTGGACTCCCCCAAAGTCGTCAATTTATACCGTGACGCACCACATTTTGGACAATCTTTCAAATCCACATAGTCCTTTTGAAATAATACACAATCATTCGGGCATGCATGTATCTTCTTGGCATCCATGCCCATTGGGCACAACAATTTCTTTACCCAGTATGTTGAGATTGGCAGCTCATTTCCTTCAGGAAGCATTTCTTTCAACAAAGACAACAATGGCGTGAAGCTTTTGTCACTCCATCTATTGTTAGCTTTCAGCTTATACAATCTCAACATAGTGCTAAGCTTTGTAAACTTAGTACAACCTGTGTATAATGATATCTCATCATCATGCACAATGTTTCTAAAAATGGGAGGTGGATCGGTGTGCTCTACCCCACAACTATCCAACATTGCATCAATGATGTCTACTGGTTCATTCACATCTACGTCATCGGAGGCAATTTCTTCTTCCATACAATCACTGCTATCAACATCCACTGGTTTCGAGTTTGAAATCTCTCCATGCCAGTTCCATTCTGTATAGCCTTGTATAATCCCGTTGCACATGACATGACTTTTGATTTCGTCACCAGTGCTGACTTTCAAGTTGTTACCGCAATGCCTACATGGACAGTAGAACCTATCTCCAGGTTGTTTCCTATGTTCCTCGGCAAATCTAATAAATTGGTCAAGACCAGATCTAAACTCTGGGGTGCAGCGATTGCGAATGGACATCCATGATCTATCCATTATATGATCAAAGAGAAAACAAGTATATATTACAACAACATTAGGGTCTAGGGACATGTGTTGTCATTCTTATATATAATAAATGTGTACCACCTATCCCATTCTTGAAAACCTAATCTCACTAGTAAGTGTATAATGTGTATTGGGTTTTCAAGAAAATTTCGGCAGCATTTCCCTGTTGTTCTCTAAGTACATATGTACTTAGAGAACAAATAGGGAAATGCTGCCGAAATTTTCTTGAAAACCGAATACACATTATACACTTACATCCTAAGTGAGATTAGGTGTTCAAGAATAGTCCCAAACCGGGGACTATCCAAGATTTACTCCTAATGAGTAAATCTTGGATGGGTTTCTAGGCCAACAAATACATGTGTTGTCATTCTATAACATTGATTTCAACATTTAGAGTGTCCATGCATGTTCATCATCAAGATAAATATTACACATAAATTACTATGACCTAGGGATGGAGAGATTCATAATTGATTTCAAAATTTCAAACTAGCTCATGCAATATCATCAATCTACATCATACAATAGGGATTCATGTAGATGTTAGGGTGACACATCACTACAAAATCAAAGATTTAACATTAGGGTTTTAATATCTTACATAGATTGATCACAAGATTTCAGCAATATAGTTAATTCAAGATTATGGTGACATGTGTATTAGGGTTTTAATATCTTAATTCAACATGCATCAAAATTTACAGAATTAGTTCAAGCATTAGTATTCAATTGCTAATGTATATTCTTCTTCCTCCTGCTCCCTCTCATATGGTTGTTGGATTAAAGTAAGGCCACGACCGTGTGGGCTGGCCACGGTCGTGGCTTTGTTGGCTGACCACGGAAGTGCTGGCCAACACGGCCGTGGTCGGCCAACAAAGCCACGACTGTGGCCAGCCCACATGGTCGTGGCCTTACTTTAATCCAACAACCATATGAGAGGGAGCATGAGGAAGAAGAATATACTGGCCATGGTCGTGGCCAGCCCACATGGTCGTGGCCTTGCTTTAATCCACATGTAAGGTGAGGGAGCAGGCCGAGAAGAAGAAGAGGTGGAGGAAGAAGAAGGGCAGCGACATATACCTGGGCAGGAGAGCAGCGACTTGGAGAAGGAGAAATAAACTCGCGAGTAGGAGAAGGAGCAGGCGCCGGGGCTAGCAGGAAGTTGGGTGGCGGAGGTGTCGGAGCTAGCAGGTAGCTGGGTGGCGGCCAGAGATCTAGCAGGTAGAGAAGGCACCCACGCACCGGCTCACAGAGGAGAAGGGACCGCGGCACCCAGAGCAACGAACGGCGGTGGAGCAAGGAACTGAAGGCAGCGATCAGAGGAAGGAACAACGGCAGAGCAAGGAACTGGAGGTGATCGACAGACCTAAGCACGTGCAGAATCGATGTAACAGAGAAGGGGGAAGAGCCTGGCTCGCGCGGGTGCTATTAAGTTAACAATAGGCGTCAGTTATTCAAACAAACTGACACATAAAACTAAAGGTGTCAGTTCTCCTAACAAACTGACACCTATTCTCAATGATAGTCATCAGTTTTAACTAGAAAAAGCCGACGTCTATCTACATATGTCGATTAAAAAAGTATTCTCGATTAATAACCATAGTCGTCGGTTTATTTCCAAAATCGAGGCTCAAAGGGTGTGAAAAATTTCCCGCGAATAGCACGGGAAAACCCATAAGCGTCGGTCATTGTAGTGAAACCGATGACCAAAATGTGCCCAATTTCTATCTTGCGAATAACCTTTAGTCGTCGGTTTATTAGTTAATAACCGACGCCATATGTTAAATTTTGGAGGTAATTTTTTTCACTAGAAATTTTGGATTTGGCGGTTAATTTTAGGCATCAGTTTTTTAATAAGGAACTGACACTGAATAAAAGCAATACTCGTGTCTGGTCACCCTTCCCAGATAGATGTCAATTTATTTTATGAACCGACGCTTTATTGTTTAGGTGTTGGTGTATTTATACAACCGACGCCTTTAAAAGTGACATTATAAGCCATTTCTGTAGTAGTGAGGGTAAAATACCCCCAACTAGCATTCCACGTCTGCATAATCCTACATTAGCAACCGAGTGCCGAAACACTTAATCCATTGTCACATTATTTTTGGGAAAGGAGAGTACATCTAAAATTGTCAATTTTAACTAAGATTTCAACATTTGTATCCTTAATAGTTGAGAGTTTGAGTTGCACATCAACTAATTGCTTGGCTTGGTCATCCAAATTATACTTAGTGTTTTTTAATTGATTGATTCATTTAATTGTGACCACCCATGCTTGAACTAAAAATTTCTTTCTTGGGTGTTTAAGTTGAATTGATGGCTATGAGTATAAACATGTTGATCATGGTTGGCTTGGTCTTCTACACATCTTTCTTTTCATTTGATCTATGCATGAACTTAAAAATTCTTCATTTGTGTTCTACTCTTTTTGCTTGAGGAAAAGAAATGGTTTAAGCTTAGGGGGATTTGATGTCCACAAATCATATCATATTTTGTATCATGTTTGGTCACATATCCATGTTGTTTTGACTCAATTATCACTTTCATTCATGCTAGATTCTATATTTTTAGCTATTCTTACTTGTCTCATGGTTTGGATTGTAGGTACTACATTTTGCAATGAAATGATGAGGCATATATCATATTATCACTTATTGGATCACTCCTCAAGTATCTACATGTTTTGGGGTTCGAAACTGTGCAAATACCTCTTTTTACGGCATGTAAATCAGACCTACACGCTGGAAGTTATGAGCAGAATACACAACAGCCCAGAATAGCCATTGACACGCCGTGTCTTAAAAAGACACATTATGCACCTGGGAGCATCAAGCAGACTGAAAGTTTCTAGAAAATTGCACGGCATGCATTAATTCAGCACACGATGTGCAAAGTGCATTCTGGAGAAGCTGACGAAGGATTTACACGTCGTGTACCGGGAATGCACGCTGTGCGCCTGTCAGTTTCAATAATTTTCAAATACGAGTCCTTTCATTTTAAAAGATGAAAGAACTCTATGGAGCAGTTATCACTGGTCATTTTCGTCCCAGAGCAGGTCGAGAGTAAGGGAGGGTGATTTTGGGTGGAAGAAGGTGGTTTCTTGCCAAAGAACCTGCATTCCTCTCTTCTTCTCCATTTTCTTCTCCGGAGGTGTAGCAAAGCTTCTTCACTCCACAAAGCTTCTCAGGAGGGAAGTTTGTCTAGTTTGGAGCAGATTTAGGAGTGGAATTTTGTCCTTAAGTCATAATTCTATCTTTCTTGGGTTACACCTTGGGTACTTAGCCTTTCCTTCTATAAATCATGTTGAATTCTGAAAATTCTGCACATTTCCTGCTGTACACATTCATGGACGAGTAGTTTCCTTTTCTTGGACATGGGATAGTAGCTCCCATGTCATAGCATGTTTGGAACATGGTAATTTTTTATTAAATACTATGTTGCTTATTTTTCCACCTTGTAAGTACCCGTTTCTTCCTTTCTGCATGTATGGTTGGCCACCTTATGTGTATATTTATGCTCTTTTGCTTTATCTGAGAAGATAGGTGGGAGAGTAAGGAGGTACTCTCTTGGCAACTCCTTTTTTATCATGAGAGTGTAAATTATGGAGTTGAGGAGTAGTTTTGTGATCCAAAATGAAATTCATACATGGGAATGTTGAATTGAGTTAGGATCGATGTACTTGCACTAAGAGGTGAAGTGCAACATACAACTCTCATTTAAAATAAGTGTTTGTATGTTTAAATTTCATGCTCCTATTTTATACTATGATATGTTGGTGAAATCCTAGGTCCAAGATCCTTCCATATCTGAATCTTAACCTTTCTTAAGTGATAATTTACTATTCTTTTTTAAATCTATAATTTAGTTGTTCTAATCCAATCATCTTGTGTACAATGATCTAGATTATTGAAAATCATAACTCTTGTGCCTAACTACACAATGCTCCTTGTGTTGGACCTTGACTACAACTACTCTCGTATACTTTCAGGATATATCTAGTTGAGTAAAAGATCATTTATATGATTGAAACTCATTAGTGTAAACAGCCAACAGTTAACACACTAAGGAACACTTGTCCTCGCAAAAGACCAACATGCATCCACATGCAACCACTTAAACATGATGCAAGACATGGTGATACACTCTAGGTAGTGTCTCTACCACCATGTATTCCCCCATGGTCATGGTCGTGACCATACTAGGGTGCACCTCCCATGGTCGCGACACCACCATCTAGGTCGAGACAAGGTAGCACCATCAACCATAGATCTAGACATCACATACTAGGTCATACATCCCAACCCAAAAACACCCTAGATCTCCTAGGTCATGACTCAACCACATGGAGGAAGTCTCTCGAACATGAAACCCCCCAAAACCAACCTTGGTTGTGACCCAAGGTCGAGATAACATAACCAACTCACACATGGTCAAGGTACTCAACACTCACATCAACCCTAATCACCAACAAGGGTGACGATCCTCAACAAAGGATCAAGCAAGGTTCCCTACTCTTTCTATTTCCTCTAGATGATGTAAAGAAAGATAGAAGACACTCTATAGGTGGTAAATTGCACATCAACCCCTATATTGGGTAAATTTCAACTTGCACCAGAACTAGGAAAAAAGCACAAACAACCTCTAAACAAGCTCAAACTTGAAACTTAAGAACATCACAAGCTCTAATTACATCTTAAGAGATTAGATCAAGGTTCTAAGCACATAACCAAGCCAAATAAAATAGGGTTACCCCAAAACTCATGCCAGGGTCCTTACAGATGGCTCAATGCAGGATATCATAGGGAAATATTAGTGGCACTAACATGCCAATTGGTACCACCAAGACCAAGGTGAGGAACAATCCATGGCCGCCAATGTAATGGCCACAATTTCAATAATCAAACAATATTTAACACTGACATGTAGGTGACCCTCAACATTTTCACCACCAAATTATTTTTGTTCCACAAACATGGGGGTATTTGGTTGTCAATGCTTCATTCAATCAGAAACCTTGGTACTGATGGTGGATATGAGAGCATGCAAATAGGCATCCATATCACTACCACCAATGTTTTACTAACCAATTGCTTCCCAAACTATACAAGAGGTGGAATTCATTTGTTATCATCTCAAATTCAATAAATATTACGTGAGAACCTCTTTAAGATCATCTCCAAGTGCTTCATTGATGATCAACTACTACAATAAGCTCCTGCATTCATATACATTTTCTCCACGTGAGTAGACTGGCATGCCAAGAAGGAGCCTCATCCAAGGCAATTGCCAAACAACTCATCCCCAAGCTAATCTTTCTATGAAGAGTGATGAGAAGAAGAAATTCTATGTCAATCTACAAAAACATGTGTTCAAAGCCACACACTATGGGGACATGGCCATCATTGAGCAACTAGAATTCATCTAATAGTGTGCAATGTGTGTGTCGGACATGGTATGTGACGACCCCAATTTCTATATACTTTCCTTAGTGAAATCCACATATATGTGTGCACTCACATCTACAAATGTCAGAAGGGAAAATATAAGAAATTAAGATAGTCAACTAAAATCATAGAAAAGCCAAGATCAAGTTCACATAATCATTAGATAGCTACACACCACTTCATTCATTGCAAATAAATAAAGTCATTACATGCTAGTAATTGAGAAGGAAGAATGAATAAGTCTATAAGAAAGAAAAATATGATTATTACATAGGATCTATAGCATCCTATTACATAATCTAGAAGAATAAAACTATCCAACTAAAATGAATAAGATATGAAGTGGAGATCTATCTACTATCCTCCATGCTCATTATTTATTGTCTTCTGGTACTTTGAAGTGCATCATATGTTGCTTGTACCTAGAAAATACAAGAAACAAAAACATCAACAAAAGTTGGTAAGTGGAATTAAAGAGCTATACTTTGCTAGTATATTGAAAATATTAAAAAAGAAGAAAGAGAAAGAAACATTATTTAATGGCAAAAAATCAAGTAATCCCAAGTTATTAATCACATTTAAAATGAATATGCATTACTATGGTGGACTAGCACAAACATAAAATAATTGGGCCCTATCCCCGCGTACCTTGTACCATTAGGGATCTCCCTGCGTACCTTGTACCATTAGGGAGGTACTAGTCAACATTGATTCTTTCCCTCTATAATAGGGAGATTAATGAGCACAACTAGTAACTACATTTCATTTTCTCATTCATTTATGCTCTTAAGTGTTCAATGCAGAAAATGAAAATACACATATATCTACATCCAACAATGTACATAAATACATGCAAACAAATACTTATATTTAACATCCAGCAAAAACTAGTCATATAATTATATCCATGTAATTTGAATATCAGAGATTGATTCCCACAAGCCTAATTTAAGAGAGAGTAGATCACCCTGAAATGTGAACAAGGACCTAATATCATCATGGGTTCACATCATTCCATAATAGGTTTCTATTATGGTTTAGGTCATTAAGGGTGTCTTTCTAGGATTGATATGGTTCAAAGGGATCAGAGTTAGATATAGGATTTTTGGGTCGTTCAAACATCCTAAGTGTCATTTAATAGTTAGGATTTGACATAATGTTGCATAAGGTATACACCATCAGAGAGAGAAACTAGAATTAAGGTTTTCCATCCTTATTGAGTCAATTACCCCTATTTGATTAGGGTTTCAAGTCATATGAGGATCAAGTTGGGGTTTCATGGTTTTTCATAAATATTGATCCCTATTCTTATCATTATTTTCTATAGGTTAATTTATAAAGAAATCATTTAAGATCCAAATAAAAGGTGCTTTGATTCTAATGTTTGATTTAGGTCTTTACAATATTTTATACATGTTACTCTTATTTTTCTGAGAACATGTACATTTTATGGGGATTTGTCTGATGCATAAGCTATTTTTAATTTCTTTTACAATATCTAACCAATCAGATAAATTCTTGAAGAAATAATAAAAAAAAAATGAGCTTTGCTTCACGGATCAGGTGAGGGATCCAAATGACTGAATCCTCCCATTGAGCCGCGAGCAGACGCTCATTAGAAGGAAGGGTCAGCATGGTCGAAAGGACGGAAAAGCATAAGAGGTTTGGAATAGAACCCATTGGTAGGCATGGGCAAGGTGGTCAATCCTCCTACTTGATTACTCCCTGCTCGCACGCCATGGTTGCATCAAGGGAATTAGTAGGGGTGAGTTGAGGTGAGGTCTAGGTTCCATGCTGTGTTGAGCGTGGCTAAGGAATGGGTCGAAAGCGCTCGGTGTCGGTGGTTTTGAAGAGATCAAGGCCGTCATCAGTGGTGGTCTGAGCTCTAAGTTCCGATCATAACAGGTGGGGAAAAGAGAAAATGCATTTCAGAGATATACCTACCTTTGGGTTGGATTGAGGGGTCATGAAGCTCGGTGCGAGGTTTGTGAGGCTTGAAGATAGCTCCCCGAGGCTCGACGTGCTCCTGACCTTACCAGCGATGAAGCTTTCGATCTTGGTTGTGGCAGTTTGTTGACCCAAGGCTCTGGGCCTCCGCGGCTCCAACTGAGGGTGGTGATCCTCTCACTGAGGTCCCCCTAATGTTCTACTATGGTCGATTGAAAGGAGGGAGCCACTGGAGTGAGGAGGAAGTCGAGGTTAGGCTAGTTGAGGGTGTTTGAGGTTAGGGAGATAGGGGTGTCTTTCGCTAGAATTAAAGGCGGGAGATGATAAACGGGAAGTTGGCGGGGCTCGTGGGGGTCTTATATAGACACAGGCTGGTCGAGAGAGTGAAGCCCTAAATTGGGCACTGCCTCCAGTGAGAGGCATGGAGAGAGAGAAGTTCATTCTCCCTGAATTGAGGACCTCGAGATATGTGGAAGGGGTTGTTCAATTTGTTTGGTTGCGAGGGAATTGTCCTCCAAATATCTCACCGAGAGAAGGCTAGATTTGGGTGCGAGAGTCGTTTGAAGGAGTCTCTATTTGTTAGAGTCGAGTCCAGGTTGCACGGAAGGTTAGAGACAACCTGAGAGTCATAGGATCTCACACGATCCCCGATCGATAGATCAAATGGTGGGGATTGGGCCCCCTTTAAGTGATATGCGCCCAAAAAGCCAAAAAAAGGTCGTGTGACACTTATTTAGCCAATTAAAATCAAAACTTAGGTCCTAGGTGCACAATGAATGGAATATGTACCCAATTTAAATTGGTCAAATCTCCCAATTGGTTGGCCCAATTGTAATGACATTTTTGGAGTAGCTTAAAGATGTCATGATGTAACTATGGCGTGAAATTGGAGTTAAAATTCGAATGTTGGCTATGTCAATTGACTATATGTCACATTTCATGTAATTGACTTTATATGACACTAGGGATAGTATTATATGAAATTGATGAGCCATTTAATCAAACTAATGAGAAAAAGGTTTAGGGAATTATTGGAATAAACAAAAATTATAGGAGAGAGAGTAATATATATAGAAAAACTCACTTTGTCACATTCTCCCCTCCTTTTTAAGAATTTTGTCCCCAAAATTCAAGCAGCCTAATAAAGATGTGGATATTTCTTCTTGAACCTATTTCCACACCTTTGAAGTGAACTTTGGGTCCCTATTCAAGACAATGGATGCTATAACTCCATGCAAACGTACTATCTCCCGTATGTAGAGGTCGGCCAACTCAGAAACTTTTGCAGTAGTCTTTACTGGGAGAAAATGAGCTGACTTCGTGAGACGATCCACTATGACCCATGCAACGTCATATCCCTTTCTGGTCTTGGGTAATCCCACCACAAAGTCCATGGTGATGTGTTCCCATTTCCATTCCATAATCTCAAGGGGTTGTAGTAGACCTCCTGGTCTCTGATGCTCGACCTTGATTCTTTGGCATGTCAGACACTTGGACATGAAATCGGCAATATCATGCTTCATGCCCCTCCCCAGAACTAATGTTGTAGGTCTTTGTACATCTTCGTCGTGCCTAGATGAACTATGTACTTTGATCCATATGCCTCACTGAGAATCGTTGTCTTTACCATTGACTACTCAGGAACCCACATACGGTTCTTGTATCGAAGACCACCATCAAGACCCACAGACAGATGTGCTTGAGGTTTTGATAGGAGAGAAGAGATCTCTTTAAGATTAGGACTAGCCTTCTGTGCCTCAAGAAGCTCGAAATGCAAGTTGGACGTGATGGAGATGTTATTAACATGCACATGATCAGATAGAAACTGCGGCTTCCATCCTACTAGATCCTCCATATTCTTCCATTCCGGAACAGATAAAGATGCACATACTGCCCTTTTTCTACTAAGGGCATCAGCGTCTACATTTACCTTACCCAGATGATATGAAATAGTGAAATCATAGTCCTTTAGATATTCAATCCATCGGCATAGATGCAAGTTCAAGTCCTTCTGAATCACGATGCACTTCAGACTTTTGTGGTCGGTGAAGATGTCAAATGTTGCCCCATACAAGTAGTGCCTCCAAATTTTGAGAGCATGAATGATTGCATCTAATTCCAAATCATGTGTGGGATAATTAAATTCATTGGGTTTTAGTTTTCTAGAAAAAAATGCCACTACCTTTCCATTCTGTTGCAGGACACATCCTAACCCATTCCTTGAAGCATTGAAGAAAATTACAAACCCTTCGTTGCCAGAGGGTAGGACAAGAACAGGAGCCGACATAAACTTCTGATTTAATTGCTGGAAACTGGACTCACATGCAGCTGACCATATGAAGTGCCCGTCCTTTCGAGTAAGCTTAGTCAAAGGAAGTGCCACTTTGGAGAAATTCAAAATAAAGTGACGATATTATTCAGCTAGACCCAAGAAACTCCAGATTTTAGGAGGATTTTGAGGAGGTTGCTAATCAAGTACAACAGAGACTTTGGCAGGATCAACATATATATTACCTACAGAAATGACATGTCCAAGAAACATGACTTTGTCAATCTAGAATTCACATTTAGAAAGCTTGCCATAGAATTTCTAGGTTCGAAGAATGTCAAGAATTGCTCGTAAGTGTTCTCGGTGATTTTCCATAGAATCAAAATAGATCAAGATATCATCAATGAAGATGACCACAAACTCATCAAGGTAAGGTTGGAAAACTTTGTTAATTAGGTTCATAAATATGCTCGGTGCATTGGTCAACCTGAATGGCATCACTAGAAATTTGTAATGCCCATAACGAGTTCGAAAAGCAGTTTTAGAAATATTAGAATCCTTGATTTTAAGTTGATGGTAGCCAAGATCAATCTTTGAGAAAACTTTAGCAATATGAAGCTGATCAAATAGGTCATCAATATGAGGGAGAGGATACTTCATTTTAATAGTAGCTTGGTTCAACATGCGGTAGTCAATACACATACACATAAAACCGTCTTTCTTTTTGACAAAAAGAATTAGAGAACCCAGGGGGAAACACTAGGATGAATGAAACCTTTATCGAGAAGTTCTTGTAATTGTTACTTCAACTCCATAAGATCAGCAAGATCCATCCTATACGGTGCCCTAGAAATTAGAGTGGTTCCAGGAAGAAGATCTATGGAGAACTCAATGTATCTATTATTAGGCAGCCCAGGAAGCTCCTCCGGAAATACATCATAGAAGTCACGTACCACCTCCAGACTTTCTACAAGCCCGCTACTAGGACTGGTCTCTGAGACTAATGCGAGGAAGACTTTACATCCTTGAGAAATGAGCTTTTTATCTTTAAGAGAGGAGATTATAATATTACTACAGAGTACACTTCCCCTAGGGATTTTTACAGGATAAGAATGAGGTTGAGAGAGGACTACCATCTTGTTTCTACAATCAATGTGAGCATGGTATGTGTATAGACAGTCCATACAAAGTATAATATCAAAGTCTTCCATAGTTAAGACCATGAATTCAAAGGGCATATCATGATTTTCAAATCTAAGAGAGAGGACATCTGTTTTCTATAGGGTTGTGAGTATTTTGCCACTAGGAGTAGACACATCCAGAATATATCCCAAGTCCCTTATATGCAGATGTAATATAGATGCCAAAGTTTGGGAAATAAACATATTTGTAGATCCAGAGTTGAATAAAGCTTTAATAAGATGACCATTTAATAATACAATGCCTATACATGATAATTGAGTTATGAATAATTTGCAAGCTTGAACAAGATATTAAATTATGAAAAGAATTTAGGTTACCTTCACAAAGCTGGTTGGGATTTGCCTTGGCCTCTTCTGCATTCACTACTAATAACCTGCAATTGTGGTGTCCCTGAGGCTTTGGAGCACCTACTGCAGGATTGCCAAAGATGGAGGGAGTGGGGCACTTGGCGACGAAATGGCCCTCCTTCTTGTAGTTATAGCAGACCGGCTTGGTATGGCGGCATACCCCACCATGGAAATGCCCACAAGTCTTGCACTTGGGATGATTCATCCTTGGCTGATACTGGTGGCTTTTCTATCCTCCCTTTGTTGAACCTCCTCGTTTCCTTGATCCCTTATTGTTATGGCCAGGATTGAACTTTCTAGACTTATCTTCCTCAGTTTTGGTTAACCCTAAGTACTCCATGCTGGAAGGTTTCTGCATGCCCTTCTCTCTCTCCCACTTGAGGGCCATGTCTAGGGCTTCATCTATGCTTCTGGGATGGGAGGCTATGACTAGGGTTTTCAGGTGGGTAGAAAGGAAGTCAACATAGAGCTTGGTGAGGAGATCTTTAATTCTGATAGGTGCATAACATTCTAGAAGTCTAAATTTGTGGGTGTAGTCGGCTACTGAAAGGCTGCCCTGCTTAAGCTCCATGTACATCTTCTCCTTCCTCTTCCTCTCAGCTATGGACATAAAATGATCAGTGAAGAGGGTTTTGAAAGATTCCCACCCCATATTATCTATTTCTTCTCTCCTATTCCCGTCATAGTTCTCCCACTAGATGTTTGCCCCTCCCTTAAGCAGATGGTTGGCGAACTTGACCTTCTTTTCAGTGGGTACTTCTAGGGTATGACAATTGTTCTCCACAGAGAGGATCCATGCCTCAACCTTATCCATGACCTCAGGCTGATCTTCCCCCTAGAAGGTATCAGGGTTGAGTTTGATGAAGTCTATCACCGTCACCTCTTTTTTCCTAGAGGAGCTAGGTTCAGGGGTTCCTTTTGTGGAAAGGGTTTCCATAAAGTCTAGAAGGTTTTTCTTATGTTCCTCCCACCTTTCCTTTGTCGTGGTAATGGGATCAGGTACTTCATAGGTTTTAATCTCTTTCCTCTTCTTAGAGGACAATTCCTCAGAGGCCTTTGAGTTGCGAGTCTTAGGAGGCATCCTGAAATTAGGTTGACATATTAGATTAATCACTCAACAATTATTTTCATTTTTTTCACATAGTATTGCATTATTCTCCTTTATTAATTATTAATGTTCTTAGTGTTACGATTTTTGGAGGAGTACCCTAAAATCCTTATCAGTCAGTCCTGAAGACTTTCTAAATAGAGAGACTCTTTCCTAACCTTATATCATAAAGGTA
Organism: Alisma plantago-aquatica; assembly: GCA_963693085.1. Lineage (NCBI taxonomy): Eukaryota > Viridiplantae > Streptophyta > Magnoliopsida > Alismatales > Alismataceae > Alisma > Alisma plantago-aquatica. The sequence goes on from OY856415.1 coordinate 430,038,899, forward strand.
AGGGGGGAATTATTCAAAATGGAGATAAGAGGGAAATTTTTCCTATAGATTAGATGAGAGGGAATTTCTATAGATGAGAAGGATCCTAATTAAGGTATGCCCAAGAAGTAGTGAACATTTAGGATATTGTCCAGGTAGACTTACACTATCATATAGGTAGCCTCATGATTGCCAAGCAAAGTGGCTCGAAGACTTTAGCCAGACCCATGAAAGATGCTATTGTAGTCACCTCAACCCTTCACATCCCTAACTCAAGGACTACCCTAGACTCATAATAGGGTGAATGAAGTTCACATGACTATGATGTGGGAACATTAGCTCTGATACCAACTGTGATGACCTCAATTTCTATATACTTTCCTTAGTGACATCCACATATATGCGTGCACTCATATCTATAAATGTCAGAAGGGAAAATATAAGAAATTAAGATAGTCAACTAAAATTAGAGAAAAGCCAAGATCAAGTCCACATCATCATTAGATAGTCGCACAACACTTCATTGATTGAGAATAAATAAAATCATTACATACTAGTAATTGAGAAGGAAGAATGAATAAGTCTATGAGAAAAAAAATTGATTATTACATAAGATCTATAACTTCCTATTACATCATCTAGAAGAATAAAACTATCTAACTAAAATGAATAAGATATGAAGTGGAGCTCTATCTACTATCCTCCATGATCATTATTTATTGGCTTCTGGTACTTTGAAGTGCATCATATGTTGCTTGTACCTAGAAAATATGAGAAACAAAAACATCAACAAAAGTTGGTACGTGGAATTAAAGGGCTATACTATGCTGGTATATTGAAAATATTTGAAAAAGAAGAGAAGGAAACATTATTTAATGGAGGAAAATTAGGTAATCCCAAGTTATTAATCACATTTCAAATGAATATGCATTACTATGGTGGACTAGCACAAACATAAATTAATTGGGCCCTATCCTCGCGTACCTTGTACCATTAGGGATCTCCCTGCGTACCTTGTACCAGTAGGGAGGTACTAGTCAACATTAATTCTTTTCCTCTATAATAGGGAGATTAATGAGCACCACTAATAACTACATTTCATTTTCTCATTCATTTATGTTCTTAAATGTTCAATTCGGAAAATGACAATACACATATATCTACATCCAACAATGTACTTAAATACATGAAAGAAAATACATATATTGAACATACAGCAAAAACTAGTCATATAATTATATCCACGTACCTTGAATCTCAGAGATTGATTACCACAAGCCTAATTTAATAGAGAGTCAATCACCCTAAAATGTAAACAAGGACCTAATATCATCATGGGTTCACATCATTCCATAATAGGGTTTCTATTATGGTTTAGGTCATTAAGGGTGTCTTTCTAGGATTCATATGGTTCAAAGGGATCAGAGTTAGATTTAGGGTTTTTGGGTCGTTCAAACATCCTAAGTGTCATTTAATAGTTAGGATTTGACATAATGTTGCATAACGTATACATCATGAGAGAGAGAAGCTAGAATTTAGGTTTTCCATCCTTATTGAGTCAATTACCCCTATTTGATTAGGATTCTATGAGGATCGGGTTGGGGTTTCATGGTTTTTCATAAATATTGATCCCTATTTTTATCATTATTTTCTATAAGTTAATTTATAAAGAAATCATTTAAGATCCAAAAGAAAGGTGCTTCGATTCTAATGTTGGAATTAGGTCTTTACAATATTTTATACAGGTTCCTCTTATTTTTTTGAGAACATGGATATTTTATGGGGATTTTTATGATATGAGAGCTATTTTTAATTGATTTTACAAGATATGACCAATCAGATAAATTCTTGAAGAAATAAATGAAAAAAAGTGAGCTCTGCGTCGTGAATCAGGTGAGGGATCCGACTGACCGGATCCTCCCACTGACCCATGAGTAGACGCTCGTTAGAAGGAAGGGTCAGCATGGGCAAAAGGATGGAAAAGCCCAAGAGGTTTGGAATAGAACCCATTGGCGGGCATTGGCAAGGTGCGCAATCCACCTACTTGATTGCACCCTGCTCGTGTACCATGGCTACAGTGAGGGAATCAGTAGGGGCGAGTTGAGGTGAGGTCTAGGTTCCATGTTGTGTTGAGCATAGCTGAGAAATGGGTCAAGAGTGTGGGGTCTTAGTGGTTGTGAAGAGATCAAGGTCGTTGGTAGTGGTTGTCTGAGCTCTAAGTTCCGATCAAAATAGGTGGGGAAAAGAGAAAGTGTGTTTTGGAGATGTACCTACCTTCGGGTTGGATTGAGGGGTCACGAAGCTTGGTGCGAGGTTCGTGAGGCTCGGCGATAGCTCCCCGAGGCTCGACGTGCTCCTGACCTTGCCAACGATGAAGCTTTCGAACTTGGTTCTGGTGGCTTATCGACCCAAGGCTCTAGGCCTCCATGGCTCCAACTAAGGGTGGTGATCCTCTCACTGAGGTCCCCCAAATGTACTACTATGGTCGATTGAATGGATGGAGCCACTGGAGTGAGGAGGAAGTCGAGGTCAGGCGAGTTGAGGGTGTTCGAGGTCGAGGAGATAGGGGTGTCTTTTGCTAGAATTAAAGGTGGTATATGATGAAACAGACGTTAGTGAAGGTTGTTGGGGTCTTATATAGACAAAGGGTGGTCAAGAGAGTGAAGCCCTAAATTGGGTGCCGCCGCTAGTGAGAGACGCAGAGAAAGAGAAGTTCATTCTCCCTGAATCAAGGACCTCAAGCGACGTGGAAGGGGTCATTCAGTTTGTTTGGTTGAGAGGGAACTGTCCTCCAAATATCTCACAGAGAGAAGGAGCGATTCGGGTGTGAGAGTCATTTGAAGGAGTCTCTGTCTGTCGCACAGAAGGTTAGAGACGACATGAGAGTCATCGGATCTCATGCGATCCCTGATCGACAGATCGAACGGCAGGGATTGGGACCCCTTTAAGTGATCCGCGCCCAAAAAGCCAAAAAGGGTTGCGTGACACTTATTTTGCCAATTAAAATCAAAACTTAGGTCCTAGGTCCACAATGAATGGAATATGTACCCAGTTTAAATTGGTCGTATATCCCAATTGGTTGGCCCAATTGTAATGAAATTTTAGGAGTAGCTTAAAGATGTCATGATGTAACTATGGTGTGAAATTGGAATTAAAATTTGAATGTTGGCTATGTCAATTGACTATATGTCGTATTTCATGTAATTGCCTTTATATGATACTAGGGGTAGTACTATATGAAATTAGTCAGCCATTTAATCAAATTAATGAGAAAAAGGTTGAGGGCATTATTGAAATAAACAAAATTATAGGAGAGACATTAATATATATAGAAAAACTCACTCTGTCACATGGTATGACAACAAACCACCCATCATTGAGTGGGAGACTAACATATGTGGAGATCGCCATTGAGATTTTCACTTTTATTAAGGTGTGCTTCCTCGCCTGGCACAACTAGTCCTATGAGTGGAAATTTGATTGGGTCATGTTTCATCTCTACAACACCGACTGCAAGATCTAATTGGAGGTGTTTAATGCCATCTTTGGGTGGACCAACTGAGGTGTGCGATGAAACCCTGATGACTTTGATCATTCCACTACCTGGTGCAAGATGACTTTCCATTCAAATAATTCTAGGGTGATCATACATCACCCCAACATCAGTGACATTGAGCACCCCTTCACCCACCTATTGCATCAATTGCTGACAAAAATGTTGTTTATTAAATCTGAATAGGGAGAAGGGAAGATCCAAGCTACTAAACTCTATGTGTTGTGGACGTTTCTATCACTAGGAAGTGAAAAGGTCAACCGCAACACATTGTTATTAGGTCATGTGTTTTTAGGTGACCAAGAGTGAGAAAAGGAATCTACCCATACATTTTGGTAGTTTTATCACTAGGATTTCCATGCACCTCCATGACTTCTCCCTCTTACATCTAGTAAAGTCGGAGGGGACCCTAAACTTCATACACTTCCGCAATGTGAAGCTCTTCACCAAGCATGAAGGGTCCCTCTACAATCTCTAAGATATTTGAGAGAGCTCTCCCTGATCCCATCTCCAATCTCATCGGTCTCATAACCCTTTGTTGGCTAGATGACAGAATGGGAGGGATTGATAATGATCACACTATAAATGATGATGAGGTGGAGGTCATGGAAATAGCATTTACACTACTAAGGTTGAGAATACACCCTCATCATACTATACAATTCCATTGCACATCCTATTCCAAACCTACTCATCTACATGAGAGACCCTACTCTTTTGAGAAAATATACGACATTCTCAACTCTATTTAGATGGGATAACAGTAGAAGGCCAAAACAACATAGATTACATTACAACATGATGGGATTTTTCAGAATCATGAGCATATCCTCACACACCATCAAGAGATGTCTGCCAATGAGCATCACCTACTAAGAAACCGAGAGAACTTTCAGCATCCTCTATAGCATGCGGAGTAGATTGAGCAACCTCCCTCTAATCCTTATTTGAGTGTTGAAAACTTTTGTACTGACTCACAATCACACTGATGTCAACTAATCCAATCAGTTTTCTAGAACTTTCTATCCAAAAGATGCACACTTTGCACCAGGAACCATACCACTTCCTGAGGCCTGAGTTCATGGTACACCCACTCCACATCTAGATTTGATTTTTGATAATGTAGACATTGCAAAATTCTAGCTTAGGGGTGGGGTATGGAATGAGATCATTATCCTGCATCTTATCTTGCATGTTCTTATTATTTATGCTTTTGACTTTTCCTTAATTTCATGTTTTTTCAATTGAGTCTAATTTTTTTTATGTAATACATATCTATCTAAGTTTCTCACATGTGTCATTTCAGGTCATGTTCAATTTGTACCTCTTAAAAACTGAATTGGCTTGTGTAAGAGTACACCAAATGGGAATTTAGTGGAAAAGTCAATCTAGAGACATATGTGGGGAACTCAACACCTAATTCATCCCTTGACTTTTGAATTGAATATGGTGTGAGTCCAATCTGACCAAGAAATAGAATGACATTTTATGTTATTTCACGAAAAAAAATTTGATCACCCGGGTGCATGAGTTAATAGAAAAAAGATATATAATGTCTAGGATTATTTTACCTCATAGTCACATGATCTCATCCACCATCCTTTCAGTTCATAACCATAACATGATGAATACATAATCAAAACAATTTTTGATTATTGATTGAATTGATAAGATAGGAAGTGTATAGTGTTATTTTTACATCTATAAATAAAAAAACTTTCATGAATAGTTCATTGTTATAAATTATTTTGCACAACAAAAATCTGTATAGTTTGCATAGTTCTTAGTATTTTTCTTAGTGTATTTTGATATTCTTCACATATTCTCTAGATTAAGAGAGAAAAAGGTAGTACATCCTTACTCCTTCTCCAAGTATGTGAATACATAACATATATATCATACATACATTCCTAATGGAAGGGCGAAGAAAAAGAGAAATATAAAGATGAAAAATGATAATGGTAGAAAATTATTAGAAAAAGGAATTATACCATTCTAAAGTGCAAATATGAATATCGTAGAACTCCTTGCATAATAACCTTCCACTTATAGTCATTATTATGACAAGGCATCCACTGCATGCATCATTCCACTAGAAACATTAGGCATTTGGAGACATCAAATTTCATTGAATCCATCATTTAGGCACATCATTTTGTTTTTCTGCATAAATGACTTGGATTATGTGTGAATCTTATTCCATGCCACCCATTCTATCCACTCATTACTCTGAATGGTAGACCACCATAATGATTATTTTCCACATTCATGGATATTTAAGGAACTTCATCCATTTAGATGATATTTTTAAATAGAGAAGTGTAGATAGGAAGATCTTGTGATGCACTCAGTGTCGTTTAGACTTTCTACGATAACTCTTTTCTTCAACTTATTTATGTGTTTCGAGTCTAATTTTAACGTTTTTCCTTTATATAATTGGTCACTAGTAGAGTACATGTTTGCTATGTGGTCATAGACGACTGGTTTGGGTTTGTCAAGTTAAGGGTGGTTAGGATGAGATAGTACACATTGTGGCTTTCTTTGACTGTTTCAACCAATTCCAAAGTAGTGTTGCTCAAGAATGAGATATATTGAATTCTTAGAGGTTTTGATGCACACATTTCAATTTTTTTATAGACCATTTTCGGAAAGTTCATATGAAAAATCTTTATTATTTTCATATTTTATCTACCATATACCAAAATATCATGATAAGATCATATGCATCTATTTTATCTAATTTTAATGCACTTGGTGATAATGATATTTTATAATATCTTGTTGCATTACTTGTTTATTGAAGGAAAACACATAATTGCAGGATTTAGGTACCATTGACATCAATGTTAGTACCACTAACATGGAATATACAATAGGCATATTTACCTAATCATGTCAGTAGAACCAAGATGTGCTTTGAAGGACTGAGACATAGAGTGGGTACTAGCTACAACCAACTCAGTGGTCCCAAAAAAAGGATCAAAATACCTCAAAACAATTTTAGTTCCATCTACTATTAGCTTGGTGATACCTAACCAACCCTGATTGAGTCAAGTATACAAGAAACTAGGTGGCACCTACCTCCAAGTTGTAACTTCATGGTTTCCTTATCAATCATGATTAGAAGCAATAGCATCCAATAGTCTATTGGATAAGTGGTGCTTTTGACTCTTTGGTCAAAACCTAAGAGGTCGTCTGAAAAGAGGATATTAGACATTTTATGAGATACCAGAGATGGAGAAGATAGAGACATGGATCAAGGATCATCCTGGTACCTCCAAGGAGAAAGTTGATGGCCAAAATGTTGTCCAGTTGTATCAATCCTTGTAGGGGATTATACACACACTTGTATTCAAGGTATTTTCTAATTTTTACATTATTCTCCTTCTCTAAATATTCTTGTGATCTCATGTTGAGTATGAGGTGATAATCCCCCTTTTATATAGGACTTGAGAGTAGGATGGTGATTACTTTGTGCATGCTATATATATATATATATATATATATATATATATATATATATATCTTTGCTTCAGATTTTGATAAGGTAGGTTCACTCAATTGTGCATGTTCCTAATTGATCACCATGAACATGAATTAGGTTCTTAATCACTGCAGATGAGGGATTAATAATTGAAAAATCCATTATCATCATAACTAATAATGCACTACAAAATAGGGCTAACAATTGTGAGGTTAAATGTTTAGATGGAAGTCTTATCATTTAATATTTATATTGATACTGTGAAAGTGGGTTAGTAATTAGGATAGACAAAGTATTACACTATGAGAGTGGTTACAACTATCTATATATTCCTATTCAAAGAAACAAAGACAATCTATGTAAAATGAAGAGAACTCATGTATAAATCACACTGTGCTAAAATTGGATTCCTAGAGATTTTATTCTAATAATCTTTTGAACCAGTAATATTTATTTTTTATTTTTAATTCTTCTTATATTAAACCAACTAATTCTTTCTCTAGGCCAAGTTGATCGAGTTGGGTTAGTAGTCTGTAATGGTCCCAATTCCCTGAGATTGACAACTCGGGCCTCTTTGAGTTTTTTTAATATTATGACACATACACTTGTGTATTCACACACACAATTAGGTCATGTCACTGAACCATATTTTTTGAATATATATTTGGATTTAAACACTGATTTTATTGTCACATGGAATCACAATGACGCCCAACATTTTTATCACCTTTATTGCCTTGCAATGACAAGCCTTGATATGGCCAAAAAATAAATCTTTTTGAAAATGAAATAGCCCCTTATACCATCTAGATACACTAAATGTTTGATTAAACAAGTCCCCTCATTACTTGATTACTTAGGGACTTGTCAACATTACTCATTGAAGAAATGAAATGACTCGAGGTTGGGCCCTTTGTGGTAGTGTCCATCTATAAATTAAACTTGTTAAATCCATTTGCATATACACCGAAAACCAATAGAGAACGAGCAAGAGATGTTGTGTGCATTTGTTCTCTTTTTATACTATTCACTACTTTTTTCCACTATGTGTGGCCTCTTATACATTCTTATTTCCTCATAACATCACCACCAACTTCCATCTCACATTCCTTCTTCTTCTACGAGTTGTTCTACTTTTTTCTACATATTGTCCAGATCTTACAATGTATTTGTCAGCAACGGTTGTGGGACAATGTAAGGTTCAAAATTGTCCTCTTACTAGAAACATGAGAAAGTAATTTGGATGGGAAAGGGTAAAGAAATGTTCTCGACAATGTGAACATTCTTAGCTCGTATGATTCCATCAATTAGGGGTGAATAACTTGATCATCCATCCAATACCCCTCACTAATTTGTCTGGGACTCTTCTCTTGAGGAATTAGAGGTTGTTGGATTTGTCCCAGAGGCATTTACTAAGGTTTCTAAACCTGAAACTCTTCTTGAAGCCTCTCTATTGATAGTTAGAGGACTTTACACCATCAGGCTCTAGGGTGATTGAATCTACGATGTAAATTGTTGAGAATCTTGCCTAAAGGAGCGGTGTAGTTTTCCTTCACTAAAGTATTTAGCTCGATGTCCCTTCACACACATGCTCTAATAGTACTTATCTATGTTATTTTTTATTGATGGGTTTACTTTTTGTGTTGCTTTCAAACTTTTGTCAAATAGTAATTAAAAAAATATTTTTCAAAAGATGTAAAGACAAGTGACATGTGTAGTAATTGTTTGATTCTATTAATTCATTCCTAACTATTTGATTCATATAGACCCTAGAATTATGACGACCATAGATTATATAGCAAGCCTTAATGTAGAAAATGTTAAGGGGTTGCAATTCAAATGTTGAAAACAAAATATGATGTTTTGGCATACTCTTTAGGTTTAGTTTCTTTAATAGTCATACTTGAGGATCATGAACAATCATATCATTTGTTTCTAATTATTTTCATTCTCTTATTGCCACATGTAGTTAATTTTATTCTCCATCTTATTCTCCTACCAAAGTTCCTATAGAAACATGTCACCTTTGTCATGTTAGGATCTTGTTTGTCCTCTCTGATGAGGTTCTTGATCTTTGGAAAGCCTTGGATGACAAGTTTAGAATGCAAGATCCTGGTTTTGCAAACTATGCTTCTGTAAAATGGTACGAATATAACATGGTTCATAATAAGCTTATTACAACCCAAATTCTTGAGTACCAAAACCTCATCTCAAGGTCTATTTCTAGTGGTCATAAGCTTAATGAGAATGTGCAAATGGCATGCATTATTGAGAAGATCTTCCATCCTACACGAATTTTGATAAGAATATTTTCCATGGTCATGATGTTTTAAGCATGTCCTATCTTGCAAAGTTCCATAAAATGAATAATATAATAGGTCTTAAGGGTTTCAAGTATAATCACTTTTTCAACCTAGTAAATGATGTCAAACCCAAAAAGAAACCTTATAAGTTCAATCCTAAGTCCAAGTAATCCTTAACAAAAGGGGAACAACCCATTCATCATAAGAAGTCTAATTTCAAGGGCTAGCACATATATTATGCATGTGGCAATCCTGATCATCTTGTAAATTTTTGTAGGGACCATAAGGTTCAAAGTAAGTGGACTCACCGGGCCCCTAAGAATGCAAAATTGAAATAATCCCTCTGTAGACTGATGCATGCCTTTTCAAAAAGGTTGGATACAAGCAGTCCTCCTATTTTGACTGTTTCCCTTTCTTCTCATGATAATTGGTGGATGGAATATCGAGTGGTTCTCACTCCACTAGACCTTTCTTCTTTTTCTAACTATCAGGTAGACAACAATTATGTGATATCTTGGAGATTTGATATTTTCATCAAGTAGATTGTAGGCTATGGACTTGTGGACTTGAAGCTCACATCTAGGGAATACCTCAGACTACATGATGTTTTACATGTTCCTAGTTCCAATAAAAACTAGATAGTGAGGTCCTTGTTATGTTGGATAGTTATTCTTTGTTGAATCAAGATAACAAAGTTTTAATCTCTAGATTTGGTTCTTACATAGATGTTTGGTACACCTATGAAGATTTAGTTAAGCTTATTGTTTCTTCATGTACAATACTCATATCAATTATTATTGTGCTATCACTCTATATGTAACATCACACTATTTTAAGCCTCAGATGAAATGATCTTAAAATTAATGACTGGACTGCCCATATCACCAAGTTCCACCTCCTTTTTAGAGAGCCCATCACTAAGAACTCAACTTGCTCAACCCAGATTACTACTAGGATGAGTGACCTATCGGAAAGTTGAGTCTGTGAATGAGAACAAAGCACATAGTTTAGGCTAGTGGTGGTATGTGGGGATAGTCATCATTCATGAAACTCTACTAGAACCTTGTACAGTGTGCCCAAAAATTACAAATGATATCATAGACAATTCCCTCTAGTAGGTGGGGTCGAAATGGGAATGTGACACCCTAGTCTTGATCTGAGCAGTCTAGGCATGATGGAAACGCTTTGAGTTGAGGGAGCCACCTTTGTACTGGTATCATCCATGCATGTTCGAAAGGGCTATGTGGGTTGATGGATCTACCCATGCATTGGTTGTCGTGAATAAAGGTTTGGTGTGCATGACCATTCTGGGTTTGCACTAAAATGGGGAAGTGACTATGAGGCCATATAGTTCATCTTTGATGAGGACATCAGGATTCTAGTTGGGGGATATTATTATATCCTAGGATTTGAGTCCTCAGATAAAATGATCACAAGAGTGATTGGATTATTCATATCACCAAGGCACACGTTCTTTTTAGAGGGCCCATCACTAAGAGTTGTATAGTTAAGCGTGCTTAGCCTAGAGTAGTACTAGAATGGGTGACTTGTCAGAAAGTTGATCCATAATATAGAATAAAGAATGAAATTGAGGCCATTGGTGGTTTCTAGGGCCAATCTTCATTCATGAAACTCCAGTCTTGGGATGTGGGCTCAGACACTACAAATATTATTAGAACCAATTATCCTCTAGCAGGTGGGGCACACGTGGGTATGTGGCACACTAGTCATTAGCTATGCAGTTTAGGCATGTTGCAAAAGTCCATATGTGTTGATAGAGCCAACCTTGTAATGCTTCCATCCATGCACGTTCAAAAGGGCTATCCAAGTTGATGGATCCACCATTACACTGGTAGCCGTGAATAAGAATTGGGTGTACATGACTGTTCTAGGTTTCCACTAAAATGGGGAAGTGATTATGAGTCCATATATTTGAGCATTGATGATGATATCAAGAGTCTAACTGTGATAGATTGTTACATTTATTGATTGATGCCTCAGCTAGAATGATCTTAAAAGGAATGATTGGGCTACCCATATCACCAAGCGGCACATCCTTTTTTGATATCCCATCACTAAGAACTTTGCAGTTAAGCGTGCTCATCCCAAAGTAGTACTAGGATGGGTGACCTATAGGGAAGTTGATCCCATGTTGTGTTGGAATGATTACAAAGAGAACAATTGAGGCTAGTGGTGGTCTGTGGGGCCAGCCATCATTCATGAAACTCTACTAGATACTTGGGAAGTGGGACCAGACATGACATTATACTTCTATATGTTGTGATGTTTGGCATGTTTGTTTAGGACACGTGAACAAAATTACTATGAAGTGTATGGTTCACATGAAAACTTCCCTAAAACTCCTATCTCTAATGATGTGCAATGTCAAATATGTGTTGAAGCTTAATTGTCTAAGAAACCTTTTAGGTCAACATAAAGGAATACATATTTTCCCAAGCTTGTTCATGTCAATATCCATGACCTAGATAATATTCCTACTTGTAAATGATATGCACTACTTGGTAGTGTATATTGATGAGTTTTCCAAAAATTTTTTTATTTAGTTGTTGAAAATAGAATAGAGCAAATGGAAAAATGTAATCTATAAGTCACAAGTAGAAAACCAAACTGAGAAGAACCTTAAGAGGACTAGAACTGAGAGACAAGGCGGGTATATCTCAAATGAACTTAACCAATCTTAAGGGGAACTTTGCCTTATTTATGTACCCGATGCCCCCATACAACCCACAATCTAATGGTATAGATGTAAGAAAGAACATAAAAGTTGATTTGTAGGGTTAATACAATGTTGGAAAAATATGGTCTATATCAAATAATGTGGGGGGTTCTCTCATAACTTCCAAGTATATATTAAATTATATTCCCTTCAAATGCATAGAGACAACTTCTTACAAACTTTGTTCGAAAGGGATACAATCTTTGAAGTGTCGTAAAGTGGGGGTTGTTGGGCCAAAATTTAAATCGCTAAAACCATGAAGTAGAAGTGTGGTCCCAAAAACCTTGACAATTTTTTCATATGCTATGTTGCAAATATAAGTGCAAATAGATTTCTGGTCATAAAATAGATATCTTTTACAATAGATACTAGAAATTTTATAGGTAGTTGTTGTATACAATGAAAACATCTTTCCTTTCAAAATTTATGTTTCTAGACAAGATAGTGAAGATCCTTTTTCTGTGGAACCTTTACAAGACACTCAAGTTTTAACTCCTAATTCTGACATACATGTAGTTGAACCTGAATGCTTGAACCTTGAATTTATTGAGCCTCCAAGTGACTTCAGATAGGTTAAAAGGGCTAAAGAAACAAAGAAATGGTGGTCCTTCTTATACACCTTTATTGTAGAAGAAGTTCCCAAAACATATGAAAATTGCATGAAAGTCATAGATGTCAGTTTCCGAAAGAAATGTTTTGATAGTAAAATAGAATATGCAATGAACAAGCATACGTAGATCCTAAAAAATCTTCTTCTACTAAGAAAAATCACTTTATTTAAGTAAGTATTTTGAATGAAGTTAAGGGCATGTGGTAGCATCAATAAGTTTAAGACAAACTATTAGACAAAGGTCAAGGTTAATATTATTTCGACACATATGCTCCTGTAATCAAGATATCTCCATCTGTGTCTATTTTTACCTAGTCACGATCCATAAACTTGAATATATAAAATAAGATGAAAAAACTACTTTCCCAAATAATGAACTTGAGGAAGACATCTATATGGATCTACTAGGGGTTTTGTGGTCCAAGGACAAGAACACAAAGTTGCTAGATTTTGAAAATCTTTGTATGGTCTAAAATAAACACCTAAGAATGGAACAAAAAGTTTGATGTAATATTTTTACATTATGGATTTACTACAAATGAATATGATGGTGTATTTATTTTTGTTATCTTGATAATGCATTTGTATTTATTTTCCTATATGTTGAAGCCATCCTAATCTTAGGATGAAATTATTGTTGATACTAAATCTTTTCTTTCTAAGAGTTCTTATGCCAAATATTTAGTCATTGTTTATGTCAATCTTGGTATTAAATTGAGTAGATCTACTTATGGTTATTTTTTTTGTAAGTCTCCCTAACTAGAAAGGTTTTATGTAGATTTGATATGTACCATTTTGTTCCTTTTAGTAGTATGATCCCTATGCATATCTTAAGGCACATAAAGGTAATCATGTAAGTAAAAGTAGATGTGCCCAACTCATTGGATGCTAAATGTACTTAACCAACTATTGTAGACTTGTGATTGTTGATGTTGTTAGTAGGCTAAGTAGGTACACTATTTGTCCTAATGTTTATCAATCAAAGTTTTGATCAGAGCTTTTTAGGTATCTTAAAGGTACATGAGTTAGAATATACATTGCACTAGTTTCCCAGATGTGCAAGGAGTCTATAATGATGTAAATCAGATTACAGAGTATGATGATACATAGACAACTTGTGGTAAGCAATTCTCCTTGGTGGTGCAACATTTTATTGGAAATCGTCCAAGCAATCTGTGCGGGCTAGATCTGCTATTATGTCTAAGTTCATAGCCTGATATTTAGTTGGTTGTTATGTTGACCAGGTTAGAAATTTATTACTTGATTTTTTCATAGTTTGAATGACAATTCCTCCAACCTCAATTCATTGTGACATGAAATCATCCATATACAATTCTAATAAATCTAAAGTTCACCTAGGATAGCACTATATGAGATTGAGGTAGGAAGAGGTGAGAGACTTTATTACCCATGATGTTATATCTCTACAATTTGTTAGACATGTAGTGATCATTGTTGATCCTATTACAAAGGATATAGCTAGGAAAATATTCGTCAGTGCATCAAGGGGGATGGGACTTCTAGACATGAGCTGAACACTATAATTATAACCCTAGCTTTCAAAACTAGAGATCTCGTGAGAAGTTATGATTTATATGTGTTTGGTGGAAGCTCAAAAATAGTATAGGAAGAGATGTGTGCCCCTAATATGTCTTGGTAGAGGAAGATCTTTTCTGTGAATGGGGTCGAGAACATACATTTGCTATGGTGTAGTACCAGATAGTACACTCCTGGAAGATCAACACTATGCTAGTGTAACTCTGGGTTGTGGCTTATGTGAATTGGCCATACTTTCTAGAAAGCTCATGAAACAAATTTCTATCGAGGCCTTAAGGAACGCACCAATAGGAACCAATCCTTATGCCCTCACTATGTGTACATGATTTATTTAAATTCAAATCAGGTATTCTTCTAAATTTCATTGGAATTCATTGTTGGAGGTATATGGTATGTACATCTTCTCAATTTTATATGGGGATATAACTACTAATCCCTAATTTGTTATCAATGAGGCACATTTTAATTACACTCTCCTTTTTTAACCTCTTGGATTCATTTTGGAGTATCAATATTTGATCACATACTACTACATTAATAATTATAGAATTACTACTTTTTAGATATATTGATTTCATGACCCAAATGCCATACCTTGAATGTTTTCTATGTGACTCCACTTTTTCAGCATTTGTGATTGAATATTCATATTTAAAAGTAGAATAACCATATTATAGGCACAAATGTTTTAGTCCTACCATGTAATTTAGGTATTAGTCCTCCTACAATTATTTAATTTTTGACATTGAGGTCTTAGTCCTCCTGCCATGGAATTCAAGTTTTAGAGTTGGTGTCCTACTTTACATTTAGGCTCTAAAATTTAGACTTCCTACCATGGGATTGAGGTTTTCGTCCTATTATCCTACTTTGTATTTAGGCATTGAGGTTTTAGTCCTCCTTTCAGGAACATAGATTTTGATCTTCCTATCATGCTACATGTATTTGGAGTTGAGGTTTTAGTCCTCCTCCTCTTAGTTTGGAATTTATGGGTTCTAAACATTCCTTTTAGATTATGTAGTATTAATTGCAATCAAAATGAACTTCATTATTTCTTTATGTTTGTGTAATTGTTTAAAATAGAAACACTCTTCATAATCATTTAATTGTTCACTTTCTATAAAATGTCTCATTATTATGTTTGTCATTATCTTGTAATAATTTCTCTTCAATTTACCTATATGTACAAAGTCATCTTTTATCTGGAAAAAATTCTTACTTGTGCTTGATCTTCTAATGACCATGTAATGTTTTTCATGCACATAACAATATTTTACTGACATTGACTCTCTTCTTGATTTTATGCTCTCTCGGTGTTGTTCCCACACTACCCAAGTGTAAGGAATTAGAGGAAGGTAACCAAGAAGGATCATGCACCAGGAGCATGGACTCTAAGGTTAGCTTGGGATGGCTAGGTTTCTGTCTGCAACTATTACTTTGTACAAATTTTGTACATTTCTGTTTTATGTTTTCTAACTTTATGGTGAAGAAGAATGTAAAGTTTGGTAATCATGTAATATTTAACCTTTTTGTTGCTGAATAATTATCATGATTTATGTATCATAATTTTATGAAATAAAATAACTCTTATCCTTCATACATTTTAAGTATGTTTGAAGTTACCATAAAATTTATTCTCTATGAGTAAGGAGTGGATCCCTTCTTGTATACCACTCCCAAGACACACCTAGATACAAATTTTATTACAACCTCATTTTTGCATGTGTTTTCATTTATTGAAATATAATAACTTTGTGAATTTGGGATTAAATAAAAAAAAGATTGTAAGATTTGCTTCAAAGGATGAGTTTCCTTGTAAATATTCCTTTGGATAGGAATTTCGTGACACCCATTATTATATTAATCCAATAATGGATATAAAAGAGAAGAAAAGAAGAAAAGTCCAAATATTAAGAAAAATACAAGATAATGAGTATTAAGCAAAGTATTTATAAGAAATACTTGGAAAGTGGCATTAATGGACACAATTGAATAAAATTCATTTGCATATGATTTCTAATAAATGAAATATGAAAAGAGGAAAATGAAATGAAAGATAAAGGGAAATCCTTAAAAAGAATAAGGAAATAAGTAAGATAATAAGAAAATGGATAAGTAAAAGGCAAAGGAATATTTCCCCAAGATGGGATTTCGTGCCTCTTAGGTTCCTTGGGTTCTAATGAATCCAAAGTTGCATAAAGAGTGCAATAAGAAAAGAAGAGATCAATTAAATATTTTCTTTATTAAGAAAGAAATTGAAGACAATGATAAATGTGGGAAATAAGTGGAAAGAGGTAATATTGAGTTATCCTTGATGGATTTTCGTATCCATAAGATTCCTAATGCTAAAAGGAAACAAAATAAAGAAAATAGAGATTAAGAGAGAGGAAATATGCATAAAATATGCCTTATAAGTCCTTGACATGCGTATGATGAAAAAGGGGTTTTCCTTTCGAGTTTTGCTCTCAAATTTCATACAATGGTAGACTAAGTCATAATAGACTTTCTCCTAAAATTTTATTGAAAAATGATTAACGAGGAAGGAGTTATTGATTTTATAAAAACAAAGGGATAATGAATTTATCATGTGATTTAAAATCGGTTTGGGAAACAAGGCCCAGCCCACGCAGGAGTCACGCTCAGTGATGGCCGTTGGATGGTGATCGGATGATCAAGGGATCATCTTCCAGCTCGAGTCAGAAAAGGAAAGATCAGCAAAACCTGTAATCTTCTCACACCCCTCTCTCTCTCTCCTCAGGCCACATTTTGGAAAGATGAGATGCCTAATAGAATCGGGAGACTGAGTCGGTTTGAATCATCCCTGGTTTCCCCTAGTTTCCAGGCATGGGATAGTTTCCCCTAAATGGCCGAATAGCGTCAGACTCCATGCCAACCTCCCTATATATATAGAGGGTTGCACGCCCTCTGCGGAAGCCGAGATCACCCCATTGGGTCCGGACAGAAGGGGACAAGTCAACACGCGGATTGATTGCAAGTAAGATAACGACCTTCACCTCCAACCTGGAGCAGTTCCTCTCCGGAGATGGGGCTCCTCCGTCCCGTTGACTCGAGCCACTTCTAGAGAATCTGAGGGCGCCGATGAGTTCGGAGGGGACCAGAGGAGGTGCGACGGAATCCACGACAGCTGAGGAAGCCTGATGCCCAGAGTCAACCCTGAGGTTGACCGCGGGCAAGCACCAGTTTGCGGACGGAGTTAGACTCATGAGGAAGAAGAAGGGAAGGGGGAGGGAAAGGACCTTGTTTCCCCCGATGTCTGAGAAGGAAGGTAAGGGCAGTTTTGTATTTCACTTTCTTTTAATCACAAAGAGCAGGCGTGCATATCCTTCACCGTTGGATCCTGAGTGGACCAACGGACCACGAATCAAACGGCCATCATTTTTCTAAAGTTAGTAATTAAATCGATAAAAAAGGGTTTTCTTACAAAAATCATAACTCTTGCTAGGAAACTCAGATGGGAAAAGTATATCATGAAAAATGATTAGAAAAATATGAAGAATAAGTTAAAAATGGTTTACCAGCCTAAATCTGTCTCTTTTAACAAAAGTGTATTGTTTTGATGAAAAGGGTGTTAATTTGTAGATAGAAACCCTAATTGTTAATCAAGGATAGATTTAATACTGCAATTAGATTAATTCAAGAGTGGTTAACTTGTTTAATGATAAAGTTAGATTTTAACCTGTTTTGATGATGGAATTGCAAGAATTAGGGTTTTAAACCTAATGTTATAATTAAAACCCTTAGAAACCCTAAAGTGAGGAAAAAAGGGAAGAAAAGATATACTAATATGGAAATTAGGGTTTTTGTGGTCCAAACCTGATCTTAAGGATCTTAATGGAAAATACGACAAGATAATTAGGGTATGATGGATATTTTGATAAAAGTAAAATAAAAGTGTTAAAAAGGAGATGAAACTCTAATTATGGTCAAGACCTTAAAAGGGGCTAGTAACCCTAGAGCACGATTAGGTCTATTAGACTTGGATACCGTGATCCATGATAGAAAATATTGGATGTTTATTTCAGGACTGAATTGTGCTTGCTTTCTTGATTTTAGATTACTTGATTATTTGGATTAATTTTGCATTCAAGACAACTTGACATGTATGTGGTTAATTATGAATAACTGCCTTAGTTTCCCGATAATTTTCCAGATGGTTAATCGCATTGAATGCAAATTATCAGTTTGGATGTTCATACTTGCAAATTATAAAGTCACTATGGTTATCACATTAATAATAGAAGTATGGATTCTCGCACCTACATGCCACCCTGATGGATGATGCCAAAGGTCAGGCCCAGATGGGTAGACCAATGGACACCTCGAGTGGTGACCCCAGGCACCAAGAAGGTGGCCTATGATATTGCATGACTAGTGGGCACCATGAGTGGTGACCCCCAGGCACCAAGCTCGGGATTGAGAAGGTGGCCTTAAGTCATTGGCAAAGGGCACCCTAAGGTGGGTAGGCCAGTGTTAGGGCAAAAGCGGTGGAGAATGTCATACTGAAATGCGTAAATTGGCTTGTTAATTAATTTGATTGTGATTATTAAATTGTTAGCCATATTTGCAAGATTTTGGTTGTTCCCACATACCAGTATGTTTCGATATACTGACCGACGTTTTGTTTGTCGGTGTTTTAGGAACAACAATTGAAAGAACAAACAGTAAAGTGATACATTGCGGAAAAAGAAATAAAGTGCAAGGAGGATTAGATAGAATAATTCAAGACCAGGATAGATAGATTTCCCAGGTTTTCAAAGGTAAGTAAAGTTTTAATTTTATACCAAATTCCAGTAGTTAGTAGAATTTCATAATTATTATTGATTAATTGTTGAACCTTTGATCCTGTTAATTGAATAACGGTTCTGACCTTCGGGTCTCCCTTAATGGGGAGCTACCAGGAGGCAAGGTCGTTACAATTGGTATCAGAGCATAGGTTCCTCACTTAATCCTTAATAATTATTAAATTTTACAAATTCTGTAGAACCTAAGGGAGTTATTAGAGGATTATCTGAAAGACAGGGGTGTCTAGAAAAGGATCACGACCGGGGCTGGCAATATTTTCCTCCGCACCGCTAGTCAGAATATGAGGACTCCCGGATCCGTGTGACTGTCTGGCCAATGTCTTAGGGTATGATTCGAAATAAGATACCTTTAGGACTCTCTCATCTTGTTCATCCCTGCTCAACTCAAATTCTGTTAAGGACCTTAAGGATTAGGGTTTTCTCTCTTCTCCTCATCTTCTTGAGGTATGGGTAAGGTTAATAAGGTCTTAGGAATCCTCCACCAAATTAATGAAAAGCATGTAAATAAGATGTCATGGACATAAGCTTAATAGATTAGGCACAAACTAAATAATAGATACATGCTTAGGTCGTATGACACGTGTTGTGATTGCCCTCAGGAGAGACCTGAGGATAGACCTCCTTGTCAGGAGGATGAGTAAAGAGAGTTAGTCTTGGAGGTAGAGACCTCCATTGAAGGTAGAGACCTAGCACATACTCTAAGGATGATGTTAACCCTAACCCTAAGTGAAGGTTAGAGAGAGAGATAACATGATGAGTTAGATGTCATGGTAGACCAGGTGTTTAGATAGACATGCCTTGGATGCCATGTGAGCCACGAGAAGTTGATAGCTGAGTACCTTGGGCAACCCAACCTTGAGAAGGGTCGTGCATGTTTGAGAAAAGGATAGCTCCTTCATTGATGAGGTTAGTGAAGAACCTATAGAAACCCTATGGGCTTATGCAAGTAGGGGATAGCATGCACCTAGAATTCTTCAGTAGTACGAGTAGTAAGTTAAAACTGAGGCCAGAAGGACAGGATGAATGGCTCATGAGATAAGCATAAGGGGCTATGGATAACCATGAGTAAACATAAGCTTGAGTATAGGCTTCACCCACATAAAGGAATACCTATGAGCTTGATCCTTCATGGAGAGATGACCTCTAGCAGTATGCCTGGATGTGGAGTTAGCTTTAGAGAGAGAGAGTAAGAGGGAACCAAGTAAGAAGGTTGGAAACCTAAAACCTCGAGATGTGAGGAACAGTGGGGAGTCGAGAATGATGCGACCTAAGTGGATGATAGTGGTTGCCCCATGCATGATCCCTAGAGGATGATGATATCTTGGTTGCCCTTAGAGGAACCAAACCCTAGAGAGAGGATGATGCTTATGGTACCTATGTGCTTGTGGTATAGGAGTTTACCTTATGAGATAGGAAGAAGAGTTCCTTAGACCTGGAAAGGCTTGGTAGTAGGTTGTGAGGCCTTATACCTTGTTGGTTGTCCTTGAGGAGGATTCGACCCTAATGTGTTGCTCGAGTAGAAGGATGACATGGAGTGCATGTCATGCCTTATACATGCTTCATTCGTGGTTAAGAGATGGAGCATGCAGTTGGATACCCAAAGGCGAACCTAGGGTTCCTAGGCCTAAGAGGGGAAGCAGTGTACCCAATGCTTATGATGAGATTTGAGTCTCTATAGTTTCGAGCATGGTACTCCTCATGTGTAGAGGAAAGAGAAAAAGTATGATCTAGCATGGTTTAATAGGTGGTTTCCTATGCCTTAGTAGCTGCTGGGTTAGGCATGCTCATGTGAATGCAGACCCTAAACATAAGGATGATTGTGACCTTGTTGTCAAGAGTGGTAGTTTCCTTCCATCCTGGGAGGGGGACCCTTTGGTAGGGTGTATACCAATTTTTCTAGTTTTGAGGTAACCTAAAGAAGTTTCATAGGATCTTGAGAAGCTAAGTGGAAAGTACATGGAATGAGAATGAACCTGTAGACCCACAGATAACCATCTCTAAGTTCATGTGGATGTGTTACCATGGAGGTAATCAGAATGGGGCATGACCAAGGTAGGCAGGTTGCCATGACCCCTATGAAGGGATGAAAGTCAGTCGAGAATGCAGAGAGAGATGGTGAAGGCTTGGTTAAGGTTCTAAGGTTGACATGTACTATAATAGAATCCTAAGTCTGTCCTAGGGTCAGGTAGGGATAAGACCGATGGAAGAAGGAGTTGCCTAATTCCCTAGTTGCACATGACCATAGGGTCGGGAGGTAACAACTATCATTGTCTAAGGGCCATGGGTTAGGAGATTGATCACCTTCATGAACTCATGGGACCCAAAGGGTAGATGAGTAAGGCACTCTCTGATGCATGAGGGAAGAGGGATGACCCCAAAAGTGCCGACTCCCTATAGACCTGGAGGAGATGACCAAGGATTGTGTTTAGACCAAGTAGGTTCGAGACCAGTTTTCCATGGAAGTAAGTGATATCGTGATGTTTGTAGAGACATGTGTGGCTTGTTTCAACTTAGATGTAAAGGTGTACTGGCAAGGTGGGATGTACCATCTCTATTCTTGGAACAGGAAGAACTTTGTATTTGGACTACAGCCAAATGCTTATTTCCTCTTGTTATGGGAGTGAGAGATAGGAAAGTATGCATGCTATACACCAAGGATAAGATGTGAGTTGGAACGTTGCTACAAGGTATGAGGATAGAGATGATAACATACCCTTGTGGAGCAAAGGATACATGAATGGTTTACAAACACTAAGAGTAGTAAGGAGATCATCTTGTGAGGATGTGATACCATGAGCTATCTGGAATTTGCAAGATATGCAAGGTTGAGTTTCATCACCATGAAGAGGAGCTCATAGTTTCTTGATGAAGATAAACTTAGAGATGAGATGATAAGTAGAATACATGGAGGTGTATGTCTTCAACATTACCTAATACTTAAGGATGTGAAGTGGTAATGGATGCTCTGGTTGAGAAATAGCTGCCTAGTTTAGTGGGAAGTTAGAAGAAGTTGAGGTTGTTAGGCTAACCTTAAGATGAGGAAAAGAGATAAGTTTGGCTATCATCCAGATATATCAATAGTGGTTAATCAAGTAAATCATTGTTTGGTTAGCCAGCCTAGTCTGTGATATAATGAAAGGATGGTTGTAGAACCTCAGACGTACTTCTTTGGAAGGGAAAGTGATGAAACCCTGATGAGAGTGGCTTAGGGTTTTCGAGGTATCAAGCTTCAAGAATCATGACACATAAGAGATCATGGTTTTAAGATCACCGAACACCGTGATACTACAAAGATAGTAAGTGATAGTAGTACTTGAGATTCTTAATATGGAGATGCATGTTACAGGTGACCATGCAAGCGAGGGGTGAAGGACGAACACCGGTAACCCAGTGCTTTGACATAGAGGATAAAGAGTCCTCGAGAGGGAATGGGAGTTCACCGCTATGGATGTTGTGGTAAGTCTTCCCTTGAACAAGAAAGATAAAGATGCAATATGGGTTATGGTAGATCGCCTTACCTAGATAACATTTTAAAGAAAGAGTACTGTCACGGGAAAGATTCGGTTGAACTACTTATAAGAGAGAGATGGTTCAACTACACCATGATGTGAGTTCAAAAGTTCTTAGGTATGACCAAGGTTCACTTCCATGGGGTGGAAGTGGATACATGAAGAACTCGATGATAGTACAGTTTATCGCCTCATACTAATGGACAATATGATCTAGACTAGAGGGTCTGATGAGAGCACGTGAGCTCATCCAAGGTGATACATAGAGACAGTTCTTAAGATGTGATGTTAACCACCATAGCCTTTATCGGGATGAAAGAAGTTCTAGAAGGAGGTTGTGTCGGTCACCACTTCATTTAGATGATGTTGGTGAAGGGGGCCTCACGAAGGTCAGAAACAAAACCACAGTGTGTGCAGATGAAGTCACTTTGATCGTGCAATGGCTGAGAGAGAAAGCCCAGAGGTGACATGAGTCGTGAGCTGATGCAAGGCAGACTGACATGTAGTACATTGTAGGAAAGTATGAAAATCCGACCCCTCTAAGCTTCAGCTGAGAAATCTGAGTCCCCGATATATGGGTCCATTTAAGACGGATTGGTGGAGAGGGTTGTGTTTATCCTTACCCCTCAGGATAACATGATGTATAATGTTTTACATGAGTCTGATCTAGAGAACTATGTGAGGTACCCAAGCCATGTGCTGAGCCCCGAACCTATTCAGCTTTTGAGAGGCTGAAATGTCCTGAGTCACCTATGAGGGTATGCTATACCAAGGTAAGAAAGAAATCAGATGGAAAAAATATGAGATGGTGAAGGTTCTTGGGAGGCACCATGGAAAGGGTGAAGCCACATGGGAGCCCTGATGGACATAAGAAAGGCTTATCCTTTTTGTTTGGTTGCTTGAGGGAATTTTGAGGGCAAAATTCCTATAAGAGGGGAAGGATGTTACAAACTCATTTTTGCATGTGTTTTCATTTATTCAAATATAATAACTTTGTGAATTTGGGCTTAAATAAAAAAAAGATTGTAAGCTTTGCTTCAAAGGATGAGTTTCCTTGTAAATATTCCTTTGGATAGGAATTTCGTGACACCCATTATTATATTAATCCAATAATGGATATAAAAGAGAAGAAAAGAAGAAAAGTCCAAATATTAAGAAAAAATACAAGATAATGAGTATTAAGCAAAGTATTTATAAGAAATACTTGGAAAGTGGCATTAATGGACACAATTGAATAAAATTCATTTGCATATGATTTCTAATAAAAGAAATATGAAAAGAGGAAAATGAAATGAAAGATAAAGGGAAATCCTTAAAAAGAATAAGGAAATAAGTAAGATAATAAGAAAATGGATAAGTAAAAGGCAAAGGAATATTTCCCCAAGATGGGATTTCATGCCTGTTGGGTTCCATGGGTTCCAAGGAGTCCAAAGTTGCATAAATAGTGCAATAAGAAAAGAAGAGATCAATTAAATATTTTCTTTATTAAGAAAGAAATTGAAGACAATGATAAATGAGGGAAATAAGTGGAAAGAGGTAAGATTGAGTTATCCTTGATGGATTTTCGTATCCATAAGATTCCTAATGCTAAAAGGAAACAAAATAAAGAAAATAGAGATTAAGAGAGAGGAAATATGCATAAAATATGCCTTATAAGTCCTTGACTTGCATATGATGAAAAAGGGTTTTTCCTTTCGAGTTTTGCTCTCAAATTTCATACAATGGTAGATTAAGTCATAATAGACTTTCTCCTAAAATTTTATTGAAAAATGATTAACGAGGAAGGATTTATTGATTTTATAAAAACAAAGGGATAATCAATTTATCATTTGATTTAAAATCGGTTTGGGAAACAAGGCCCAACCCAGGCAGGAGTCACGCGCAGTGATGGCCATTGGATGGTGATCGGATGATCAAGGGATCATCTTCCAGCTCAAGTCAGAAAAGGAAAGATCAGCAAAACCTGTAATCTTGTCGCACCCCTCTCTCTCTCCTCAGGCCACGTTTTGGAAAGATGAGATGCCCAATAGAATCGGGAGACTGAGTCGGTTTGAATCATCCCTAGTTTCCCCTGGTTTCCAGGTGTGGGACAGTTTCCCCTAAATGGCCGAATAGCGTCAGACTCCATGCCAACCTCCCTATATATATAGAGGGTTGCACGCCCTCTGCGGAAGCCGAGATCACCCCATTGGGTCCGGACGGAAGGGGACAAGTCAGCACACAGATTGATTGCGAGTAAGATGACGACCTTCACCTCCAACCTGGAGCAGTTCCTCGCCGGAGATGGGGCTCCTCTGTCCCGTTGACTCGAGCCACTTCTAGAGAATCTGAGGGCGTCGTTGAGTTCGGAGGGGACCAGAGGAGGTGCAGCGGAATCCACGACGGCTGAGGAAGCCTGATGCCCAAAGTCAACCCTGAGGTTGACCGCAGGCAAGCACCAGTTCGCAGACGGAGTTAGACTCGCGAGGAAGAAGAAGGGAAGGGGGAGGGAAAGGACCTTGTTGCCCCTGATGTCTGAGAAGGAAGGTAAGGGCAGTTTTGTATTTCACTTTCTTTTAATCACAAAGGGCAGGCGCACATATCCTTGACTGTTGGATCCTGAGTGGACCAACGGACCACGAATCAGACGGCCATCGTTTTTCTAAAGTTAGTAATTAAATCGATAAAAAAGGGTTTTCTTACAAAAATCATAACTCTTGCTAGGAAACTCAGATGGGAAAAGTATATACATGAAAAATGATTAGAAAAATATGAGGAATAAGTTAAAAATGGTTTACCAGCCTAAATCTGTCTCTTTTAACAAAAGTGTATTGTTTTGATGAAAAGGGTGTTAATTTGTAGATAGAAACCCTAATTGTTAATCAAGGATAGATTTAATACTGCAATTAGATTAATTCAAGCGTGGTTAACTTGTTTAATGATAAAGTTAGATTTTAACCTGTTTTGATGATGGAATTGCAAGAATTAGGGTTTTAAACCTAATGTTATAATTAAAACCCTTAGAAACCCTAAAGTGAGGAAAAAAGGGAAGAAAAGATATACTAATATGGAAATTAGGGTTTTTGTGGTCCAAACCTGATCTTAAGGATCTTAATGGAAAATACGACAAGATAATTAGGGTATGATGGATATTTTGATAAAAGTAAAATAAAAGTGTTAAAAAGGAGATGAAACTCTAATTATGGTCAAGACCTTAAAAGGGGCTAGTAACCCTAGAGCACGATTAGGTCTATTAGACTTGGATTCCATGATCCATGATAGAAAATATTGGATGTTTATTTCAGGACTGAATTGTGCTTGCTTTCTTGATTTTAGATTACTTGATTATTTGGATTAATTCTGCATTCAAGACAACTTGACATGTATGTGGTTAATTATGAATAACTGCCTTAGTTTCCCGATGATTTTTCAGATGGTTAATCGCATTGAATGCAAATTATCAGTTTGGATGTTCATACTTGCAAATTATAAAGTCACTATGATTATCACATTAATAATAGAAGTATGTATTCTCGCACCTACATGCCACCCCGATGGATGATGCCAAAGGTCATGCCCAGATGGGTAGACGAATGGACAGCTTGAGTGGTGACCCCAGGCACCAAGAAGGTGGACAATGATATTGCATGACTAGTGGGCACCATGAGTGGTGACCCCCAGGGACCAAGCTCGGGATTGAGAAGGTGGCCTTAAGTCATTGGCAAATGGCACCCTAAGGTGGGTAGGCCAGGGTTAGGGCAAAAGCGGTGGAGAATGTCATACTAAAAAGCGTAAATTGGCTTGTTAATTAATTTGATTGTGATTATTAAATTGTTAGCCATATTTGCAAGATTTTGGTTGTTCCCACATACCAGTATGTTTCGATATACTGACCAACATTTTGTTTGTCGGCGTTTTAGGAACAACAATTGAAAGAACAAACAATAAAGTGACACATTGCGGAAAAAGAAATAAAGTGCAAGGAGGATTAGATAGAATAATTCAAGACCACGATAGATAGATTTCCCAGGTTTTCAAAGGTAAGTAAAGTTTTAATTTTATACCAAATTCCAGTTAGTTAGTAGAATTTCATAATTATTATTGATTAATTGTTGAACCTTTGATCCTATTAATTGAATAACGATTCTGACCTTCGGGTCTCCCTTAATGGTGCGCTACCGGGAGGCGGGGTCGTTATAAATTTAAAGGACAAGTCCTGAAATCTCCACCTTACAAGTCTTAGGTATACTACTACTACTCATATTGGATCCCCTCAATCTATACGAGGACAAAAATTGTAGGGGAACAACAAACTTTAACCTACAAAAAGCCATGTCATACTTGGTTACACAAGTCAGGCATTTCCTCAATATCACTACAACACATGGCCAGTGATGTAAAATTCGAAATTCTTAAGGAACATTGAACTTATAAAATTTTGTGCAACATCCAACTCCATCAAAGCACAAAACAACAGTAATATTGGAATTAGAGCTATTTATTGTATCTAGGTACATGAGATACCATATTCAAACATTTATGTCCATGGAGTTGTACTCCATTTACTCAACATGTGAAGCTCCCACAACCCCACATGTTGAATCCCAAACATCTAATTGTAGGAACCTTATACCAAAACTTGTTCTCCTTCTCGAATAGTCCATACACTGAGAAGAAGTATGATGGCCATGACATACTAAACTAAGTAAATTAGATTATTTATCTTACATAAAGATATTCCATGAAGATAAATGACCACTTTTAAGTCCTAAGTCATTTGTTTCATCTTTAACCTGAGTCAATCACATTGGGCCACATCCTTAATCACTATATCATTCTTAGGTTCTTGAACTAAATAGGGTGTCACTCAACAGTACTGAAATTCCAATCACATCAATTTCATTCGATACCTCTTCCCATTTGATATCTCATTTTGCACTTGTACTACAGATTCAAGATATGATTATATATAATAACAAGTTTTACATGATCCTTAGACAATATCATGGTAGTAGAAGAGTAAGCATAACTTTCATATCTTTACAACAATTAATCACTAGTGAGTGATAGGAAAACATGCAACGTTCATCATTTGTTTGTTTTATTTGTTGACTGAAGCATATAGTACATATATCTTGTTTTGAACATATATCAGTTATTATTTACCTTTAGATCTGGATGTTCATGCATTGTATATATAAAAATCAATATGCTAGTGTTACGGTTGGAACCTTAGTTAATCAGTTAATTTCTTTATTCTGCATATCACATTCAAATTATTATCAATCACTTCTTTTTTTGTTCCTCAATTCACATAGCATACCATATTGTATCCCAAATACAATCATTTAAAATCTTGATTAGGTGTATCTTCTTAAAGTTAAGTCAATATAAATCTTTTTTTATTTGATACATTTATCAATTTCTTGGACTTATTTAATTATTATTTAACAAAGTTTAACATTAACATTCAAATCCTCAACTTTATTCCTTGTTTCTCTTTTACTTGTCATATACAAAAAATATCACCTTCGGTGAAATTTTGAATAGAAAATTATACAATTTTTTTTGTAAACTACTTAATTAAGGAGGATTATATTAGGTCGATTTAACTTCTTCTCAGATTACAATAAGTATTTTTTCTTATTCTTGATCATGTTCTTTTTGGATAAGACTTATATTCACGTGGAACTTCTTACGAGATTCTCTATTACTCCATGGATGAGTTGTTATTGTTATGATATTAAAAAAAAAGTAAGTATCGTTAAATATACAATCTTACTTTTAAAATGTTTCAAAATACATATTTATCTAAAACTAGGGGTTTACCTCTCACTTCATACATGTGAGTGAACTTTTAGAGTTTTCATGTAATCAAATTAGTTCTTTGTAGGCTTGTCATCGAGATAAACACTTTGTCTATCATTTAACCTTATTTATAATGATCATAGTTGGTTAAGGTATTTACAACATTTGGAAGCCCTAAATCCCAATTCCACATAGTTCATTTATCAATTATTAGCATACATCATTCAATTAACGCATTTGACCCAAATACTCTATAATAAACTTTAATTGGGGTAAGTTCAATATAAGTCGTCCAAACAAATCATTTAAAAAAAAGCTTCATAAATAATATAGTAAGAAAATAAAAAAAAAACTTGAATTCATTAGGTTCTTTCCATTTCATTCCACTAGTACTCACTTTTTGATCATTTCAATTAGTTTGAATTGTAGAAGAAATTTCAACTTACAACTAGGCAATTCCTTATAATTTTCTACTAAAAATCCCAATTCACATATAATATTCAAAATCATGTAATTTATTTATTTGAGAAAAAGATATTATTAAATATACAATCCCCAAAGAATTCTAGAGCTTTACCTGTGAACCTTACATGTACAAGAAAATGACACTGTTGGTTTCAATTTTGTGTAAGGAAGCTTAAAATTGTTTCAATTATTAAAAATTGATGAAACAATTACTTATTATCATAAGTTTAAAGATCTAGGAATCATCAACAAACGCCATCATCATAAACTTCCTTCTCTTTTACTTTATTTAGGATAGAGATCATTAAAGGTACAAACAAGAGAATCGATTAAAGTTCTTAGTGTTTAGTATATGGATATTAAAGAAAAATAAAAATACTCTAGGATTAGAATTAATAATGTTTTATCACTTGGAGATGTTGCCTTTCCATCCATTCACATAATAAACAACATGGTAGAACTTCAATATACCAAAAACCCAACTTTATCTCATCAAACATTTAATTCTCTCCATTATTTCCTATTCTCATTCTAAGTATGGTATCCCAGATTAAGAGAGGTCTTTAGGTGTAACTAGATATTATAGACATCTCAGGTTCTTAGAACATTCATAGAAAAGTCTAAGTACTTCATTTTTTATTTTTCTAGAAATATGTGTCCTCTATTTATCATCTAGAAAACCGTATGGCCATGTATTTTTTGGTCACCCACAACATTGTAGTCATGTTAAGTGTTGGTAGAAAACCAAATGATCACAAGGAATGACTATTTATAGTAGGCTTATAACCCTCAAAACAAAATTCATTGTCCCCAAATTATTTTGTGAGTTATCTTTATTCCTATTGACTTGTTATCGAGTGAACTCAAACAGTTGAAATCCTAGAACTTAACCATGCTTACCTTATTTTTCAAAATTTGAAATATGTTAGAAGTGTTGCTCCAATTCAAAGTATTAATTTAGGTGAGTATTTATTCTTTTTCTACATTCTAATTGTATCAAAAGACCCTCAAATGGCCCATAACCTAAGCATAGAAATAAGGGTTTTATTTAAACGCCTACTTATATAGTTATAAATAAGGTATGATTCAACTTATGGATTATGTTTTTAATATTATATTATAATATCTAAATCCAAATAAAAGTATGATTCCATTTCTATATACATAAAGGTAATCAAATTTGTCTAAAACACCCTAGAACCTAATTTCATCCCCCAGTAGGGTTTTTACTTGCCAAATCTTAACTCGCTCCAACCAAAAATGCTATGCATACATTATGTATTACAAATATCCAATTACACAAATAAATACCCAATACACTAAAGTAAAGATTGATAAATTAAAATATATAAATAGAATAAAAAGTGTACACTTAGATAAGTAAAATACCAAATTCTTACTTCATCCATTTGAGTATTATTTCAGTAGAAACATACTTAACATCAGACTTCATAGTGGTGGCATCCTATGTGGGAGGTACAAATTTTTATATAGGGAACCAAAACATTTACTTTAATTTTATGTTATCAACTACCTCAAAACATGATAAAATATCTAATACCTCCTAGATTGAATGTTTGTAACCTTATCATGATTTTCCCTACATCCCCATATATACTTTCCCTACATCAATGTAGTATGACAATGATCCATGTACAACTCTGAATCAATATAAAGTTCTCACTATAAGGTGACCCATCACCACTAGTGGAATAGACCTTTCTAGATGATTAGAGCCAAAAGAAATGATTAATAACTATGGTGATACATTCCAATTAGGAGCCCACACACTATATGAAAGTTGGCAAAGTCTCAGACACTATTGGTATTCAAGAACGAATATAGACACCAAAAGAAAATGCTACACTCTTTGCCTTCATTTTAATATAAAATTCATCTGGTGAATGATTCAATTGAGGTCAATCTCTTAGCAATTTTGTAAACCAAGCATCCCTTAATGTCAAGGTATTACCTATGTGCTTATAAGAAAGAAGGTGCACTTGTTGATACAGATAGTCTTGATAGTCACTTTTATATTGTGTTTTTCAGAGTTCCTATATCATATAATAGAACAATACCTTTGAAGAACAAGACAAAATGTATTTTGGCCATCGTTACAAAAATGTCATATACAACTTGTTTCAAGATATGATGAAGAGATTGAAGCACGGTGGATTTTACCATGTATCCTGCAAATGTGATAGAGTGGAAAATAGAACATGATGTGTATGCACACATAAAAAAGAAATGGCTTCAAATTTGAAGTCTATATTATTCCCAACCTATAAATTTAAAAATTTGTTTCATTGGTGTATTATTGTGTTATCTGACCATAATGGCTATTCTATTACTTATAACCTAGATCAAGCCAGTTCATTTTTTATGTGAACTATTAATATATGGTACTTTTCAACATCATCAATGTTACTCACCCTACATTATGATTTAGTTTCTCATTAACATGGGTTTTTTTGTTAAGAAATAATTCTAAGAAATTGAAAGTAGGATTTGTGCTGAAGAAACACAGTCATGATGTAACCTAAGGCATATTGCAACTACTTGATGTTCAACCATAACTACTTAAAATGTATTATTGAGATATATCTTGTATATGATTCGAATGCCTTTAAGGGGACCTTTAAAGGGAAAAAAATCAATTTTGGGGATGGTGATTTGCATATATATAGAGCAAGAAATACTACTATATGGGGTTTCAATCTCGTTAATGAGAAGATACATAACCATTTTCTTCGTGCATGTCATTATTATGATGATACTTACTATAAATAGACTACCATGATAAGTTATATCTCTGCACATATTTCGTGATTTACCTTGATAATGTTGTTTTTCCCTTTAACTACACTTGTGATAATATAATCCATTCCAATGATCAAATTAGACAGCTAGGAAAGTGAAACTACATGCCAATTTATATGAGTACAGAAAAAACTCTTAATCCTTATCAGTTCACTCCCACATCTTCTTACGAGTTGCATTACTAGATAACATTATAGTGGTAGGGATACACCATCATTGTGATGAAACCTTAGTGGAGGGAGTTTGTGTTAGGTTGGACAACATGAAACATGGATGATGATGGAGCAAAGCATACACATTGGATAGTTGAGGTTGGTTCCATATGAAAATTAGGAAAATGTGAGGTGGTAAAATGAAGATAATGTTTGCATAATCTAGAGGACTAACATGAAATAAGGTGCACATAAATATTTTGCAATATGATAAGACCAAGATAGTGGCAATTTTGGCAACACTAGCATAGGATCTTGCAAGAATACACATAGAAGAGAGAGATAGAGTAGGTTCTTTTATTACTCATTATGTTAGTATTTGGTCTATAAAGAAAGAGAGAGTGAGTTATTGAAAATCTAGTGTCATCACCTAATACTATTATAGAATATACATATTTTGTTTTGAGCATGGGAATCAGATTTCCAATGAAAAATAAAGAGAAAGATAGTGTGTGAAGACAATCATATGTGTTTTATGTTATTACACATGTAGACAAGTTCATGGTTTGTTTTAAAGAATGATTTTTCATATAAGGCTGGAAATTGGTAAGCATAAGTCTGTTATTCTTTACATATATCACACATTCTAAGAGTATGGATATTTTTTTTATTAGTTGAGAGTATAGATAATTTTTATAAGTAGTTGTCACCTATTTACCTACTACCTACACACCTTATTGCCTTACAGTGTTATGGTAAGGAAAACCATTACACATATCCAATAACCCACTATCCGTTACACACACAAACAAACACACACACACACAAACACACTATAATATCCTCAATTTTGGTAAAATTGAATTATATAAATATAAGGCATGAATTGATAAGTAAATTCTCTAATGGTATTATCGATGGAATAATAATGTTATCCACTTTGGGGCAAGGGTGCAACCCATGGCCCAATTGAGGCTCATGGGACTATTTGCTTTGTGAATAGGTCCTTGGGGAACAAGACAAAGAAATAAGATATTTTGTGCATAAATAAATATCATTGGATTTATGAATTGTTGAATAATAGATATATGATATAATAAGCAAGTCTCCAGAAGAAAATAATATTTATGACATTTTAGATAATTAATGGAGTTAATTTCTAACCCAATTTTGCAACACTAGTTATGAGGCACCCAATGGTATTATTTCAATATAACTTTTCAAATACTTAAAGACAATAACAAAAAGGAAGAGAATTCTAGAAATTGGAGGTAAAGGATGTTCCATGAGATAATGGCAATTGTTTTACTGAAATGTTTGAAAAAAAGTTTTGTACATGAAAGACATCCCAATAAATCCCATAATATTAGATAAATTGGAATTTTTTTAATGAGTTCCTATAATTGTTTTAAGGGATATATCAAAGAGGGAAATAAAGAATGATCTAGATCCTAAGTTAGATAGTGTTTCCTAATAGATCAATGATCAGATTATCCAAAGTGTACCATATAGTTATGTGCTTTCTTTAATGGCTTTTGGTTTGCCAAATCCAAGTCTCAATAAGAATCTGGTGGTTTCTTTTCACGACCTTTGGATTTATAGGAATAAAAGCCTAGAGTTTATGTAAAAGAATGTAGGAGGAATATTTTATTTCCTAGTTGGTGTTGAGTTGTGAAATAAAAAGATATCTTTTAATAGATATGTAAAGGTGGTAATGGTGAGCTTATGGATAGTCATAATGTGCCTTGCTACTTTTAGATTCCTTAAACTCCAAGGAGAAAGGAGGAAGAGAAACGAGGAAGGAAAGGGAAAGAGAGAGTGTCTATATATATGTTTCACATGGTACTCAATGAACCAACCCAGTCTACTCCCTCTCCCTTATCTTTTCCTCTACTCCTATTGAAATCCAACCCACCCCTTACTCCTCTCTAATTTCATTTATGTTTGGCATCACGCCAACAAGAAGAAGGATGAATTGAGTGCCTGCTCAGAGAACCCTCACCAACTGTGGGTTCAGACGGAGGAAATCAACTATAGAGACAATGTTGGACCATAATAAGAGGAAAGGTTTCCATCCCCATCTATGAATTCCACCCACATAACTAAAATACTCCTACAGGGCCATCCACTCATACGTGATAGCCGAAAACACCTCCATCATAGAGAAACATTGGAGTTTGGAAGCGAACAACTCCTTGGTTCTAGGAATAAT
This sequence comes from Alisma plantago-aquatica, assembly GCA_963693085.1. Lineage (NCBI taxonomy): Eukaryota > Viridiplantae > Streptophyta > Magnoliopsida > Alismatales > Alismataceae > Alisma > Alisma plantago-aquatica. Next base: position 430,072,887 of record OY856415.1, read on the forward strand.
TAGCTGGGTGGGAGGCAGAACCAGTAGGAATGCACACAGAGAGTGGGGGATTTCATTACAAAGAGAGAGAAAGGAAGATCAAGGGAAGGAACTAGAGATGAAGCCGACATACGACACCAAGACGGTGGCACCCCAAAACCAGGGTAGAAGAGGTTATCAGGGTGATGCAAGGACATGCACTGGAGTTGACTCACCGGGCGGGGGTCGCCCTACATGAGGAAGGGGAAAGAGCAGAGTCAAATGACTCAGTTTCCCTTGCTTGCACATTCAAGACCCAGGGATGATTAGGTATTTTCTCCCAGTTCTGAGAAGGCTATGATAAAGGCTAGTAAATATGGATTTTGCTAACGTGGCAATATCTTATTCTCCATTGTGTATTTAATTTGTAAATATTATAATAATTAATTGGAAACTCGGATGAACACAAATTATATATAAAAATTTATTAGGAAAACATGATTAATATGAATAAAATAGAATTGAGATCTAATTTTGTTCAGTGTTCTAGAAGTACAACCAACACATGATTAAGTGTTGATTAAAGCACATAAACCTTGGATTTGTATATTAATTATGTTTCCTTGAGAAAAAAATTGATATTATGGAATATAAGGATAATCCAAGATCTTGATGATAATGAGGCGTACCTAGGGTTTCTAATGTGAATAACTATAACATCCTAGGATTTGAGGCCTCGAATAAAATGATCTTAAAAAGTATTGACTGGACTACCCATTTCACCAAGGTGCACCTTCTTTTAATGGAGCCCATCACTAAAGAACTTTGTGGTAAAGCATGCCCAGCCCATAGTAGTACTAGGATGGGTGACCAATTGGGAAGTTTATCCTGGATTGTACTTGAGTGAGGACAAAGCGCACAGTTGAGGCTGGTGGGGGTTTTTGGGGCTAGTTACCATCCTTGAAACTCTACTAGAGCTTTGGGAAGTTGGCCCGAGTGATGCAATAACCATGCATATGATGAATTAGGGTTTAAAGCCCATAAAATGCTATCATAATTGAATCTAGGTAATCATAACATAAGAATGACATATATATGATATTCTGAGTTTTCACTTAGTGTTTAATGAGTGATGGAATTAGGGTTTGTACCCTTATCCCTCATCCAAACCCGAGACAACCTTGAACCTTAGACTAGCACCCAAGTGGGGTTTAATTTGGTGTGATTGTTACACTTTAGGATTTATATACATGTAGATTAAATGTTGAATTCCTTGGATATATTGATCGGATTGTTTGAATATACTTGAAGTATGTATCGCATGATTTTCATGGCTCACCATTAAGGTATGCGGTTACGACTATGACTACCCACAATATTGTTTTCCTGTGTTTTTTGAGGATTTCTCAAGGATTTGTTGAAATAAAATGTTGGATGTTTATTTACATTATGTTCAATTATAATGCCACTATGAGTATCATGTAAAGGAATATTATGTAAATAAAATTCCAGTTCTTATTTGCAAGTAATTGAAAGATTATATGTTGTTATGTACTTGCAACAACTACTGCTCCTCTTGCTGCTCAAGATCAACCACATGATCTCTACCTCTTCGTGCACGACCACCTAAAAGATGTGGAAACCCACAGGGTGAGACCAAATGTCCCAACGAGAGATATAACTCTTCGCCAACGTCTATTATGAGAACATGTAAACTAAAGCACGTAGATAACATTACAATCAAATTGAGAAGATTCAATAAAATGATCTGAATAAAGCAATTAACACTACTGAGGCAGTTTAGGCATCTCCAACTAAGCAGTAGAACATCTTATACTTTAAGAAGGAATATGAAGAACATGTATAATAGTTGATTTCTCTTACCACATTATAATTTAAGAATTCAATACAAGAAATAATGCATAGGGTCATCCAATATGAGTCGTATTTAACCCTAAGAAAATATACTACATGGTTGTATTATGTCTTTTATTATGCCCTGAGGATTTGAGTCGTACCACCCAAATCCAACCGACCACTGTGAAGCCAAAATCGGCTCCATACAAGATCAATGGAAGAGTTGGAATTCATGATCTTCTCTTGTACTACTCAGTCATTTCGAGTCTACACCTCTGTGACATATAGTCAAACTACAAATACAACAAATTATAATCAAGGAAATAGTCATGTAAAGACAACAACTCATAGTCAAGGCTATGGTCCTATAAAACACCTAGTCCGCCTTGGTACGAGTCATGCCAATAGAAACCAGGGTATATAACTCAATCACTGAGGTACAACCACAATTGTCCTCTTTCACATCTTATCACATGCTCATTACTGAGACCCGATCGTAGTCATTCTGAAAACACTTGGGATCAAGATGTCAAGGAAATGTAGTCACTTGCACCTCACATACTCAACAATATGCGCTCCAAGTTTCCCTTGGGAATACCCATTTCACCATCCAACAAAGTACTGATACTGAAGATAGATTTGTGGAACATGGTAGCTACATGATTAGGGTTCCACTTGATTAGTTAATTCCATTGAGTGTATTTTAGCATAAATCAAGTTACAATGTATAAACCCCAAACAAACTCTACAAAGATAAGGGGATCATACAACTCCAGAAGACATAAAACGTATAAAGTGCAAACTTTTCACACTATCACTTAATGTCACTAACAATTCAATGCCATCAACATATCACACAACCATACAAGGCTATCACCATAATTGCACTGCTATGTGATATTAATCCCACATCACATCACTAGAGGATAACACCTCAAATTAGGCAATTCAGCCTCTATCAAGCCATAAGACCCATTGCATCATTATGATCTCAACATGCCTCATCAAGGTTCATAGACATCACCCCATATCATATGATTATCACCATAACATTCACAAGCTATGACATTCATTCAACCTACAAGGTTAGGATTACACATATAGGAGAGAAAAAAATATAATCACATGCTAGTTATTGATGAGTGCATACTCATCATAATTTTCAATTACCTTTTTGGAACAATTTAATATCTTTTCCACATCTTTTCACCCTAATATGAATCATAATGCACAAAACTACTAAGTAATTCAATAATCAAGGTTTTAACTAAATATCTTTCATTTTATGCAGGTACAACAGGCAACTCCATGCAAACGGTCTCAAGATCGTTTGGATCCATGCGGTCTCAAGATCGTTTGCTGGAATACACAAAGAAACAAGACGAAACCAGTTGCCCAAGAAGTCCATGCGGTCTCAAGACCGTTTGGTCCCATGCGGTCTCAAGACCGTTTGGTCCCATGCGGTCCCAAGACCGTTTGGTCCCATGCGGTCTCAAGACCGTTTGGTCCCATACGGTCCCAAGACCGTTTGGTCCCATGCGGTCCCAAGACCGTTTGGTCCCATGCGGTCCCAAGACCGTTTGGTCCCATGCGGTCCCAAGACCGTTTGGTCCCATGCGGTCTCAAGACCGTTTGGTCCCATGCGGTCCCAAGACCGTTTGGTCCCATGCGGTCCCAAGACCGTTTGGTCCCATGCGGTCCCAAGACCGTTCGATGCAAGCACAAGGATCGTTTGAAGAACTAAAGCCGCGCGACCACACCAAAGCCAGACTGATCAAAGCAAGACCGTTTGGTGCTCAAACGACCTCCAAACCGTTTGATGCCCAAACGGTCTCAAGACCGTTTGTCTCGAGACCGTTTGGCGCCCAAACGGTCTCAAGACCGTTTGGCGCCCAAACGGTCCCCAGACCGTTTGGCGCCCAAACGGTCCCCAGACCGTTTGGCGTCAGATCTAAAACTATAAATAGACCCCCAGGGTCCCCATTTTGAGGCATCGGTTCCGGACGCCGAAAGGCTGCCAGAGCACCATCCCGATCAAGTTCCACTCCACCTACAGCTGGTGTTGCGTCCAAGGAGGCTAAGAAGGAGAAGAAGACGGAGCAAAGAGCGCATCTTCTTCACCGGGCTGCGTCCACCTTCTGCACCGAGCTCATGGCGGATCTATCTTCTTCTTCTATCTTTCTTGTACCTCGCATCATGAGCGAGTAGTCCTCTTTCGCTGGGGTGCGGGGACTAGCCCCGCTGCCCATGCAAACCATGTTCTCTTGTTAAACTTTCCATGGCAATGTATATAACTCTTCATTTTGTCGTTTATCGTTAAGCTTGTGAGTTGGTTATGTGCGTGTTTCCATCTTTGTGCTCCCTATGTTGCGAGAACTTCAATGCATAGGTATGAATGTCGTTTAGCATGTTAGACTCCTTGACGAGAACTTCCGATTGGATTCCTTGAGGTAGTAGGTGTATGATCCGCGAGGGGACGGTCCGCCTAACCTTCGGTGACACTTGTGTGCGCCTGACGCCCGTAAGGGGGGTTCACAGCCTTAGTTGGATTTTGTATCTTCGTGCTTTTCGTCGATGTTTACACGTACAATAGTCGCTTGTTTGCTTTGCGGTTTGCGCGGTTGACTCCCTGATTAGAAATAGGATGGGATTTCATCGAGGTCGTAAGTGTATGATCCGCGAGGGGACGGTCCGCCTAACCTTCGGTGACACTTCTGTGCGCCTAACGCCCGTAAGGGGGGTTCACAGCTTCCGTGGATTTCTGTATCTTCAGAGCCGTAAGACGTATGATCCGGATGGCGATGAGAAATCGGCTGCCTATGGTGACGCTTACGCGGACCTGACGCCCGTAAGGGGGGTTCTGCAGCAGCTCTACTTGGAGTGTTATTTCGTGCCTGGATTGTTCGCGAGAGAGTATGATTGTGTGTGTAGCGGTGGTCAAACCCGGTACCATCCCAGCGATTTCGTATCATTAATCTAAACCCATCTTTTATTCCACGTTTACTTTCTTGCAATTAGTTTAATCAAACCAAAATCAACCTATTGTTCTAAATATTAGTTTTACTTGAGCTAGATCTAACTGACAAGGATTCTTAAAAACGTTGTCCTTTGGGTTCGATCCTAAACTATACTGCGATAAGATCCGTCCGCTTGCGGGTGGTATTGTTGCACTTGGTTTTGGTAAAAGCTCGGGGATATAAACCCCGAGTGAATTTGTTAGTGCATTCAAAAGCCACATCAAATTCTGGCGCCGTTGCCGGGGACAACGGAATCAGTCAGTCAAATCAAGTTCTTTTAAGACTAATCTAGGATTTTGTTTTTTCTTTTTGAAACTATCGCTTATCTACTTGATCTTTATTCTACTCCATGGATCTCACTTTCAAACCTTTTTAAGTTTCAGGTGCTCTTGACGATTAGTGTATGCACCGTTCGGATAGTCTCGGACTGACTGCGAGCTTTGATTCCGAGATCGATAGAACCTTCCATCGTCAGATCCGAGAGAATCAAGCCAGAATGGCGCAAGAAGAAGAAGTAGCCCGTAGGGTAGCTCAAGCCATCAATGCGCAGAGAGAGAGGTTCATGCAAGAAGCTAGAGCTGCGGTTCAACAGGAGATCTTAGCAGCACAAGCAGCAGCGCAGGCAGCGGAACTTCAGAAGGATCTTAGAGAGTTCTCTATCCCAAAGGCCGCAAATGTATATCATCCGGTGCAGCCTCCTCCCATCGAAGCTGCCAACTTTGAGATTAGAGCACATTGGATAACCTTGCTTCAGAACAACCCATTCTACGGTAAACAAGCTGAAGACAGCCAAGGTCATCTTCTCAGATTCATTGACCTGTGTGCCATGACGAAGCAAAATGGAGTCTCTGATGATGCTATTCGACTCCGTCTCTTCAAGTACTCTCTGGCTGACAAAGCCATTAGTTGGTACAACTCACTGCAGAGTGATGTACCCATCACCACCTGGGAGCAGCTTCAAAACGCCTTTCTGGAAAAATTCTACCCCCCATCTCTTACATACGAAATCAGGGGACGAATCACAAATTTCACTCAAGTCCCAGGTGAAACTCTTTCCGAAGCTTGGGATAGGTACAAGGAGCTCCTACGAAAATGCCCACACCATGGAATTCCTAAGAACCAGCTGATCGAGATATTCTATAGGGGTGTGGAAGATGATGTTAAGATGTTCCTTGATTCCTCGTCCGGAGGGAACTTCATGCGGCAAAGTTACGACAGCGCATGGAGAGTTGTCACCCTAGGAGCAGAAAACCAAGCCAACTGGGGTAGATCTGTTGGTAAAGGAGTCCTAAAGGTAGCTATGGCTGATGCTATCCCAGAATACAAATCTATAGCTGAAACTTTGAAAGTCTTGGTCGCAAAGCAAGATCACATAGAATCATCCCTTGCTGCAATTGGAAGAGGACATTCTCCAACTAGGCAACCAGAACAAGTCAAGTCCACTTCTTTGTTTTGTGAAGCGTGCAAAGGCACTGACCATTCAACACTATCATGCAATGTTCTCTATGATGTTGTTTTAAGCAATGCCTGTGGACAAGGAGATAGTTGCCAGATGGAAAATCTTAATGCTATTAACACCAACCCTGGGCAGAACTTTTACAATCCAAATCAAAATAGGAATCACCCAGGCTTCCAGTATGGAAATCCTTCAGGAGCTATGAACTCACATCAATTTGTTCCAAATAATCAACCAAGAGGCCCATCTGGGTATCAGTTTAATCAGCAACAGAACTTTTGGAATCAAGGAAACTTCAAGGGAAACTTTCAGAACAGAAACTATAACAATTATCAGAACAACTCTCAGTATCAAAACTTGAACCAACAACAGGGTCAAATAGGACCTATCCCTTCTGATGACAAGCTATCTACCATCGAGAAGTTATTGCAAACACAACAAACGATGATAGCCAATCAACAAGCCCAGCAGAAGGCTATTGAAACTCAACTAGCTCAACTTGCTGCTAGTATTAAGCCACAAGCTGGGATCTTCGCTGGACAACCTGAGAACAATCCGAAACATCCGGAGCAGCTGAAGGTTATCGCCACAAGATCAGGGAAAAGTTATTCGGATCCACCAGCGAAAACAACTATGGATATCCCTGAGGAGAATGAACCCTTGACTGATCAAAACTCAACAACATCAGAACCGCAACCGAAGGAGAGAAATAATGATAAGGGGATTTCTGAGAAACCTACCAATGAAGAAGTAGAGACTCCTGAACCAGAAATTCCTGTATATAAGCCTCGTGTCCCTTTCCCATCCCGTCTGAGGGAAACCAAGTTTGATACTAGATTCATCAAATTCAAAGAAGCTATGAAGAAGCTCCATGTTGATATACCATTCTTGGATGCTCTTAATGAGATACCAGCCTGGACCAAATATCTAAAGTCGCTTCTCACCAAGAAGTACATCACGGAAGAGTGTGAAACTGTGAAATTGGCTGCAACTACATCAGATATCATATTAAGCAAGATGCCGAAGAAACAAAAAGATCCAGGATCCTTCGGAATCTCATGCCACATTGGTGATTCATCATGTAAGAAAGGATTGGCAGATCTTGGCGCAAGTATTTCTATTATGCCGCTGAGTCTATGCAAGAGATTAGGATTCGAAGAATTGCTTCCAACTGCTATGACAATCCAACTTGCGGACAATTCAGTAAAAAGACCGCTAGGAATTCTCGAAGACATCCCGGTCAAGGTAGGCAAGGACGCATATGTCCCATGTGATTTTGTTATCATGGACATAAAAGAAGACACCAAATACCCTATTATCTTCGGTCGTCCATTTCTCGCTACTGCTAGAGCTCTTATCGATGTTGAAGCCGGAACCTTACTGCTCAGGTTAGGAAAAGAAACTCTGGAATTCAAGGTCTTTGAAAGCATGAGAAGACCAAGTATACAGGAGGAAGTCTATCTGATAGATTGTGTTGAGCAGATGTCACAACTTACTTAAGAATATCACGAGTCATGCGATCCTTTGGAAACTTCTCTATATGACCTTTTTAATGATGAACCTACTGACCAACAAGATAAGGATTGCGCCAAACCTCCCGACTCTACTGAGGAGAATCATGAAGCTACCTATGAGGAATTAAAGGTTACCGAAACCCCAGAAGAAATCAGTAAAAAACCAGAACCTCCTGAAATGAAGCCCCTACCTGAAGGGCTGAAGTATATGTTTTTAGACAATCTCAAAGTTTGTCCTGTCATTATAAACTCTGGTTTAACAACCAAACAAGAAGAGCAACTTCTGGAAATATTAAAGGATAGCAAGAAAGCCATAGGCTACAGAATGAGTGACCTCACAGGGGTCAGTCAAGCTTTGTGCATGCACAGAATTCCCATGATGGAAGACCATAAGCCAACAATCGAGCATCAACAAAAATTAAACCCGAATATGAAGGAAGTGGTCCGTCGTGAGATCATCAAACTCCTTACAGCTGGAATAATATACCCGATATCGGACTCACCATGGGTGAGCCCAGTTCATGTTGTACCCAAGAAAGGAGGTACCACTGTCACAAGAAATGAAAACAATGAGCTCATCCCCACCCGAACAGTGACTGGGTGGAGGATGTGTATTGATTATAGAAAATTAAACAAGGCCACTCGGAAGGATCATTTTCCTATGCCCTTCCTCGATCAGGTTTTGGAAAGATTGGCTCACCAAGAATACTTCTGTTACCTGGACGGTTACTCTGGATTCTATCAGATCCCCATACATCCAGATGATCAAGAGAAAACAACTTTCACCTGTCCCTTTGGGACATATGCTTTTAAAAGGATGCCATTTGGCTTGTGTAATGCCCCTGCAACTTTTCAACGTTGCATGACTGCCATTTTTGCAGGGCATACTGAAACAGTTATGGAGGTTTTCATGGACGACTTTTCTGTATATGGTGACTCCTTTGATTCTTGTCTTAAGCACCTCTCCATGGTACTCAAACGCTGTGAAGAAGCACATCTGGTGCTAAATTGGGAGAAATGCCACTTTATGGTAAAGGAAGGCATAGTTTTGGGCCACAAGGTTAGCAACAAAGGAATTGAAGTTGATAAAGCCAAGATAGAAGTCATATCTAAATTGGCAATACCCACAAATGTGAAAGAAGTTCGTGCTTTTCTCGGTCACGCTGGATTCTATAGAAGGTTTATACATGATTTTTCTAAGATAACAAAGCCGATGACCAATTTACTTCTCAAAGATGCTAATTTCAATTTCAATAAGGAATGCATCAAAAGTTTCGATACGCTGAAGAAAGCCCTTACGACTACCCCCATTATTAGAGCTCCAAATTGGGAGCACCCTTTTGAAATTATGTGTGATGCCAGTGACTACGCAGTGGGTGCAGTCTTAGGACAATGCATTGAGAAGAAACATTATGTTATCTATTATGCATCGAAAACCCTCGACGAAGCTCAAAGGAACTATGCCACTACTGAAAAGGAACTTTTGGCAGTCATCTATGCCTTCGATAAATTCAGATCCTACCTTACTGGTTCAAAGGTAATCGTTTACACAGACCATGCTGCCATCCGTTACCTTATGGCAAAGAAGGATGCTAAGCCAAGGCTGATCAGATGGATACTCCTTCTACAAGAATTTGACCTAGAAATACGAGATAAGAAAGGAACGAAGAATGTCGTAGCAGATCACCTGAGTCGCATCCACACTCTGGATGCTGAAGGAATTCCGATAAACGACTCTCTACCAGACGATCAACTTATGAGAGTCTCAGAATCTGAACCATGGTATTCAGACTTAGTAAACTACCTTGCCGCCGGAGTCATCCATCCTCAATACACAGGGAACGGTCTGAAGAAATTTATGCATGATGTGAAGCATTACTATTGGGATGAACCATATCTCTTCAAACTCTGCGCGGATGGATTGTATAGACGTTGCGTCGCCAAAGAAGAAGCCCATTCCATTTTGGAACAATGCCACTCAGGACCCGTGGGTGGGCATATGAGCTCTAAAAAGACTGCCTTAAAAGTTTTGCAATGTGGATTTTTCTGGCCAACTTTATCCAAGGACTGTTATGATTTTATCATATCATGTGATAAGTGTCAAAGAGCTGGCAATATAACCAAGAGAGATGAAATGCCACTGAATCTATGGCAAGAAGTAGAGATATTTGACGTCTGGGGAGTAGACTATATGGGGCCATTCCCATCTTCTAATGGATTCTCTTACATCCTTGTGGCGGTGGACTACGTCTCCAAATGGGTTGAAGCTATACCAACCGTCACTTGTGATTCGAAACCAGTCATCAAACTATTCAAAGATATTATCTTCCCACGGTTCGGAGTGCCGAGAACCGTGATTTCTGATGGAGGCTCCCATTTCATCGAAAGAAGCTTCGAAGCTCTATTAAAAAAATATGGCGTCTCACACAAGGTAGCTTCTCCTTACCATCCACAGACCAGTGGACAGGTAGAAGTCTCTAATCGACAACTAAAGGCTATCCTTGAGAAAACCGTCGGGCGTAATCGAAAAGATTGGGCGACAAAAATCAACGATGCCCTATGGGCTTATCGCACTGCTTATAAAACTCCCCTTGGTACTACTCCTTTTCGTTTGATATATGGAAAAGCATGTCACCTTCCGGTCGAATTAGAACATAAGGCATGGTGGGCAATTAAACAATTAAATTTCGATATAAAGGAAGCAGGGCAAGCCAGGATTCTGCAACTCAACGAGCTGGATGAACTTAGAATGACGGCCTATGAAAATGCTCGAATCTACAAGGAACATACAAAACTTTGGCACGATGGACATCTGAAAAGAAAAGACATTCAAGTGGGAGACCAAGTTCTGGTTTTTAACTCAAGATTAAGGATATTCCCAGGAAAACTTCGCTCACGCTGGTCTGGACCATACATTGTCAAAAGCATCTCTCCTCAGGGCACTTTCTCTTTATGGAGTGCAGAGTCGGGTGAATTCATAACCAATGGCCACCGCCTGAAGAGATATTTCACCACAACAGACATAGGCACCAAATCAACGCTGGAACTCACCGATCCTAAGGATCCCACATGACGACGAAGGACTCTGTCGAGCCATCGACATAAAACAAAGGCGCTTGTCGGGAGGCAACCCGACCAATAAATCTGTTCTACATTTCTTTTCCCAATTTTGTTTTATAGTTAATTTTCCTTAAATAAAATTTGCCTTATGGATAGTTTTCTTTCAGGATACGAGATCGGATTGGTGCTGATCACAACGAATTCATTCTCGGCATTCATACCTGGTGTTTCCTTTCCCCTCCATCTTGAATTTAGGGTTTGCTCGAGGACGAGCAAATCTCTAAGTTCGGGGTGGAGGGTGGGTGGTACGTATTCCACTTCCACATACACACCCTCTTTTATACTCAATATGTCTCTATCATAAAAATTTTCAAAATTGTGAACAGATACTTGATGGAATTTTGTCTTTTATTGATAAAAATGTAACTAACTGTTTGCTATGCATCTTCTATCATAACATCCTCCTTATTCGAAACAAATCCCCAAGAGGACTGACTTTTGAAACTTGCCTGAAATCATCCTGTGAAACTTATGATTCCTAACATCATAATCCTTTTTACATAATGACAAGTATCTGTCAAACTGATAGGGATCAAACACGTTGCGCTTCCTAACTGACTAATGGAACAATGGCTCAGAAACCCCACCGGATCCGCACCAAGTCATTATTTGAGCAGAGTATGACAAAGAGAATAACCCGGTTTTGAATTGTAAATCAAGTTGCATCCTGATCTGAACTCTCTTCTACACTTCTTCTATCATCTTCGTATCCCTCCATCCATAAATACCACCAAAATAGCCAAACTTGTGCCAAATCCCTAAGTTCGGGGTGGCACGCCACTTTCCCCATATCCGCTTCTTCCATACCCCTTCCAATAAGTAGGGGCGTACCACCAAAAATGCAATCTCGAGTCGAATAGAGGAGAGATCTGCAATAAAAAGATGCCAAAGTGCACACAAAATAAATGCAATCTCGAGTTGAATAGAGGAGAGATCTGCAACAAAAGATGCCATAGCGCACACAAAAAAAAAATATATGCAATAAATGAAATTGCAAAACAAATAAAAATCTCGAGTCGAATAGAGGAGAGATTTTCTTCTTCCTTTCATACCACCTTTCACTCATTTTTCTACCTAAGGGCACAATACATGCCCTACCATCCTTAACAATACCAGTGTCAGATCAAATGCATACTTGTTGATTCTGCGGGTATCTCAGAACTCCTACGACACTCTTTGACATGCTTGGTGTTAGAAAAGGCGGGGAGGAAGCGTTGTTGGGAAACGAACTCAGGAACGAAGCTATGGAAAGACGTGTTTAGTGGTCCCAGGAAGTTGAGGTACTCATTCATACTGAGCAGAAAGAAAACACTTGTGATGTGAAGATGAAGAAATCACATGGATCGAAAGTATTTCATTAGGCAACAGTTTCAAATTTTATGTTACTCGAGGACGAGCAACGATTTAAGTTCGGGGTGTTTTGATGAGTGCATACTCATCATAATTTTCAATTACCTTTTTGGAACAATTTAATATCTTTTCCACATCTTTTCACCCTAATATGAATCATAATGCACAAAACTACTAAGTAATTCAATAATCAAGGTTTTAACTAAATATCTTTCATTTTATGCAGGTACAGCAGGCAACTCCATGCAAACGGTCTCAAGATCGTTTGGATCCATGCGGTCTCAAGATCGTTTGCTGGAATACACAAAGAAACAAGACGAAACCAGTTGCCCAAGAAGTCCATGCGATCTCAAGACCGTTTGGTCCCATGCGGTCTCAAGACCGTTTGGTCCCATGCGGTCCCAAGACCGTTTGGTCCCATGCGGTCTCAAGACCGTTTGGTCCCATACGGTCCCAAGACCGTTTGGTCCCATGCAGTCCCAAGACCGTTTGGTCCCATGCGGTCCCAAGACCGTTTGGTCCCATGCGGTCCCAAGACCGTTTGGTCCCATGCGGTCTCAAGACCGTTTGGTCCCATGCGGTCCCAAGACCGTTTGGTCCCATGCGGTCCCAAGACCGTTTGGTCCCATGCGGTCCCAAGACCGTTTGGTCCCATGCGGTCTCAAGACCGTTTGGTCCCATGCGGTCCCAAGACCGTTTGGTCCCATGCGGTCCCAAGACCGTTTGGTCCCATACGGTCCCAAGACCGTTTGGTCCCATGCGGTCCCAATACCGTTTGGTCTCGCGCGGTCCCAAGACCGTTCGATGCAAGCACAAGGATCGTTTGAAGAACTAAAGCCGCGCGACCACACCAAAGCCAGACTGATCAAAGCAAGACCGTTTGGCGCTCAAACGACCTCCAAACCGTTTGATGCCCAAACGGTCTCAAGACCGTTTGTCTCGAGACCGTTTGGCGCCCAAACGGTCCCCAGACCGTTTGGCGCCCAAACGGTCCCCAGACCGTTTGGCGTCAGATCTAAAACTATAAATAGACCCCCAGGGTCCCCATTTTGAGGCATCGGTTCCGGACGCCGAAAGGCTGCCAGAGCACCATCCCGATCAAGTTCCACTCCACCTACAGCTGGTGTTGCATCCAAGGAGGCTAAGAAGGAGAAGAAGACGGAGCAAAGAGCGCATCTTCTTCACCGGGCTGCGTCCACCTTCTGCACCGAGCTCATGGCGGATCTATCTTCTTCTTCTATCTTTCTTGTACCTCGCATCATGAGCGAGTAGTCCTCTTTCGCTGGGGTGCGGGGACTAGCCCCGCTGCCCATGCAAACCATGTTCTCTTGTTAAACTTTCCATGGCAATGTATATAACTCTTCATTTTGTCGTTTATCGTTAAGCTTGTGAGTTGGTTATGTGCGTGTTTCCATCTTTGTGCTCCCTATGTTGCGAGAACTTCAATGCATAGGTATGAATGTCGTTTAGCATGTTAGACTCCTTGACGAGAACTTCCGATTGGATTCCTTGAGGTAGTAGGTGTATGATCCGTGAGGGGACGGTCCGCCTAACCTTCGGTGACACTTGTGTGTGCCTGACGCCCGTAAGGGGGGTTCACAGCCTTAGTTGGATTTTGTATCTTCGTGCTTTTCGTCGATGTTTACACGTACAATAGTCGCTTGTTTGCTTTGCGGTTTGCGCGGTTGACTCCCTGATTAGAAATAGGATGGGATTTCATCGAGGTCGTAAGTGTATGATCCGTGAGGGGACGGTCCGCCTAACCTTCGGTGACACTTCTGTGCGCCTAACGCCCGTAAGGGGGGTTCACAGCTTCCGTGGATTTCTGTATCTTCAGAGCCGTAAGACGTATGATCCGGATGGCGATGAGAAATCGGCTGCCTATGGTGACGCTTACGCGGACCTGACGCCCGTAAGGGGGGTTCTGCAGCAGCTCTACTTGGAGTGTTATTTCGTGCCTGGATTGTTCGCGAGAGAGTATGATTGTGTGTGTAGCGGTGGTCAAACCCGGTACCATCCCAGCGATTTCGTATCATTAATCTAAACCCATCTTTTATTCCACGTTTACTTTCTTGCAATTAGTTTAATCAAACCAAAATCAACCTATTGTTCTAAATATTAGTTTTACTTGAGCTAGATCTAACTGACAAGGATTCTTAAAAACGTTGTCCTTTGGGTTCGATCCTAAACTATACTGCGATAAGATCCGTCCGCTTGCAGGTGGTATTGTTGCACTTGGTTTTGGTAAAAGCTCGGGGATATAAACCCCGAGTGAATTTGTTAGTGCATTCAAAAGCCACATCAGTTATCAAGCAAGCTCAAGAAGTATAGCATACCCTAGAATTAGGGTTAGGGTTTCACATACATAGTCGATTATGGTTTTCATTCCATTACTTGTCAACAAAACCTAGATACATCATCTCCCATTTTTTTGGAACACTTTAGGGTTAAGATGCATGATTAGAATTAATCAAACAATCATCCAAGATGCACTATGTATTAACCATCAAATACTTGTACACGTATACGTAGCGACCAACACTCATGTGTGAGTAGCGACCGAAGGGGTTAACCTACTAAGGGTAGCGACCATCAAGCCATAACACATGTTGCGACCGAAACACACACTAAGTGTAGCGACCAACCAAGGCAAACATGTGTTGCGACCAACATAGGTATTCAAGAGTATCGATCACAACAAGGTCACTTCAGTGCCGATAAAAACATAACCAACTTGAAGCCCTTCAACTGAAGTAAAACCAACCCAACACAAGGGCATGTTGACCAAAATAGATCAACCCAACTGGTATTGGCCAAAAACATTGGGGTGAGTGTAGTGACCACTAAGGTCAAACTACCTCAACCACACATAACCATCTTCAAAATAGAGATAAGTCATACTCAAAATAGATGATAAATCTCAAAACACTAAGCACCATCTAGGGGGGAAAAACTTTATACATGATGGTCATGAAAAACCCTAAAAAAAATCTCCAACATGATCCACCAGGGAACAATACTAGAAGAGAGAAGACCAAGCTTCAACCTCGTGAAACACTGATTCAAAACCTCAAGAAAAACCTAAGGGTTGAAAACATGACATGGTAATAAACCAAGGATCATGATGCATGCATGAACATCACCTCTACATCACTTAACAAACAAGTACATGAAATTAGGGTTTAGGAAAGACAGAAATCTATATGAGAATACCACAAAGTCATAAACCCTAGATCATGATAACATCATCTAGCACATTATCATTAGGTTTTAAAGGTTAAAACCGTAGCATGTAAGCATGATTATGGTTAAAATAATAGAAGAGGGAAAATATTTATGTAACCCACCTTGAAGAGAACTAAGCTACAAAGCCACAAGATCCAAAGAGAGAGAATGAAGCTCCAACCAATATCTCACCTCGGTCATAAGATCACCTCCAATGAGAACAACACTATGGTCAAAGAAGAGCTCAAGAAAGTGGTATCAACCATAGGCCGAACAAGATGAATAAGGAAGAGAGATTCTTCTCACATAGGTACCACCATGGTCAAACCATAGTCTCTGACCTTTATGAGGAGAAGACCTTGAACAAAGCCACCATGGTTACAACATAGTCTCATTGTCGAGAAGGAAGAGTTTGAGTTCAAGGGAAAATAAAATCAAGGGTTCAAAACCAATTACCAAGTGAGAGGATCACCAACAACCACTAACAAGGAGATAATCAATCTCAAGATCACCACATGCACGCATGATCGAACACCTAAGCACCTAGACCAGTCCTTCTTTCTCAACAAATCTTCAAGAATGAGCACAAGAGAGGAGGAAAGAAGGAGCTCTGAAAAGGATGTTAGAATGAAGAAGAGAGAGGATATATACTCAAGGTTGGAGGGAGGTAAGGTGGGTATGAGGTGTTAATACAAGAGAGCACCAAAAGGACACTTGTCCACCAAGAAAACAGCCATGCAACCACTAAACACTCGCATGCATGGAAGGGTGATACAACCTAGGTCATGTAGCGACCACTTAGGTCGAAAACACACCTTGTAGTGGTCGAAGCACACCACAAGAGGACAAACCCTAGCAATCAAACCACCTCTAGGACACCAAGGTTGAAGCTAGAATCTAATTAAGCAAATAAAACAAGGTCAGTTTGAAAAGCTAGGTCAGGGGCCTAACAATTAGTGTTGAAATAAACCTTGATTCTAATCTCGATAAAAATAGTGTGATTGAATATTTGAATTGGATCTTGATAGGTTTGTATCAAAGGTTTGGTTTAGATTCAATAAAGGAACATAGTTTGGGCTTAGTTTTTCCCTTTCCATAGGTTTTAATACACATATCTTTTATATGTATGGAAGTGAGAAGAGGACAACAAGAATTGGCCTTAACTTTTAGCTTAGGTGGAGCCTAGAAAACTATTGGAGGCCATGTAGAGAATTCACCCAATCCCCACCTCCTCCCTCCTTTAGATAAGAATCAGTTCATGTGGATGAACGTGTAACTAATGTAGAAGAAGAAATGATCCACAATAGAAAGTTTAGGCTCATATTATGTAGTTTACCTAAAATAATATCAATGGCATATAGATTCATGGCTTCCACTATTGATATTAGGGGGCATTAGGGAAACTATGCCATAATTACATCAAATTAGAGAGCTAAGAATATAATATAAGAAACTAAGAAAAATGGTGCATATGATTCATGCATAGACTAGATACAAACACATATGATGTGTGGTTGTTTGAAACACAAAATATTTTTTAGTTGGACCATGTACGATATGATATGAAGGTTCAACATGTTGTTTATGTATTGATGGGAAGTGTTATCCACTGGTGGGGGCTAGAAAAGATGCATTGTGTTGGAGACAACATGAACCTGGTAGAGTTTAAAAGGAAATTCAAGTCATGGTTGTATCCCAAGACATATGAGTGTGATAAGTCTAGGTAGTTTGAAATGCCAAAGCAAGGAACACTGTCCATGACAAAACACAACTTCTTATTTTTATAGATATTGAGGTTTTGTCCTCAGATTAATGACATATGATTATACAATTAGTTGGTTTGAAGGTGGACCAAATCCATGAATGTAAGAAATGTCGCTATCAAGGGGAGTCGTTCAAATTTTCATGCCATTGTGGATGATGTTAGGAGAGTAGAAATAACTAGCTAGGTTAGGAGGGAATATGAGGGGTGAAAATAGTGGGCAGATAGATGTCCAAATTGGGTCCTAGCAGTCATTTAGGGTCTGATAGGATACATCTACGTAGAAGGGAACCATCCTCATTTAGTGTACCTCTAAAACAACTACAAGTTAAAGGTCGAGGCAAATGTAATAGATATTGTGGTAGAGAATACTAGTATCAAAGAGCCAACATTGCAAAATATTCAATATCTATTATACCTTAAGAGTACCAAGTAACTAGTTATGGCTTACAACTACAATACTACACAAGTTTTGGATGTGTTCATAGGGGCCATTGTTAGGGTAACAATCCATTTGTATGTTATGTGGGTCAGAGACTTGGTAATTAGCTAGAAAGTGCCCACAGGGAGGGTATTAGCAGTCTGGAAAATGTGTAACTCTCAAGTCAACAAAAGCTTTCTGGGCTTCAAAGCATCTAGGGGTCTCTAACAAGGAGTCCCAATGTCTCTATACTTGTTTGTTCTATGTATGGAGAGTTCAACGCAACTTATCGCTTAGTGTGTGAACAATTACACAAGGGAACCCATTAAAATCTCACAATAAGGCCATGTCTGCTTCACTAGATGACATAATCATGTTTGTAAGAGAAACTATGAACCAAATAGCCATCATCACAACTTCATCAAAGCATTCTAAAAGGCATCAAGACAACTGATTCCTATTAAGAAGATGAAAATTTTCTATTTCAAAATGTGTAGACCTTTAGAAGAAAATGAGCATCTACAGGGCTAGTGGCATCTCTGAAACCTTGGACCTTAAGATGTACCTTGGAGTCCATATCTTTCACAATGACATCAAGAAATCAACTTATGCAGGAATGTTGATAAAATGGAAAGCAAGATAAATAGATGGGAAACAAAGACCCTCTCACTGGAAGCAAATATGTCCTTATCAATTTTCCAACATACTCTATGCAGATTGTGGTTATACAAAGTAATGACTGCAAGAATATGGATAAAATCATTAGAGAGTTTATATGGGTAGGGGTCACAAGGCTAGTCTGATTTCTCTTGTAGGATGGAACAAAGTGACTTCTAATATGACAATAGGCGGACTGGGCATAAAATCTATGGCCACTTGGAACAAAACATTCATTAGGAAGAATGCCCAGGAACTCGGTACCAATTGATTGTTTTTATGGAAGACTGGAGTTCAAAAGAAGTATAAGAACTTCAAGGGGAAGAATGGATCCTGACCACAACTTTATGGAGGGACATGAACAACATCAAGTAGTTCATTAACAATAATATCATCAAAATAATATTACACTTTTGTCTAGTTTGATAAATGGGTTCCCAACAAAAGTAGACTCACTGACGTGTGTATCAAACATGTTGAGAAGCATATCAAGGACTTCAAGGTTGTGAGCTTAGTTAACCTCGATGACAACTCAAACCAGGAATTCATGGACAATTACCTATCCATAGTCTGGATTGAGTGGATTCTTAATCAACCCCCTCTGGCCAAAAAGAACTAGGTGATGGATGGTCCTAGATCCTGTAAGAGTTTGGGAAGTAGTCTATCACCTGGTCTTACAGTTCGATGCATAGAAACCATGATACATCTGGTGGTACACCACGGAGAGACATTTGGAAAATGCAAATATTCAACAAAATTAGAGTATTTTCTATAGCTTGTTGGCCATGATGCAATCATGACAAACTCAATCGTAAAACAAGGACCTTCACTGATGATAGTAAATGCCCTAGATGTCATATGGATAATGAAACAACCATTCACACACTCAGGGACTGTAGGTACACCAACATATTTGGGACAGATGTGGTATGTTCGATGATAAGAACTTCCTCTAGGGTAAAACCACTGCAAAGTGGTTAGAAATCAACTTGAAAAAAAAATGAAGATTACAAATCCCACTTCATCAGATTTTGTAGAAAAAGGTTTTTGACGTAGTAGATCTAAATGAGAAAGACAGACATCACGTCTGATGTTGAGCATCAAAGAAAATGCTCAAGGATGGAATACAAACAACAATGAGTCTGAGCACATCCCTAATATCTAGGACTTCAACATTCTAGAATCATGACTTGGACAAAGTGATGACAATATCCATATGACAAATGACATTGTTGTAAGAAAACAAGGTTGTTATCGCTGCTATCATAACCAATGCATATGGAATCTAGGTAGTTGGAGCTGCTAGATGAGATAAACTTCATTGGTCGCCGAAGTCGAGATGAGAATTGTAAACCTGGCATTGTATCTAATGCATAGATGGAACTATGACAAGGTCACTATCAATAGATGTAGTAATAATGTTATTATTGTTATTGAAGAGGGTGTCCATGAAGCACCTGGACTTGGAGCATGGATCTACAATACGAAGAAGACATGTGAGCTTTGCAAAAATGTGAAGATCTACAAGATCAAATGGGTAGGTAATGGCATTGTTGATGCCCTGACAAGATACCATCTCAAAAGCCACGGAGATGACCTTTTCTATATCAGCCCTCGCTGACATTGTGGGCCATCCCCCATTGCCAATGTAATGGTAGAAGTTCTACCAATTTTCAGTTTTCATCAAATAATGTAATTCTTATAGATTTTATTCCTGCAGGAGAACGACAGGTTGAATAATATGGCCTCCTGACTTACTCCAAAAAAATATAATACATTAGATGATTCTTAACCTCAACTCTATCTACCACCATTTTACAAATGACTATACAAGTTTGTGGAAATACACATATAAGTATTGAATACAATATATTAAAAAATATATTTGATTATATTTTCACACGTAAAGGGCACGTGTATGTTTACGAGTTGTACGAAGAAGATAATCATGTCATTAGTAATTGTGAACAATAAGAGTTTTCACTTTTATATACATTAGATGCCATATAAAAATAGAGATCTAGCTATCTATGTGAGAACAACAAATAATGTGATCAAAATCATATTTGACATTTATTAATATATGTTTAAGATAAAGTTTATTATACTTTTTTCTCTATAACTATAACCACACCTCAATATAACCGATTTAGTGCGATCATGTGGTATAAAATGTAACACAGTTATCCACAAATATGATTTTTTTCTCAACACGCGTGTGGTTACTCTTTGCGCAGCAAGCTCATCGTGAATAATGAATGAACATAATAGATGCTCTTAAAAATTCCTCTCATTGACCAAAATTAGTGTTAGGTTAAGAGTTTAGAAATCGATGTTATTTCCAATAAAATCCTACCCTACATTTCTGACCTCCCGGCTCTTGCTTATACACAACTCTAACCTATTTTTACAATGTGTCGTTACCGCTAGGAAAAGTAGTTGAGACTCTTGAAAAAGGAAAACGGTTGCTGTCGGTACGTGTTGTTGTTAGCGAAAGTGACGCAGTCCCTCCTTATCTTCTTCAGCTACTAGCCAAAAGAAAAATAAATTTGGACGTATTGAATGCGTGTTCGTCTCACCTGAGAAACAAACATACACACTGAGATGGAAAGTGATACACTAATATAACTGGCATTCCCACAGGAACAAACATATTTTTCTTCACGGGTTTTTGAAACGATAATCTATTCCCCTTGAGAAGAAACGAAGAAGAAACTATCGTTGAAACATGTTGGTGTTGATAGCGACCCGCCCAGTTTCGTCGTCCATATCTGGAGAACAATAAATTTCTCTTCACGGGTCTTTCAATCAAATACACCGATAATTATATATTTTATTTATATCCATCATGCGGAGCTAGGAAACGAAACATAGGTGTTGTGGGGGGGGGGGGGGGGGGATTCCTATATTCCGGACGACCGGTTCCGCTCGATCGAAGTGGATGTATGTTTTATTCTGGTGGTATAAGTTAGTATTATATTGGAGAAGTTGATGTGATTCTGTAACATTCAAAATTCCCCGTTTTCCAGGTTATGATAGTTCAATATTATCCACAGCAACGGAAAGAAAACCAATAAAAAAAAGGAAGAAACCGCTCAGATACATCAAACAGCAAAGAAACCACTCAGATGCATCACATAGCATGCTCCAGTCTACTGGTGGCGGCAACAACGAATGCGGAAACCATAAATATGAGTCTGACATGCAGTCATGATCCATAAATATCTACCTTTTATACGTTGTGTTGGTATAGCTAGCTCCATAGACTTGTCGATATGGCCTTTTGGGTGCAGAAGTATATTATCTACTATTACCATACTAAACACCAAGGGAATAAAACTCGTTTCCGTCCTGCCATATGTCTCTCACGTGAGGTATTGGCAATAGGATAACTAATAATGTTGGACCCCACATCCTAAACGGCTTCGGCAACAGTAACGGGCGTGGCCAGGACTCCCTACACGATATTTTAAAAATAAGAGCTACACTACCTAAAGTCAGTTAACTATCCGCTGCACCACTCGGTTTCTTAGAAATCCGCACAAAGTTGTTCCAGCCTTTTTTTTAATTGGAATTAACTCCTCCACCAACTGATTTTATGTAGCAAATGAAGATTTCCGAGATTCTCTCTCCACTCTTCTCTTCTCTGCAGCTCTCATCTTTATTAATTCGTTTTTTCTCTTATAATTATTCTCTCCAGTTCTAATCTACCCACCAACATTCCCGTATTAGTACAATACCTATGGAATCCAATAGCAACATTGATCTGGAAGCATAAACACAGTACCTACGGAATCCAATAGTAACATTTGTCACCTGGACATAATTTTTTTATAAAATAGAGTGATAAGTTGAGTGCTATAAAATAGAGAGATAAGTTGAGTGCCCATTTGTTGATGATCTCAAAAGTATAGTGCACATCAGATTAAAAATTATTTATAAAATACATCCATAAGTATGGTACCCACTTGTTAATTTCAATTCATTTGTTGAAACATAAGTACAGTACCTAGCAAATTACAAAATCCAGCATAATTGTATAACTAGTCTAGAAGTATAAGCACAGTACCTACGGGATCTCATAGCAACATTGAACATCTGGACAATTTTTTTACAAAATGCAAGCATAAATACATTACCTAAAAAAATATAAAATCAAACATAATTATATAACTGGTCTAGAAGCTTAAGCATAATACCTACACAATCACATAGCAACATTGGCCATCTGGTCAAGAATCAACTATAAAATGCATCTATAAGTATTGTACCTACTTGTTAATTCCAACTCAATTTTTTCAAATGTAAGTACAATACTTACCAAATTATAAAATCAAGCATAAGTGCAGTACCTAACAAATTACAAAATCAAGCATAATTATAAGTATTGTACCCACTTGTTAATTTCAACTCAATTTTTTCAAACGTAAGTACAGTACTTACCAAATTATAAAACCAAGCATAAGTGCAGTACCTAACAAATTACAAAATCAAGCATAATTATATAACTGATCTAAAAGTATACGTACAGTACCTACGGAATCCAATAACAATATTTTCACCTGGACATAATTTTTTTACAAAAGTGTAGTGCACATCTGGTCAATAATCAACTATAAAATGCATCTATAAGTATTGTGCCCACTTATTAATTTCCAACCCAGTTTGTCAAACATAAGTATAATACCTCTCAAATTCACTTGCGAATGTATATGTATTTATTGTAGGTACAATACTTACGTAATCTGCAGTGGGGATAAATATGTAATATAACTTTTTATAAGCTATAGTGGATTGATATCTGTAATTTACATGACAGTTGCATGGAGTGGACATAGTATTTATACCTTGCATGTATTTTGCATGCTTTTACATGGGTAATAGTATAAAAAACCGGCTGCATGTTGGGATTAATTAAAAATCACCTATTCCCGAATTTCAGGTAGACCAGCGGGTAGGTCAGCGGTTATGTGAAGAATTTTTCAAAAATAAAAGGATCCACATCTGCGCCAGGCTCGTCTTCTACGCTTCGGCACAACTGCGCCAAACTCTCCTTACTCGTAGACGCCATGTCTAGGAAGATGATGAAACTTCCAAGACCATGGCACTAAGTAAATGTGATGAAACCACCAAGGCTGTGGCACATAGCTCGGTGGATGGACCTTATATATATGGAGTCGCGCTACAGCACAAAGCACGGTGGAAGGAGTTTATTTAATTATACAGAGCTCCACTGCAGCATGGACAAAGAAGACCTCGTCAGCGATAGTCAAGACGAAGCTTTTCCAGTGAAATAAGGTGAGATGATTGATCTCACGGAACTGGCAGTTTCTTGCTCCGGTCAATGTCCGAAGAACAAGATCTCACGCACACGTGAAACAGAGAACCCATCATTGCCCAGCAAACACCTTGCCGTGCTACTCTACAGATTTCTACTGGTAAAACTTTTACTAAGGCAAGATCTCTTCACCTTTATGGTTGGTATGAATATTACTGCATGATTAATTTCACCTTGTTAACTTAGATATGAATTAGAATTATTGTTACTTTAAGAAAAGTATGTCTGGTCTACTGTAACAAATAGAGAGTAATTTATAAACAAGCATGAAGGCAAGTAAAGTCGTTGATTCGAGGTGGGTTCAAGACCACCATGTGCCAGTGACTGTCCATGTAGAAAACCATAAGAGGGATATAATGCAATGGGAAGAGGAATGCTTCAAGCCTATAGGTAATGAGACCCTATGCATTTATGCATAATCTTTGCACTTGTGAGAACTTCCAATGCTGATTGCTCAGTCGGGGACTCCAATGAAAAAATTTATGATGTCTTCATGTATAAATCAAATATATTTTACATGACCACATAATAACAATAGAGTAAATTCTCCAACACATAGAGACTGTCCACATGCTATCCAGATCTATTGTCAACAAAAGTTCACTTGACCCAAATAAACATAGATGGTTTAATGTAGAAACGACTATGACCAAGAAAACCAATTCAATGGCCCTCCTACTAGCTAATGGCTTGTCTGTTTTACCTTCAAATTAATGGTTGAGTTCTCTTTACAACTTGTTTCCATTGATTCATCTTCTTACTGGTTTCTTTTAATTCTATTTGTACTGTCGTTCTTCTACTTCTTTACCAAAACACTTTTGTGGTTAACCCGCCTTTGTCAGAGAGTACAAGGAGACAAGTGTGTCAATTGCCACCCACATACCCCTTGTATGCCATCTTTTACTCTATTGTCACCAACCAAATAATATACACATCTGAAAATTCCCATGGCAACCGTAAAATAGAATCTATTGACGTGTTTGTAGGCCTTTCTAACATCTCTGATATTTTTTTATTTATCTTTCTTTTATCATTTCTTGGTACCAATCAAGCTAGTGTGTGTGTGGATCTTAGACATATCATATGAGTTAGATGATTGGATAAATTCTCTTGATATGTTTCTAAAATATACTACTATATTTAATCAACAGACAAAGCTACACCTTAATTGAGAAATTATATATTAATGTTCATTATCCTTTGCTTGCATTTTACTTTTATATTTAGCTGCTGGTTATACATATATTCCATAACTAGATTGGAAAATTAGTTATTTTTATTAAAACAATCATTGCTTCATTTATCTTATCATTCCACGATACCAAAATATTTAAGTATCATTAGTATGGATTACTATAAGAATAAGGTTGATATGTTCTTTGTAAATTGAGAAAACTCATCCATACAAATATCACATATTCATATATTCAAGATGGAGAAACTAAAAGCATTCACCTAAATTTATTAAAACTAATTTAAATATTGTGTATTTACCTTATAGTTTATAACATTAAACTATTACATTTAGTGGATCGTTTTGAAGAAAATGATAATATCAAATATAGGAAAATTTGATAACTACTATCAGTTTTATTGTCAAGCTACTACAAATTCAAAGAGCATTCTAAATGTCCTTCCTTGGCTCTTCATGGTTGACATTTTATAGATATTTATAACATTTTTTTCACAATCCATACCAAAAATATTTCTATATCAACATTGAGGATGGATTAAATCTAAATAAACACAAAATTATAAATTGCATCCAATTTAAGAAAAAATATTGGATTATTTTATACTATAATATTTTTTAATTTTTCTTTTGTCTATCATAAATATAATGAATAACATTATTTAGCCTTGTCTTTTCCACCCCTTATTTTAGACTATAATATTAAAATATAAATACATATTTGTGATCATGGTATTTGTATTTCATAATTAGAATATAATAATGATCAATGAGGAAGCATTCAAGAATATGATTTTTGTTTCATATTATCATATACAAGATTGAAACTATAAACAAAATTTATTTATGTATTTTTCATATTACGACCACATCGTCTACATTTTGAATGCATAAATATGAAATAGACAGATTAAACGTTAAAATGTCCTCATTCTCTAAGATAAATTCATACTATGCAAAATTAGATATTTCAAAAATTCAACTTATGTATTTTTACTTATAAGTTTCTCGAAATAATTTTCTATGTATTATAAATTTAAGTTGGATCTTTTGAAATTTAGTAACATCTTAACAAATGTGATCAGTTACATTTCCTTAAAAGTGAAAATATCCATTTGGTTTCTATTTTTTTGAGTTCAATTGGTTTGTTAAAGTTTTACGAGTATTATTCTAATTTTTGTTCTTTTGCTAAAATGACTTGATATTTATAGAGAATTATAATTTTTTCTTCAATTTGAATTCCCAGTTGGAACTGTTATTAATTTATAGAAATAATTTTATAACTTTCACATTAAATGAATGAATGAATATATGTGTATCTAATGTGATAAGGAAATAGTAAGAATAATATTATTGTAATACTAAAATATAAATGCTAAAAACTACTAATACTTCTATTGTAGAAAAAGTGTAAATATTTTGAAAATCAAGGTATAGATGGCGACAAGTATGTGTGCATACTTCGCATACACATGCATATCCACACACATACACAGACAACAAATAGATACACATAATAACAAAAAAAGTGTTATGGTATTGTTTGTGAAAACTACTTATAAAGAGTCTTAATGACATGTTATATGTTATTTATGTCATATTATTTCAGTATATGCACAATTATATATATTTGCATTTGTATAGATTTATTGTCACTCGGATAAACAAACATCAAAGAAAAGCTAATTTCATTCTACAATTTTCGCAAACTATATGAGAAAAATATATGATAGGATGAAGAAAATATACTATATCTATGGTCTCATTTTAAAATATAGACCAACAACTAACTCCTTCATAAAACCAGTTATTGTAAATATGAAGGGAAATTCTAGATATCTAGGAATATAACTAATAATTTATTAATAATAACTTTTATTTGGAAAATAGTAGAGTTACACACCAATTCATAAGTATACTTAAATTGAGATTAACCGTTTTTAAATATATATATTGTTTATCATATTTAAAAATCATCTTATTTTGTCTTAAGTTGTCACAACAAAATAATTGGGAATATATTAGGTTTAGATATTACAAAGAGTATTTCAATAATAACAAAAATATTTTTCATGAGAGAGATAATTTATAAAATTGAAAGTAGAAATGATACATATTTTGGTTGCCTAGAATGTGATATAGGCAAATATATATTTTTCTATTACTTTTAGTTATCCAAGTAAAATAATTTTCTCCTTGTGGACAGTTTTACTGTAAATTTACCTTTACAAATACATAATGAAGAAAGATAACACTTAAACATTATCTATCTTGGCACACATATTATTTTTGAGAAATTATATTTATTCACTAAGGTAAAACAAATTTCTCACAATTTTCACTTGATATAAAAAAATATGACGTTGACGTTCCAAATTCTTAATTGAAATTTTTGTGTGAACCAATCAAACAAATCAAGTCATTGGAAACATTGTGTTGGCCTAGATCAACATGATATGTTAAATGGGAAGTGAAACATCTTCATCTTATGAACTATGTTTATTTTGTTCCATAGAAATCAAAGAAAATGATTTGATGGTAATAAATATAAGATTTTTAAACAATGATAAATGGAGTTGTGAGAATGATGATAAATTTCAATAGTATCTAATATACATTTATTATTTAGTTACTCATTATGTTTTGTCATTTCTTTCTATTCTTCTATATCGAAGACATGTATTCTTCATTTTTTGTAATACATATCAAGTAAATAACGAGAAAATATGGAAGTAATCTTATTATCATAAATATTATTAATATTTGGATATATGCATAGATTTATATCAATGATTCATTCAGCCAATTAATTAAAAACTAATTTGGAATATACTCATCTATCATGTTGAGATATCACTTACAAGTAGTTCTATCTTGTTTGGACTATGTAGATCTAAACAACATCTATTGAGCCATGTTTAGAATTTCACTTAAAATGCATTTACATTTATATTCCTCTAACTAAACTCACTAGGAACACAAGCCCTTCTTTGAGATCTCAATATTACGAATTTAAAATTATTATTCATTTTTTGGATTATTTAATGGATGCAAATCCTTCCTCATCTTGCAAACACAACCATTTCATCATGTGTCAATAAATAGATGAGTTCATTATTGTACTTTTGACACCGATAGTAATCACATAATGATTACAAGTTTCGAAAGAGATGAATCTATTATCATGACATTCTTTAAAATTTACCTTACAATTCATAAATTTAATTCATAACAGTCATGTGCGAAACACGTGTAATTACTAGTTATTGAACATATAAGAGTGACCTGAATCCGTCAATCCATTACATCAAATTTTGAACTCGTCTTTTTTATTTACTGTTGGGTGTTTAAATAATTGTTTCGTTCATATCTTGAGAGAAATAATTTTTTTAGAATATGACCTATTCGTTATATGTAATTGTGCATTAGAACAAATAGTATTATAGTTCTATGGACATCAAGATTCATGAATTTCGAAATTTTCTAATACTGTAAACATCTCCAACATCTTTTTCTACAATAGGTAGTCTAAAGAAAGACGTTTGCCACATAGGACCCCATATGCATATGGAGGCCAACTCACGTGGTTAAGTAAACTAGGGGAACCACATTAGTCGACCCAAACTAGTTCCCGCATCTTCATATGCCCCCAACCACTCCTTAAGCTTGATTGTGCACGCGACGTTAGTCGTTAGAAGCAATTGTCCATTTCTCTACTTCTTATGTGTTGATCCAGTCACGATCGTATTATAACATTGACATATCATTCTCATTGTATGATCATGTATGTGTTGGTATATGCTTCTAGTATACCTCTTGTAAACAATACATATGTCAAATGGAAAAGGATAAAGTGCACATATACATATGAACAATGTCATAACATATTGAAATTGTGCATTTATGATATTTTGAGTTCAAATGCTACCATATATTTCAAAGTGCACCAACTTACTTTATAATGGGAAGGAACAATTCGTTTTATTGGCTTAAGTATATTGGTCTAAAATCATAATCTAGCATGTTCATATGGAATTGTTAATAGAAGTCAAGATGACAATCCGGGCCAACTTGACTGAATGAAGGTTTGGATCATATCTTTTGACCATAAAATAGTGGACCCTAATGTGAGTTAAAGTTTATTCCATGTTTAGCTTTTAAGGCTAAAAGTACCTAATGTGTATTCTAGGCTTCTTTAGCACCTAATACTTATTCTAGGCTAACCCAATATTCTCCAAAATGTTCTTCTATTGGAGGGAAACTTCATAACCCCAAAAACTTAGGCCCAAACTTTTGTGAAAAAAGAAAGTTAAACCTATATAGTGTAAAAGGTATTTCTTTTCCCACATAAATTAAGCATAGTTCATTAAAAATGGATCGTATGAAAACGTACATCTATACTTTAGCTAAAATTATAATATAACTAATAAAAACATTAGTGGATTCACTATATATATGCCTCAATTGTGTAAAATTAAATTCATAATTAGTAAGTAATTTCCAAGGCCAAACATTGGTATTCTAGTATTCTAGTATTATCTTAGCATAAATGTAAATTTTAAATTAGTTGAGTCCAAAGGCGTACCATAAAACCATTTGGAGCCCTTTATGTTCGAGATAATCTCGACTACGTTAAATATAGGCCGACACCTGAAACCGCGGGGTTTGTGTGTTTGGTTAGCCAATCATTTTTCTTTTTTGGTGTAGAGGTTAACCAATCCTTGTTTGAAGAGATCAAGTTTTCTTCCCTCTTCATCGTGATTAAGGTTGTAATTGTGCACTATTTAAAAGCCAACTGAATTTGGATTGACCGTCCCCCTTTTACATTAACTTCACCGTGGCTGTGCATTATTTAATAAATTATCGGTTGCATAGGTAATCGAGACCGAAAGATGGAAAGAGACGTTGTGGATAGATGTTGATATTGAAAGTGACCCATTCCTTCCGTCTCCAGCAACACCATTTCTCAAACATGTTTCCTCCTTATAAACAAGTGCGGTATGTATGTGTTGTTTGAACTAGTATAACAAATGCATGTTTACATTCCAAAGAGATCCGTCTGGTCCTGTTGTTTCTTTTCGGAAGAAAAAGGAAACAATGGGATTGCCTACTATTCAAACTAACAATATTGGGCACTCCAAAGTGGAAGAACAAGTCATTGAGCATGCCGCCCTCCAAAGCAATTAGCAAACCAACGATCCAACTACTTTCCTATCCTACATCCAGAAATATTGTTTCTAATTACAAATATTTCCTACAAGTACTCCTAAATATGTTATAATGTCCTGCTTTGCACGCAAAAGTAGACCGCGGGTAGAATAACGTCGTAGTAAATTCCTGATTTGCAGGCTCCGATTTTACGTAAATGTGTATATTGCACTGTCACAAAGAAGAGGAAACTTCAGATAACTTATTTAACAATTACATAGGTAAAAGCATTGGCCATTGTGCAACGTTGAAAGCCTAGTAGAGTGGAAGCTAATGCCTTCTAGCCTTCTAGGTGTAGTTGCCACCACTGCCATTCCATCAGCCTTCTACACCCAAGCTTTGTCGTTGATATGTTTCTTTCTTCTTCCTTGCCCTCCCATGTCTAAGATACCAAAATTTCAGATGGTCACCTACTTGCAGTTGAGGCTTTTTGCATTATTAATTGGGATTGTGAATCTCCCATTGGGAGAGGTTGAATTCTATATATCTACTTATATACTTTTCTTTAATTTTGTTTAGTCGATCTATTGCTGAGGCATCTTACAAGAGTACAAGAGGAGAAAATTTATCTGAGCAATCAACAATCTACTCATGAGATATCTCTTCCTCCCCCATAATGAAGAATTGCACAAGGTAGCAACTTGAAAATGGGACCATGTAGAAGTAGTTGTTTTTTAAGGATGTTTGTCACATTGTTTGAATTGTACTAACATGTTTCCTAAAACTGTTCCCGACATCTTATTCTTACATTCAATTCAATCATCTTTCCTTACCTTTTTCAGAAGAGAAGATACTTACCCATTTGTATCAAGCAATGTTCTCCATTTTATTGAATTTATGCCAATGTTATAAATATCATAAATTTCTATTTGGGTGACTAGAATTTGATGAAGCTACAATGCCATGATTATAAGAGCTAAAGTTATGGATATTTTCGGGGACGGATTCCAATAATCAACCACACTATGATTATTGACATCAGAACTGAGGTTTAGCTCAACAATAATCCCAAACATGTTACAAATACAAGAAATGATTAGGCGTCAATCTTAATTACAAATATATTTTATATAACAACAAGTTATCCAAAAAATGTTTCGCGTGATACTTCACAAGTCTAGATAGCATGATCCATCTAGTCATTCGTACACCACTTTTCAATATGTATAATCAATTTTATTGTTCATCTTATGCACCAGAAGTTATACATACAAAATATCTTATTATGTCTTAAAAAAGGAAGCCCGTAGGTGCATCCCATGACTCCAGTACAATAACATATAGGCATCTATGTATGGGGAGACTTCACCTAGGAATGATGGAGTCACTCATCAGATAAGAAGGAATGTTGGGTGGAGTATTTCCTCTAGGACCAGAAAGTTTTGTTCATTTTTTCATGATTGAACATCAAAGTGACTAATTAAATAAATGTATGTAATGCTAAAACATTCTTATTCTAAAGAAATTAATAAGTTATAGTGAATCAATATGAATAATACTTAGGCATGACATTATATATAGTAGAAATGACTAACAAGTAATAATGTAATATAGTCATTTTTTCTTTAATTATTTACCTTGAATCTACTTGAAGAGTACCCAACCAAGTAGACATTGTCATAGTATGCTCATCTGCATGATTTATCATCGGTACCTTAGAGTTTAGAAGGATACTCTAACTCAAACACAAGGCTAAGTATTACTCTAGGCAAGTAGGGCCTAATAATGCCTCTCAACCTTATAATAACCATGTATATTTCTTGTTTGCATAATATGCACCGAACTAGGGCTTCACTCCTAATATCATGTCTCAAACAATAAGAAGATGGGGGACTCACTTTGTTATGACCACATCTGAGCTTAATTGGTAAACTAGGGTTTACCTGAATGATTACATGCTTCATTAGATTGAACATGTTTAGACTTGATTAATGATAGTAGATCAATTGTGATGTTTCAAACCTAATAAGAAACTCTAACTTTGATTTTAGTTTGAAGAATTAGGGTTTTTTTTGGTCATTTGAAAGCTCGTGTTGCTTTTTTTGTATTTTTTCTTGGTTTATGTACAATGCTATCCACCTTCAAAAATGAAGATGGCACTACTACAAAAAATGTTTTTTCAACGGGAAAAACACAACAGTTCTGTTGGTTGTGTTGTAGTTAGCATATCTTTTACAACAAGTCTATTTATGTGTTGTGAATTATATATTTTTTACAACACAAGTTATATACAATGGGCCAAACTCATTGTAGTATATGTGATACTACAACAGGTGAAAAATTGTTGTAATAGACTACAATATCACAACATACTCAAACCTGTTGTAAAAGACCATAATTATACAACATGCTCTAACCCGTTGTAATAGTCACGTATGCTAACTTGTTGTAATAGATGATCATTACACAACATACTCTAAATCGTTGTAAAAGATTATAATTACACAACATGCTCTAATCCGTTGTAATAGTCATGTATGTTAACCTGTTGTAATAGGCCATCATTACACAACATACTCTAACCCATTGTAAAAGATCATAATTACACAACATGCTCTACCTGTTGTAATACTCACATATGTTAACCCGTTGTAATAGACCATCATTATACAACATACTATAACCCATTGTAGTATACTATAATTACACAACGGGCTTTCACCTATTATAATAGTTACCCGTTGTAATATACCACAATCACACAACAGGTTTGCACATCATTTGTTGTATATGTACAATAAAGAATATATGTGTTGCATAAAATGAAATTGGTGCAGCGGTTTGAGATGTGCCTTATTTTCAAGTGGTCTCAAGTTTGAAACCTTGTGTCTAGATGTATTTTCCTTTTGTCTCGACATGTTATATACAACACCCCTATTACAACAGGTGTGTTCAATGATCTACAACATGTATTAATTATTGTATAAAATACATATATTACAACATGCACAACACCTGTTGTATAACGAACCCCCCATAAGACCACACGATCTAATAAAACAGTTGACACCCGTTGTAAAATGGAAAAATGAACTGTTGTAAAAACCATTTTTTGTAGTAGTGTGGTAAAAAAAGAAGAGTGTAACTTTACAGGAGATATAAGAGATTATAAGAGACAACTAAAGGTAGACAAAATGATCCACCAGCATTAACACCAAAAGCAGCATGACGCCAAAACTTTCAGAGCCAGACGAACTTCAGCAAGGACTAGACATGAAGAACATCCAAGAGAGCAACTAGAAACGCAAACATCTCGCTTTAAAATAGTTTTACCCAACTGTAGCCTTCGTTCTTCTTGACACCTTTCACTCTCATAATTTGCCTGATTTCATATGATTCACTCCACATCCCAGCATCAGCATACATATTTGACAAATAGCATAGTAACCAGAATGCTCTGGTTTTAGAACAAACAAAAGCTCAGCTACCAACCTACCAAATTCCAGATCGCCATAAACCTGCAGGCCCCAAGTAAAGCACCCCAAACATTAAAATTAGGCTGAGAGGCATGCAGTTGATAAATTCTACAGCCTCTTTGAGAAGACCAGCTCGACCAAGAATATCGACCATGCATGCATAATGCGTCAGAGTTGGTTGAATTCCAAAGGATACCATCTGTTTGAAATAAAACTTGCCCCTGTCTACAAGACCACTGTGGCTACAAGTTGATAAGATTGCAATAAATGAAACAGAAACATAACATACCCCATCAGCTTTCATTGAATTAAATAATTCAAATGTTGTCTCTAATACCCTGCATGGCATATCCCAGTATCAACCATTCCATGAAGCAGCATCCTTGCTTGGAATCCGGTCAATGATCTTCCTAGCAATGTCGATACGGGCACATCTAAAAAGATTGCAGACATGTTTGCACAAGCGGAGAGGGCACCTAGGATTGAAACACTATGAGAGAGGAACACATGACTAACAAATCCAAATAATAGAATTTCAAACATCAGGGTGTTCTCCAAAGCAGCGCCCAAACAACAGAGAAGGGACTAGGATAAAAAAAAAGGATCCAACCTCAACCACCCAGCAACATCCAGCATCAAAAACATCATAATCAAGGCCAACACTCGATGCACTATCAAAAGGAACAACACCAATAGAGCATAGGGATACAACAACTTCTAAACATAAACCAGATCAAACCAAAAGGTCCAACCACCATGATGGAGTGGGAAAGGAGCGTCGACATCCACACAAGATGGTGACTCGACCCTCTCAACAGCCATCAAAGAAAAGGTGAGAGGGGAGCGTCGACATCCAACGAAGGATGGGGACTCGACCATCACCAGAACAAGAAGAAACAAACATCATGGGTATTGATCTGCAACACCTCTAAATCCACGCATAGAACGCGCTCTCAGCAAGCAAAGAAAGTGCTCTCAGCAAGCAGAAGAACCAAACCTCCATAAAACCAATCCAGAGAACAAGCAAAGATGAAGATGCAATGCCAGGCCACCAGAAACTGTCCAAGACAACAGAACCTAGGATCTAGCTGCCAAGGAATAAGCTCTTCCATCAACATCAACTCCTTCAGATCAACATTCGCCAACAACTCCTTGAACCATAATAAAATAGACTAAAATGCAGCTAAGCCACCCAACAGAGAACAGCCATCAGGGGAACAAACGCACTCAACCATCACTGAAAATCAGTGAAAGGGGAGCAAGCAAGAGCGCACTACTCCATAAAAAACCTCCACTCAAAACACCACGGTGACACCAGGCCATCCACACACCAAAAACACCAGGGAGATGATTTGACCAACACCAGCAAACCAGCAATTAACTGATAATGATATAATAGTCAGATTCAATAACCTTCCAAAGAGTAAACACATCTTTATGAATATTCTCATGGACTCTCCTACTCCTTTCAGACCAACAGTGATACAAAATAAGAGGGATAATAATCCCAGCCTTCCTCTCCTTCATATTAGCAATCGATTCCCAACTTAAAGGACTACTTTCAATGAGCTTATCCTTCAAAGCACAGTTCCACAAAGCTTTGGCGAACTCACATTCAAAACAAATATGATTCGTATCCTCATAGCCTTTCATACAAAGAATACAAATCGAAGTAATAGAAATCCCTCTTCTTCTCAAATAGTCATTAGTTGGGATTTTGTTATGAATAGCTTTCCAAGTAAAAAGCTTCACATTCATACTGCTTTTTGACTTCCAGAGCCATTTAAAAATATCTTTCTCGTTGCCTTTATGTATAATCATCTCCCAAACATGCCTAATCTTAACATCACATTGGCCCTTCAACAAAAAACTATCTCTACAACCTTTAGCAATCTGAACTTTACTCAACTTTTCAAGCACAGCCAAGGAGCACCTCGACTCCTTAATACACCAATTCCCATCCTTAATAATAGAATTCAGCTTAGCACCCATGGGGATACTAGCTCTAATAGAAGTCCCTTTCTCAACGACTTCATGGAAAAACTTGCCATTGAACCAAGGGTCTCCCCAAATATCCACATTACTGCCATCACCAATTTTAATTTCAACCAAATTCAAAAGAATACTCCTCATACGAATCACATTGTTAAACATCCAGGAATAGTTTGTAGAATTTTCAATCATCCAGAAAGAAACCTTCCTTAAATATTTCTCACTAATCCACTTAACCCATAAGGAATCCTTTTTCCTAGCCACATCCCAGGTGTTCATGATGAGACAAGCATCCACCACCTCTCTTCTCTTCCTGATACCAAGGCCCCCTTCATACTTAGGTAAAGTGATGGTATCCCACTTTAGTAAGTGGATATTCTCCTTATCATCATATCTCCCCCAAATAAAATTCTTGCACATCCTGTCAATCTCATCTACAGTAGAACAAGGGATAGGGAAAGATAAAGCCCAGTAGATGTACATAGTAGAAAGAGTCGATTTGACTAGTTCTACTCTTCTTGCAAAGGATAACGTTTTAGCTTTCCATCCTTCCATCCTTCTTTTCATCCTATCCAAAAGCTTCTCACCGTGTTTCTTGCTTAACTTACCAGAGAAAAGGGGCATACCCAAGTACTTAGTATCATCCATTTTACCAATCTTTATACCCAAAATATTAGAGATATCCTCAACTTCATGAACATGTTTCATAATGAGCATACTTTTATCTTTGTTAACACATAAAACCAGACATGGACCCAAACTTGTCCAAAAGCTGCTTTATACCTTCAGCACTACTGTTATCAGCTCTAGAAAACAACATTAAGTCATCAACAAAGATCAAATGAGAGCAACTCATATTATTAGAGACCTGGATAGGCGAAAAATAATTATCCATCTTTATCATCTCAGACAGACCCTGCATAGCGATAGTAAATAAATAGGGAGCTATCGGGTCCCCTTGTCGCACCCCATTAGAAGGAAAAATAGTTCTTGAAGATTCACCATTTACCAAAATTTGATAAGAAGAAGTCCTAAAAATCACCTCAATCCATAGAATCCATTTATTGTAGAGCCCCATTCTACACATGATAGAGAAAAGAAACTTCCAACTGAGTGAGTCATAGGCTTTAGAAATATCGGCCTGAATACACATACTTTTCCCATTCTTTCTCATGACATCACTAATGATTTCATTAGTCAGCAGAGTAGCTTCTTTGATACATCTTCCCTTGACAAAAGCACACTGATTAACATTGATAATAGAATGAAGACACTCCTGCAACCTATTAGAAAGAATCTTCGAGATGAGTTTATAAAAAATGTTGCATAAAGTTATAGGTCTCCAGCTAGTAATCAGAGAATTATCAGTGCCTTTAGGTAACAACATAAGATACATCCTATTAGCTTCTTTCAACATATTTTTGTTCATAAAGTACTCTTTCACAACACTAAAAAAATCATCTCCAATAATCTTCTAAGCGGACTTGTAAAAGTAACCATTAAACCCATCCAAATCTGGACTTTTATCCACATATAAGTTTTCAACAACATCATCCAGTTCCTTCTTAGTGACAGGCCTTGTCAACATCTCATTCTGCTTCTTAGAGACTTTGGAACCATTCCATTCCCCCTTCCAAACCTTTCCATAATTGTTACTATAGAAAATTCCTTCGTAATGCTTTGCAATAGCATTTTTTTATCATATCATAATCCCTCGTAACAATACCATTGATATTAAGACAATTAATCGAGTTCCTTTCTCTTCTAGTCTTCATAGAAGAACAAAAAAAATTAGTATTTAGATTACCTTCCTTCAACCACAGAGATCTAGAATTTTGTCTATAGATCTCCTCCTCCCTAATAGAAGCCAACCTTGCCTCTTTTCTCAAAGTACTAGCAATCGTTCTCAAACCAGTGTCAGTGGGGTTGAGATCAGCTACCTTTTGGGCTTCTAAAGCACTATGATTCGCCACAACAACGTTTTCCATAACATTTCCAAACACCTTTTTATTCCACTCTTTAAGAGCATTTTTAAGATTCTCCAACTTTCTGTATAGCCTGAACATGGCATGACCTTCAACTTCCATCTTCCAACTTCCCTCCAGAATGTCCTAAAAATCTTAATGATTAGCCCAACTTTTAATAAATCTGAAGGGAGCTTTATACTTTCGAGGCTCACAAATCGTCAGCATGATCCTGTTATGATCACTAATAGTATTTGT
This sequence comes from Alisma plantago-aquatica, assembly GCA_963693085.1. Lineage (NCBI taxonomy): Eukaryota > Viridiplantae > Streptophyta > Magnoliopsida > Alismatales > Alismataceae > Alisma > Alisma plantago-aquatica. Next base: position 430,110,592 of record OY856415.1, read on the forward strand.
AATGACTTCACCATGAACCTGGTTGTGCTTAGTTTGGAACTCCACGTTATAGAGAATTCTATCAATTTTAGTAGTGATAAAACTGTCACCATCTTGATGGTTACTCCAAGTACAACGAGGACCAAAAATATCCATTTCCAACATACCACTATCAAGCATGAAGTTATTAAAATATTCCATAGATTTTTTTGAAGGAGGTTGCAGCCCAATCTTTTCATCATTCTTCCTCACAGCATTAAATCCCCAAGGACAACCCATGATCCACAATTCACCAAATTACTATTTTCCAAACTCCTCCAAAGGCCTTCCCTATCATAATCATCATTATGCCCATACACAGCCGTGACATTGAGAAACAAAACCTCCTTCTCGAGACTAAAATGGATAGTCTGATCATATTCATCAATCTTCAGCACCTTACAATTCTCCTCCTTCCAAATAATGACAATACATCCTAAAGCATGAGACCTATTATTAGAAATCCACTTATACTCTCCAAAAAACTTTCTCATAACCTTTTCAATCTTACCAAATCTAAGCTTAGTCTCCACAAGGACAAAAACATCACATTTTGCCCTTCTCACCTCCTCTTGGACACTTAGGAGCTTATTACTAATGCCCCTTACATTCTAAGAGGATATAGTACATGAAGGACTCATTTAAACCCTTTGGCTGTTGAACTGACAACCTCAGTATTTTCTGAACTTAATTCCAGTTCACTCAGGACAGGAGCTGATATTAGACTGTCAATTCTGACATTCGTATTCAGTTTACCCTTACATTTTGGCGGAACTTTCTTGCTAACCTTTCTCACCAAGCAATTAACAGAACTTGACGAAGATTGAGAGCTCCCATCACTGTCAGGCGACTCTTTAGACACATTAGCTATAGGTGTATGAATTATAGAACCAGAATTAACCTCTGCCATCGACGTTAGCTCCTTCAGTCCACTAGGCAGAACTATAATAACTTCATTCTGTTCACTAACCTTACTAGTATCTTCCTTCGTAACATAGCCTGTCTTCTCTGCATAGACCACTCCTTCATTCACCTCCTTCGATAATTTCTCATCCTCTATAATCAGATCTTCAGGCATCTGAACTGCTGTTCCACTCCTTATTTCCTCCTCATCCTCTATCTCTTCAACAACGAATTCGTCATTGGCATTACTCCTTCCCTTATGAATTTCTTCAAACACTTCAACAACCTTTTTCTTCTTGACTTCCTAGATTTTTGTTGTTCTCGAATCCTTAGAGTTCAGCACAGATGTTACTGACAGCGGCTCACATTCATCATGCCCCATGTAACCACATTGAGAACACACATATGGAATCCAGTCATACTCAAACGCAATGCAGTGTTCAAGACCTTCGTCACTTCTGAGAATCAGTTTATCAGGATACTCAGCCTCTCTGTTCATTCTCACCAGGATTCTCGCTACATATATCCATCTTAGATTTAGCATCATCTCATCGAGCCTCATAGGAACACCAAGATATGATCTGATTCTGTTAAACATTCTCAGATCCCATATCTCCATCGGAAGATTTCTCACATTTACTCAGACCGGAACATCAGACAGAACAATCTTCGACTGCTTCTCCTCCATTTGCCATCTTCTCAGAACAACAGGTCTGCTCTTTACATACCATTCCCCTTTGATAACAAACCTCATATCCTCTTCGTTCTCGAATCTTATAAGAAAGAAACCATTCCCTCTATCAAAAATCTCGAAGAACTCGTTTATACTCCAGATACTCTTGAAGTAGTTCACCAGCGTCGAGATATGTGGATAGAAATTAATAACATATCCTATTAAGCATCTTCTCCACTTTTCCCCATTTTCCTCTGCCTCCGATTTGGGATACACCAGTTTCCCTTCCGACAAGACTATGTTTATCTTCTTCAGATCTGATGCTCCTCCACCCGTACTCGGCTTGAGGTTCTCCCAGCTGATAGGTTTATTCTCAAGATCAGTATGCGATGTGCTCCCCTTAAATATGAGTTCACCGGACTTCATCTCCCTTCACATGAAACCACCCCAAGGAGGAGGACGATGAATTGTCATTGCACCCTTCGTCGCCCTTTTGATTGCAACGTCGGGAACTCAGGGGTTCATCGCAAGAAATTAAAACCCTAATCGGCAAAAAATTAGGGTTTACTTGGATGATTGTATGCTTAATTAAGTTGATCATTGTTTGAACCTTGATTAATAATGGTAGTTAAGTTTGAACCTTTATTAATGATGGTAGTTAAGTTTCTTAATTAACTATGATCCACATAATTAGGGTTAACATTTGAAAACCCTAATCGGCCCAAATTAGGGTTTTGATAGTATATGAATATGGAATTTGGTCAGGATAGCAGTGTGGTAAATGATTTTTCATATTTTCTAGAAATCGTTTATTTAATTTAGTTTTGGATATGATATGGATAACTCAATCATGCATATTGGAGAAAAATATCAGAATTTTTTAGTGTTCTTTGAATGTGTTTCTTGGTCAAACTATACTTCCACCAAAATGTTGACAGAGTGTTTTTAAGTAGTGTAGTGTCTTATTTTTATTTATTTATTGGTAACTCCAAATGATTTGAAATTTTAATTGTATATCTAAAAATAAATCATAAACAAAATGTAAAATTTTGATAATTTTTGTATGTGTTTAGATCTTATTAGTAGATGAATTACAATAACTGACATTTCTGTAGAATTCTGGATAGCAGTACACTATTCGATTTTTAATTATTTAATGGGAGCTTGGAATGATCTCAAATTTTAATTAAAGCTTAGTAATCAATTATACGCAACATGCTAAATTATCATAATTTTTGGAGAAGGTTGATCTCTGAAATACACGAATTACATAAATTGTTTTATGACAAAAAAGAAATTTGTTGAAATAAGAAAAAGTTTAGTGAGGGGTCAAAGTGCAATTGACCCAAGTAGCTCAATTACTCGATATGATCAACCTAACACACTAGTAGCTCTCATAATTCATCACTCAAACCAGAGGAACAAAATCCTAGAGACAGAGGGAGAGTTAGGGTTTGAGAGGAGAAATTGATGAAGATGCTGACCTATGGTTTTCGGTCTGAGGAATGATGAAATCATGTAAGTTCAGCTTCTTTGCATATACTTTAATGGTGAATCTTCTCTCACGTGTCAAGATTCCTTCCCTCCTCTGATTTGATCCGAAATGGTGTCAAAACTTCCCCTTTTCTCACTCTTTCCTCATAATCCCTCATTTTTAGGGTTTCCGAGTTGAAAGGAAGAAGAATTGGGTGAATTGCTAGGGATTTGATATGGATTCAAGATTTTTAGGGATGAGCTACGTTTTTAAGGTGTTTTCAAACCTTAGGGTGAGTGGGAACTTCCTTTAAATAGTATATTGCATGAAAATTGATTAATTCATCCATAATCTTAAATCGCTAGTATGCGACTACAAACCCTGAATTGTCTGTTTGTTCTAAGTTGTTGCAAAACGATATGAATTGGATTCTTCCTCTGTTTGGATGAAGTTCAGATGATAAAATCATATTATAAATGTATACAATGCATTCTAATGAGAATTCCCTAAGTATTCACAGAGGTTATAAGAGTAAACTGAAATATAGGGAATCTGTCTATGACTGAAATTTGCTGTATAAGTAAATAGAGAAAGTTGCTTATCTTGATCCCCTTGGTTATGAATGATTGTTTATCTAAATTCATAGTACATATATGTCAGATACCATCTTGGATTTCATGTGATGTGAATAGTGTTTTCTTGATATCTTCGTAAAGAGGGTGAAGCCCTATATGAGTGGAAAGTTGGAAATTTGTGAATAAATATGGTGAAATCCATTTGAAGTGTTTTTATTGGCATCATAGACTCTATTTATGCAATTTTTTTCTTGATTCATTATATCTCAATGAATGGCATGGAAAACCCTAATTTAGCTAAATTTGAGGATTTCATACATATGTTGATTGTATATGACTTGCTTAATGCAATTTGTATTTAGTGGATGTTTATGATATATTAAATCCTTATGAGAGCCAAGTGATAAGTGAATGAGGTAAATGAAACCCTAAGGCTAGGGTGTTCAATGAATCAAGTATGGTGATATCAATGTTCTCAATATGAGATGTGGTGATGCTTAACAGTTCAATTGCATGATTCTTGTGTATAAAGTGCCAAGTTGACATGTATTTTATTTATTTAAGAATTCTAGTCTGCCAATATGTATAGTATGTTGATTACTCAGTATATTATAGTGTTTTGAATATATTGCTCTACCAAGTATAGAATGATATACATGTTGTGTTATAAACTTCAAATAAATAGATGTGGCACCATAGAGATACTAGAGTCAAGTATGAGTAAGAGAAAGGTACAATGTAGAAAGAGTTTTCTAGGAATAATAAAATAATAGACTTAAGGGCCCTAACACCATAGAATCCCTATGATAGGTCTGTACCTTAGGGATGAAATGACCTAACCCTGACAGCGTCCAGTATACGGGGGTCGGAATGCACCCACAGAGCGTGCAGGGAGACAAAGCCCTTGAGGAAGTCTCCTAAGAGAAGATAGGTTACCCAACATGAACCGGATGTCCCGGTGGTAACCCAGAGGCCCATAGAGCATCTCAGACCCTCTGCCTGTGTACTCAGTCTAGAGGAGGAGTCCAGTTTACGACAGCATAGGAGTGTCGAGGCCAGAGAGCCAGTTTTCCCGTAGCAAACCAAGACAACAGTTAGACTTAGCTATCCTGGGGTGTCAACTAAGTCTTGTATGGTGGGATCATAGTGCACGACGAGTCTTTATATGTAGAGTACACTACATATGATCAGGGCATAATAAAATAAATGAGAGGTCAAACAAGTGTGTACAATTATTCAGTTATTCTTTATATGTTTCTGAATTATTAGTTCTCTTTAAGATCAATCAAGCATTTCATATATTGATTCACTCTTTCCGTCAAGATTCCACCCATTCTCTGATTTGAACTGAAATGGTGTCAAAACTTCCCCTTTTCTCCCTCTTTCCTCATAATCCCTCATTTTTAGGGTTTCCGAGCTGAAAGGAAGAAGAATTGGGTGAATTGTTAAGGATTTTGTATGAATTTGAGATTTTCAGGGATGAGCTACGTTTTTAAGGTGCTTTCACACCTTAGGGTGAGTGGGAACTTCCTTTAAATAGTATATTGCACGAAAATTGATTAATTCATCCATAATCTTTAATTGCTAGTATGCGACTACATACCCTGAATTGTCTATTTGTTCTAAGTTGTTGAAAAATGATATGAAATGGATTCTTCCTATGTTTGGATGAAGTTATGATGATAAAATCATATTAGAAATGTATGCAATGCATTCTAATGAGAATTCCCTATGTTTTTGCAGAGGTTATAAGAGTAAACTGAAATATAGGGAATTTGTCTATGACTGAAATTTGTTGTATAAGTATATAGAGAAAGTTGTTTATCTAGATCTTCTTGGTTATGAATGATTGTTTATCTAAATTCATAGTACATATATGTCAGATACTATCTTGGATTTCATGTGATGTGAATAGTGTTTGCTTGATATTTCGTAAAGAGAGTGAAGCCCTATATGAGTGGAAAGTTGGAAATTTGTGAATAAAAATGGTGAAATCCATTTGAAGTGTTTTTATTGGCATCATAGACTCTATTTATGCAATGTTAGTCTTGATTCATAATATCTCAATGAATGGCATGGAAAACCCTAATTTAGCTAAATTCGAGGATTTCATACATATGTTGATTATATATGACTTGTTTAAAGCAATTTGTATTTAGTGGATGTTTATGATATATTAAATCCTTATGAGAACCAAGTGATAAGTGAATGAGGTAAATGAAACCCTAAGGCTAGGGTGTTCAATGAATCAAGTATGGTGATATCAATGTTCTTAGTATGAGATGTGCTGATGCTTAACAGTTCAATTGTATGATTCTAGTGTATAAAGTGCCAAGTTGACATGTATTCTGTTTATTTAAGAATTCTAGTCTGCCAATTTGTATAGGATGTTGATTACTTAGTATATTACAGTGTTTTGAATATTCTGCTCTTCCAAGTTTAGAATGATATACATGTTGTGCTATAAACTTCAAATAAATAGATGTGATACCATAGAGATACCAGAGTCAAGTATGAGTAAGAGAAATGTACAATGTAGAAAGAGTTTTCTAGGAATAATAAAATAATAGACTTAATGGCCCTAACACCATAGAATCCCTATGAGAGGTTTGCACCTTAGGGATGAAATGACCTAACCTTGACAACGTCCAGTATACGGGGGTCGTAACGCACCCACAGAGCATGTGGGGAGACGAAGCCCTTAAGGAAGTCTCCTAAGAGAATATAGGTTACCCAACATGAATCGGATGTCCCGGTGGTAACCCAGAGGCCCAAAGATCGTCTCAAACCCTCCTCCTGTGTACTCAACCTAGAGGAGGAGTCCAGTTTACGGCACCATAGGAGTGCCAAGGCCATAGAGCCAGTTTTCCTATAGAAGACCAGGATAGCAGTCAGACTTAGCTATCCCGGGGTTTCGGCTGAGTCTTGTATGGTGGGATTGTAGTGCACGATGAGTATTCATATGTTGAGTACACTGCATATGATTAGGGCATAATAAAATGAATGAGAGGTCAAACAAGTGTGTAAAGTTATTCAATTATTCTTTATATGTTTCTGAATTATTATTTCTCTTTATGATCAATCAAGCATTTCATATATTGATTCACTCTTATAGATATCTAGAGTATCCTGCCATATTTATGATTGTAAATTATTAGTCTCTTTAAAACTTACTACTGTTATAAATGATATCAATTGCTCACAAGTATATCTATAATTATATCAGTGCTTTAGACTATTTCTTTGAAGTACTCATTCACTAAGAGAGTAGGATCACCCCTCTACTCAAAATTCTTAGGGAAATCACATGGACTTGATGAAGATATCATTGCATTAGAGTATATCTGCTATAAGAGTTATGTTACAACCCCAAATTTTGGGTTCCTTTGGTGAGAAATGTAATTTCTCATATTAAAGATATTTGGACAAATAATGATATAATTTGTTGTGAATAAATGGATTTCATTTTAAAATAGCCTTGTTGATTTATTTGTGGGCTTTATTGGCTATTGGGCCCAATAAAGAGGAAAATTCCATTAATAAATGAATAATCGAGTTTTAAGAAAAGGAAGATGTGGAAATCTCTAGAAGGCAAAAGAATGTAATCTAAAGATGGATTTCGTGCCTCTTGGGTTCCTTGGGTTCCAAGGAGTCCAAAGTTTCATAGAAAATGCAATAAGAAAAGAAAAGATCAAATAAATATTTCCTTATCAAGAAAGAAATTGAAAATAATGAGAAAAGATGGGAAATAAGTGGAAAGGTGTCTGCTTGAGTTATCCTTGGTGGAATTTCGTATTCCAAGGATTCCTAATGTTAAAAGGAACTCTCATAAGGAAAATAGAAGAGAGATAAAGAGAAATAAAAAAATAAGGAAATAAGTGAGATAATAAGAAAATAGATAAAAGATAAATAAAAGGCTAAGGGATATTCCCAAGGTGGGATTTCGAGCCATTAAGTTTCCTTGAGGTACAATGAACTCATAATAATAATTTAAAGGTAAAGGAAAGAGAAAATGGAAGAGAAATATGCATAATTGGGTAATAACTTGCAACTAAAGAAAGGGTACCGATTTCTTTAGATAATTATTCCAAATTTGGCATGATGATAGATTAAGTCATTATTATGATTGCCTCAAAATTTGGGATTATTTGGATGTGTGGTTTGGGAGATATAATTTTTATAAGTATTCCTAAGGTGAGAGGAATACCATTAAAATTAGAATTGCTTTTATCAGCCTTTTTGGGCACGTGAAACGTGGACCGTTGATATGATATCTAATGGTGACGCCATCGTCACCTACCTAGAGCCGAGAAAGGAAACTTGGGTAGAGTTGGCTTCTTTCTTTTTGCACGTTTCTCTCGCCATAGACCATATGAAACCATGAGCACTTTCCCTTTGAATTCGGGTGGAAGAATCGGATGGAAAGATACCTATTTTTGCCTTGGTTTCGTGTTGGTTTGGGACTTTCCCCAAAACCGTAGAAGCCTGTACACAGGCAAGAGACTGATCCCAAGGTACCCTGCACTCGGGGTCTATAAAAGGGGGGTCTATAGCCGCCTGGTCGAGGGAAGATCACTGTGGTTTGGCTAATTTTTTGGCATCGTTCCCGCAAGCCCTCTCCGACCTATGTGTTCCTGGCCGAGAAGCCTCCTAGCTGTCCCGACGTCTCCGACTGACCCTGGTGGATATGAGACCACCATTGAGTCTGACGGCTCATGACAAAGGAGGAGGAGGCGTCACCTGCTGCTGGGGAAGTAAAGATCACGAAGTCAACTCCTTGGTTGACTGCGGTCTGCGGCTAGCTCGCAAACAGGGATCGCGAGATTGAGGAAGAAGACAGCCCTACAAGATTACCTAAGTTCCCTCCCATCTGCGTCTAGCATGGTAAGGACATTTCCTTCCTTTGCAACCTAAATCAAAGTAAGGCGTGTGTGTCCCTGGTCGTTGGATCCTGAGTGGACCAACGGACCACTAATCTAATGATCCGAGTTTTTTTAGAATTTGCTAATAAATCAATAGAATGTGATTTTCTTAGAAAAAACATAACTTCTGCTAGGAAGCTTGGATGGATAAAGTTAAAATATGAAAGTTTCTTAGAAAAATATGAGGAACACATTAAAATTGGTTTGAGAACCTGAATCTGTTAAAGTGTCTTAATCTAATGAAAAGTACTTATGAATTAGATTAAGAAACCCTATTTGAACATATTGGTTAAGTTCATATTGTTTAGTTGATGACATTGAGTAAATACAACCTGTCAAATAGATAATGACGAACTTGATATGGATCTAGATGTTTCTTGCATGTTTTAGGGTTTTATTCTAAATAAGAACGATTAAACACTTAGAAGCCCTAATTATATTTAGAAATTGGGATTAATGTCTTAATTATATTATTTTGGTATATAATAACCTGTGGAGAATAATATGAAGGATTGAACCTAATTAAGATGATATCCTACCTGTTTTAGGTTTTGTACGCATTAAGATGCATAATAGCTTAGAAACCTTAACTTAAGGTTAATGGTTGCTCATAAGATATAACTTGAAATCCTTTGTATAAAATTGATGTTCGGTTAACCTCAGTCTGGTAAATGATAAAAAGGCTTTAATCGGAATATGTGAATAATTAGGGTTTTGCACCTAGAAACCTTAACTTAAGGATACAAAAGAGGAAATCTATAAGAAGGTCTAAAAAGAACTCTAATGAAACCCTAATGCGGATTAGAATCCCTAGAAAGTGAATCCAAGTCAGTTAAATAGAAACTTTCCTGGCAAAGTGTAGTAAATAGGTTACATATGCTTTTCAGGAATTCTGTGATTGTTGAACTACTTCTTGGATTACTTGCTTGCCTGGAATTATTAATATCTTGTTGAATCTGCAAAATTAGGTATTTGGTTAATTATGAATAACTGCCTTAGTTTCTTGAGGATTTTCTGGATGATAAATCGCATTGAATGCAAATTAACTGTTTGGATGTTCATACTTGCAAATCATAAAATCACTATGATTATCACATTAAAAATAGAAGTATGTATCCTCACACCTACATGCCACCCTAATGGATGATGCCAAAGGTCAGACACAGATGGGTAGACCAATGGACGCCTTGAGTGGTGAACCCAGGCACCAAGCATGGGAATGAGAAGGTGGCCTATGATATTGCATGACTAGTGGGCACCATGAGTGGTGACCCCCAGGCACCAAGCTCGAGAGTGAGAAGGTGGCCTTAAGTCATTGGCAAAGGGAACTCTAAGGTGGGTATGCCAGGGTTAGGGCAAAAGTGGTGGAGAATGTCATACTAAAAAGTGTAAATTGGCTTGTTAATTAATTTGATTGTGATTAATAAATTGTTAGCCATATTTGCAAGATTTTGGTTGTTCCCACATACTAGTATATTTTGATATACTGACCGACGTTTTGTTTGTCGGCGTTTTAGGGACAACAATTGAAAGAACAAACAGTAAAGTGACGCATTGTGGAAATGAGAAATAAAGTGCAAGGAGGATTAGATAGAATAATTCAAGATTTGGATAGATAGATTTCCAAAGTTTTCAAAGGTAAGTAAAGTTTTAATTTTATACCAAATTCCAGTTAGTTAGTAGAATTTCATAATTATTATTGATTATTTGATGAACCTTTGATCTTGTTAATTGAATAACGGATCTGACCTTCGGGTCTCCCTTAATTGTGGGTTACCGGGAGGCAAGGTCGTTACAATTGGTATTAGAGCATAGGTTCCTCATCTAATCATTAATAATTATTAAATTTTACAAATTCCATAGATTCGAGGGATTTATTAGAGTATTTTCTGAAAGATTGAGGTGTCTAGAAAAGGATCACGTCCGGGGGTTGGCAATATTTTCCTCCGCACCGCTAGTCGGAATACGAGGACTCCCGGATTGTGTGACTGCCTGGATGATGTCTTAGGATATGCCTCGAAATAAGATACCTTTAGGACTCTCTCATCTTGTTCCTCCCTTCTCAACTCAAATTCTGTTAAGGACCTTAAGGATTAGGGTGTTCCCTCTGTTCTCCTCACCCTCTTGAGGTATGGGTAAGGTTGATAAGGATTAAGGAATCCTCCACCAAATTAATAAAAAGCATGTAAATGAGATGTCATGGACATAAGCTTAATAGAGTAAGCGTAAAGGAATAGATACATGCTTAGATCGTATGACACGAGTGGTCATTGCCCTCAGGAGAGACCTGAGGATAGACCTCCTTGGCAGGAGGATGAGTAGAGAGAGAGAGTTGGTCTTGGAGGTAGATACCTCCATTGAAAGTAGAGACCTAGCACATTCATGAAGGATGATGTTAATCCTAACCCTAAGTGAAGGTTAGAGAAAGAGATGACATGATGAGTTAGATGTCATGGTTGACCAGGTGTTTGGTCAAACATGCCTTGGGATCGCCATATGAGCCATGAGAAGTTGGATAACCTAGTACCTTTGGCGACCCAACCCTGGAGAGGGACATGCATGTTAGAGCGAGGGATAGCTCCTTCATGGATGAGGTTAGAGGAGAACCTATAGAAACCCTATGGGATTAGGCAAGTAGGGTAAACCCTATGAGCGAGGGATAGCTCAAGATTATCAATAGTGCTGACAATAGGTTGAAACCCTGGTCAAGGGAGTATTCTTATGTGATAAATAGAAAGAACTAAGGATAATCTTGAGCCAAGCATGAGTTGAGCAAAGGCTTCACCCAGGTAGGGATATGCTTGTGAGCTTGATACAACTTCAGGTAGTAAGGCTGGATGTGGAGTTAGATCTAGAGAGAGAAAGTAGGACCTAAGAAAGAAGGTTGGATGCTTAGATTCTGAGACATGAGGAAAAGTGGGGAGTCGAGGATGATGCAACCTAAGTGGATGATAGTGGTTGCCCTATGATTGACCCTTGGAGGCTTATGATGTCTTGGTTATCTTGAGAGGAACCAAACCCTAGAGAGAGGATGATGCTTCTGGTACCTATGGTATAAGTGATTACCTACTGGATAAGATAAAGAGTGCTTTAGACCCTGAGGAGGTTTAAGTCACCAGTTGTGGGGATTTATACCTAGTTGGTTGTCCTAGAAGAGGAATCAACTCCAAAGTGTTGCTCGAGTAGAAAGATCATGGAAGTACATGACATGCTTGATTCTTGGTTAAGAGATTGAGCATGCAGTTGGACACCTGAAGGTGAACCTAGGGTTCCTAGGCCTAAGAGGGGAAGCAGTGTATCTGATGATCACGATGAGATTTGAGCCTCTATAGTTTCGAGCATGATACTCCTCATGTGTAGAGGTAACGGAAACCCCTTAAGTTAAGGGTATGTTAGATGAACCCCTCACAACTAAGTTGATCCAGTGTTGAGGAAAGAGAACAAGTACAACCTAGCATGGTTTAATAGGTGGTCAGCTTGTGCTTTAGTAGCTGTTGGGTTAGACATGCTCATGTGAGGGTAAACCCTAAGGACAGTTGTGACCTTGTCGTCAAGAGTGGTAGTTTCCTCCCATCCTGGGAGAGGGACCCTTTGGTTGGGTGTATGCCCATTTTGTTGGAGTTAAGGTAACCTAAAGAGGTTTCATAGGATCTTGAGAAGCTAAGTGAAAAGTACATGGTAAGAGAATGAACTTGTAGACCTGTAGTTAACCATCTCTAAGTTCATGTGGATGTGTTACCATGAAGGTAACCGGTATGGGGCCTGACCAATGTAGGCAAGTCGCCATGATTCTTGTGAAAGGATGGAAGACAGCCCAAGAATGCAGAGAGAGATGATGAAGGCTTGGGTATGGTTCTAAGTTGTACATGTACTATAATAGAATCCTAAGTCTATCCTAGGGACATGAAGGGATAAGACCGATGGCAGTCAGAGTTTCCTAATTCCGTAGTTGCACATGACCATAGGGTCGGGAGGTAACAACTATCATTGTCTGAGGGCCATGGGTTAGGAGATTGATCACCTTCATGAACTCATGGGACCCAAAGGGCAGATGAGTAGGGTACTCTCTGATGCATGAGGGAAGATGGATGACCCCAAAAGTGTCGGCACCTTATAGACCCAGAGGAGATGACCAAGGATTGTGTGTAAACCCCAGTAGGTTCGAGACCAGTTTTCCATGGAAGTAATTTTGATATCATGATGTTTGTGATGTGGAGACATGAGTTGCACGTTTCAACTTAGACTTGAAGGTGTACTGGCAAGGTGGGATGTACCATCTCTACTCCTGGAATGGGAAGAACTCTGTATTTGGAGGGCCGCCAAATGCTTATTTCTTCTTGTTATGGGAGTGAGAGATAGGACAGTACGCATGCCATACACCAAGGATAAAAGATGATGTGAGTTGGAACGTTGATACAAGGTATGAGGACAGAGATAATAACATACCTTGGTGGAGTGAATGACACATGGATGGTTTGCAAACAATAAAAGGAATAATGTAGTCATCTTATAAGGATGCTTTTATCATGAGCTAGGAGTCATACAAGGTTGAATTCAAAAACTAGGAGGATGAGCTCAAAGAAGGTAGGCTTAGAGTTTGAGATGAGATGATAAGTAGAATACATGGAGGTGTATGTTTTCAACATTACCTAAACACCTGGGGATAAGAAGTGGTAATGAATGCTCTGGTTGAGATGTAGCTACCTAGTTAGCTGGAAGCTAGAAGAAGTTGAGGTTGTTCGACTAACCCTATGTTTGGAAAAAGAGATAAGTTTGGCTAACACTCAGATATAATGAGATCTGTTGAAAAAGATTAGTGGTTGTTTGGATAGCCAGAAGAATGGTTGTGGAACCCTGGACACACTTCTTTGGATAGGAAGGTAATAACACCCTGTTGAGAGTGGTTTAGGGTATTCGAGGAGTCGATATTGAGGAATCATGACATACAGGAGATCATGGTTTTAAGATCACCAAACACCGTGATACTACAAAGATAGTAAGTGATAGTATCACGTTGGTTGCTTGATGTGAAGTTGCATGTAGCATGCGGTCGTGCAAGCCAAGAGTGAAGGATGAAAACCAGTAACCCAGTGCATGGATATAAAGTATAGAGAGTCCCCGAGAGAGAATGGGAGTTCATTACTATGGATGTTGTGGTAAGACTCCCCTAGACCAAGGAGGGTCGAGGTGCAATATGGGTTATGGTAGATCGCCTTACCTAGATGACATAAGAAAGGAAGAATATTGTCACGAGGCGGATTCGGTTGAACAACTTAGGAGAGAAGATGGTTCAACCACACCATGATGCGAGTTCAAAAGTTCTTGGATATGACCAAGGTTCACTTCCATGAGGTGGAAGTAGATACATGACAAGCTTGATGATAGTATAGTTTATCACCCCCTAACTAATGGTTAGTATAATCCAGACTAGAGGGTCTGATGAGAGCCCGTGTGCTTGTTCAAGGTGATACAAAGAGACAATTCTTAAGATGTGATGTTAACCACCATAGCCTTTATCGGGATGCAAGAAGTCTTATAGAGAGGTTGTGTTGGTCACCACTTCATTAAGATGATGTTGGTGGAGGAGGCCTCACAAAGGTCAGAAAAGAACCATAGTGTGTGTAGATGAAGTCGCTTTGATCGTGCAATGGCCGAGAGTGAGACCAGTGGTGACATGAGTCACGAGCTGATGCAAAACAGACTGACATGCAGTTCACTGTGGGAGAATATGTGATGTGAAAACCCGACCCCTCTAAGTTACAACTGAGAAAGTTGAGTCCCCAATATATGGGTCCATTTGAGAAGGATTGGTGGAGATGGTTGTATTTAACCTTACCCCTCAGGATAAAATGATGTGTTGCATGAGTCCGATCTAGAGCACTATGTGAGGTACCCAAGCCATGTGCTGAACCCTGAACCTATCCAGCTTTTGAAAAGCTGAAATGTCTTGAGTTACCTATGAGGGTACGATATAACTCAGATGGAAGAATATGAAATGATGAAGGTTCTTGGGAAGCACCATGGGAAGGGTGAAGCCACATGGGAGCCTTGATGGACAAAAGAAAGGCTTATCCTAAATTGTTTGTTTGCTTGATGGAATTTTGAGGACAAAATTCTTATAAGGGGGGAAGGATGTTACAACCCCAAATTTTGGGTTTCTTTGGTGAGAAATTTAATTTCTCATATTAAAGATATTTGGAAAAATAATGATATAATTTGTTGTGAATAAATGGATTTCATTTTAAAATAGCCTTGTTGATTTATTTGTGGGCTTTATTGGCTATTGGGCCCAATAACAAGGAAAATTCCATTAATAAATGAATAATCGAGTTTTGAGAAAAGAAAGATGTGGAAATATCTAGAAGGCAAAAGAATGTAATCTAAAGATGGATTTTGTGCCTCTTGGGTTCCTTGGGTTCCAAGGAGTCCAAAGTTGCATAGAAAATGCAATAAGAAAAGAAAAGATCAAATAAATATTTCCTTATCAAGAAAGAAATTGAAAATAATGAGAAAATATGGGAAATAAGTGGAAAGGAGTCTACTTGAGTTATCCTTGGTGGAATTTCGTATTCCAAGGATTCCTAATGTTAAAAGGAACTCACATAAGGAAAATAGAAGAGAGATAAAGAGAAATAAAAAAAGGAAATAAGTGAGATAATAAGAAAATAGATAAAAGATAAATAAAAGGCTAAGGGATATTCCCAAGGTGGGATTTCGATCCATTAAGTTTCCTTGAGGTACAAGAAACTCATAATAATAATTTAAAGGCAAAGGAAAGAGAAAATGGAAGAGAAATATGCATAATTGGGTAATAACTTGCAACTAAAGAAAGGGGACCCATTTCTTTAGATAATTATTCCAAATTTGGCATGATGATAGATTATGTCATTATTATGATTCCCACAAAATTTGGGATTATTTGGATGTGTGGTTTGGGAGATATAATTTTTATAAGTATACCTAAGGTGAGAGGAATACCATTAAAATTGGAATTGCTTTTATCAGCCTTTTTGGGCGCGTGAAACATGGACCGTTGATCTAATATCTAATGGTGTCGCCATCGTCACATACCTAGAGCTGAGAAAGGCAACTTGGATACAGTTGGCTTCTTTCTTTTTGCACGTTTCTCTCACCACATACCATATAAAACTGTGAGCACTTTCCCTTTGAATTCGGGAGGAAGAATCGGATGGAAAGATACCTATTTTTGCCTTGGTTCCGTGTTGGTTTGGGACTTTCCCCAAAAACCGTAGAAGCCTGTACACAGGCAAGAGACTCATCCCAAGGTACCCTGCACTCGGGGTATATAAAAGGGGGGTCTATAGCCACCTGGTCGAGGGAAGATCACTGCGGTTTGGCCAATTTCTTGGCATCATTCCCGCAAGCCCTCTCCGACCTATGTGTTCCTGGCCGAGAAGCCTCCTAGCTGTCCCGACGTCTCCGACTGACCCTGGTAGATATGAGACCACCATTGAGTTTGGTGGCTCATGGCGAAGGAGGAGGAGGCGTCACCTGCTTCTGGGGAAGTAAAGATCGCGAAGTCAACTCCTTGGTTGACTGCGGTCTGCGGCTAGTTCGCAAACCGGGATTGCGAGATTGAGGAAGAAGACGACCCTGCAAGATTACCTAAGTACCCTCTCATCTACATCTAGCATGGTAAGAACATTTCCATCCTTTGCAACCTAAATCAAAGTAAGGCACGTGTGTCCCTGGTCGTTGGATCCTGAGTGGACCAACGGACCACTAATCTAATGATCTGAGTTTTTTTTTAGAATTTACCAATAAATCAATAGAATGTGATTTTCTTACAAAAATTATAACTTCTGCTAGGAAGCTCAGATGGATAAAGTTAAAATATGACAGTTTCTTAGAAAAATATGAGGAACACATTAAAATTGTTTTGAGAACCTGAATCTGTTTGTTTTTGCAAAAGTGTCTTAATATAATGAAAAGTGCTTATGAATTAGATTAAGAAACCCTATTTGAACATATTGGTTAAGTTCATATTGTTTAGTTGATGACATTGAGTAAATACAACCTAACAAATAGATAATGACGAACTTGAACCAGATCTAGATGTTTCTTGCACGTTTTAGGGTTTTATTTTAAATAAGAACGATTAAACACTTTGAAACCCTAATTATATTTAGAAATTGGGATTAATGCCTTAATTATATTACTTTGGGATATAATAACCTATGGAGAATAATACGAAGGATTGAACCTAATTAAGATGATATCCTGCCTGTTTTAGGGTTTTGTACGCATGAAGATGCATAATAGCTTAGAAACCCTAACTTAAGGTTAATGGTTGCTCATAAGATATAACTTGAAATCCATTGTATAAAATTGATGTTCGATTAACCTCAGTCTGGTAAATGATAAAAGGCTTTAATCGGAATATGTGAATAATTAGGGTTTTGCACCTAGAAACTGTTGTTTTAGGGTTTTGTGGATCCAAAAGAGGAAAGCTATAAGAATGTCTAAAAAGAACTCTAATGAAACCCTAATGCGGATTAGAAGCCCTAGAAAGTGAATTGAAGTCAGTTGAATAGAAATTTTCCTGGTAAAGTGTAGTAAATAGGTTACGTATGCTTTTTAGGAATTCTGTGATTGTTGAACTACTTCTTTGATTACTTGCTTTCCTGGAATTATTACTAGCTTGTTGAATCTACAAATCAGGTATGTGGTTAATTATGAATAACCGCCTTAGTTTCCCGAGGATTTTTCGGATGATTAATCGCATTGAATGTAGATTAACTGTTTGGATGTTCATAGTTGCAAATCGTAAAGTCACTATGATTATCACATTAAAAATAGAAGTATGTATCCTCGCACCTACATGCCACCTTGATGGATGATGCCAAAGGTCAGGCCCAGATGGGTAGACCAATGGATGCCTTGAGTGGTGACTCCAGGCACCAAGCTCGGGAATGATAAGGTGGCCTATGATATTGCATGACTAGTGGGCACCATGAGTGGTGACCCCCAGGCACCAAGCTTGAGAGTGAGAAGGTGGCCTTAAGTCATTGGCAAAGGGAACCCTAAGGTGGGTATGCCAGGGTTAGGGCAAAAGCGGTGGAGAATGTCATACTAAAAAGTGTAAATTGGCTTGTTAATTAATTTGATTGTGATTAATAAATTGTTAGCCATATTTGCAAGATTTTGGTTGTTCCCACATACCAGTATATTTCAATATACTGACCGACGTTTTGTTTGTCGGTGTTTTAGGGACAACAATTGAAAGAACAAACAATAAAGTGACACATTGTGGAAATGAGAAATAAAGTGCAAGGAGGATTAGATAGAATAATTCAAGATCTGGATAGATAGATTTCCAAAGTTTTCAAAGGTAAGTAAAGTTTTAATTTTATACCAAATTCTAGTTAGTTAGTAGAATTTCATAATTATTATTGATTATTAGACGAACCTTTGATCTTGTTAATTGAATAACGGCTTTGACCTTCAGGTCTCCCTTAATTGGGGGTTACCGGGAGGCAGGGTCGTTACAAGTTAAGTCTGAATATAATTAAGTTCAGTCGGTCCATGTCACTCTAGGTCCTTGTATAGATGTGAGAGAGTTGTAAATGATGTTTTGCATGTTTGTTTCCTTAATAAGAGAGAATGCAAATGATTATCATGTCATATGTACATGAAAATGTGAGAAACATAACGAATGTATGGATGTGTATCATTAATGTTGTGATTACATTAGAGAAATAAAATTTAATTCCCTTGTAAAGTTAGTTTATGTGGTTCAATGTGAGAAAATAAAGAGTTTGAAAAAGAAGAAAAAGTTAAGGGTGATCTTTGTGTTATGTTAAATCCTCAATTTATACCCTAATCTCATGATTAGTGGTAATTGTGAGATCGGGATGTAACACACTTCCACCTCTTTTAAACTTCCCATGACATCGTGTAAATTAGCCCTCGAGGCCTATTGTAACATCCCAAGATTTGAGGCCTAAGATAAAATGATCTTAAAAGGAATGATTAGACTATACATATCACCAAGGTGTACCACTTTTTTAGGTATCCTATCACTAAAGAACTATGTGATTAAGTGTCCTCTGCCCAGAGTAGTACTAGGATAGTGACTAGTCAGGAAGCTTGTCATGGCTTTTACGTAAGTGAGGAAAAAGCATGCAGTTAAGGAATTATGGAGCCATTCATCATTCCTAAAACTTTAATAGAGACTAGGGTAGTGGGACCGAGTGTTACAAATGGTATCATAGACATAACCCCTCTGATAGGTGGGGCCCACATTAGCATGTTGCATGCTAGTCTTGAGATGTGCGGTTCAAGCAAATTGGAAAGAGATGTCGATGGTGATGTAGCCACCCTTGTGTTAGTATTCTGTGATCGGAAGATAGGTGTCCATGGGCCATTATGGGTCCAAACTGAAATGGGGCAATATTTTGAGGCCACATAGCTATGCCTCGATGAGGACGCCAAGAGTCTAAGTGGGGGAGATTGTAACATCCCAATATATGAGGCATCTGATAAAATGATATTGAAAGGAATTATTCGACTACCCATATCACTAAGGTGCATCTCCTTTTTAGGGATCCCATCACTAAAGAACTATGTGGTTAAGCATGCTCAACCCAGAGTAGTATTAGGATGGATTACCAGTGGGGAAGTTGATCCTGACTTGCGCATAGTGAGGACAAAGCACACAGTTAAGTATAGTGATGGTTTCTGGGGCCAGTCGTCATTCCTAAAACTTTGCTAGAGCCTTGGGCAGTGGGCCATGACTTTACAAATGGTATCAAATCCTTAACTGTGACTCTGTGCTGGCATAGAGATTTTTTTCTATAATTACTCAACCTTAGGTCCATGGATCGATTCTCTACTCTAATGTATTTTTTGCATGTCCATGGGCCATTCAGGGTCTATACTAAAATGGGAAAATATCATGAGGCCATATAGTTGAGCCTTAGAGAGGACATCAAGAGTCTAAGTGGAGGAGATTGTAACATCATAGGATTGGAGGCCTCAAATAATATGATCTTAAAAGGAACATTGGACTACCAATATCCAATTATTCCTTTAAAGATGATATTATCTCCCCTCTTAGACTCTTGTTGTCCTCATCATGGCTCAACTATTCTGCCTCATAATATTTTCCCATTTCAATTTAGACCCAGAATGGTCCATGAATACACAAAAAAATATATTGGAGCAGAGAATTGATCCGCGGACCTAAGTTTGTTTATTTACTTCCTACAACTATAAGGTCCTAAGTGTATCACCTTATATGAACATATCTTGCTCAAACCCAAAACACTATCTCTGCTAGGTTGGATGTTTGGAAAGAAAGTCATTATAAAGATTACCCCCAGTAAGAGGGTATGTCATGAAGATTAACCCCAACGAGAGGCTTTACATTAGGGATTACCCCCAGTAAGAGGGTATGTCATAGAGATTACTCCCAGTGAGAGGGTACACCATAGAGATCGAGCAATTATTGGTTGAGAAATTATAACAAAAAATGCATATTCAAATATTTAATAATAGTTGTTGACATAGTTGTTTATATTGTTACACTTATATGCACATATTTTGCTTGTACTACATACTCGGGATAGAGATATACTTTCCTTGTTTGGATTGTCGGCATTTTAAGTTAAGCTACAAATTATCTGAAGATGTGGACATCATGAGAAGATGACATAAAAAGAGAAAATGACTAAAGTCTATTGAAGGATTTATAGATAGATTTACTTTAATGTTTAGACATTAGTTTCCCTTTTATGTAACTTTGTAGAGGAGATTCTATCTTAATGTTCTTATCAACTCTTTTCATTCAATGAAATTTCTAATTATTATTGGTTATTTGCTAAACCTAGATCTTAGGATTAGGATAATGGATCTTGCCCTCTCAGTCTATCTTAATTGAGGATTATAGGGGGAGGGCATCATTACAACGGTATCAGAGTCATAACCTATAACATACTGAATCTCAGGGTCTTCCCTGCAATTTACCCATATTCTATCTTTTCATTTCTTTCAAGTCCTTTTGGACCAATTTCATAAATTTCCCTTCTTTTATATTCTTTTTGGACTCCTTGTGCAATTTGAACACAATTCAAGGTTGAAATTACCGTTTTCCGTTGTTTATATAAATGGAGGGGTGTTTGCACAAATAACCCACACAGTGAAATAATTGTGGTCTTAATATGCAAAATGTACACTTAAGAGAGAAAATAAGTGGATAATGTATATTTGGAGCTTTTTGGATAAATATATTAGTAATAATGTGTATTTGAGTTAATTATGAGTGTAATTAACCTAATTTCCTTCTCTCTCCTAAAAAAGGATAATAATATATCAAAATAGAATATAATGGTGATATTTTGCTCTTAAAGTTAATAATGGGTGGATATCTCGTAATTCACTCATGTAATCCATTAAAAGAAGTCTTTTCATATAACTCATTCATTTTAATATATTAATATACACTTTAATGAGCAATATATTTATTAAGGGCCATAGTATGTATAAAATGAGAAAGTAATTGCATAGCATTGTTCTAGACTTTAATGTGAGGTAATGGTTCAAATTTGGTGGCTTTTGGAGTTGATTTGACCCCTCAAAACTATTTTATACGCTTTTAATATAGTGTAAATTAAAATGGTAAATAATAACCCACCTTCATACCTCACTCTTAATATGGGCTAATAAAACTTGTAAATGCATCCAATTAGGGAATGGAGGACTCTTGGACTCCAAATATCGGATTTGGGAACCTAGGGTTGCTTATAAAAGCAACACATAATTATTTGCTCAAACCTAGATCTTAGAATTATGATAATGGATCTTGCCCTCTCGGTCTATCTTAATTGAGGATTATAGGGGGAGGGCATCATTACAACGGTATCAGAGTCATAAACCCTCCAGTAGGTGGGTCCAAATGGGCATGTGGCATGCTAGTCTTGAGCCATATGGTCTTTACATGTTGAAACAACTAATCATGGTGATGCAGCCACCCTTGCACTAGTAACTGTGATCAAAAGTTGGGCGTCCATAGGCCATTCTCAGTTTGTACTGAAATAGGGAAATATTATGATGTCATATAGTTGAGATTTGATGAGGACCTCAAGAGTCTAAGTGGATGAGACTATCATGTCCTGGGATTTGAGGCCTCAAATAAAATGATCTTAAAAGGAATGGTTGGACTATCCAAATCACCAAGGTGCACCTCCTTTTCATGGAGACCATCACTAAAGAACACTATGGTTAAGCGTGCTCAGCCAAGAGCACTACTAGGATAGGTGACCAGTCAGGAAGTTTATTCTAGCTTGTGTGTGGGTGAGGACAAAGTGCATTGTTAATCCAAGTGGTTGTTTGTGGGGCCAGTCATCATTCATGAAACTATAATAGAGTCTTGGGTAGTGGGACTAGGTGTTACACCTAATCTACTCCATACCTCCCTAGTTTGGGCTTCACCCAAAGTGAGTATGTTATAACCTACTTATTATTTTATTAGTAATTCTAGGGATAACCTTAATTTTAATTTGGCTTTTGTCAGTAATCTATTTACCTTGTGTTTTATCGTAGTCTTAGTTATCTTAGGTTTTTGTTTGAATAACTCATAGTCATGACTTAAGCATATCCAGAGATTCGATTTTTAGTTGATAAAGAGATAGACCACACATATGTGAGGGGAGAATTTATGATACTTGAGGAAATAATTAATAAATAATTTATTACTTAGGAATATTATCAAATTAATATTGTAGGATTGCAGAGAGTTTAATTACAAATCCAACACAAAGAATGAACCAAACCAGAGTTAAAATAAGAGAGTTATGTCTTTTTAGTAAACATGTGTAGAGTTGTTTCGGTCTGCTTTTTCATCAACTGACGAGATGGGCCATTGACCAATGAGCAGGCCCATTGACCGACAAATGGTTCGTTGGCCAATGAGTGGGCCCATCCACCGATGAAAATATATTGTGCGCCTACCCATAATAGCCAATAATAAAATGACAATAACTTTTTCTATACTTATCCAAAGTTGACAACATTTATCTCATTTGATATATATTTCAATAATCCATACAACTAGATCCCTACAACCCTGGAGAGGTCGATGGAGTGGTGAGTTCTAGGCTTTTTGGGGAGAATATGAAGAACATATGGAGATTGATGAACTAGCCACAAATCTATGGTGGTAAGTAGTTTTAGATAGTAGATCCCTTCTCTTTTGCCCCTTTTCTTTGTCGAGGTCTCCTTTTTGACTCGTGGTAGATCATATTACTACTTATTTCTTCAGCATATACCTTTAGACGATGACTTCAGGAGCTATTTGAACCTCAAGTATTGGTTTTGGATATGAACTCAAGATCTGGAGCTCGAATCGTACCTATGTGATATGGAATCTGAGCTCAGTGGATACAAATCCGAAGATCAATGGTCTTGAACATATTTTTGAGTGGAAATCACCTCCTAACCTTGATTTGCATCAAATAAATTCAAAACAGTGGTTTTCTAGTCTTTATTCTTACTTTGTGATAATTGTGATGACATTTTCATATATGTTTAATGATTTCTAGTAGTAGAAATGTCTTATTGATTATAATTGGTGATGTGATACTATAACAAAAAAATTTATGTGAATTTTCTTTGTATAAAAACATTTGAAATGGTAGAATCAAAGGCACATGAAATTTCAAGTTTGCCCTGTTCTTGATCTAAACGATTGAATTACAATTTGTGAGAATTCTGGAAGACTTCTATTTAGCCAAATAAATTCCATGATAAATTGTAAATGATAAATTTTGAAAGTAAGTTAATGATTAGAAATGATGATGACTATATTAGATCAAATAAAATATTAGTAGATGATAGATGCCATGCACACTATAGAATCATTCATAGGAAGTCATGCATGTTAGGAGGAAATGGTTTCCCGAATGGAGGTAGTCTATTTTTAGGTAAGATAGAGAGTATTGATAGGGTGTGGGGGTCTAAAATAGTGAGGGATGACTCCTTCTAGTGTTTTGGTACCCAACACCAACTGGGGATGTCACTGAAACTTGTGTTACTGATTAATGGAGATCTTCAGAAGGTCCATTGATGTAGAGTTGTGTTGATCCCTCAACATCTTCAGTAGGTCAACTGATGCACAACAAGGCATAGTGCTTTGATTTTTCACATGAGTCCCAGGTTTAGAGGAGGATTCTAGATATCCATTTTCTCCCATTAGCTACCGAGAGCCATACATGGTGAGGTTGTTGTAGATGGGGTCGTTTGATGTTAAAGGATTATGAACCTGAGCATGCTTCTAAGTCTTGTATAGTGAGGTTGTACCTTTATGTGATGCTTTCACATATTGTATTACACTTCATGTGGGTCCAATGATATATAATAATTGGACCAAATAACTCAATAGGTAGTTAGTGGTTTACTCTGGTCTGTTGTTTACACATTATTTTTACTTTGCATTAATTTCTCAAGGTTTGAGTGTCTTGCTTAACTGCTTAAATTCTTAAATTACAAATATCATTAAACTTTTCATTCATGGTTATTTGTTTATTTTCTATGCACTGAGCCAATATCTCATCAACCTACTGGAAAAAATTAGGTAAAGGGTCTGTTCCAATAGAAGGGGTAGAAGCTAGTTTTTAACAAGATTAAAGAAGTGGTTTTGAGAAGAGTAGTTAGTTTGTTAGTTAGTTGGTTAGTTAGATGGATTTTTAATCCTTCCTTTGGCTCCTGGGATGAGGAGAGAGTGAGATGAGAGAAGATTGTAGTTACTTGTACTTGATGTATATTAAATTTGAAACTCCTTGTACATGTAAAAGTTAAACTCTGTTGTATCATTATAATTTTGTTATATCAAGATGTTTTTGACTTGTCAAATGATGTTACTATATATTTGAGAAAAGAAGAAAAAGGGTTAAATATGATTTTAAATTAGAAAATTAAAAGTGAGTGGTTAGTTGTAATCCCTCCTTGACGAGCCCTAACTTTGGTTAATGGGTTCTAGTTGCATCAAATAAGTTCATGGTCAAAGCAAGGTTGAACCAAAATTGAGTTTGTGTTTGGGATAGGGGCAATAAGAGACCAATAGGTTAGAATTCTTTCCTCTTTGAGCTGAAATTTTCTAACATATATATTCTGCTATGGATATGCAAATGGAAGGAAGATGATGTGGATATAGCGAGGAACAAGCTGACAGCCACTTGGCCCCGACTGTTGAGAATTAGCTGAAGGAGCAGAAGGTAGGGATGAGATGACAAGAATGTACCATATCTTCTTGGAAAAAAGGATAAATATAAGATGAACAAGAGGTCTTCATCTTCTAGTAAGGATCTGATGAGATCCTATGAGTTGGTGAAGAAGCATGGTGGGATTAAGTTTTCTAGAATAACAAACCCAATTGTGGCAGATGTGTGGTTTCGACAGCTAAAAAAGGTTCTTCTCCTAATAGAGTGACCATAGGATAAGTAGATCAGTCATGTTGTCTATCTACTCAAAGGAGATGTTTTGTGGTGGCTTGGAGTGGAAGATATGAGGAGTAATATAGTAATGACATAGAGGGACTTTTTAGATGAGTTTCACCTTAAGTATTTTCCTCCTACCTTATTAAGTGACAAGATAAAACATGTGGATAATATTAAACATGGCAACATGTCAATTGGAAAATACAAGGAATTTTTACAAGGTTGGCTAATTTCTACCAAGACCTTGTACCATATGGCATAGAGAAGTGCAGGAGATTCAACAAGGATTAAGATCAGAAATTGGACATACCATATCACCTATTGGGATAAGAAATAGAGAAAATTTTGGAGAGTTTGTGGAAGGATGAAGATATATCAAAGAATTTATTAATATTGATAAGCACACTGAGAGCAAGAAAAGATATGGAGATTTCAATAGAGGAGAACGGAATAGTGGTGGATGAAGAGGTGGTGGTTTCTTTTCCAAGATTGGATGAGGTCTTGGTTGTTTGGAAGATAAGGATCTACTTGTTCATAGTGTGGAGGAAGACCCAGTTCCATTAGATGGAATACACCACTTAGGTGGGCACCTTCATCAAGGCTTTATGGATCATCAACACGAATGATAGGTCCATAGAGACAAGATGCAGTCATGTGTGACAACTATGAAAAGACAAATTTCTGTTAGTGTTATGGAGCTAAAGCTCCAATATGTTATTATTGTGGATAGATATGACATATGAAGAGGGACTACCCAAAGCTCCAGTTTATACATTAACAAAGTTCACAATCATAGTTTCAAACTCCTCAGAGACTGTCTCCAGTTAAAGGGGCAAGTTCTTCAGTGGCTTCAGGTTCTAGAGGGGGAGTACCTAGTACTAGTAGGGGACAATGAGGACAACATGGCAAAGGTACAACTACAAGACGTTTCTTCTCAATTACACCATTAAAAGGTGTAGTTTTTCCTAAATTGTGACAGGTGAGATACTTCTATTTATCAACATATTTGTTAAAGTATCAATAGATCCTGGTATGACACATTCTTTCATATAAAGATTGATAGTTAGTGGATTAAATCTTTTAACCCATGATTTATCTTATGAGTTGTTGTTAAGAGTCCGTTAGGTGAATCATCAGTTTTGACAGAACTTTGTCCTAGACGTCTATTGAGTTTTGGTGGGTATACTATAGTAGTTAATCCCATACCCTTGGATATTAATTGTTTCCAAATTATTTTGAGTATGGATTGCCTTGAGACATATGATGTCTAGTTTGATTGTTGGAAGAAAGAAGCTATCTTTCAACAAGATGGTTTTTCATGTGTCTTTACAGGAGACATTAAAGTATTGGCCACATGTATAATATCAACTATTGTAGCTGATATGATGATGAGAAAGGGGTGTGAGGCATTTGTAGCACATGTGGTAGATGCTAGGGAAGAGAAAAGAACAATCAATATAGACAATATTTCATTAGTATGTGAGTTTACAGATGTCTTTCCCGATGAGTTACCAAGTTTGCCACCTAAAAGATACATAGACTTTGAGATTAAAAAATTTACCTGGTAGTCACCCAATAGCATTACTTGTTGGCATCTGTAGAGTTAATGGAATTAAAAACTCAGTTACAAGAGTTACTGAATAAAGGTTTCATTCAACCTAGTACATCACCTTGGGTGGATCTAGTGATTTTTGTGAAAAACGAGGATGGAACTATGTAGTTATGCATAGACTATAGGAAAATAAATAAGATAACCATTAAGAACAAATATTCTTTGCCTAGGATCAATGACTTGTTTGTTCAACTATGTGAAGCAACCATCTTTTCAAAGATAGATCACATGTCAGATTATCATCATTTAAGGATAAATGCATTTGATGTACCTAAGTGAGCGTTGAGAACAAGGTATGGTCATTATGAGTTTTTTGTCATGTCTTTTGGACTGAAAAATGCCCCAACAATCTTTATAGATATGATGAATAGAATCTTCAAACCCTACCTAGAACAGTTTGTAGTAGTGTTCATAAATGTTATTCTTATATATCCTAGAGATGCATAACAACATGAGCTATGTTCCACTGCAAATATTCTTGTTATTTCTTCAACTCATATTCCCCAAAAAGTGGATCTTGCTTTAGAGGATAGCCCTATAGTTGCTGAGGCAATATTAGATTTATTCTAATTTCAACTAACATGAGTTCTGGTTGGTTGAAGTATCCTTTCTTGGACATTCCATATTAGGAGAACGAATCAGTGTTGACCCTAAGAGGGTGGAATTTATTCTTCATTGGGAGCAACTGACAACCCCTACCAAGTTCAGAAGATTTCCAGGGTTAGGAGGATATTATAGGAAGTTTATAAGAAACTTAAGTGCATTAGAGGAACCTCTTACATGCTTAATGTGGAAGGATGCAAATTGTTTTTGGTCTAAATCATGTGATAAAAGTCTTCAAACCTTGAATAAGAAATTAACCACAAAAATGGTTTTTGTTTTACCAATAGCCGACAAAGGCTATGTGGTTTTTTGTGATGCATTCAAGAGAGATTTTGAATGTGTTCTTATGTAGGAAAGGAAAGTGGTGGCCTATGCTTGTAGATAGATAAAAAAGAATGAAGAAAATTATCAAATACATGATCTTGAGCTTGTAGTAGTAGTACATGCCCGAAAGATGTGGCGTCATTATATCTATGGTGAGTCATGTTAGGTCTTTATCGACCGTATGAGTCTAAAATATATTTTGATAATGACTTAACCATTCCATTCATATGTATCTAATATGTTTGTTTAAGATAAAATTTTAGGTATTAGGTACTTGAAAATTATCAAATTTCTCAAGTCATAGCTTGTCCAAGTTCAAGTCAAAAGCAATGCAAATGCATTTTTCTAGAAAATACTCCAAACCACATTAGAATATTTTTGAAATCATTTTTATTGATGATATCACTTGTACCTAAGATGAGAAAAAATAACGGACACTTAATTCCATCATTTGATCACTTAAAAATCATTTTGGAAAATTTATCACATCAATATAATCGGTCAATTTTGAATCTCATCCGATCAGTGATGGATTTTTGGAAATGATTGGATTGGTTGAGTTATACACTAATAGAACTTGACCGACCAACTTTCTGACCAAAGTTGATTTTAGTTAATCGGTCGAGTTACCCCAGGACAAACTCCACTGATAGTTTGAATAGTGGCTTTGTCAGATAGTGGCTTGGTCGAGTTACCTTTATTGAAATTTGACCAAATGCACTGTACATAAAATGTAAAAAAGTGATTCCAACAGTTGTAGAGTTACTAGAAATGATAATAGATCTGTTGCAAGTTGTAAAACAACTATTTTTCATTCTTAAGTGATCCCACACTCAAATGTACACCCCCATCAATAAATAGGGCCTCTTGGAGTTCATTCCAAGGTTTCTCATTCATGTTATTCTTTGTCCTTGCTTTATTTGAGTGTTCTAAACCCCTTTAATCCCGTTTCTCTGTCTTATTTACAAATCATTTCGTGATTATGAGTGAGTTAGGCATGTTGTAACAGAGCTACCTCATTGTGACCTTATAAAATCTCAATCCTTCCATCTTCCCAATCCCCTTTCTCAAAGAGAAAAAAGCTAAAGTGATCTTATCCTAGTGAAGGGGGAGTTGTTTTTATTTTTCAAGGATGAAGAAGGTGTGAAGATCTTATCCAAGTGAAGGAGAAGGAAAAAGCATAAGATCAAAGGAGCTTGGTGGGTAAATCCTCAAGGCTAAAGACTTATTGGGAGGATGAGATGTCCTAGGAGATGGAATCAAGCTACTTGTAAGAGTGGGTAAGACATGTTGTGAGGTAGAAGACTAGATCTTGGATAGGTAATCCCTTGGATGTAATGTGGTCTTCTTGTATGCCTTATAATAGAATATAAGTATACATGGGTTGCAAAGTCCTAGAGGTTGACTTCTTTGGGTAGTGGATTGACAGTCTCCTAGTTTGGAGATTGAAACCATGCTAAACACCTTGTCTAAATGTTTGATTCAATCTCTCTCATCCTTTCTATTCTTGTTTACATAGGACTTCAAATTCACTTTTAGCATTTGGTTTCAATTAATATAATTTGAAGGTTTAATTTTTCTTGTGCAAGTTTTGAATCTCTATTCACCCCCCTCTAGAGCCCTAGATCCAACAAGTGGTATCCAAGCTTGGATCTTTTGCAAAAAAATCTCCTACAAAACAAGAAGATGGGTGAGAACCTACTTGGTTCCCTCAACCTAGAGGGAGGCTTCTCCATGCTCCCCCTAGTCTTTGACGACACCAATTTCCTCTATTGGAAGCGGCAGATGCAATTTTACATTCAAGGAATGAATTTGGACATGTGGAAAGTGATGATTGCACCCTACAAGGAGCGAAATGGAGTTGTATCCACTTGGGATGAAGAAACTCTAAAGAATGCACATCTCAATGACAAAGCAATTAGCATCCTCTATGCAACACTTACTCCATTGGAGTTCAACCACACTCCTCATGGGAAACAACCTATGAGATATGGGACAAGTTGTGCATCACTTATGAAGGCACAAAGCAAGTGAAGGAGGCAAAGATCTACATGTTGAACAACCTCCTAGAGAACTTCTAGATGGGGAAGAAAGGATGGATGTCCAAGATGTATTTAAGAGTCAACATCACCATCAACGTCCTAGATGCTTTGGCGCATACTTTATATAGAGGAGAAATAAACTCAAACACCCTAAGGTCTCTTTCAAAGACATAGGAGTCAAAGGTGACCTCCATAGAAGAAGTAAGAAGTTTTGGTGATCTTCCAACCGAGGAGCTTATTGGAAATATACAAGATCATGAGCCAAGACTTGACAAGCAAGAAGAGGAAGCAAAGAAAGAAGAAAAAGAATCAAGGAAGATCAAAGATAGTGCTTTCAAAGATCATGTGGAGGCTCTCATTCTTCAACAACAACTTGCTTGCCAGACCTCTCCCTCCTCCTCTAGTGAAGATGATGGACCTAGTGAGCATGTAGATAACTTCTCTAAGGGAAAGCACTTCAAAGGGAAGAAATCTTCTTCTTTTACTCCAAGGTGCTACAAGTGTGGTAAAAAAGGACGCTACAAGAGTTAATGTCCTAAGGCTACAAAGTCACACCACAAGAGTAGCTCCAAGAAGGAGGAAGACTACAAGAATGATAGCAAATATAAGAGGAAGGACAAGAAGGAGAGAAGGAATTAAGATATAGCTCATGCATCATGGCAAGGATCATCCTCTAGTGGCTCAAGCTCCGATGAACATCGAGAATACCACCTTGCACTCATGGCCTCCATAAGTGAAGACATTGGTGAGGGAAAAGGAAAATGGATTTTTGATAGTTGTTGCACAAAGCACATGACATGTGATATAAGCCATTTCAACAATTTCACAAAGAAGAAATGAGGATCAGTTACTATCGGGGACAACAAGAAAGGTAAAATACAAGGTGAGGGTGATGTAGGTGAATCCTTGTGTATCAAGAATGTTATCTTTGTGTGGCCTAGATCACAATTTAATAAGTGTTACTCAATTATGATATAATGGTTACCTTGTACTATTTACTTCTTTTAAATGCTTGCTCCTAGATTCATTCACTTACAATGTCATATATAAGGGAACTAGGAATGGCAAATTAATGTAATTGCGCTCAGCTCTATTAAAATTGCTGTTGGTAAATGCCTTGTAGTCAATTTGAATGATATTTCTCTTTGACATCATTGGTAGGTCATGTAAATATGCATCAATTGAAGAAGTTGAGAAAAAAGGACTTGGTCAAGGGACTTCCCAGATTAGATTTTGAAAAGAATGAGAAATTCCAACCTTGTACACAAGGAAAGCAAACCAAGTCCTCCTTCAAATCCAAAGGAGTCCTTAGTACCAAGAGAGCTCTTGAACTGCTCCACATTGATCTATTTAGACCTATGAGAACTCAATCGCTTTGTAGTTCCAAGTACTGTCTTGTTATTGTCGTTGATTTCTCTTAATATACATGGACCTTACTTCTCTTTTCCAAGAGTGATACTCTTGATGTTTTCTCTAGATTTCACAAACAAGCTAAAAATGAAGCTTCTTGCTGCATTGTTTCTATTCGTGGTGATCATGGGGGCAAATTTAAAAATGATCTTTTTGAACATATTTGTGAAGAGTCCATATATGAATATAACTTTTCTTTACCTCAAACACCTCAAAAAAATCGGGTTGTAGAGAGGATGAAAAGGTCTCTATAGGAAATGTCTAGGAACATGCTTCTAGAGTATGATACTCCAAATAATTTTTGGGCCGAAGCCAATAGCACTTAATGTTTTGTGTAAAACTGGGTTTTCACACTTCCCTGTTTGAAGAAAACCCTGTATGAGATATGGCTTGGTAGGAAGCCTTCTATCAAGTATTTTCACATTTTCAGGCGTCCTTGTTTTGTTTTGAACATGAAAAATTCTCTTGACAAGTTTGATCCAAAACCGTGCAAGGCTTTCTTTTTTGTCTATAGCACTACTAGCAAAGCTTATAGAATGTAAAATGTTGATCTATCTAAAGTAGAAGAATATATTAATGTCAAATTTATTGAGACTAGCCCCTCTATTTCCAAGGATATTGCTAATGATGATGCTACATATGAAGTAATTTTGATCTTAAAATAACTCAACATCACACAAAAGGAAAAAGAGGTGGCCACTTAAGAATAAGATATAGATGAAGAAAAGAAGAATCACACCCCAAGCTTTACAAAGAATCATCCTAAAGATCTCATCATAGGTGACCCCTTTGAAAGAGTGAAGACGCGGGTTGCCTACAACAAAGAACAAGCCAACATCACCTTCATCTCACAACTTGAGCGAACGAATGTCAAAGAAGCTCTTGGGGATGATGAATGGATCCTAGATATTGAAGAAGAACTGGAGCAATTTGTAAAGAACAAAGTGTGGACTCACATGCCAAGACCATGTGATAGAAAGATCATTGGCACCAAGTGGGTCTACCGTAGCAGGATGGATGAAAGTGGCAAAGTGGTAAGAAATAAAGAAAAGTTAGTGGCTTAAGGTTACAATCAATAGGAAGGTATATATTTTGATGAAACATATGCACCTATAGACAGAATTGAGTCAATTAGCATGTTGCTTACTTATTGTAGTCACAAAATTTTCTTCTTTATCAAATGGATGTTAAAAGTGTGTTTTTGAATGGTACAATTAAAGAGGAAGTGTATGTTCCACAACCTCCTGGCTTTGAACATGATAGCTTGCCAAACCATGTTTACTTATTGCAAAACTCTCTCTATGGTCTCAAACAAGCACCTCGAGCTTGGTATGAGAAACTAAAGAACTTTTTGTTAGATAATGGATATATCATGGGCAAATTTGATTCTACCTTATTTCTAAAGAACACTTATAAACAATTTCTTATCATTCAAATTTATGTTGATGATATCAATTTTGGCGGAACTACTCTTGCTCTTTGCAAGGAGTTTAGTGGTTTTATGCAGGGTGAGTTCGAGATTAGCATCATGTGTGAGCTTAATTTTTTCCTCTACTTTCAAATCAAGCAAACAAAAGATGAGAACTTAATCAACCCATACAAGTACACAAGTGAACTACTTAAGTGCTTTGCAATGGAGAACACCAAGTTGATGGACACCCGATGTCAAACACTGCCAAACTTGATAGAGACGAAGAAGGTGAAAAAGTGGATAAGAAGCTCTATAGAGGTATGATTGGAAGCTTACTTTATTTCACTTTCTAGACCTAACATAATATTTAGTCTTGGCTTGTGTGCTTGCTTTCAATCAAATCCTAAGAAATCACATCTTGTAGCTATTAAGAGGATTTTAAGATACTTAGCCAAAACCCAAAATTTTGGATTATGGTATCCTAAGTCAAGGTACTTTTCTCTTACTGTTTATAGTGATGATGATTATGCAAAATGTTTGATTGATAGAAAGTGCACAAGGGGGCAATTGCTTCCTCCTAGGACCATGCTTGGCATCTTGGTTTTCCAAGAAAGAGAGCACAATGGCTCTATCGACTACCAAGGATGAATACATTGCAGCTGGGAGTTGTTCTACCCAAGTTCCATGGATGAAGCAAATGCTACAAGACTTTAATATTTATTTTATGCTTCATCTATTTATTGTGACAATACAAGTGAAATCAATTTACCTTTTAATCCTATATTTCATAGTAGATCCAAGCATATAGAGGTTCTTCATCATTTTCTTTGTAATCACATTGCCAAGAAGGATATTTATATCACGTACGTGGACACGGAAAATTAGTTAACAGATATTTTTACTAAACCTCTAGCTAGGGAGCAATTTAACTTTATTAGATCTAAACTGCTCATAACTACTTTAGATGAATTTGATATGCCTTGTAGTTAGTTTCTTTCCATCCAATATGCTTTGTCATTTCTTAAATGACTTCACTTGATAAAGTGATAAAATTTCATGTTCTTATGCCTTGTTTTTTCGCTTGTTTTAAGGATTTTTCACATATGATTATTTTATCGCCAAGTAGTACCCAATGATGAGTATTATGTGCCTAAGTATATCTAAAATGCAAAATGGACTAGAAAAATAAATTTCATTAGCAGTCATATGGCTAGAATATAGAATTTCTAATGTTGGGACTGAACTTCTATCGGTCGAGTTGCAAACTTGACTGATCGGTGGCCAAGGGCTTATGTAAAAAACCATTCGATCGAGTGATGGCTATGCTGGACCAATTCTTAAGTAGGTTTGACCAACTATTCTCCCTCTCAACTAGAGAAAAGTTGATCGATCCTTACTCCATCTCTCTAAATCTTTCAACCCTAGCCTTGACCCTCCTTCTCCTAGACGTAGCCAGCCTTTGACCTACCTAGCATCTTTTCCTATCTTCCCTAGGTGGTTAGACGACCCTTGGTGTTTTTCTTCTCTTGTTTTGTCTCTCAATCTTCTCCTTTTAAACTCCATGGCCTCAAATAGAAGAAGGAGAGCTGCATCTACTGGAGCACCATCATCATCCTCTAACTCTCGCCTCATTCCTTATTATTACACCTTCTTGGTTTCAACTGAAGATCTAAATAGGTACAAGAATCTCCTTCCTAGGAACCCTTTTCCTAGGGTCTAAGTTTTTAAGACTAGGGTCTAAGTTTTTAAGATGATAAGGTGTTGTGTTGACATGACATGTTGTGTGTACCTCGAGATAGTGT
Organism: Alisma plantago-aquatica; assembly: GCA_963693085.1. Taxonomy (NCBI): domain Eukaryota; kingdom Viridiplantae; phylum Streptophyta; class Magnoliopsida; order Alismatales; family Alismataceae; genus Alisma; species Alisma plantago-aquatica. Next base: position 430,144,815 of record OY856415.1, read on the forward strand.
AAAATTCTTTTAAGGGGAAAAGGCCGAAAGAAAAGATTCTTATGAAAGTGCATGTATCGATGTATGTTATGTTTTCAGGAAAACACTAAGATGTATATGAATCTCAAGGAATTGAAACAGATGGTTAGATAGGCAGAAGGATATAGCTGAGTATGTGATTAGAAGTAGTGTGTGCCTGTAGGTTAAGGCTGAACCTTAGAAATCCACAGCTACCTTATAATCTTTTTCTATGCCTGAATGGGAATGGGAATTTATCACAATGGATTTTGTGGTAAGATTACCCAGGACACCTAGAGGTTGTGATTTGATATGATTGATTGTGGATAGACTAATTTAGTCTGCTCACTTTCTTCATATTAAGTCAATTTTTGATGTTTCGAAACTTGACTAAGATATACATGGATGAAATAAACAGGTTGCCTGGTAATTCAGTTTTAATCATATCTTATTGAGATCCTAAGTTCCCATCTAGGTTGTGGAAACAGTTGCATCGTGCTTCGGGCACAAAGTTAAGATTCAGTGTAACCTTTTCATCCGCAGACGGATGGTTAGTCTGAGAGAACCATTCAGACTCTTGAGGACATGCTGAGAGCATGTGTTTTGCTTTTCGGTGAAAGTAAGAATGAACATTTAAGTCTTATAGAGTTGCTTAGTGTGAATGTTGAGTTTAGAAATACACAACTGATAATGGTACGGTTTGAGTATGAACCCAGAAAACACAGATTTGGTAAATCATTAGATGCATGACTACAAGCTAGCAAGACAGCATTAAAATATGTAAATAAACCTAATTGCATGCTTCCTGTTATGTCAATATGTGTGACCTGACATTTACATGAATTGTCACATTTCTCTGAGATATCATTAGAAGTTCTCAAGTACTAATAATTATTTGTGTTATGATTTGTAAGCAACTCTTAATTGAGTTATGTGATGCACAAACCAGGAATTTGGTTAATATGCACGTTCTTCGAAAAATTTTAGACAATTGATAAATATTACAGATGGTTTCTTATAGGTGAAGTAAATTACACTTATTGGTGTAATAAGATGTTCAATTACATGAAATTCGGTATGTATGTGCCAAAATTGATTTGAGTTTGAAATATTTATGAATTTTTAATCTGTCTGCATGCCTGATATAAACATTACTCAGTAATTACAATGATTTGAAATATACTGCTCTGCCAGTTCCAGAATGATACCGTATTGTGATTTGAATTGCAATCAAACAGATGAGATAACGGAAACCCTAAGAGTAGGGTGTTGCCATGTGACAAGTGAATGAGATAACCCTATGAGTAGGGTGTTGGCATGTGATGAATGAACAAGGCAAATGAAACCCTAAGGATAGGGTGTACTATGAATCAAGTATCTTGATATCAATTTTCATTATAAGATGTGATGATATTTAACAGTTAAATTGCATGATTTTAATTTTAACACCAAATTGACATGCATTCTGTTTACTTAAGAACTTTAGTTTGTTTGCGTGTATAGTATAATAATTTCTTGGTAATTACCATAAATTGAGATACCATAACAGTTCTGGTAAGACAATGTCTTGTGGGTTGATCTTGAATCAGATCAGATGTGTCCTAGGTTAAGGGACCTATACAGATGGTTGATCAGAGGCTCAAGAAACTCACGAATTGTGAGATACCATTAGTGATAGTTTTATGGAGAAATCTTAACCTAGAGGGAGCTACGAAGGAATACAAGTCAGAAGTGAGTAACACGTTTCCTTTCTCTTTTAGTGAAAATTCTGTGGAGGAATCATAATCTAGAAGAAGCTACGTGGGAGCTTGAATCTGAGATGCGTAACAAGTTTTCTTTTTCTCTTTTAGGAATTTCGGGACGAAATTCTTATAAGGGAGGGAGATTGTTATGACCCACATTGAGGTTAGCCAGTAAATACCTCAATTAGCGTGAAACACCTTGATTAGTGTTGAGTATCTTATTAAACATCGTGGTTAATCAAGATAAGCTAATATGTGAATCAATAGTCGAGATTTATTCATCCAGTGTAATTAATATTAACTGAAGTGTTAATAGTTAAGTTAATTACCTAAGATGAGTAACCTAGCTAAGATGGTTTAGTTGTTGTGTTTTTATGCCTTGAGTAGGTAGAAAATCTTGTGCTTGAAATTCCGCAAAAGAAACCATCTTAATCAGACCTACGGAAAGAAAGTTATGATTGTTGGGAGTTTGGGGTTTAAAATCGCAAATTTTCCATTTAATTGGTCTTTTTACTCCTTTAGTGGGTCGGCTACCCTTTCCTTATCTTTGTCACGCGATAGCTTTAAAGAGAAACCGTCAGAGCGACGCTCTGTGATGCAGACGACCGGGCAGCCAAGGGAGAAGAAGGGGCGACGCGACCTAGGGCCTGAGAGAGAGAGAGAGCTCCGACCAGCAACCCTTACTCCTCCTTCCTTCCCCACCATCCCTACTTCCCTTCTTCCTCATGCCATAGGGCGGCGCCCTACCTGCAGCAAGGAGCTGCGGCCGCACAGCAGCCGGGAGGCCGGCCAGGAGTTGTCTTGGGCGCGACCATCACCAAGCAACGTCGCCCCGACTCCGCCCAATAGATAAAGGTAGGAAAACCGCAGCTCTCCCTGCCTCTTTGTCGCGTCACCTGTACTTTGAAGCAACAGGGGTGACGCCCCCTCTTGCCGCTGCGCCAGCACCCGAGCAGCAACTGCACGTAGCAGCGACCACAGACTACTAGGGCGTGAGCAGCAGTAGTATAGCAACGCCGTTAAGTTCATCCTAGAGGTTCGTGCACAAATTCGTAGCTCTAGCTGTGTTTAGTATCCCAATCAAGCTCTTCTTCAACCTGTACGTAGGGGAAACAACTGTTTGATTGTTGCAGGTCTGAACCAGGAGCTTTTGGGGGCAATCAGTACTCCAAAAAGTTGCTTTGACTTCGGCCAAGAGGTCTAAACAAGTAGCCGTCGTCAATTTAGCTTGGAGCAACACTTAGCTGAGGTTTTCAGTTGGGCGTGTGACTGCTGTATACAGTAGGATCGTGAACATGAACAGTAAGAAGCTAAATCAAAGGTTGAAGACAACCAATATCCGTCTGGAATCAGGCCTTGGACGCAATTCCGGACGAATCCGGACAATCCAAATCGCTGGGAGTAGTAGTTCATTTAGAAATCAGTATTTAACTCAATTTAAATACTTAATTGCTTTGAATCAATTAGTATAACCTTTAAACAGTGTAGTACACGAAATAGAGTATATTAGATTCATTGGATTTGAATTACTTAATATACTTAGTGAAAATAATGCAATTTCCTGTTCTATAGTTGCAATGTATTTACTGATTTCAAAATAGATGTTTAGCATTTGAAACTGGATAAATGATACTGATTCGTGTTTAATTACGATAAATGTTATATATGCGCTTCTTGTAATGTTCAGATTGTGCATTATGTATGAAATGTAATTTTCCGGTTTATTTGGTTAATTGTTAATCAAGTATAGACCTAGATGCCCTAACGCCGTAGAACCCCTCGTGAGGTCTGCACCTTGGGGTGAAACGACCTACCTAGCGTGTGACTAGATGGTCGGTGACTCGTGTTCAACAATAATCCGTGCGTGTGTCACGGTGGCACGAGGGCAGAAAGGCAGTGTTCAACAATAATCCGTGCGTGTGTCACGGTGGCACTGGAAAGAAAAGAAAACTTGGTTATCTAACACAATTCGTGCAGCGTCACGAAGGTAACCCTGTGACCCTCCGCCGATGTACTTAGGTTTAAGGAGGAGTCTAGAGTACACTCTTTGAGAGTGCAGTGAGGCCGTGTGAGCCTGAGAATCCTGACGCAGACCAGGACAGCAGTCAGACTTAGCATTTCCCGGGTGTGTCGCTAAGTCTTGTACGGTGGGGCTGTAGCATGAACTTGTTGCGGATCCTTATATGCAGAGTACACTGCATATATTTAGGACATAATAATAAATGAATAAATAATCAAGTAGGTTCACAGTAAATTTATATAACTGTTCATTTATCTGAATTACCTGTTGATGCTTAGAAATGTGATTAATATCTGTATATCTGCTATGTATTTAGAACTGCCTTGCTTAGTTCTGCATTTATGTTAAATTTCAATTTATAAACCTGATGAGTTGTTTAGTGATAGCTAAGTGAAATACTATTCACTGAGCGAGTAGGCTCATACCTCTACTCAAAACATTTTCAGGTTATCATCAGCAGCAGGAAATCAGAAGGATTGATTTATCCTTACGCCTAATCGATAGAAGGTTCGTAGTTAGTAGTTAGAGGTCTCTTAGTCCATTCTCCTCGATCTTAGGGACAAGGTGTGAGTGAGAGAGTGAATGTCTTTAAAGATGTAAATATTCTGTTATGCTTTATTTTATGTCAAACAATGTAATATGCTGTAGATTCTGTATATATTGCTAGTTAGTTTAATAACGATGCTTCCGTAGTTTGTTTAGTTTCATTTTACAACATAAATCATGTTATTCTATTAATCTCTTTAAAAGGTTTTAAAAAGTGAAGAGTGGTTGGCTTATGTGTAAATCCCATCCTGTCGCGTCTTAATCTCGTGGTTTGTGGATAATGTGAGATTGGGGCGTGACAATTTTTGGTATCAGAGCTTTGGTTTGAGTACATAGTTACTCAAGGTCAGGGGACGATAAGAGACCAATAGGATTAAGGTTTAGGAGTCTTTCTTCTATCTGTAATTTTCTAACAATAAGTGTTCTGTTATACTATTGCAGATAGCAGGAAGAGGATGTGGTCACGAGAATCAAGTAATGAGCTTAAGTTAAGTCGTTAGGAATCATTAAGGTCAAAAGATAAAGTTATAAGTAAGGCGAATAATAAATGATGAGTTTTAGCTCTGGAAGGTCTGAGTGTTTAGATACCCTGGCCAGGTGTCTGAATACTTAGATTGACCGGTATCAAGCTACTATGTCTGTTCTTCTCTGGATGCCCTGGCCAGGTATACAGAGGAAGGATAGGCTAGAGAGAAAACCCTAGAAATCTTAGGGTTAAGAGATAAGAAATTAATATAGGAACATGAGATTAAATATAGGATGCAATACAACTCTTGTTTTATATTGCTTATGTGATTAGAGATCACTAGAATGCTTTTATATGCATGAAATTAGATTTTTAGTTTGTAAAGTAAACATGATTCTTTTATGTTGTTGTATGTCATGAAATGATTTATTTATTGTTTAAATTCTTTGTATCAAGTAGACCAAAAGTTATGTTTAAATGAGTTTGCCTTAAGTGGATATTCATTCCACATGTTTGAAATCAATAGGAGTTGATTAATCCTGAGTAGCTCTTGGCTTCAGGACTACAGGTTCGGCCTGGTCCGGCTGGCAGGATGCGTTACTGGGATCTAATGACTCCTATTAACAGTATAATTAGAGTAGACTCTGAATGATTTAGACCTGAATCATAGTAAAAATGTACATATGATAAGACGTTGAGATGTAAGAGAAAGATTAGAACAGCTAAGAATTTGCTGGAAATGATATCAGAGGCCAATGTTGGAACCTCATATGTGCAATCCTTAATTGGAAATAAAAGAAAATGATATAAGGTTCAAATTAAATTCAATGATTTGTATTATATGAACTCTAAATATAAGAGTATAGAAATGATATGAGAAAAGCATGTAAGGGCTAGGACGTAAGAATCAAATTTGGGTTGGATCATGGAATGGAGTAAAATACTTTATGTACTTTAAGGCGAAGGGAAAATAGAAGAAAATAAGTTGAGCATACAATAAGTACATAGAAATAAATAGTCTTATGAAAATCATAAGATCAAGACAAGAAACCTAGTTGGATTAAAGGAAATGTTAAAAATGATGACTTGATTAAGGAACGAGAATTATAAGACATAATTGAGAGTATGGAATGCATATCTTTATTATAAAGTTAAATACATTCATACATATTACCTTTGGATTCTAAGTCTCTATAAACTAACAAATTAGTTTTAAAATAAATAACAAACACATAACTTAGAAAATGAATGCACGATATAAGAATTTTTCAGTATTTACAATTATACGATCACATTTTCTGAATGATATAGCAGTGTGGTAATTGAATTTTATCTTTTTATTGGTATATCCAATTGATCTCAAATTTTAACTGTGCTTGAAAAACATAATTGTAGACACACTGTAAAATTGGTATAATTTTTGGATGACTTTTGACCTCTATAGTAAGGGTGTCGGCCGAGTTTGTGACTCAGCTGAACCTGCTGCAGACTGCAATATAGCAGTGCACTGTTCGATTTTTAATTAATTATTGGTAACTTGAAATGACCTGAAATTTTTACTGGAGGTCTAAAACTTTATTAGGCACAACATATAAAATTTTCAGAATTTTTGGAGCTTCTGTTAGCAGTTTAATAAACGAATTACAGAAAATATTGTGAAAACTGAATTTTCAGACTTTTGATTAAGTTGAGTGTTGGGCTAATATGTTATTGACCCAAGCAACTCAATTTGATCTATATGATCGACCACACACATACAATAATGCTATGATATTGATTTAGACCAAAACCCTAGGATGATTAGGGTTGAAGTAGTTTAAAGGATATCATTAGTGATGTAACCTTGTATACCAATATCTTTGTTAAATAAGATCTTGAGACTTGTTCTATGAAAAGTAAACTGGCTTTGATAACGATCTAGGGTTTTGAAGAAGATAACCTGATCGGTACATGAACAACATGAAATGACTTAGAGAAAAGAGTAAAACATAAACCTAAAATGTAACAATAAGTAAGTAACATAGAAAGCAGAGTATTACCCAATATATGATATGAAGATAGCCGATGAAGTTCATGTTTTTAAGACATGGCGTCACTATCTTATGATGTGACAATAGATTACCACCTTGGTAAAGGGAATATGGTGGCTGATGCTTTCAGCAGAAAGTCAAGTTCAACAACTAATGCATTCTCTATGGCAGGTTTCAGTAGAGACCTGTTAGTGGAAATGTGAAAGTTGAACTTAGGCTTAGGGGTGACAACACTAAGTGATTTGATTGTATAGATGTAAATTAAGCCTACATCTTATGATCAAATGAAGGAACTACAAAAAGGTGATAGTGAATTAAGCCAGATCATGCATGACCTGATAGGAGGAAAAGAGACTAGGGTCTAAGTTTTTAAGATGATAAGGTGTTGTGTTGACATGACATGTTGTGTGTACCTCGAGATAGTGTAAAATTCTTTTAAGGGGAAAAGGCCGAAAGAAAAGATTCTTATGAAAGTGCATGTATCGATGTATGTTATGTTTTCAGGAAAACACTAAGATGTATATGAATCTCAAGGAATTGAAACAGATGGTTAGATAGGCAGAAGGATATAGCTGAGTATGTGATTAGAAGTAGTGTGTGCCTGTAGGTTAAGGCTGAACCTTAGAAATCCACAGCTACCTTATAATCTTTTTCTATGCCTGAATGGGAATGGGAATTTATCACAATGGATTTTGTGGTAAGATTACCCAGGACACCTAGAGGTTGTGATTTGATATGATTGATTGTGGATAGACTAATTTAGTCTGCTCACTTTCTTCATATTAAGTCAATTTTTGATGTTTCGAAACTTGACTAAGATATACATGGATGAAATAAACAGGTTGCCTGGTAATTCAGTTTTAATCATATCTTATTGAGATCCTAAGTTCCCATCTAGGTTGTGGAAACAGTTGCATCGTGCTTCGGGCACAAAGTTAAGATTCAGTGTAACCTTTTCATCCGCAGACGGATGGTTAGTCTGAGAGAACCATTCAGACTCTTGAGGACATGCTGAGAGCATGTGTTTTGCTTTTCGGTGAAAGTAAGAATGAACATTTAAGTCTTATAGAGTTGCTTAGTGTGAATGTTGAGTTTAGAAATACACAACTGATAATGGTACGGTTTGAGTATGAACCCAGAAAACACAGATTTGGTAAATCATTAGATGCATGACTACAAGCTAGCAAGACAGCATTAAAATATGTAAATAAACCTAATTGCATGCTTCCTATTATGTCAATATGTGTGACCTGACATTTACATGAATTGGCACATTTCTCTGAGATATCATTAGAAGTTCTCAAGTACTAATAATTATTTGTGTTATGATTTGTAAGCAACTCTTAATTGAGTTATGTGATGCACAAACCAGGAATTTGGTTAATATGCACGTTCTTCGAAAAATTTTAGACAATTGATAAATATTACAGATGGTTTCTTATAGGTGAAGTAAATTACACTTATTGGTGTAATAAGATGTTCAATTACATGAAATTCGGTATGTATGTGCCAAAATTGATTTGAGTTTGAAATATTTATGAATTTTTAATCTGTCTGCATGCCTGATATAAACATTACTCAGTAATTACAATGATTTGAAATATACTGCTCTGCCAGTTCCAGAATGATACCGTATTGTGATTTGAATTGCAATCAAACAGATGAGATAACGGAAACCCTAAGAGTAGGGTGTTGCCATGTGACAAGTGAATGAGATAACCCTATGAGTAGGGTGTTGGCATGTGATGAATGAACAAGGCAAATGAAACCCTAAGGATAGGGTGTACTATGAATCAAGTATCTTGATATCAATTTTCATTATAAGATGTGATGATATTTAACAGTTAAATTGCATGATTTTAATTTTAACACCAAATTGACATGCATTCTGTTTACTTAAGAACTTTAGTTTGTTTGCGTGTATAGTATAATAATTTCTTGGTAATTACCATAAATTGAGATACCATAACAGTTCTGGTAAGACAATGTCTTGTGGGTTGATCTTGAATCAGATCAGATGTGTCCTAGGTTAAGGGACCTATACAGATGGTTGATCAGAGGCTCAAGAAACTCACGAATTGTGAGATACCATTAGTGATAGTTTTATGGAGAAATCTTAACCTAGAGGGAGCTACGAAGGAATACGAGTCAGAAGTGAGTAACACATTTCCTTTCTCTTTTAGTGAAAATTCTGTGGAGGAATCATAATCTAGAAGAAGCTACGTGGGAGCTTGAATCTGAGATGCGTAACAAGTTTTCTTTTTCTCTTTTAGGAATTTCGGGACGAAATTCTTATAAGGGAGGGAGATTGTTATGACCCACATTGAGGTTAGCCAGTAAATACCTCAATTAGCGTGAAACACCTTGATTAGTGTTGAGTATCTTATTAAACATCGTGGTTAATCAAGATAAGCTAATATGTGAATCAATAGTCGAGATTTATTCATCCAGTGTAATTAATATTAACTGAAGTGTTAATAGTTAAGTTAATTACCTAAGATGAGTAACCTAGCTAAGATGGTTTAGTTGTTGTGTTTTTATGCCTTGAGTAGGTAGAAAATCTTGTGCTTGAAATTCCGCAAAAGAAACCATCTTAATCAGACCTACGGAAAGAAAGTTATGATTGTTGGGAGTTTGGGGTTTAAAATCGCAAATTTTCCATTTAATTGGTCTTTTTACTCCTTTAGTGGGTCGGCTACCCTTTCCTTATCTTTGTCACGCGATAGCTTTAAAGAGAAACCGTCAGAGCGACGCTCTGTGATGCAGACGACCGGGAAGCCAAGGGAGAAGAAGGGGCGACGCGACCTAGGGCCTGAGAGAGAGAGAGAGCTCCGACCAGCAACCCTTACTCCTCCTTCCTTCCCCACCATCCCTACTTCCCTTCTTCCTCATGCCATAGGGCGGCGCCCTACCTGCAGCAAGGAGCTGCGGCCGCACAGCAGCCGGGAGGCCGGCCAGGAGTTGTCTTGGGCGCGACCATCACCAAGCAACGTCGCCCCGACTCCGCCCAATAGATAAAGGTAGGAAAACCGCAGCTCTCCCTGCCTCTTTGTCGCGTCACCTGTACTTTGAAGCAACAGGGGCGACGCCCCCTCTTGCCGCTGCGCCAGCAGCCGAGCAGCAACTGCACGTAGCAGCGACCACAGACTACTAGGGCGTGAGCAGCAGTAGTATAGCAACGCCGTTAAGTTCATCCTAGAGGTTCGTGCACAAATTCGTAGCTCTAGCTGTGTTTAGTATCCTAATCAAGCTCTTCTTCAACCTGTACGTAGGGGAAACAACTGTTTGATTGTTGCAGGTCTGAACCAGGAGCTTTTGAGGGCAATCAGTACTCCAAAAAGTTGCTTTGACTTCGGCCAAGAGGTCTAAACAAGTAGCCGTCGTCAATTTAGCTTGGAGCAACACTTAGCTGAGGTTTTCAGTTGGGCGTGTGACTGCTGTATACAGTAGGATCGTGAACATGAACAGTAAGAAGCTAAATCAAAGGTTGAAGACAACCAATATCCGTCTGGAATCAGGCCTTGGACGCAATTCCGGACGAATCCGGACAATCCAAATCGCTGTGAGTAGTAGTTCATTTAGAAATCAGTATTTAACTCAATTTAAATACTTAATTGCTTTGAATCAATTAGTATAACCTTTAAACAGTGTAGTACACGAAATAGAGTATATTAGATTCATTGGATTTGAATTACTTAATATGCTTAGTGAAAATAATGCAATTTCCTGTTCTATAGTTGCAATGTATTTACTGATTTCAAAATAGATGTTTAGCATTTGAAACTGGATAAATGATACTGATTTGTGTTTAATTATGATAAATGTTATATATGCGCTTCTTGTAATGTTCAGATTGTGCATTATGTATGAAATGTAATTTTCCGGTTTATTTGGTTAATTGTTAATCAAGTATAGACCTAGATGCCCTAACGCCGTAGAACCCCTCGTGAGGTCTGCACCTTGGGGTGAAACGACCTACCTAGCGTGTGACTAGATGGTCGGTGACTCGTGTTCAACAATAATCCGTGCGTGTGTCACGGTGGCACGAGGGCAGAAAGGCAGTGTTCAACAATAATCCGTGCGTGTGTCACGGTGGCACTGGAAAGAAAAGAAAACTTGGTTATCTAACACAATTCGTGCAGCGTCACGAAGGTAACCCTGTGACCCTCCGCCGATGTACTTAGGTTTAAGGAGGAGTCTAGAGTACACTCTTTGAGAGTGCAGTGAGGCCGTGTGAGCCTGAGAATCCTGACGCAGACCAGGACAGCAGTCAGACTTAGCATTTCCCGGGTGTGTCGCTAAGTCTTGTACGGTGGGGCCGTAGCATGAACTTGTTGCGGATCCTTATATGCAGAGTACACTGCATATATTTAGGGCATAATAATAAATGAATAAATAATCAAGTAGGTTCACAGTAAATTTATATAACTGTTCATTTATCTGAATTACCTGTTGATGCTTAGAAATGTGATTAATATCTGTATATCTGCTATGTATTTAGAACTGCCTTGCTTAGTTCTGCATTTATGTTAAATTTCAATTTATAAACCTGATGAGTTGTTTAGTGATAGCTAAGTGAAATACTATTCACTGAGCGAGTAGGCTCATACCTCTACTCAAAACATTTTCAGGTTATCATCAGCAGCAGGAAATCAGAAGGATCGATTTATCCTTACGCCTAATCGATAGAAGGTTCGTAGTTAGTAGTTAGAGGTCTCTTAGTCCATTCTCCTCGATCTTAGGGACAAGGTGTGAGTGAGAGAGTGAATGTCTTTAAAGATGTAAATATTCTGTTATGCTTTATTTTATGTCAAACAATGTAATATGCTGTAGATTCTGTATATATTGCTAGTTAGTTTAATAACGATGCTTCCGTAGTTTGTTTAGTTTCATTTTACAACATAAATCATGTTATTCTATTAATCTCTTTAAAAGGTTTTAAAAAGTGAAGAGTGGTTGGCTTATGTGTAAATCCCATCCTGTCGCGTCTTAATCTCGTGGTTTGTGGATAATGTGAGATTGGGGCGTGACAAAATTACTCTCCCTGATATCCATAAAATATTGAAGAATCCTCAGATACCCTATAAGAAGAAGACCACCATCCCATCCACTTCCTCCGGTCTCAAAAACCCCATACTTGCTCTGGTAATCAACTGCAATAATCATCCCAAGAAGAATCAAACTGAAATTATAGAGAATATCACAGTGATTATGTACTATCTTTTCAAGAACATAGGAGTCAAGTGGTCCAGATATATTATCCACCACATGACGTACTTTGATTCCAGGAAGAATAATCGAGGCACCCACCCTCCCTAATCATCCCTGATATGTGGTCTCTTCACCTTATGACTAAGAAATCTATTTTCATGATCTTCATTATAAACCCTCTAGAAACGAAGTATGTATTAGTGAGACTACAGTCAAGAAACCCTATTTTCCTACATCTTCTTCCACCACACCTAGAGCCTCTACCTCCACCCATACACCTCCACCTCCACCACCATCCCATCCTAACCGCACCTTGATTCATGTATCTAATAAAGCCCTCATGGGTTACATGGTGCATCAGTAGTCGCACAACCTTTAGGTTTAGGAGATCCTGCATCAGGATCTCTTCTAGACCATGTCAACCACAAACATACTGTGTTCTCATCCTTACCCTACCTATCAGCCCTACCCATCTAGTGACTATGCTTCCTATTCATATAATCACTTCTACCCATCCCCTGCACCGGTTGCTTCCACTACCACACCCTCTATTGCTAGTGAACCTATGCCTACCCCTGGTGTGCTTCCTACCTTGGTGTTTTTTTATTATTCCTCTATCTACCTTGCTAGCCAACAATAGCACTTCTACTCCCTCATTCCCTTAGGCCCATGAGCTACATGACCTTAGAATGTCTTGGGATGAGCAGAATGCACTTTGGCCCGATCGTGGAGTTGGTCCTTCTACTGATGAGGAGATGCCTGGCCAGGCTATCGAGGAGGATGTTGATGAGGAGGAGGACACTCAGGATGATGGTCGTGATGGTGGTTCTAGTGCCTTTGGTGATGAAGGTGATGTTGTTGTCTCTACTGCACCTTCTAATGGTGATGAGGACTACGAGCCCGAAGATGATGTTGATGATAATGTTGTGGACATAGATAGCCTATATGTCTAGATGTTTTAGTTTTTAGCTCTTAGATGCTAGTCATATGTCTTTCTAGACTTTCTGTACTAAAGACATCTGGCACATTATCTGAGATGTACTATTTCTATCATCATATTTCTTTCCTCCCTGCCTTGTATTTGTTTTGAGAACATGCTTATGTGTTGGAATCTTAATCCTATGTATCATAACTCTATATGTTCTCTATCATATGAGTTATTGGTGTGCTTTCCATATATTGATTATGACACATGTTGCTTTCTTCTCTCTGTTCTCACCTTTGTTTGAGTGTGTTATGTGTTTGAATGTTTTGCATGTTTTTGGTTGTTCTTTGAAAAGACCCATTTTTATGCTCTTCTACCCCCCTTACTTTTTGATAATGCCAAAAGGAGGGAGAGAAGTTCGATTTTTAAGCTCAACCATATTGTTTTTACTGCCTATGTGATCATTTTCTTGTCTAAACATATGTTTTATCATGTACTTGCTGAAGGACCATGCAATATAGATGTTATATAGCTTTGAGTAAAAAAACTAACTATGCAGGTAAGAGTGAGCATGCATTAAGGGAAATAAATTCACATTGTTAAAATTATGAATGCCATTTCTATTCACAAGGCCAAGGTATAACTTTACATATCCTTTTCAATATGTTGAGGAATGGTTTGTCTTGTCAAAAAGGGGGAGAATATTGACTTGAGAGTTATACATTGTCCATATTTTGATAATCACTTAACCATTCCATTCATATGTATATAATATGTTTGTTTGAGATAAGTTTTAGGTATTAGGTACATGAAAAGGATCAAATTCATCAAGCCCTAGCTTGTTCAAGTTCAAGTCAAAAGCAATGCAAATGCATTTTTTTGTAAAACACTCCAAACCACCTTAGAATATTTTTGTAATCATTTATATTGATGATATGACTTGTAACTAAGATGAGAAAAAATTAGTGACACTTAATTCCATTGTTTGATCACTTAAAAATCATTTTGGAAAATGCTGACAACAACTTAATCGGTCGAGTTTGAATCTCGACCATCAGTGATGGATTTTTGGAAATGATTGGTTAGGTCAATTTGTACACTCACATAACTCGAACGACCAACTTTTTGACCATTGATTTTAGCTATGGTTGAGTTACCCCAGGACAAACCCGATCGGTAGTTTAAAATTTGGCTTTGTTGGATAATGGATCAGTCGAGTTAACTTTATTGAAACTCAGCTGTATGCACTGTACTGAAAACACAAAAATAGTGATTTTAACCATTAGAGATTTACTAGAAATGAAAATAGATCCATTGTAAGTTGTAAAGTGGCTATTTTTCATTCTTAAATGATCCCACACACAAAGGGGCAACCCCATCTATAAATAGGACCTCTTGGAGTTCATTCCAAGGTTTCTCTTTCATTCTATTCTTGGTCCTTGCTTAAGTTGAGTGTGATAAACCCCTTTGATCCCCTTTCTCTCTCATATTTAAAAATCATTTTGTGATTATGAGTGAATTAGACATGTTGTAAGAGAGCTACCTCATTGTTACCTTGTAAAGATCTCCATCCTTCCATCTTCTCAATCCCCTTTCTCAAAGAGCAAAGGTTAAAGTGATCTTCTCCCAGTGAAGGAGGAGTTGTTGTTCTTATTCAAGGATGAAGAAGATGTGAAGATCTTATCCAAGTGAAGGAAAAGGACAAGGCAGAAGATCCAAGGAGCTTGGTGGGTAAATCCTCAATCCTGAAGACTTATTGCAAGGACGAGATGTCCTAGGAGAAGGAATCGAGCTACTTGCAAGAGTGGGTAAGACTTTTTGTGAGGTAGAATACTATCTCTTGGATAAGTAAGCCCTTAGATGTAAGGTGGTATTCTTGTATGTCTTATAATGGAATATAAGTATACATGGGTTGATATCCTAGAGTTTGACCTCTCTAGGTAGTGGATTGATGGTCTCCTAGCTTTGAGATTGGAACCACTCTAAACACCTTGTCCAAGTGTTTATTTCAATCTCTTTCATCCTTGCTATTATTTTTTAGATAGGACTTCAAATTTAAAATTAGCATTTGGTTTCAATTCATATAATTTGAAGGTCAAACTATTCTTGTGCAGGTTTTGAAGCTCTATTCACCCCGCTCTAGAGCCCTAGATCCAATTGTTGGTATGTATGCCCTGAGATCCAGTCATAGGATGATTGGATTGGGATACATTATGATTGATTTGATAAATATCAAAGGCAAACTTCCAATTTATTCTAGTTCAATCAATTATGAGATAATGATAGAATAGAATGAGTGTCTAGAGAATGACACTACTCAATGACGTATGTCTTTAGGTTGAGGACCGGAATAATGAGATCATGTAGATGCTAAGAGTTTGTACATTCTTGTTTTGTCCCTAGTCGGATGTCATTATGGAAAGTTGATAGAAAACAATGACACAACAAGACTAGAGTGTGTGTTGGTTGATGATAGAGTCTCATCAGTCAATATATATGATATCAAACCAAACACATAGATACATGTTAGAGAACAATGTATCGAACAGACCCACCTGAGAATGACACATGGAACCATGACATGGTAGTCACAGTCAACTCTAAAAATGATGGTGGTGATTGTAATTCTTAGACCTCAAATCACTACACTCATCACATGTCATTGGGTACACTTTGACATCATCAAACGCGGTCCTGAAATATGGATTGTTATAAAGGTGATGATTGGGTGACTTTGACACATGGGGTTTTGACTGCAAGTGATAGATATGGGATTTGTCCCTCCTAAGAGAGTACGATGTCCATGGCCACTTGATAAGTGAGACTGAGAAAGGCATGCACATGCACGTGTGAGTCAATATGTGATATTGATGGCACACATATCTCAGACAATCTGCTTTGGATCAAGAAAAATGAATGAACGTTGAAAGGATGACAACTCCATGCCTTGAGTTCATTCAAGATATCAGAGACAAAGGAATTATACATTCACTGAAACACCAATCACAGATTGTAGGATAGAAAGTTGTTCTCCAACTTTCCTTTTCACTTGGGTAGCACTGATGTGTGACTATGCACCTAACTTTACTTGTGATGTCATAAACTAGTTGTGGACATTCACTGTAAACGTGAAATGAGACCTATAGGGTCACACACAAAGGATTTACCTGGAAGAGGAGTTTATCCATGAATGATGTTTGGATTAATTACTAAAGGTGTTTAGGTACTCAATCAAACATTCAATCAATTGACTTGACTCAAAATCATCATGTTCAAGTATTAAACTAACTTATTTGAGTATCAGTTTAATTGAGAACTACATTGACTATGTTCTGCACAATTTGCACCACCAACCGACCAGTTCACTGGGTGAACTGATTGGCTTAAGGTCAGTGAGATGACCGGTTCACTTGGTGAACTAATTAGTTCAACTGCACCAAACGAGCTAGGTTGGGTTGTCCCGATTTAAAAAAAAAAGGGTTTTCATTTCACTTGTACAATTCAATTGGGACAAGAATTGATTTTTGCATTAATTAGAAATGAATAAGGAAAGTCAATTGGAGGCAAGTCTAGGATGTGAAACCGACCAATTCACTAAGTGAACTGACCGGCTCACACTCCCAACTGACCGGTTCATTTATTAAACGATCGGTTCGGTTGCCGCAGTGCAATCAGTTCATGGAAATTCCGGACCCTTCTACTCCCACTGTAGTCCCACATTGCCCAGGGCTAAGAACCCTAACCCTGACTCCTCCTATACATAGAGGGGTATTGGGGGCTTCTCAAGAAACACAATTCAGAATATCAGTTTCTCTGCAAAGTTGTCCTCTTTGGTTGTGGTAATCGAGAGAGCCCAAACAAGTGCTACCCGACTAGGGAGGCACAATAAGGGAAAGACAACTACAAGACAACAACTGATTGTACGAGAGTGTGTCGGTGACTAGTACGCCGATAGAAGGGGACAATTCCTTTTAGTGTCTTGTGGGGCAGGACGACTAGAGTTCTCAGTGGTCTATGTAGACTATCTATAGAGGAGGGAGATTTCTGCCGCTCAGGAGGACGACTGTCAACCACAGTCTGGATCAAGACCAGGAGTTGTACAAACATTGTCGAAGACAGGTGGGTGAATACCACACTTGTTGTGAGGCATTGCCGCTGAGCAAGCATCAGGGTCAGGTATGACTCACTAAAACCATCCTTCCTATTTCATAGTCATTGATGCGATCTATGGTTATGGTTTTGTGGTGAGATTTTTTTTTGTTTGTTTCCACTGCTTTCTCCCTCACCTAAAACCCAACACCAACAACTTTCACCATTCTAATAGATGCTATTTGTGCCAAATGATAGAGAGTTCATTACATATTTCTTGGTTTTAATAGTCCAATTATTTTTGCTAATTGTATCTTCAATGAAAGGCTAAGACATGCGGTCATATGCCTTGGACATATCAACTTTGATTGCCATGTAAGGGTTTGATCCTATCTTTCTCATGTTTTGAATGATTTCTTGGACAAGGATTATATTGTCTAAGATCTTCCTTCCTGGTGCAAGACTCATTTGTGTTGGTGAGATCCACCTGGGAATTTACTTCATATGCCTCTTCACTATTACTTTGGAAGCTAGATTGAGGCATGCATTATTTAGAAAAAAATGCCTTAGCTGATTACACTCAGTTGGCCTTTTCACTTTAGATATAATCACTATGCATGAATCTCCTATAGCATCCGAAATGAGGTTACCAACAATGATATGTTTGATTGTTTGGTGACTCACAATCTCATTATTTTCAAGTTCTTCTTGATGAAGGCTTTGTCCGTACCATCGACGTCAACCTCCTTGTAAGGATTGAGGTCTTTTAGTATCTTCCATATCTCAGTCTCAATGGGTGCAACAAACAAGTATCACACTTGGCATGGAGATAGATTTAAATAAGACTAAGAGGGCATCCATGTCTTCTTGATTAGGGAGTGATGGAGCCATGAACAAAGATTGAAAGTGCATATTTACCATATTTTCATCTCTTCATTATCCACCCACTTCCCAGTAGATTGGTAGAGGGTGTATATAGTATTTCTTCTTCAAACATTTTTTTAGAGAGACATGGAAGTGGTCCTCGTTTCTCCATAGAGGTTGTAGCTTGGGTTGAAAATTGAGTTGAGTATACTAGGAAGATTTAGCTTTAAACCTAGGTATATGTTTTTCATGAGAATGTTTTCAAAAGAGATATTGGGTTGTGATCATGCCCTATCGTAGGAAGGATTTCATAGATGGTATAGCTATGTACCCAAATGCATTTAGCATTTGTGACTGGCCTATCTAATATCTCATAAAGTAAGCCTTCCCTATAGGTGAACCTATGTCCAATATTTTCAATGCATGTGAGACTTGTGAGAAGCAGTGGATTTTAAACCTTATTGCTTCATTGTAGTTAAACTTACAACTGCTAATTTGTTCATTCAGTGACAACATGCAATTAAATCACCCAGAGGAACCCAGGGTTTACTCATGTTGAGGTTAAGGGAGTGTAGGCGATTCTACAAGATTGATCTACCACTTGGGCTTGGGTGTGCATACATGAAAGTTATATACATTGTCTTGTTGTCACAACAATGAATGTAGTGTTTGTGACTTTGAATGATCTGAACATTAAATTCCATCTCGTTCCACATCACCTAGATTTATTTGGAGAAGCCTCAAGCCTCCACCTTGTGTGAGATAATGTAGTAGAGATCTTTTATGGCAATCATGACACCATCACTAGAGATGTGCATTTTCACAATAGCAACGAGCTTGATTTTGTATAGAAGTATCTGATTTTCTATAGAGTATATGGATTTATCTTTGCAAACACCTCTTATATTTCAAACTATTGTATTAATAATGAAAAGAGATGTACAAAGGTTTTACTAATAGTTAGAGATGGCCTTACCTCCCTGATCTTCCACTCCCTTTCTTGTTTTGATTCTAGTATTATAAGGAAGACTTGGTGGTGTACTTGTAGTAGTGTTGTAGTTTTGTTTTTCTTTTGCTTCTCTATTGGCACTGATGAGAAACATAGAACCTTCAGTTTTTCCTGTTCCCCTTCTGATGGTGTCATATTCACCTTATACTACTGCATTTCTAAGCATTTGCCATTCATTAGAATGGAAACTATTTACCGTGTACATGTCGTATACGATTAGTTGAATCTTCTATGACCAGTCCAAGTGTTATCCATTTTTTTCTATAAACATAGAGTTTCCAAATGTGTAGGTCATGTCAGTATGGATTATATAAAGGAATAAAAATGATTAGGGCCTTTCCTGTTTAGTTCAATTAGGGTCGTAGTTCCTGTCCATTCTACGTGAATCAAGATCGAGAAAAGGAAGTTTTCCAATCATTGACTCAAACCCATCGTCGAATCCTACTCAGCAGAATAGGGACGTACTTATGTCATGGCCCACGCTTCCTTTCACTATTTCATTGAGGTTTCCACCTATGGCAACTTCATTTCCTATGGGATTCACAATCATGTGAGAACTGTCACTACTGACATTTTTTGCAACCTCAATGACATGTGTTACTTGTACTTCTTTTTGTACATTGTGATTAAGTATCTCATTTGTAGTTGTGATGTTATTCATAGAGTTATTAACTTTATTGCTCACCTTTCTCTTTTTCCACCATATCTTTGTGCCTACTGAGTTCTCCTTATCATTGCTAGTTTAGTTTTTCTATGTTTCCACTTCCACACCACATTCTACCTCCTCTTTTTCTGGCAACTGATATCCATTGGCATTTCCCTTGCCTTTCTACATAGGCTTTTTGTTGTCTTCGTTCCCTGGATGTCTACTCATCAAATTTTTTTTTCCATAACAAACTTGCATTTTTCTCTTTTTTGATCCATCTTACCCCAACATCGTCACAACTATCTTGGGGTGGTGCGTCGCATGTATCTTTGTCAGGACCCTTGTAGTCATTGCTCGCATGTCCTAGTTTTCCACATTATAGGCACATATTGGGTAGGAACTCATACTCAATATTATATTCACACCCATTAATAAGAATAGCGGGGTGAATAGGTTTGCTTGTATTTATTTCTATAGCTAAGCAGGTGAACATGATTCTCGTCCACTAGTTGAGTGGTTGTCTACCCCAATCAGCCATCTCACTAACTATCCAAGGCAATTAAAGATCTTGTTGTGATAGTAATGGAGTGGATGACCAACCTTTTATATCTAGGTTGCTATGTAGTTTGGGATTCCTTTTTAAGGTTCAAAGTATCCATCCCAAGACTAAACCATCAAGCATCCCCCAAAAAGTG
This sequence comes from Alisma plantago-aquatica, assembly GCA_963693085.1. Lineage (NCBI taxonomy): Eukaryota > Viridiplantae > Streptophyta > Magnoliopsida > Alismatales > Alismataceae > Alisma > Alisma plantago-aquatica. The sequence continues at coordinate 430,165,055 of OY856415.1, forward strand.
ACCATGGACCTTTGGTCAAGGCATTCACATAGACTCCTCTATTTGAGAATTTCACCACATAATACTGGTCGGTATGTTCTAAAAGTTCAAGTCTAATTGTCATCTCAAAAAGGGTTATAATCATTCTTCCATTGTGAGTAACTTAAAGATCTGTCAATGAGTTTGATAATGACCACCTACTTTTATGGTTTTCTCATGATTTCCTCCACCTTTGGGTCAATGAAGATTTAGTGAAGCCGCTCTCATGGGCTACTTCAATATATTCAAGGTTTATGATCTCTTCTAGTTTAACTTCAATGAAATAGGGATTTGTAGCTCCACCTATGCGCGTGCCAGTGACTGCTTGTGAGAATGTCTTAGACGACTGTGTAGGGACAATATCCTCTAGAACGAAATTTATGTCATTGTGCATTTGCTTAATACATGGAATCTAATCACTCTCCATCAACAAGGGCTCTCCAAGATTGGACGTCCTATCTCTTAGCCCACCATATGTCAGGTTCAACCCTATCTTTGCAAAATGTAGGTTTTTTCCTCCAGTTGTTTTTCGAGGAGAGGGTGTGCGACTTTCTCCTTCCTTGGATATTGGAATTTTGTTGACTGTCAGGTACCAGAATGACCTTTGCTTTTCCTCAATTGATCACCAAGCCACCATTCTACCTAGGGTTCCCCCTAGAACTCCAAGTTTGTCACCACCACTGCCTTCCCCCTGACACCCGAAACACTAGCCATTAGCACTAGTAGTCCACTTTATGTACCAAAATGTTGGTATATACTATTAATGTATTACATTAATTTTTATTGACTTATTTCATACAAATCAAATAAAAACATGCACACATTACAAAAGTGAAAATAGATAATTACATTAGTATCGAGTTTTTTTTTGGTTGGAAAAAAAATGTGTTGCTAGTAATGAGTCCAAAACTTTGGGTACAAGACAATGTGCCCCATACAACCAGGATAGAATCCAGGGAGGCGAAGGTCCAACAAGTGGACCTCTCAGACAAGAAAAGGAAAACAAACATGAAAGCTAGGCTATCCTATACTAACCAACCTAATAACATCAGCCATGTTAACATGAAGCCAGGGAAACAACTATCAATAACACCCCCTTCAATATGTGAACCCTAGCCTCAAGAACCAGGCGTAGGCTAGAAGACTAGCTAGAAAAGCACACCAAAGCAAACATCCAGGTCCTCCTTCCTGATTCCAGGGCTTCCAAGCTGCAAACTCCTAAACAAAAGCCATCAATGGCAACGATAACAGACCCATAAACAGGGGCATGAGAACCTTCATGTCTCCTTATGCATGACAACCAAACCCTGAAAGAAAGGATTCAAGAAAGCTTCATATCCATGCTCACGGATCAGATCAAAGCATCTTCAGAACTTTTGAACAGGTGTATGCCTCTAAGAAGCGAACCGACAAAAAATAGTTGCAGGATGGACTGGAGATAAACTCCTATCCATCGTCTGAGGAAAACAAGCATTCCACTCCTATCTCCTTCTCGAAGTGCTTCACAGACCTTCAAGAGATCACTGAAGTGCATCATCCAGGCCTGCAAACCAGCACATGCGGCTACTGTTCACACAACAACCAAACATCGAACACCTGCAAGGTGATCCTTACTCTCTCACAACCGCAGGGGCCACAGGAGGCCAAAGAGGAGAAAAGAAGCATCTATCTCCCCTTAACCCCAACCGCATAAGAAGCTCTAAGCCCCAAGTTGAAGCTCCGTCACACGATGCCCGCCAGGATATCCTCCTCGTCGTAGATGACGGAAGAACTCCCTTTGCAAGTCGGACTCCCCCGGTGCCAGAGCAGGAACCCAACCAGTCGTCGGGAGCATAAAGCTCTTAAAGGCTGGCTAGATTCCAGGTGGCGTTGGAATCCCCGTGGAGGGAACCAGAAGCCTAGAAGCTAGGGCTTGGGCGGAGCGACCTTCATCTGAGATGGGGGCGCTGCCCTGTCGGTGCCACCATATACAACCATCTGGGAATAGCACCCACAACAACACCAATCTTCACAGCAGTCGCCATATGACGCCCAGAAGTGAAGCCACCCTCCACTGTGACGGGATACCCAAATCCAGAGATGAAGGGACTCCCGCTGGAAGGGCAAGGTGAAGCGAAGTGGAAGAAGACTCATCACCGCCGTTGCAAAGGGCGAGACCAGCTCTCAGCTCGAGGAGAAGGAAATAGGAAGGAGAAGGAGGTCGAGGACCCTTGCTCCGCCTGTGCCGACGAAGCGATTGAGCCAGATCCAGGAGTGTGGCTCCTCTCCGTCCATCCCTGTTAACGGACAGTAGTCGATTAAGTCGAGCTGCCACAAACAACCAGATCCAGGCTATGAATCACTCATCACGCCTTCCCCACAGCCAAGCCAAGATCGAACCAGCGAAGCTCCCTTACTCTACGGACCATGATGCCTACAAACTAGGATCCTTGTCGACGAAGAGCGCCAGGGGGAGGAAAGCGCTGAACCAGCACTCCCTCCCCCAGCTGTGGCCGCCGAGGGATTCTAGAGAGAGGGTAGAGCGGAAGCCCTAGAGAGAGAGACAGGTTGTCTGAGTATCGATTTTGTTACTATAAGTGAAATAATATTCATTGAATGGGAGATGGATTGATTAGTGAATATGAAGGCAAGTTAAGAAAAATAAAGAAAGATGAAGAAAATATGAAAAGACTAAAATAGAGAGTGTGAGAGTCAACAAGAGATAATCACATCTATTATTATTAATCATCTTGCATAAGAAATTCAAATATTCTACCACCACCCTATATCGATAATTTTAGTGTATCCTTCTCTCTCTTAGAGAATATATCATTGTAGTTAATGAAAATAGTATCTTACTTATATCTTAGTAAAAATAAATATAATGAACAAAGAAACATAGTTTACATTCCTGAACAAGATGTGGAAAACTTATGCAACATTTGTGGAAGTGCGGATATTCACTGTCGTTTACCCAATGATGAGAAATCTGTTTCAAGTAGAGTTTGACATTCACCATGGAGAGAGGAAAATAATGTAAAAATGAGGAAAGTTGTACATTTGGCAATGTGATTATTATCAATTGACCACTGTTAATGATTTTCCATCACTTCCCATTGATACCCCAATGCCTTTCAAAACACAATATTAATAGAAAAGAGAGACTTACAAAAGCACTCTAAATCAAATATTGTTGTTTTAAAAAAAGTTACACTACTGGGGGTGACTTATTGAGATGTTTTATACATGGACATTGTTTGAACTCTGAATGGAATAGAATGTGTAGTTGGAAGATTATATCTCTATTTTAACTAGCTAGAAAGTTCCTTCACATGAATCCAACATAACTATTTTTTTCTTCTTTAATATGAATAGAACTTTGTTGTTTTGAATCATGAATGTTTTTATTTTCATTTATTGTGTGAAACTTTATATTCATGTCCTCAATAATGTATCTTCCTATATCTTATAATTTTATTTTTGAACCTATAGGCTTTTCCATATAGAAAGGATTGCCTGACTAATTTGTTGCCTCCATTTCTATGAAAGCAATTTGTATTTTGTTTCATTTTATATAAAAGAATAATTACATTAAGAGAAACCGAAATTTTTATCATGAAGAAATAAAGTAGAATCTTATAAATTTTATTAGTAATGCTACTATGATTAATAAGATTTTTTTTGCATGCACCATGCAGTTAACAACAATTTTTTGATGTTGTAGATATAACTTCTTAAATTAAAAACCAAATTGAATATGGTGTAAGTATGGTGTTTGGTTTATCTATTGGTTATGATTTTGTATAGATCACACTATTACCATCCCTACATGTGCATATACATAGCCATGGAAGTAGATAGTTGCATGTATATTGTGTGAAGATGGTCTTTGGTTTTTCTGCTGGGTATGATTTTGGAATAGATTGTGATATTTTCATACCTACATGGGCCTCTATATAACCCTTTGATTAGATATTGCACATAGATGAACATGACATGCATCGACATAAAATTAGTTACCATCCCACTCCATCAATGCTGATTAGGATGTACAAGTTGAACCCTGACTACTTTGGGTTGATTGTTTTGATTTTTGGAAGTGTATAGGTGCACTTAGAACATCTTGAAATAATTAACCTTTTCCTTCTAAAACCAATTGTCCAGGTATGTGTCATCCCTAGGAGCCCTTCACATCTGGAGCTAATCATGTTTAGTTAGGCTTTATTGTCTCATCTCATTGCCTATCATAATCATGCTATTAAGTGAGACACATATCGTGAAGATTGTCAAGGCATACCTCAGATGGATCATTTTAGTTTTAGAAAAGTCACAATTGATGTGGTTAAGGCATTCTATTACTTTTCTAAAGGTCCATAAATGAATTTGTATTCATGTGTCGAGATGAATTCTAGCAGGGTATTCTATCTTTATGTTTTGTATCTAGTTATACATAATAAGAGTGTAAACATTGAAGAATCTTTGTGTATGTAGACAATTTTTGTAGAACCATGTCAAAGTTGTGCCTTGTCATTACACTGCTAATTTCTCTCCAAATTCACTTATGTCTTCCTCTATTTTTTAGGTGTGAGGAAAAAGACTAACAAGATTTGGTATAATACCGATGGTCATGTGTGTTTTGTTGTTATCCAAAAGATTGGGATGGATGGTGACACTTTTGGAAGGTTGATCCCAACCACATAGGAAAATACCATTCTTCAAGAAAATTTTGCTCCATGATCAATAAATAAAAAAGAGGAGGATCAATGAACCTAGGAGACCTTTTCCTCGTCGCAAACCTTAGTCTCTCATAAGTCCTACACCACTATATGGAAAGTCAATCCCTCCAAAAATCAAAGCTTTTTGTGGTCTGATCACAACTATGAAGTGATGACATGAAGTTATGTACATCCATATTTATATGATGGATAAAAAATAGCTTACCAAAAAAGATGATGAATTTGTGTCGTTATGAAAAACCATTGGATTTTGGTTTATCAAATTTACTCTTCATTTCCCAAGTTCAGTATACCATCTCTAGCACATTTGGTCCCCTATGAGTACCAAATAAGAAATTATAAGGGGTAATGGTTTATTTATCATCAAATTTGATGATCCAAATGCTTTGGTGAACAAAATATAACTAGGATCCTTTTTGTTCAAGGCAAGCATGAAATCTTGAGATAGTGGGAGTCTAGTGAACTACTTGACATTGAAATCATGTCAACCTCTTTAGGGTTTATGCAGAACCATTTTTTAGGATATCTAGAATGAGAGAATGTTCATGTAGATTGGGTATCTCATAGATAAACCTAGTTGTGACAAGGTGATCAATAAATGAAGGAGTAGCACCACACCAAGATTCCATAACCACTTATGTATCATGAAATTAAGAAAAAACTAAGTTCAAGAAAACAAAACATCACTCTTAACTTTTTTATTCTTCTTCTAATTATATAGAAATGTGTGTTGTATAAAACACAACCACTTGAATCAACCTTATCTGAGAAACAAAATCATTTTTCTATGATCTGATTCTAAACATAAAATAATAGATTAAGATATCCATATTGTTCTTTAACATTACATTATAGCTGGCTTGAATATTAAATACAAACACTGACATTATTAAACATTGTTACAACTTCATTCATATAAAACTATGTCTACCTCTAAACAAGGACCTACAGTGACAGGGACCGATAATCTGAACCTTTCTAGAATCTATGTTGTGACAGGACTTCTAATATACGATTAGATATCAATATGCTTAGGGTGTACCTAAAAGGTCTATGAGTCTAGTAATGAGCTACTCACCTAGTGAATGAGTACTTCATTGAAACATATTAAAGAACTAAAATGGTCAAATATATAATCTTGAGCAACTACATTTAAAAAATAACAATAGAAAACTATAAAGGAACTAGTCATTCACAAACATACAAATGGAAGCATTAGTCTACATAACTACAATGAGTAAATTACTATATGAACATACTTGATTAATCTCAAAGAGATCTAGTCATTTAGAAACATACAAATGACAAGCTACTCTACATGACTACAAATATTTGTTTAATAATTAGACATACTTGAGTAATCTCTTATTCATCTTATTATGCCATGAACCCACATGGAGTGTACCACCACATATGAAAGCATCGCGGAAAGGTATGATCTCACCATACAACACTTAGAATAAACCCATGACTCTAAGTCTGTTAACTAGATACATGGTCTGCAATCGGCCTCATTATTCTTGGCCTTAATGGCTAAATTGTTGGGCGGTAAAACTAGACTCATGTTTTGTTATGTGGGTGCTCACGAAAAGAGTCAAAGGCACTTTGGATAAATTTGTTTACTCTAATGGTTATACAAGGATTGACTCACTCAGTAGTAACTGGAATAGGTACCATAGGATCTCCAAAAAAATGTTGGGTACCTAGCTTAAGTTGTACAGAACTTGGTACCACCGAGATGTCCGATTGATGTTGGGTACCACTGGGTATCATAGGAGTCTCTGACTAATGTTTGATATCCCTATTATTAATTAAGAGTTCATCCACACTCGAATTAACACTGTGTGTCCCATAAACATGCTCTGAGTTCCTCTCCTTGATGCTACTAGTGGGTAAGTCGTTTCCTCCATTACGGTGCAAACTACCAAAAGAAATCAACAATGTTCATGGTGTCTAATGTCAAATTCACCCTTTAATTCTATTGTCAATTTATCTAATCAACATTTCTTAGCTTAACCTTGTATTAAGTTCATTACATAACATTTTTTAAATTTAGACTATTAGTTTAGCTACTAAGCTTATCATACTAAAAGCCACAATAACATAAATTCTTGATTTACTGAATATCCTATTATTAGGTATCATTTTCTTCATTCATATATAATCATGACGCGACTATAAGAATTTACTACGTCATAGACTTTGACCAATAAAGAGGATATTTATACTAACTCACATACAACTACACATGTATGTGAAATCTTAGTATGAAACTGAACTAGGTTTTTCACACCATTCACTAAAATATTACGTATCAAGAACAAAATAATAAAATAAAATTAAAATCTTCAAATGAATCATTTTGATTGACTTCCTCTGATAAGGTACCCATTTCAGTTACTACTTAGTGAAAAATTTCACCATTCAAAATTTTAGACAACTTTTATAATGACCCCACCTCCTAGTAACCCCCAATCAAGGGAGACCAAGAGGTCAGAGGTGCTATCCCAATATTTCAGGATCCATGGTTTGACATTTAATCAAAAATAATTATCAAATTCTACTAATACTAAACCAAAAAGATGGAATAAAATAAAACTTTTGCATACCTTATAAAATTAGTATCTAAGACTTCTATCCATATACAAAATCTATCTATCTAATCCTCCTTTGGATTACTTAACTTTATCTTCATAGATTATGCTTTACTATTTGTCCAATTTTAGATAATTCCTAAAATGCCGACAAACAAAACGTCAGTCAGCATAAATGAATATTGTGGTATGTGGGGACAAACAAAACATTGCACATAATTTCTAACAACATAATTATAGCTAATAGTTGTTAAAAATGCAAGATTATGTTTTCAGTATGACTCCTCAACCACTTTTACCACCTCTGGGATACCCTCTCTAGGGTTAAGTCCTTGCAGGTGACATTAAGGGTACCTTCTCCAACTTGAACTTGGTACTTGGGGTCACCTTTCTAGGTGCCCTGTGGTCTTCCCTCCAGGGCTTGACCACCTTGACCTTCCCTCTAGGGCTTGGTCCATTATCTTACATCTGGAGGGGTATGTAGGTTCGAGTGAGTCTCACACATGTATACTTTGTGATAATCATATTCACTTTAAGCATTGCAGTAATGAAACATCCAAGCAGTTTAATTTCATTGCAATCGATAAATCCTCAAGAAACTCTGAGAAACATAATGCGTGTACTCATAATTAAACATATACCTAATTTGCAGATTTCATAAGAAATAAGCAATTCCAACCAAGAAAGAAATCCAAGCAAGTAGTTCAAGCACACAATCAAGAATCCTGAAAAGCATATGTAGTCTATTTACTACACACTTTATCAAGAATCTACTTTATGGACTTGGATTCACTTACTAGGGTTTCTAATCTGAATTAGGGTTTTATTAGGGTTCTTTTAGAACTATTTACAACACTTCTCTTTTATATCCACAAAAGCCTAAAATAGCAGATCTAGGTGCAAAACCTAATCATTCAACTTAATCATATTAAAGCCTTTTTACCATCTATTAGGCTTGGGATTAATCTATTATCTCTTTTATACAAAGGATCTTGAAATATTTCACATTAGAAACCATTAACACCTACATTAGGGTTTCTATGCCCATTAACGCACATTAACATATCAAAACCCTATATTAAGCTATTTAGCCCATGAACTATCTAGTTAGACATTCAATACATTTTTTTATCAACAACAGGTTAATATGCTCAAAGATTATCCATATTAATCATCTCTATTGCATAGAATCATCAAGTTAGGGTTTTTCTCATATTAAAGCATTAAGGTTAGAAACTTTATCCCCTTTTTGAACTGCGATTAGTTTCAGGCTATAAAACTATTTTTAATGGTTTATTTGTATTTTTATGATCAAAATTCATATATTATATGTGCCAAACTAAGCTACCAATTATTTTCTATGAATTTTGCAAAATTATTACCTTTAGGACCAATTACAAGCTGCCACGTGTCTTTCTCCTTTTTCTTTTCTCTCGAACCCTTTCCTGGCTCGCGGATCTTTTGAGCGGCCCATGTAACCAATAACCCAGATCTAGCCCCCCTTCGTCGTCCTCACAGGCACACGTGGACGGGGCCGATTCCCCTGTTTCCTCTGTAAAATGGAGGACTCGCCACGCAACCCTCCTCTCATCACCTGATGGTTCGTGAAGTGCCAAACGTCAGCTAGGAGTTGAATCCCATGCTGCTAACCCCGGCTGACCTGCTCCTGTACCCTCAATACAGTGCGTTGGACTCACAAGGCAAGGCCCTTGTTTCTGTGCGGAAACAGAGCATCGCCGCAGAGCGCTGCTCCGGCAAGCTTTCGCCACCGGTCTGGTCCTTCAGACCACCTCCAACCACTCTGTCTGGCCATTTTAGCTTCCATAGCTCTGCTCCAAGACCATCTTCCCACCCTATCCTATCAATCGGGGTGGTTGTGGCCTCCCATCGCCAAGCCCTGGGAGAGGCAGAGGGCTATCGCCCGCCTACCGCAATGAACGAGAAGAAGGGAGAGAAACAGGGACTCCAGAAGTAAGGTCAGACTCTCTTAATGGAGAGTCAGAGGGTCTTTCATAGACCATATCTGGCAAAGGGAGTAGAGACCTACTCCCAATGGAGTTCTATCTCTATGGTAGAATTGGGCAAAACCCAATAGTACAGGGAACCGATAGATCCAAGGGGTCTTCTAGATCGTATTGGACTCCTAAAATCAAAGGAGCAAATCCCAACCTCACACATGTATTGTGCAATGAGGAAATCAATTGGAAAATCTTCCTATACTGTTCCTCATTCCTGGTCTTAAATGGAGTGAAGCCACTGTTGGATCAAGGATCCAACGGCTATAAAGCCTGGTATTAGAACATAAGCCACAATTAAATTGTGACATTTAATGTTATCCTTTACACTTTAGGAAACTTACAAAATTCATAACTCCCAATTCGTTTATCCTTTTAATCGAAAATTATAGGGGAAAGTCCATAATGACTTAAACTACTTGTGTGCAAAGTTTGGGACTCAAAATTGAAAGTATGAGAGACTTTAATTCATATGCAAGTTATCTCTTAATAAGGCATATTTTCTCTCTCTTAATCTTTTATTTTCTTTATTTTGATTCCTTTTATGATTAGAAACCATGTGGAGTATAAATCTCATTCATAATGATTCCGTTATCCATATTTCCACATATTTCTCATATTTTCAATATTATCTCAATTTTTCTTCTTAATAATGCTTTATTTGATTTTATCTCTTTCTTCCCCTATTATCTTTGCAACTTGTACTTGTTGGAACCCAAGAAATCCTAAAGATACGAAATCCCTCCTTGAAGGATAATTATTATCCTTCTAGATGCTTCCACATCTTTCTTTTCTCATTATCTTAGTTATTCGTTAATTAATTGATTCCTTTTCCTTTTATTTCTTTTTTCTTGTTATTGGGCCCAATAGCCAACAAGGCCCACGAAATCAAACATACAAGACTATTTATCAAAGGAATCCACTTAATTACTTAAATCATACAAGTTACAACAACATACATTTATTGGGAAAATTGCATTTCCATCCAAAAGAAACCCAAAAATTTGGGGTTGTAACAACTTTAGACAACAACATAATTAACGTTATCTGAATCAATCAAATCTTTGAAAATTGAGAAAATTATGTTGTTGTCTAAAATCAAATTTTCATATATTCACTTCAAATTTTATGTCATTAAGGTTTCCCATAAATAAGAAAAATTAATACACTACACTACTATACTGTATTCTACAACATGGTCAGTCAAATTGCAATTTGATTGACTAATAGATTCAAAGAATATACAAATATTGGGAAAATTTTCACTAACATTCATAATTTATTTATCCAAATTATATGTAAATTTGAAATAAATCCAAGTACTATATAAAATAATAAAGTAATTTACAACACAATTTTATATATCAAATTATGTGTTCACATCTAATTTTAGATGACTAAAGTTTACACTTATAAAACCCTAATTGTTCAAAATAAAAGCATCATTAGAGTTTCTTGTTAGGTTCAATTATCATAATTATATTATCATTATTAATCAAACTTAAGCCATGATGACTCTAGATAAGCATGTAATTATTCAAGTATATCGTAGTTAAATGTTTAAGATGAAACCAGTCATTATAATATATCCTCCTTAAAAGGTTCTGTCCTCCAAACATAATTATGCTGGAAATGTTCATTCAAGACTTTTTAAATTCTAAAATCTTTTATTTGACTTATTACGGTTTTTCTTATTTGAATATTAAAATCAACACTGAGTCTTTTTTTATCTTTTGATCACAATAGTTTAAAACAAAGCTTTAAAATGATAGAAAAGGAATTTTCTATGTCACAATCAATTAGTAGGAATGAGAAAAAGAATGAATCATCTTTAATCATGTCATAATCTCTTGAGGTGTTACCTTAATATTGGTTATCAATCTAATTATTTCATTTTATAAAGTTCAATATTTAATATTGTTCTACATTACAAATGAGTTACTTAATAGACTTCACTTTGTTGTTTTGAAGTTTACTATTGTGCTACTCCAAATCAAAGCACCCTTAAGCTACAAGATACAATTAGCAACAACTCTTCAATATCTATCTGGATTACTTGTGTGAATGACTATAATCACAAGTAACTATCCTATTAGTATAATATATTATTTGTACATTTACAACTGGAATTATACATAAACAAATGTACATCTTTTTGGTATGCCTTTTGAAATTTATATTTTTGAAAACTAATTCAATTGTTACTAAATTCCACTTGTTTTCTCTTACTTCTTTCTTATTCCTTTTTACTTACTTCTTCTCATTTATCCTTATCGTTATGATCATATAAAACAAATGTCTTTCATATAAAAAATATCTGAGGTCATAACGGATTATCCATCATTTTTTTATCAATATAAGAATATGTTTTAGATCAAACTTTGCTCATATCACACTTCTCCTTTTATTCAAAGCACACATCCTACATTTCAACTTTATATCTTAACCTATGTTATTAGTCATTTCCATATTGTTTATGTATCTATCTCATTTGGTACCTTCAAACCCTAGATTACTATGATTACTAGTTTACTTCTCATCTTATCTCAGAATCTTGTTTTATAATATTTTTCATACTCAGGGACAAATCACTAGTGGCATCCCTTGAACTTCTAAAACCCCATTCAAACATATGGTCCTTATTCATAACTTAACCTCATAGCAACATGATTTTACCTTCTTTAATTCAAAATTCAATCTATATCTCTCTTTTAGTTTACTAAAATCTTTCTTATCTTTTATCACTTGAATGTCTTTTCTCATATTTGACATTTTTGGTAAGTTAACTCTTTATTTGATCCATTGGGGCTTCATCATTCCATAATGTATCATCATTAAATTCAATGTATGAATCTATCATTGTGGTAATGCATCATTTACAATTCATTTTCATGTCACTTCATCCCCAAATTACTCTTGTTAAGGAAGATACAAAAGAGTTTATGATTTTGGAATTTAGAATTCATCATTCATGTATTCACATAACACATTTCTCGGATCTAAAATTGATTGATTATTACCAAGGATACTTGATTATTTAATATTTTCTTACATCTAACCCATATCTTTCTTCCTCTTTTTTTCATCTATATTATTTCCTCATGTTTCAAAAACATTTCTTTATTTACATCATTCTCTCCATTTATGCTACTCTTCCATCTATTATATTAAAATGTTGTTTACATTTTGTGATCATATATGTCACTCTTGTGTATGATTCCATATTCCATACATATATATTTCTTATTCTTCTTTTACTATTCTCAAGTCAAATTTCTTAATCAATGTTTTACCTACTAGCTTCGTCTTATGCCTAATACAATTGTGTTCTTCATTTCAATTCAAACCACTAGTGTAGGTGGTCAATCATAATGTTTTCTAATCAAGATTTTCTATTATGCATGTAATTCGCCTTTATATGTCTTATCCATTTGTTTAGATTCATCTTTGTTCTTCTTTGAAAATTCGTTTCATTCCATCACAAAGAACTTATTGCATATTTCTAACTTAAACTATATAGTTACTCTATTGAGAAATTTTAATCAAAATAATAGTAAGGATGAAAGCATTAGAGTTCTTTATATAAGTACACACTTAACATTTAGAGTTATTTATATAAATACACTTAATATTCCCTATTATATCATGTAAACCTCTTTCCTTAGTCAATCTCATCATTTCCAACATTTCCCTTTTGTTTCATTTGAGTTTCTATAGTGAACTTATATTTTACATGTTAATCTAGTTCTTTTTTCTTTAGTTCTTCTAAAAATTCTCCTCTTATATGTACTTATTGTCTATCTGAAATCTTTCATTCTTATTTTCCTTTGCCTTGAATTACATAAATGCAATTTACTCAACCACATGATCTATTCCTCATAATTTATTCTTTAGATATTGGCCTTCTACATATTTTTGTATCATATATTTTCCATATTTCATATCTAGAGACTTTGTCTAATACAATTTATTAATCCTTAATCATAACCTTAAATTATTTCCTTTTGATTTCTTCTATTTTGTCTCTTTATTTGACATACTTTACTCTCAAGTGTATTTTTACAATTTATCCATCTCTTGTGTGTCTTTCAATTTTCTTTTCCTTTCTTCTTTATTTTCCTTTTTTCCAACTTGAACAAGGTGTTTCAATTAATTATGTGATTCAATATTCTTTATCCATTCTTTCTTCTTTATTATGTATGATATGTACTAATCTATGCCTTGAATCTATATTCCTACTTCCTTTATTATCAAGTTATGGTTTATTTTTTGATATTAAACCATGAACATAGTTATCAATTCCAACCTATTCTTACTTAATCCACTCTTTTCCTTATATTTCAATATCTTAGTGTATGTACATTCTCATTACATTCTAGGATTACTTTATCCAGATTTTACTCTTATCACAATGTTACTATGAGTCATTAGATCCCAGTAACGCATCCTGCCAACTGGGCCAACCTAACCTACAGTCCTGAAGCCAAGAGCTACTTAGGATGAAGCATATTCTCATCGTCTCAAACATGTGAAAAGAATATCCACATAGAGAAAACTCATTTTAAGATCACTTTTAGTCTACTTGAGTAAAAAAATATAAACAATAACATAACTAAATTCTTTGTGTACAACAATATTAAAGAACCATTAACACATTCTAAAAATAGAATATCTAAATTAATATATGAGAGCATTTCTATTCATCTCAAATAAAAAAAATAAAAAAAGTTGTATTAATTTCTATCTTTATGCTCTTTTTTTTCATTATGGTCTTCTATCCCTATTACTTCTAGGATTTCTCTATATCCCATTCTCCCCTTGCATACCCATCTAGGGCATCCAAAAAATAGACACAGTAGCTTGATACTAGTAAAACTAAGTATTTAGATATCATTCTAGGGTATGTAAATACCCAGACTTTGTAGTGATATACAAGCATCACCTCCTAACTACCACAATTATTACTCTGGCCTACTAACTTAATGCTCCCTGATGACGTAGTCTAAGCTTTGATATAAAGATGTCCCACTCATATTCCAAACCACTAACAGATCACAAAATTGGGGCATAACCTAAGTTCCAATGAACTAAACACCAATCTTAACTTTTTTATTATGATTATATAAAACTATATGGTGAATGAAACATGGCCACCTGAATCAGTTTTATATAAGATATAAAACAAATTTTCTTTGATTAGATTGCATACATAAAATAATGGATTAAGAAATTCATACTATCTTTCAACATTACATGATAGTTGGCTTGACTAATAAATACAAGCACTATCATGATCAAACATTATTACAACTTCATTCATATGAAACTCTGTGTACCTCTAAACAAGAACCTAGAATGACATCGATCGAATTGAACCTCTCTAGAATTTGACTTGTGGTAGGACTTCTAATATACATTTAGAGCTCCATATGCTCAGGATGCACCCAAAAATTTTGTGAGTAGAGTGATGAGCTATACAATAGTGACTGAATACATCAATGAAATAGTTTAAGGATCTACAATAGTCAAAGATATAATCTGAGCATCTGCATTTAAAGTAGAACAATAATGAACTATAAAAGAACAATTCATTCAAAAACATATAAATGGAAGGATTTCTCTAGATAACTACAAGGAGTAAATCAATATTTGAACATACTTGTTAAATCTCAAAAGGGACTAGTCATTCAGAAAACATACAAATGACATGTTACTCTAGATAACTAGAAAGAGTAGTTCAATAACTAAAAATACTTGATAAATTTTTAATTCATCTTAATAAGCTTTGATCCCATATGAAGTGCACAACAACATGTAAAATCATCACATCAAGCTACAATCTCACCGTACAACTCTTGTAGTAGCCTAGGACTCTAAGTCTGCTAAATAGCCACCCAAGATACAATATTACTCACCACATTTGGCTTCGACAACTAAAAAGTTAGCTGGTAAATATATACTCCTTTAAACCAAGGTACTTAGGTGGAGAGTCAAAAGCACTCTGGCTGAAATTATCTAACCCAGTGGTTCCAAAAGGGTTAACTCATTGAGTAATAACTAAACTGAGTATCACTACGACATATGATAAACATTGGGTACCTAACTTAAATAGTACTAAACTTGGTTCCACCATGATTTCACTTAATGTTGGGTACCACTAGGTATAACTACACTATCCCATTAATGTTTGATACCCATACTAATAATCAAGACATCATCCATGTTGGCTTAACCCCTCGTGCCCCAACAAAATGCTCCAATTTCCTCTCCTAGACACTTCCAATGGGTAACCCATTTCCTTCAATGTGATGTAGACCTCACATGGAACCTATGATGTTCATGGAATCTAATGTTTAATTCACTTTTTAATTTCATTGTTCAGTCATCTAATCAACATTGCTAAGCTTAACCTTGTACTTAAGTTCTTTTTATAACTTCTATGTTATATGCTAGAAACTGGGCATGAGCCCATCATATTGAAAAATACTAGAAAGGAAATTCTTGATTTATTGAAGACTCTATTATTAGGGTTTCATTTGCTTCATTCACATATACTTTAACCTATAAAAGACTATTTCTACTAACTCACATACAACTAAACATGTATATGAAACCCTGGTATGAAATTGAAGTCGGGTTTCCACACCAATCACTAAAATATCATGTATTAGGAATAATTTAATTATATAAAATTAAAATCTTCAAATGTACCATTTCTATTGACATCTATTATTTTATTTGCAAAATCCCATATTTTCACTCATCCAGGGTTTCACCCTCTTTCATGAGATATTAAGCAACATTGATAAATTCAATCAAATATCAACTAATATTTAGTGTAATTGTACTAAACATTCAGATAAAACATACAAATAATATCCAATAAGATTCAGAGCGACAATGTTCTTTATACTACAAATTAAGATAGAATAAAAAAAACCCTAGGTTTTGAAAAATTCATCTAACTTCTACAATAACATTAGAAATTCTATTCTAGATGATGTGTATCCATTTATAATATGATATTATAGGAAATAATCAATTTCTAAATCATCTATTAAAAGATAGAACAAAATGGCTAATTTAGGATTTATCATCCTATATAGAAGATTTTTAAAGGTTTTAGTTGATTTGATCCATTCTAGTACAATATATTGTTAAATGGAAGCACCCACTCATCTAATTTTTGAAATACCTTAAAACATAGATAAGAATTGATCTCATTGAATTCATATAAAACTTCAAGCAATCCACCATTTTCTTCTTCCTTCAAACTTAAAAACCTAAACAATAGAGAACTATAGAGAAAGAATGAGAAAATAGGGTGATTTGATAACATCTTGAGTCAAATCATCGGAGGCACGAATTCTAGACATGAAAGAGAACATTCACTATTGAATCATATCTAAAGTAGGTAAACATACTTGTTTTAAACACTCCTTAGAAGATAAAACCCTAGATCAACATCTCCTCCTCCTTCCTTACTCCAACCCTAATTCTCCATCTCTCTCTAGGATTTCATTTCTTTGACTAAATCATGATATTTGTGAACTACTCGTATATTAGGTTACTAATATAGAATAATTAAGGTTCTTGGGACAGTAGCAATTTGGCCCTACCTTACATTTTATTTTACTTCAGCTGAACTTTCTATCATAAACGTTTAATGAAAATGTTATCGAAATCAGTCAAAAATCCTCTAAAAATTATGAAACATTAGTATGATTGTCTGAAAATTCCTATAAAAGTTATGTTAGAATAGAACCCAATATATCCTTGGTACGTGATTGTTAAATTATTTATTTTTAGATAAATCTCATATGGAAAGTAACTGAGAAAGTTACCATTTGGAGCCACTAATGAAGGATCTATGGTCCTTTAATTCCAAATAATTAGAGGATGATTCAAAGAAAAATTAGCAAAAACCACATACCCTAGGCATCCATAGAAGAAATTATCCTACAATAAACAAAGATATGACTTTAGATGCTTTCTATAAATTTTTCAATAGCCATTGGGGAAAATTGATTGGACGTTCATATAGGCTTTATCTTTCACATCTCATACTAGAATGTATGTGAACATAATCACACTGATCCATTGGGTGATGTCAAAGGTGAGGAGATGATTGAACGTTGGTACAGAAATCATGGAGACTATAGTGTGTTCTAAGAAACTCAGTAAGTTTATAACTATGAGGTTTCCTCATATTGGCCCTTTCACTAGAAGTTCTATTATGTGAGAGTCATTATGATACATGCGACTAGGACCTTTACTAATATCCCACTCCTTGACATTCTTATGAAAAAGAGCATGTTTTAGGTGGATGCCATGAATGTATATGGTGACACACATGAAAAATCTAGATCTAAGATCTAGTTTGACCTCATTATTATTTTGTGTAACACCATTGTTCCTGTCAATTGTCATTTAATTTAAACATTATCTGTGATAAACTTGGGTATATCCCTACCAAGAAGTAGATGGAGTTTTATGAGGATATTCTTTCATGTTACCCCTTTTAAACCAATACAAATGGCCCTCACTATATGTAGGACAATCAACAAGGTGAATTAGACAATATAAAGTTAAAGATAGGCTAATTCTTCATCAACATGTAAGTTGTGAATAGGATCTAATCATGTGATGGAGATCGTATCCGCTGTTATCCATATAATTCTATTTTTTGCCTCAATTTGAAAATAGTTTTGATAAATCATATAGCATCATTCATATTCATTGATTCTTAGTCTGAGATTTTGGAATTCTAAGACTATATTTCTGATCATGAAAATACAATGTATATGGGACTCTCCCTATTCAGAATTTGAAACATGTAACACTCATACTCAAAAAGCAATATATATCGAGTGGGTACATAATCTCTATGAAAGCACAAATAATGGGATATATGAATAAATTAAATATGAGTAGAACCAAATCTAAAACCCAAAGACCATGATGTCTTGGCATTGAAAAAAAAGTATAAACATGAATATGAAGTTATAGATGTTGAGACGTTTCTCCAAACATAGAAGTCTTAGATTCTTTAGTTAAAAGTGAGAAACAATAATTTTAAATTCATTAAGTGTGTCTAAGAAATCTCTACTGTATTCAGTAAAACCTCACTATCGAGTGGGTTATCATGGACCACTATTACCATTTGTTTTCTTAGACAAATAGACCCGACATCTATGAAGATTATTAAAGTCTTCTACTGGAGTTTATTGTTTCTACATAATTTTTGTAAAGAAAAATATACTCGACCAAATATTGAAGATGCTATATAGAACTCAATGCAAATAAAAAATCAAAGCCTGATAGTTTTACTGAAACATTATAAGGATTATTGTCTTATCAATAATTATGATGTATGTAACATATTTATGGAATTTATTCACCAGAAACCATATGCATAGAGAGGTAAATTAGACATTAAACATCTTTATCCCAATAGTTGTAATCCCAAATGTCTGGTAGATTGAAGGCCCATCTCCTTATGCAACATTCTTCATAAGGATATCAAATTTATATTAACTAGGCGGATCACATCCATCATTTGTGATATAACTGATTCAAACCAATTTTCTTTCATTAAATGAATCTAAGTGAAGTATGGTATAGTTATAGCCAATGATGCCATCAATTATAAGAAAGAACTTGATCATCCCTAATATCATATGATGGATGCACTTTCTAGATCATATGATATGATCAATAGAGATACCACCTTTTAGATTAAGAATTGCAGATGATTCCTATGGAATTGGCTTTTATGGATTCATAAGTGTATTTACTATGATTCCTTCCAAAATCTTTCCAAATGGATAACTAACACAAATTTTGTAACATCTAGCGGAATATAATTAATATATATATATATGACTCCCTTTACTTATGTGTAAATTCTACGCATGGTTTACTCTCTATACCTCAAATATTATAAATAAGTGGATCCATCATATGTCCTATGGATGAAGACTTATCCTTATATCACATTTCCTATTAATAACTTCCTTATATTCTCTAGAGAATAGGTAAATGTTATCAACACTATTAAACATGTTCTATGGAAGTTTGGTCATGAATTTTCCCTCCTACACAACCCAACTAAGACCCAACTCTTCATTGGATATAAATTTGTTTTTATCATTGCAGAAAAGATGGGACTCAATGTCTTCCTCATCCAAATTAGGTATCTTATCCTCCTCTTATTTTCTAAAAAATGGTAAGGAGTGGGACCCGAGATGTGATCCACTCCCTATTAAATCAAGTAGGAGTCAAAATCCATGACAAACACACACCAAATTTTTGCAATGGATGAATAACCTCTATTTTATTTTAGTAAATGGATATCTGAAAGACCAAAACATAGCAGTGTAAATAAATGTAATGACTTGTTTCAGTTTACATGATTACATAAAAATCTCCCATTGGGGGCTTACATGAAGGAAACAACTTGAAAATCTAAGCATAAGGATATCCAAGCTATTCTAAATTTATCTCCCAAGAGTTAGTTCTGCTAATCCAAGTCTAGGTCATCAAGTCAGATACTCCATGTCCTTCACCTAAAGGGTTGGAAGCACACCCCACAAGAGAAGTTATGTTGAAGTTATCAGCACAAAAATGTCGATATGAGCATATAAATTGGAATAAAAAATATTCTTAAAAATGACAACAATTTTTTTATTCAAGGCTTCCAACAAAGAGGGAAGTGAACATCAAAGTGGATATCAAAGAGAAACATTTAAGGTACAAATGAAGAAACTTCCATATATTAAAATATCAACATCGGTCACTTAAGCACAATAAAACAAATTAGGGCACATAATGCATCATGAACAATATTCAATATGCATGAAAGTGAGATAAGCATAGAGCTAGTGATATATAAATAAACCATGATGGTTAGGGAACATATGCAAAACCTAATAGAAATTGACACAACCAAATTCCTCAATAAATAAAAGTGGGTACAAAATCCAAGAATGGCGCACATAATCTCCATCCTGAAACATAACATGGGATCATAAACCAAAAACCAAAACACTTACATCACTTTAAAGGTATTGAATCAATAAGCATGCAATAATATAGAGGAAAGTGAAAGTACATCCACAAAATAGAATTAATGGTATTCCTATCTCACAAAGGGTAATATGAAACATCCACCATAAAAGTGAATAAAATAGTCAATCTCCACAATTTAGGGATACAACATCAAAAAGGATGATCAAGATATAAATTAGAGTCCAATAACAATATCCATTGAATTGAGTAGATAACCATAGACACTCTCATGAATAAATCCCAAAAAAAAGTTGTATGAGGTAATACATCCAAAGGACTAAGAGAGAGTGCTCAATACAATTAACATGAGATGGAACACACGTCAAGAGAGAGAAAAATTAGATTAGTTTCTCAATGTGATCAAGGGCATGGAACATACCTCAAAGACACATGTCAATAATCAAGGTCCAAACCTTAGATCACTTCAAGGTATTTCTTCACCTATAATCACACACACACACTATATATATATATATATATATATATATATATATATATATATATATATATATATATATATATATATATATATATATATATATATATATATATGGCTGTTTATTTAATACCCGCATGGGTAGCTTGGATTTCGCTACCCGAAAACCAAAAAAGTAACTATTCTAACTAGAAAAGTAATTCTTCTATAAAAAAAAAGTAACTATGTTGATCAAAAAGTAACTATACGACTAAAAAAGTAATCCCGTACAAAATACATATAATATATATATGTAACCATGTTTTGAAATCTATTGTTACAAACGTAACTATCTATGCATGAAACTCAACAGTTTGCAAGGTAAAGTAACCCTCTACATGTCAAAAGTAACCAACTTGAAAAAAAGTAACGGAAATGGGGGGTGGATAGCTACCCGCGCAGGTATTAAAGATGGGCCATATATATATATATATATATAAATATATATATATACATATATATACATATATATAGATATACATAAATACATATATATATATATCTTTGTGTGTGTAATTAATTAATGCATACAATATGGACCCTAATTATAAACTCTTATTATATTTTGATTTTAAATATGGTTTATATTTATTTAGATAATTTTTTCTAATTCCAATGAGTGTTTATATATTCCAAATAACTAGAGAACTGCTTAAGAATTTACTAAGTAAAGTGAATTGACTAAAATTGTAAAATCTTGATATGTGAAAAAATACCAATATGCCCAACATATGATTTTAGAATCATATGCATGACAAGGTAAATTGGTACATTGCCCTAATTACTTGGCATGAGTAAATCAAATAGGAAGTGAATGAAACAAAAATAGACATGGTAGTGTGACATATTATCGAATGAAATTAAAGGTAGGAGTGTAAATACAAAGGCAATCATGTTCTTCCCAGGTAAAATGCAAGGAACGACCATACATGCTTGATGCTTCAGTCAAATATCATATCTTGCACTAGAACACAAACTTGGGTCAAAAGATAGATTGGTCATTTTCCTGACATGGAGACAGATCTGTCAGACTCAAGGAGATTTTGTAATGATGCACATACCTACTCTCAGGTTCTCTTCCATTTCCAAAAAATGGAGGAGAACATGAGCATTGAAAGAGTAAAATTTTCATAATAATAGGGTATCACAATCCACTCACAAATACTAAATAAATATGATGGAGCTAATGCCAATAGAAAAGCATTGGCAAGTGATAGCTTCACATCTTGACTTCATCTTCATCAGAAACAATAGAATATGTTGGGAGAAATAGAACACATGTCACAAAGATGCAACCATCAAATAAGAAATTAAATCCTAGGGAATATTTAAGAAGGAACAACGGTAGAAGGTGAACATATTCTGAGTAGAACACATGAGAAATCTAGAGCAAGTCATTGAAGTTGCCCAAAAACTAGGGTGATGAAGGTAGAGATGGAATTGTTATGTAGACCAAATATGACCAAGCAAAGTTAGGAGAAAAAGATATAGGGTTATCATATCAATCTTACTCTCAATTCAATTGGCCTTTTATGGTTGGAGACACTCTGGGAAATATGAGTTGGTTGGCTATTTAGATGAAGTTTGTAGAGGAAAATGGATTATGGGTGGGTGATTATATATAGGAGTGGGTGTTGTCATGTCTACAAGTTGTGAGAAGGAGATGTAGTGAAACTCAGATTTGTATGTTTCTTAATTTTAGTAAATTAGGGCTTGAGTTAGGTACAAATAGGTACCAAAACATATAAGGAAATCAATGGAGGAAAAATTGTGAGTTTTTATGAATAGGAGAGGGAGAAATCATCAAAAGACCTGGCCAAACGTTCTGCATCGTTGTTCCCCAACATGGTACTCCTCCTACTTTAGGTAGGAGAAGATGCCCATGTCGTCCGATCTTGATCGAACAGTCCACATGAGGTGTGTGATTCTCCAAAATCAAAATCTAGAAGGATAGCGTGGAAGAGTCTAAAAATATAGAAATTGAGCCTGACATCTGTATAGAATCAAATCATTAGGGAATCTGACTAATACAAGTATTAAAACTATATATTACTTTAGCTTTCTTTCCTAATGCATTTGATGGCTCAAACAAGTTCTAAATAATGTGAAATTTGACACCTAGGCAAATCAAGAAATGTCAAATCCAAATTTGGGACAAGCTTCTACCTTTGTATTCATTCATTATACATTTAATGTTTTATAGTTAACCTTATATAATCTTTTATAAATCAAATTAAGGCATATAGGATTAATCAGTTAATCTCAAACTTAGCACTCAAGCTAACTAGGACCCAATGAATACAACTTTGGAGTTATGTTTAACATTTCAAACCTCCTTTAATGAGTTCTAATAGAATTAGGGTCTATCCTCCTTTTTCCAACGTACATTATTTTATTGCACCATTAACATCAATGTTCCTTTTTTAGACTCCTAGTGTACTCATGTTATTACAATCAAGGTTATTAGCGATTACTTTCACAAAATAGGTTATTTATTCATTAATTCTACTAATATCATCATTAACTTAAGATAATGGCAAATCAATCATAACCACTTTCATGAAATATCTAACTATTATTGCATTATGTATTTTAAGCACATTATACCTCTCATTAGTCATATTTTTGTCATTATTAATCCATTAGTTAACAAAGAGCATGTATGACTTGTTAAAAGGAATTGTTTACATATTAACAATAATTTAGTTTATTATGTTTAATGTCATGCTTAATTAAGATGTCTTATGCCATTATGGAACCTAATGACGCTAATACATCATATGAGGTACCAAACATGGGTAGGTTGATTAGACAACTGCAAACTAGGGTTTAGGTTCCCTATATTCACTTTCTTCCCCGGAGTGCAAGGAAGTTGTCACACGGGCCTGGGACAACAACTACGCTTTGGGTCTCACAGGGCAGATAGAGATATGTGCAAAAAAGTTGAAAGGGTGGGCGGCAGATAAATTTGGAAACATCAAAGGGAGATTCTAAAGACAGAGAAGAGGCTTGGAAAAGCTCAGAACCGGCCACCTTCTAATGAAATGTTGCAAGAATGTGAGGCATTAGCCAAAGAGTTGCATGAACTTCAACGGAAGGAAGAAAGTTATTAGTTAGCCAGGGCCAGAACCAATGAGATGAAAGATGAGGATAGGAACACAAAGTGCTTCCACCATAAAGCCAGCCAAAGGAAGAAACATAACACTATAGAGGGCCTCTTTAAAGAGGATGGCAGTTGGCACACGGAGCCATATTCTATTACTGAAATTATTTCAACATATTTCAATTCTCTCTTCTCTAGTTCTAATCCTTCAGGAATGGATGAGTTTCTAGAAGGATTTCCACGGGTGGTCCTAGAAGATGCATTTTCAGTTCTAGATCAAGTCCCCAAAAAGACAGAGGTGTGGAAAGCTCTACAATAAATGCATCCTAATAAGGCCCCGAGCCAGACGAGATGAAAGCAATTTTGTACCAGAAGTTTTGGGGGGTCATTAAAAGCAGCTTATTGTCCTTTATCTCTAAATGGTAGAAAGGGGAGGTGGGTATAGAAGATATCAATGATAAAAATATTGTGCTAATTCCCAAGACAAACAACCTGGTCTAATTTTCGTAATATCACCCAATCAACCTTTGCAATGTCTCCTATGAAATTATTACCAAGATCCTGGCGAACAGAATTAAACCGTGGATGAATGATATGATCTCTGAGAATCAAAGTTCTTTTATAGGAGGAAGGATGATCACAGATAATGCTCTAGTTTCCTATGAAACTTTCAATACTATGAAGCACCCTAAGAAGGGGAAAGAAGGTTTGATGGCCCTCAAGTTAGATATGAGCAAGGCTTATGATAGGGTGGAATGGCAATTCTTGGAGAAGGTCATGAGGAGGATGGGTTTGTCAGACACTTGGAGGATTAAAGTGATGGTGTGTGTGACTAGCAGTTCCCACAAGTTCATCATCAATGGAAATAGGAGGGGATCTTCAAATCCTTCTATAGGTCTTCACCAAGATGATCCTATCTCCCCCTAACTCTTTTTTTTGCACTGAAGCACTTTCTTTTTCTCTGTCCAAAGTTGCGCAAGATAATAAAATTCATGGTACAAAGATTTGCAGACGGGCACCACGTGTTACTCACCTCTTTTTCACAGATGATAGCATTGTGTTCAGAAGGGCTACCTCAGAAGAATGCTCCACTTTAGATGAAATTTTCAGCCAATACAAGAGGGCATCTGGACAAAAAATTAATTTTGAGAAGACGGAGGTTTTCTTTAGTGTGAACGTCACAGGAGAAAGGCGTGAGTTGATCAAGAACCGGCTACAAGTTAGGTAGGTGGACAGGCATGAGAAGTATCTCGGACTCCCTACGGTGGTGGGGAGATCTAAGAAGCTAGTGTTTGCTGCGATAAAAAACAGAGTGTGGAAAAAGTTGCAGGGATGGGAAGAACAGTTTCTCTCTAGGCCAGGCAAGGAGGTGTTGATCAAGGAGGTTATCCAAGCTATTCCGACGTATCTTATGAGAATCTTCAAGCTTCCAGAAGGTCTTATTGATGAAATCCATGCAAAGATGGAAAGGTTTTGGTGGGGTTATAAAGAGGGGGAGAGGAAGATTCACTGGATGAGTTGGGAGAGGCTATGTAGGCCCAAAGATTGTGGAGGAATGGGGTTTCGAGACTTGAAAGCTTTCAACCAAGCAATTCTAGCTAAACAAGGATGGAGGTTGGCTGTATACGGTGAGGCTCTTGTTTCCCGGATATTAAAGGTGAAATATTTTAGGTCCCCGTCCATCCTGCACGTGGAGTTGGGGGGGGGGGAATCCCAGCTACACTTTGAGGAGCATATGGGGGGCCATGCAGCAGGTAAAGAATGGCTTTCTTTTGAGGGTGGGTGATGGGAAAAGTATTCATATATACAAGGATAGGTGTATACCATAGCTCAAAGGCATTGTACACTGGTATTTAATGCATGGACCTGTGGAGTACATGATGGTGAGTGATTTGATATGTAGGGGGGCGAAGAGTTGGAATATGGAAGCAGTGGAGTCCTGTTTTCCGACACAGATTTCCAGGAGAGTTCTCAACATTCCACTATCACAATGGAATGAAGAGGACAACCTTTTTTGGGATAAGGAGAGTAGTAGTATGTTCTCATTCTGAAGTGCTTATTTCCTTATTTGTGCGGGTGCAAATTTGGTGGATGGCGTGGACATGGAGATATGGAAAAGACTATGGAAACAAGGATGGCCGCCAACGCTGAAACACTTTGTCTGGAGAGCTTTAAGGAGCATTCTTCCAACCAAGGCAGAGCTTATGAGAAAGGAGGTGACGCCGGATGATGGCTGCCACTACTGCGGATAGAGGGATAATATTTCTCATGCACTGTTACACTGTGATTGAGCAAGGCAGATATGGGCAATGGGAGAGTTTGCATGGACGGGACAGCTAGGAGCACATGATGTAAAGAGCTTTGTGAGGAGCTTACTTGAGTATGGGGACAGGCAGCGCAAGGATGAGGGAGCTACTCTTTTTTGGGTGGCATGGATAATTAGGAATAAAGCTCTTTTTGATGATCACCAACCTTATCTTATGGGTCTTGCGGTTAGCTTCATCAACCTCGTGGTGGATCATGCACGGTATCACATGGTCGTGGTTCATTCAGCTATGACGCCCGGACTGGTTACATGGCGACGCCCACCACCGGGAAGTGTGAAGATCAACACGGATGCATCTCTCACCATGGTGGAGGAAAATGGCTACGGTGCAGCGATTGGGGACGAGCACAAATAGCTTTTGTGGACTTTACAAGGTCACCTAGAGCAGCTGTACTCAGTGCTTAGTGCGGAGGGTACAGCTGTTTTACACGGCATGCGACTCACTCTCAGGGAAGGCTACATGGATGTCGTGGTGGAGATGGATTGTTTGCTTCTGGTGGAGGTAGTGAAGAAGGGACATGGTGGACGAGGATATGAAGAGTTTATCATTCGTGACATTATTGATCTCTCTCATAGTTTCCTTTCTTTCAATTTCTATTTTATTAGATGGAAAGGCAATAGAGTAGCACATGCCTTGGCCTCTTCAGCCTGTCATTTTGTCAACCCCCACTTCATTAGTGAGGGTTTTGAGGGTCGGATCCTTGTACTTGTTGCAAATGATTGGACTACTTAATAAAATGATGGGCGCCCTTTATAAAAAAAAAGTTCCCTATATTCATTTTGTCATTATATGATGGTTTTTATCTCTAGGATATGGTTAGGGTTACTTGTGACTTTAGTTAGGGTTTATATGAGAGATACATAATTAAAATCTTTTTTAAATTTTTGTTAAGATACAAATGAGTGCATTAGGTTTTATGTGTATCCTTGTTTGTCCAAAAATAAAGGTATATTCATACAAGCATCACATCCAAGGCATTTGGGTTTTTGGAGTCAAGATGCTAGGTTATGGCATGTAACAAAGTCTCACCTACAAGATTTATATCCTCCTCAGAAACTAGTACAAGAAGATATAGGATTTAAAGGAGATTTTTCTACATGTTTGGTACATAAAGATGATAGTACGACCCTTTATGCTAGCTACTTATTTTAAAATTTAATGTTTTCCTTGTCCCACAAAGTGATTGACTATATCGGAGATCTTCTAATAGATTTCCTTTGACGATATCAACACCAAGTACTAGTCCATACTTATGATAGGAAATCTATCTACAAATAATTAAGATATGATGGTTTGGGAATTAAGCATGTTTATACTCTACTAAGATTGATATTCCACTAATTCATTAAAACATTAAAAACCATAAGGCAATTGGTTCAATGTGCCCACTGAAGTTATATACCATTTCAAAATATTTGGTCATGTTATCCTAATTAAAATTAGCAACACATTTGAAGAAAAACCACCAAATGAATCATATAGGTCTGACTTAGTTAAAATTATATATTTAGGGTGTGTTCTTAAACTTATGGTGTGACCCTTGTCTAATACTTAGAGGTGTTTTACTTGAGAATAGTAGTAATATAGTCATGTTGTGATCACGATTGCTTTCAAATGAAATACATTATGATATAAATTTCAATGAAGAATGGATGTTCCATCAGGTTTCTTGATACATTAGCATGGATTTTCAGATCTCTTACCATCCAAATATGGATAAAGACACTTAGTTATTCAACATAAAATAAACCAATGAACATAAGGATGCTTTGGACAATCATTGAAACAAGAATAAATGTGATACCATATTCTAAGTGGGTGTGGTCATTCAACTCCAAGCAATTTTGTGGACCATGTTCGGTAGTCTATGAGGAGAAGACTCCTCACCAATGATAGATTATAGACCATAACCAATCCCTTGTTTTAAAATGTCAATTTTAAAACCATTCAAAATAATCAAAGCGACACATTTTGTTTGAGAGTTCAAGACATAATGTATTTTGTCCATGATTAACATCTTGGGTTGATCTCTAATCTTGCAAATTTAAAATGTAATACAAAATACCACAGGTTGTTCATCATTCGATATACCACTCTTGGGGAATTAGTGACCGTATTATTTCTAGAATTGCAAGTTTAATGCAGACCCCCTTGTTGGGAACCATCACACTAAATTTTTCCCATTATCCCTATATATATAGGTGATGTTTCACTAATGCATATGTTATCATGCATGTTCTTTCTCCACAAGATGAAATAGAAACGTTTCTACCAACAAAAAGAAAAGAAAATTTCACTTTTGTGAGGATGTATATGAAGGACTCATGGTACATCAAATGAAATCAAAGATGTTAAAGGGATGTAATCTAGATATAATTCAAGGATTTGAATTGGAAATACATCAAGGAGTTGGGACTCCATATAATCTAGTGAATGTCAGTAGATAAAGTGATGTATGGATTCAAGGTTGAGACCCAAACAAATGGATAGTAAATGGAAACATAAACATATTTATGATCAAACATATTACTATTTTACTGATATTAAAACAATTTATTGATATTAAGAAAGGTAAAGTTGGATATTTTATGGAATTCAAAATTTTCAAACATCCATTAATTATTTTTGCAACTAAGATGTAATGTTCAAGTATAAACATAGAAAAATTATGCTTCTTGATCTCATCAATATTTCTTATATTATTCCACTACCATTCTAATATATGATAAGGAGACTGTATGGTACGTAGAGAATATTTTATTTTGAAGATGTGATGACACAAGTAGGAAATACTTGAGGAACAATAGTTTGAATAACACAAGGTGATCCAAATAAAGGAAGAGGAAGGGCTAAATGACAAGGGATATGCAAACTGAAGATGAAGGATCAAGAAAATACCTCAACTTACTACAAGAGTAACAAGAATATCTCTTTAGAAGGTTTTCCACTATATATAAGGGTAAGTTAGGTGTTACTAAGTAATTTATGCAATAGGATTTTTTGATGATCATGACTTATACCAATGTTGTTGCATACACCCTCTCAGTTATTCATAGATACTTGACAGAAATTATTGTTTGGAAATTTGTCTTGTCAAGGAGTGGTTCAATGTCTACAATGTTTGGAAAGAAGGTAGCACACAATATGGTCAATGCTTGTCTTTTCAAAGTTAAGATTGTTAGTGTAGGTGCTGAGAGTGAAAGGTGAAATAGAAACAATGAAACATTTCACAATATACTAGGAAGGAAGGGATGTAAGATATATCTTTGTCACAGAGTAGAACGAAGACGTTGCTTACAAAAACATATAAAGAAGAAGATGTTGATGATGTTTTCCCCACATAATTACAAAGGAGACATTGTTTCTATACTCTATGTCACACTTCAAGACCCGACATGAAGGTCCAAACTTTCCATTGGAAATTTTCTAGCATTACACAATATCTCCTCTCTCTCTCTCTTTATAGATAATGACAACTAGGGTTCACATTTGCAATAGGTGTAACCAAAAACCTATCTTCCATGCTCATTTACATAGGAGAGGCAAGCAAGTAGGATTTCTATTATATGTTGGGAGATGAAAACATAACAATTACTTTCGAGCGGTCATCTTACGAGCATCCAATCAGGTGATTCAATCAGTCTAGTCTGGTGTCTAGGCTAGGTTAGGCTACTTTATTGTGATCTTCCCATAGTTTCCAATCGAGCGACTAGCTAGTCTATTTGGGAGATTGGACTATGTCAAAACATTTAGGATTAGTCAACCTATTCACTAATCCAATTCATTTGAATGATTATACCATCCATTCGACTAACTAGATGATCTTGGCTCGTCAAGAAACTAGGCTTACTCATTCAACCAATTGGGTAGATGTCATCCTACTCAATCAATTACACTTGTTAGTCAATTGACTAGTTTGTCTGGTCAGATGATTAACCTTTTTTGTTGATTGACTGGGCTTCTCGTTTGTCCATCAATGACCTAATGGATTTCTTAAAACCTTTAAGCAACCAATTTATGTTATGTCCATAGTTATAATCCTCTTCCCTATGTATGATGTGTGCATGACCCTATAAGTATAAATTAAATTGGTACTAATATCTATAATAATATTATGATTTCACAAACAATGACTGGTATCTAGAAGGATCTCATGTGTTACAACCTCAATTTTGGGCTCATATGGTTGAAATGAAATTTCTCCAATAAAATGTATGATTATGAAGATTGTATGATTTATGTGTAATGGATGGATTTCCTTGACAATATTTCCTTTAAATATATGATTTCCTGGATCCTAATGAGTTAGTGAGTCCAATGTGATAAAAAGGAATGAAAAGTTGAATAAAATCAAATAATGCATAAAAAGGAAAATAAAGTACGATAATGATAAGAAATATGTGGAATTCTCTGGACAGTTGTATGATTGATCATCATGGATTAGATTTCAAATGCACATGGGTTCTATTGGAAAATGGAACCCAAATAAAGGATATAAAAGAGTAAGAAAGAGAAATTATGAATAAAATAGGCCTTTTTAAGTGATAACTTGCATACGAAGAAAAGTCTCTCATACTTGTGAACTTGAGTCTCAAACTTTGCACATGTGAATTTTAAGTAATAATGGACTTTCATTTAAAATTTGGGATTAAAGGGATACATGGTTTAAGAGATATGGTTTTTTGAAGTTTTCCTAAAGTGAGGAGGATTTTGGGACAATGTATTAAATCTCACGATTTTATATTTTCTAGAAATAGCTTAGAACCCCGCCCCAGTTATAAGAGTGTGCTTTTTGGACCATTGGATATTTGATCCAACACTGCATAGTTGTCTTCTACCCTGAGCTGATAAAAGAAATAGAAGCACAATTTTAATGGTATTCCTACTCGATTTTCTTGCGAGCCAATTCGTGTGCAAAGAAGGAAATCCCTCTAGTAGGTTCACAAGATAAAAATGCACTGAATCATCCTAAATTTTGGCACCTTTGGAAGGTAATTGAAAGAAACCCAAATCCCAATCTCCTCGACAGCTGACCCCTCAACCCAAATCTATAAAAGGAGAATTAGAGACCCAGAGAGGAAATTAAATCATCCGCTAGGATGCTCTAGACATCCAGAATATAATTATACTATCAATTCAAATGGGGACCCCTTCCTTCAACCCTACTCATCTACCTTAAAACTAGGTTTCCACCAACAGAGTTCTTCTCTATCTTCCCTACTTCTCATGCCCCTATGACGCATCAAAGACAACCTTTGTGTTCAGTAGAACACCATGAAGGTGACAACATCACTACTTGACTCTCCGGTGTCTCGGAGTGTGGAGTCAACTCAGAAGTTGACTCACACAGGCAACAAGTATGGTCGTTTGGGAGGTTGCAGATGAAGACAATGGAAAATACTTCTTCGCCCCTAGGAGTGCGAAGACTGAGCCCATGATCGCAAGGACAAAAGCGTCCTTTTCCTGGCCCATCACAATGCTAGTGTGAAGCAAGCCGCTCACGTGGCAGAAGCTTACTCGTAGAACCTTGATCCGCAGGAAAACAAAAAGGAGCCAAATAATGAGATGGCACTCTATTATTGGTCTAAAATGTAATTAACTTGTATAAATCAAAACTAATTATAGGAAGCTTGAATTGAGACAAATTTAATATGAAAAATGCAAGGAATCCATTAAAAATAAGATTGAATCTTGATTATGCTTGTAATTCAAAAAGTGTATAAAGTTGTCACCTTTAATGCATTTATGAATGGAAAACCGTAATTTTGATAATAATGTGATTTAGTACACTTCTCTGGATAATTTCAGTTGATATTAACCTATTGGTAATAAAAAGAAGATTAAGATCTAAAAAGGTGATCTTTGAGTTTAATTGGCTCAATTTAGGATTTCATGTGTATCAAGTGCATTAATGGGCCTAGAAGCCCTAATTTTGGTAATTATGACTTTTAATGGTTTTAATTACGGAAATCCATGTATAAGACATATATATGGTGTTCAAAAGCCAATTTGAGTACTAAGGACCCTTAATATGGATAATTTGAATAATTAGGGTTTAATGAGTAGAAAAACTATTTTTGGGTTTGTTGACTTAAAAAGGATAAAGATAGAGATATATATCTAAGAAACCCTAATGAATCCTAATGATACTTAGCAACCTTAGAAAGGTGTCTCAAGTCTACAGTGGAGGACTAGGATCTGAGCTAAATATATCTAGCTCAGATCCTAGTCCTCCTTTGTAGCTTTGAGTACTTGTGAGAGATGGATAACCTAGTTATTGGTCTACCCTTGGGGTAGGATCATCAAGTTATCTTGAGTCAATGTTTGGTCGACCTTTGGGAAGGATCATACGACTATACGACCCTATGTGTAGGTCTACCCTTGGGGTAGGACCATAAGGGGATATTTGGGATCTACCATATGAGAAAGGTAGTATCCATGTCCACTGTAGGGACAACACAAAGGCAGGGATATGTTAGGATTGAGTAGTTATCTTTAAGATGTAAAGTTTGATATGTTAAGTAATAACTTGGTTGCAACATGTTGTTACAAATAGATGCAAGCTTTTGGTTCCCTCACATACCAGTATAACCTATTATATTGATTGACATTTTGTTTGTCGACGTTTTAGGAATACTTGAAAGTGGACAAACAGTAAAGTGAAATTTGACGAATAAAAATAAATAAAGATTGGAGGATTGAGTTAGATAGAACTCTACTTTGGGTAAAGTTCCAAACTCCTATTTTTGAAAGGCATGTGAAAAGTAAATTTTTAACCTTCTTTAAGCTTTGTCTCTGGTAGAGTCTATTAATTATTTTTTATTATTTGTAGAACTATATGATCCTATTTTGGGATAACGGCACCAGCTACTTAGCCTTCGTTAATTGGAGATCATTTTTGAGGGGTGGGGTCGTTACATCATGGTACCCAAGTAACTATAGAAGTTGGGGAAAAACTTCAACTAATTTTTGAGATCAGTGTTACAACGATTGTATAATACCTTTATCACCAATATCTAGTATGAACTTGAGCCATGAAAATGCCTTCCTCTCAATATTTGCTCTTTTTTCTTGATATTGAGTAGACCATTTTAGATACATATGAACTAAATGTCATATATTGACTCACATTAGCATGATCATGCATTCATAGTCTTGCTTTTTAAATAATGGAGACACTCTAAAAGAGGGGCGAAATCCATCTACACCACTCAAAGTAGCCCATATGTGTCACAATGCACCCAAGAACAATATGTATGGTAACACATATCCAAGGTCACATTGAGTAGTGGTAGAATACCGAACAACATGTGGTCATTGCAATGACTTCGGGGTCTAAGGACCAAAACTCGAACTATCACTTGTAATATGATCTAACTACCAATTATGATTACCATGTATCATACTCAAGTTGAGTCTATCTAGTACACTTTTCATAATAAGTACTTATGTGTTTGAGTTGATATCCAATATCATGGCCAATGAGACACAGTCATCAGTCAATACACATACAAGTATCAATATATTGATGTTGTCTTAATTTTAACAATAATATCCGACTACAAACCTAGAAAAGAATGCATATTCTTAGCATACACAAGATCTCATGTTCAGGTCCTCACATGTAATAATTAGAATTTTTTTGATAATTAAATCAGTTACAAAGTATGTCACTGAAATCGGCCAAAATTGTCTATCGACAGTATTGACACCAAAAATCAAGATGCTTGAAGGTGGAGTTAGAAATTTTGAAAATTTCAAATATATTCAACCCAGGGGAAGATATTTTATTTTCTCTTAGTTGTTAGAGAAGAAAAAAGTTGGGTTCTTTATAGCTAGGTAATGGGGCTATAGTTGTTGCCAAGAACTGGCAACGGTCATGAAGGGTCAAAAAGTAATTCATTATGTTTGGAATATGATTGTTGGGGGGGTAACTATTTTTTCCATAAAAGTGATTCATGAAAACTCTTGTCTTCAGAATGTCCATTTTGTGCTTTATAGTGAACATGGTGTCTGACAATTTTATGCAAAAATACTTTTAAAGGAATTAAATATTGAAGTTATGAGATTGTTTGGCTCAAATTTAGAAGGGATTTATAGTTGTGACAGGGTTGTTCTATGGTAAGTATAACATACCTCTAGGCTAAAAATGACTCATGAAGGTTTGGTCAGCATCATGCTCAATATGCAAGTAAAAAGCTTTCGACAATATCTTTTCGCAAAACATCTTGTTCAAGAAAAAAGTCGTGCCTTACCTAACAAGTACTCCTTTATGGCACGGTCTGGCCGAGATGGAGGCGGGTTTTTTAATTTGTTGAATTATACTGCAACAAGATGTTGCTCAGGATGTGAACGTAACATGCATAATGACACTTCCCAAGCAAAGAAAAACCACGACAATAATGACTGTGAAGAGTAATGGTCGAATCATCATTGTTTGCTTCTGTCTTCAATGCTAAAGATGGCTAGTCTTCTGTATTTATTTTCTATCTCTTGATGTACCTGACGCTTGGTCTGTAACTGAATGATTTTATATAGTGAATTCCACACACCTTGCAAGGCAAGTTGTGTGAGACTTATCTTCCTCATTTCCTAAAACCTAACATGGTATCAGAGCCTTCCCTGCCCTAACCGGCTTTCCTCTCCCTCCCCAACTCAAACAAAACAAACCTGCTTGTTCTCCTCCCTTCTAAAAACTCTCTCGATCTGCACCTCTCTCGATCTGCACCTCATGGATGCTTCTGATGCCTCTTCCTCCACCTCAATCTACCCATACCCTGTCAGCCTCCACATTTCCAACTTCCTCTCAATCAAACTTAACCACAACAACTTCCTTCTCTGGGAATCCCAAGTGAAAAATCTTGCCGAATCATGTTGTCTTGAAGGTTTCCTTGATGGAACTGAAGTTGTTCCTCCTCTCGTCATTCCTGGCGACGATGGACTACCAGATGCAAACCCCCACCACAAGGCCTGGATGAGAACCGATCATCTTCTAAAGGGCTGGATATCTAGCTCACTCACTGAGGAGGTGATGAGTGACATCATCGGATGCACTACATCTCATGAAGTCTGGTCGACACTGACCAAGAAATTCTCCGAATCATCCCAATCGTGGGAATTTGAGCTCAAGTCTCAGCTACGATCCTTCGGCAAGGGATCTGACTCTCTCACAGACTATATTAGGAAATTAAAAACACTCTGCGATCAACTCAATGCCATTGGATACGAAGTAAGTGACCAAGAGAAGGTCTTTAGCCTCTTGAATGGGCTTGATGGGAACGAATATGAGGGGTTTGTTGTCTCCATGTTAAAGCCTCCCATTCCTTCCTTTGGCGATCTCATTCCTCTACTACAAGATTTTGAAAGGCGCAAAGCCAGAAGAAATGTACATCCTCCCATTGCCTTCTACTCCAACAAGATGACTAACAACCAACCCTCCGTCATCAGGCAATAATTCTCCAACCTGCTTAACTTCCATGGTCGTGGCCGTGCTTCTACCCATGGTCGTGGCAGACAGTCCAACAACTATGTCCAAGGTGTTCTCGGTTGCAGTCCTAGGAATACCAACAATCCACTCTACTCCCAGGGGCGTGGGTTTATGTGACAACCCCAATTTCTACATACTTTCCTTAGTGACATATACAGATATGCGTGCACTCATATCTATAAATGTCAAAAAGGAAAATAATAGAAATCAAGATAGCCAACTATAAACAGAGATAAGCCAAGATCAAGTTCACATCATAGAAAATAGCCACACAACATTTCATTCAACAATGTAAGATAAAGTCATACATATTGATACTGGAGAAAGAAGATGAATAAGTCTATGATTATTACATTGGATCTCAATCATCCTCAACATAATCTAGAAAAAGAAATATACTAATCATCTAGCAAGAAAGAGATAAGAGGACTCGGTCTATCTACTAAATCCTCCACGCTTATTATTTGTGCCTTCAAGTAATTTGAATATGCATTGCACTTTAATCATCAATTGTTCCTTGTACCTAGAAAATACGAGAAACAAAACATCAACAAAGTTGGTACGTGGAATTAAAGCTAGACTATGCTGGTATATGAAATACTCAAAATTTGAGAAAAGAATGAAAACATTATTTAGAAGCCAAAAATCAGGAAAACCCAAGTTTTTATCCTTATTTAGAATGAATATGCATTACTATGGTGGACTTAGCACAAACATAAATATTGGGCCCTATCCCGGCGTACCTTGTACCATTAGGGATCTCCCTGCGTACCTTGTACCATTAGGGAGGTGCTAGTCAACATTAATACTTTCCCTCTCTAATAGGGAGATTAATGAGCACCACTAGTAACTACATTTCACTTATATTCAATTATGTTATTTCATGTTCAAGGCGGTAAACCAGCAATTAATCATATATCCACATCCATCAATGTATATCAATTTCATGCAAACAATTACATATACTTAACATCCAGCAAAACTAGTCATATAATTATATCCACGTATCTTTAATTCTCAGATCTGGATTCCACAAGTCCTAAATTAGGAGAAGATAATAAATCACCATGAAATGTAAACAAAACCCTAAGTTACTATGGATTCTCATTATTCCACATTAGGGCTTCTTGTTAGGGTTTAGGTCATTTAGAGGGGTCACTTAGGATATATAGGATTCCGAGTTGGGGTCTGCGATTAGAGTCGTCCAGGTTATAAAAGGACATTTCAGTTATTAGGGTTTCCATAAATTGTACATAATAATCATGATGAGGTGAGAAAACTAGAAATTAAGGTTCTTCTCCATTATTACATCAACTGTCTTCCTTAGGTAGGATTTCGAGTAACATTATGACCAAGATCATAATTAGGGTTTAAATATTCCCAAGACAGAAATAAAATCATTTATAACCATTATTCCACAAAACAATGTATTAAAAGGTCATTAGTGATGGTTGGCCATATATTCCAAAAAGGGTTCGGATCCAGGTCATGATCCTATTTTATTTAGATAGCTTGGATTTTTCTGATGAAAATGGTGTACTTATTCGATATTTTCTGATAATCCTACCATTTTCTAGAGTTTTCTTAAGATCTGACCAATCAGGGAATTTTAAAGGAATAAAACAAAAATAAAAAAAGATTTGCGAGCATCTGCCTCACGGATCATGCGAGGGATCCGTTCAACCGGACCCTCTCACTGACCCGCGAGCCAGTGCTCGTCCAAGGAGGGTCAGACTAGGGTAAAAGGACATGAATGCCCTTCGGGGGTCGCATAGAGATTGTGACGGGTCATGTACAAACCAGTAATCCCACCCTTCCGATTGTTTTCCTCTCGCGCCATGGCAGCGGTGAGGCAGCAGGGGAGAGCTGGGTCGATCGAAGGTGGAAAGTGGTTCCTAGGGTGATCTGGGTTGCGCCATCTATCAGGCTGAGTTCTCCGACTAACGGCGGTTGTGGGGAGGTCGGGCTCGTCGGAGAATATGGTCTAAGCGTCAATCTCCGTCCAAAATAGGCTAGCACAGGTCGAAGAGGAAAGTCGAGAAATACCTGCCCTCGGGTTGGATTGAGGGAGTTCACAGCTTCGCGGAGGTCTGCTGAGGTGCTCACGAACCTCCTTCGGTTCCTAGCAGGCTCCTACCTCGCAGGCGGTGAAGCTCTTGGAGCTTGGCCACACAGCTTGTCGACCCGACTATCTGGCCGTCCGCAGATCCAACACGCGGTGGAAACCTCCTCGCCGAAGTCCCCTGATGGTGTAGCGTCGCCCAATTGGGTGGAGGTTGCGACCGGAGTGAGGGGGGAGTCGACGTCCGGTGAGCAGGAGGTGCTCGAGGTGAGGGAGGTAGGGGTGTATTTTGTTGGAATTAGAGGTAGGGGATGACGAAAGGAGGGTTGGAGGAGCTCGTGGGAGCGTTATATAGGCGTGAGGTGAGGTATAGGGTAAACCCCTAATTTGTGCGCCGCCACCGGTGAGAGCAGCGAGGGAGTCGGGGTCTGTTCTCTTTGATCCGAGGATGAGGGAGGGTCAAACTGGGGCTTGACGAGTTCGTCGCGGAGTATAGAAGAAGTTTGTTGGGTTCAAAATTCAAAACTGGGGGTGAGGTGGCGAGGTAGGCCGAGCCTCCTCTCCTGCTACCTCCCTGTCCTTTGCGGGAGGTAGGAGACGAAGTCTCCTCCCTCGGATCAGGGCTTGACCAGTGTACACCTAAATGGGGCGGCTGGGATTAAATCCCAGTGAGTGGGCCGCGTACAAAGTAGCCCAGAAGCCAGCGTGACAGATTAAATGTTCAAAATAATCGTAAACCTTAGTCCTAGGCTGGATTAGGTGATATAATACACAAAATTTCAAAAGTAAATAACTCTAAATTGATAGCTCCAATTGAAATGAGATTTTTGGCATAGTTTTATAATGTTATGATTAAGTTATGGTGCAAATTTAGAGTCCCAATTCGATTATTGACTAGGTCAATTTACTAATGTCCTAATACTTATATTATTGACTATATATATCATTATTGATGGTCTTAGGTGAAGTTAATGATCCATTTATTCAAATTAGTGAGAGAGGTGATTGAGGGCATAATTGGAACAATTAAAATTGTAAGGGAGAGGAACTAAATAATAAATGTGTAAAAACTCACTCTGTCACATTATCCCCTCCTTTTAAGAATTTTGTCCCCAAAATTCAAGCAGCCTGAAAAAGATATGGATACTTCTTCTCGACCTCGGTCTTTAGCTCCCAGGTGGCATCTGTTTCATCATGGTGGCTCCAGAGAACTTTCACCATTTCAATTTGATGATTACTGCGAAGCTCCTTTGACTTCAAGTCAAGAATTCTGACTGGGGACTCAGCATATGACAGATCATCCTTCAATTCAAGAGGCTCATGATTCAAGATATGACTGGGGTCCTTGACATAGGGCTTCAGATTAGATACATGGAACACATTATGCATGGCACTATACTGAGGTGGCAAAGCAAGACGATAGGCACATTCTCCAACCCTTTCTATAATCTCGAAGGGTCCAACATAACGAGGACTGAGCTTTCCTTTGTTCTTGGCCAAAGCTCGAATAGGTCGGATTTTCAGAAATACATGGTCACCTTCCTTGAACTGACGTTCTCGACGGTGAGCATCTGCATAAGACTTTTGCCTATCCTGTGCTTACTTCATTCTCTTCCTAATCAATGCAACCTTATCAGAATACAACTGCATCTCCTCAGATTTCATCAGGGTACGCTCTCCGACATCATCCCAGTGTAAAGGTGATCTGCATGGTCGACCATAAAGAGCTTCATAGGGAGGCATCCCAATGCTTGCCTGATAGCTTTTATTATAGGCAAACTCTGCTAAAGGCAAGTAATAGTCCCACGAGCCTTCCCAGTCTAGAACACAAGCTCATAGAAGGTCCTCCAGATCTGTACTGTACGTTCTGACTGCCCGTCTGTTTGCGGATGGTAGGCTGTACTGAAGTTCAACTTGGTGCCCAATTCCTCTTGAACCTGTTTCCATAGCTTAGAAGTGAACTTTGGGTCCCTGTCTGAGACAATAGATGCTGGGACTCCATGTAGACGTACTATCTCCCGTAAGTAGAGGTCCGCCAACTCAGAAACCCTTGCAGTAGTCTTTACAGGAAGAAAATGAGCTGATTTGGTAAGACGATCCACTATGACCCATGCAGCGTCGTATCCCTTCCTGGTCCTGGGTAATCCCACCACGAAATCCATGGTGATGTGTTCCCATTTCCATTCCGGAATCTCAAGGGGTTGTAGTAGACCGCCTGGTCTTTGGTGTTCGGCCTTAATCCTTTGACATGTCAGACACCTGGACACGAAGTCAGCAATATCGTGCTTCATACCCCTCCACCAAAATTGACGTTGTAGGTCTTTGTACATCTTGGTTGTGCCCGGATGAACTGTGTACTTGGACCCATGTGCCTCATTTAGAATTGTTGTCTTTACAGTTGATTGCTCAGGAACCCATATACGATTCTTGTAATGGAGACCGCCATCAAGACCCACAGACAGATGTGTTTGCGGCTTTGACATGAGAGAAGAGAGCTCTGCAAGATCGGGGCTAGCCTTTTGTGCCGCAAGAAGTTCGAAATGCAAGTTGGACGTGATGGAAATGTTATTAACATGCACACGATCAGACAAAAACTGCGGCTTCCAGCCCACTAGGTCCTCCATGTTCCTCCATTCGGGGACAGAAAGAGATGCACATACTGCCCTTTTTCTACTAAGGGCATCAGCGACTACATTTGCCTTACCCGGATGGTAGGCAATAGTGAAATCGTAGTCCTTTAGGTATTCGATCCATCGGCGTTGACGCAGATTCAAGTCCTTCTGAGTCAGGATGTACTTCAGGCTTTTGTGATCGGTGAAGATGTCAAACGTTGCCCCGTACAGGTAGTGCCTCCAGATCTTGAGGGCGTGAATGATTACAGCTAATTCCAAATCATGGGTGGGATAATTAAGTTCATTGGGTTTTAGTTGTCTAGAAGCGAAGGCCACTACTTGACCATTCTACTGC
Source organism: Alisma plantago-aquatica (assembly GCA_963693085.1). Classification (NCBI taxonomy): domain Eukaryota; kingdom Viridiplantae; phylum Streptophyta; class Magnoliopsida; order Alismatales; family Alismataceae; genus Alisma; species Alisma plantago-aquatica. Next base: position 430,205,888 of record OY856415.1, read on the forward strand.
TGGACACACCCTAACCCATTCCTCGAAGCATTAGTGAATATTACAAACCCTTCATTGCCAGAGGGTAGAACAAGAACAGGAGCCGACGTCAACTTCTGCTTTAATTGCTGGAAACTGGACTCACAAGTGGCTGACCAGATGAAGTGCTCGTCCTTCCGAGTAAGCTTGGTGAGAGGAAGTGCAACTTTGGAGAAGTTTGGAATAAAACAACGATAATATCCGGCCAGACCCAAGAAACTCCGAATTTCAGAAGGATTACGAGGAGGTTGCCAATCAAGTACAATAGAGACTTTGGTGGGATCAACTGATATACTACCTCCAGAAATGACATTCCCAAGAAACATAACCTTATCAATCCAGAACTCACAATTTGAAAGTTTGCCATAAAACTTCTGGGTTCGAAGAATGTCAAGAACTGATCGTAAGTGTTCACGGTGTTTTTCCATAGAATCAGAATAGATCAAGATATCATCAATGAAGACGACCACGAACTCATCAAGATAGGGTTGGAATACTTTATTCATCAGATTCATAAATACACATGGTGCATTGGTCAACCCAAATGGTATCACCAGAAATTCGTAATGCCCATAACGAGTTCGAAAAGCAGTTTTAGAAATATCAGAATCTTTGATTTTAAGTTGATGGTAGCCAGAACGGAGATCAATCTTCGAGAAAACTTTAGCAGTACGAAGCTGGTCAAAGAGGTCATCAATACGAGGAAGAGGGTACTTGTTTTTAATAGTGGCTTGGTTCAACATGCGGTAGTCAATACACATACGCATTGAACCATCTTTCTTTTTAACAAAGAGAATAGGAGCTCCCTAGGGGGAAACACTAGGACGAATGAAACCTTTGTCGAGAAGTTCTTGCAACTATTTCTTCAACTCCATCAGCTCAGCAGGAGCCATCCTATACGGTGCCCTAGAAATCAGAGTGGTTCCAGGAAGAAGATCTATGGAGAACTCAATGTCTCTATTTGGAGGCAGCCTAGGAAGCTCCTCCGGAAAAACGTCAGGGAAGTCACGTACCACCTCCAGACTTTCTACAGGCCCGCTACTAGGACTGGTCTCTGAGACTAATGCGAGGAAGGCTTTACATCCCTTAGAAATGAGCTTTTTAACTTTTAGAGAGGAGATTATAATATTATTACAGAATCCACTTCTCCTAGGGATTTTCACAGGATAAGAATGAGGTTGAGAGAGAACGATTGTCTTGTTTCTACAATCAATGTGAGCATGGTATGTGTAAAGCCAGTCCATACCAAGTATAACATCAAAGTCTTCCATAGTTAAGAGAATGAATTCAAAGGGCATATCATGATTTTCATATTTAAGAGAAAGTTCATTAGTTTTCTGTAAAGTTGTGAGTATTTTGCCACTCGGAGTAGACACGTCCAGAACATATCCCAAATCCCGTATGTGAAGATTTAATATGGATGCCAGAGTTCGAGAAATAAAAGTGTTTGTAGATCCCGAGTCAAATAATGCCTTAACAGGATGACCGTTTAATAATACAGTGCCTACATAAGGAAATCAAATTATGAATAGTTGCAGGCTTGAGAAAGTTCTTGAATTATAAATAAATTAGGTTACCTTCACAGAGCTGATTTGGATTTGCCTTGGCCTCTTCTGCACTTACTGCAAATACTCTGCCATTGCGGTGTCCTTGAGGCTGCGGAGCACCACCCGTAGGATTGCCAAAGATGGAGGGAGTGGGGCACTTGGCGACGAAATGACCCTCTTTTTTGCAGTTATAGCAGACTGGCTTGGTTTGGTGGCATACTCCACCATGGAAACGTCCACAAGTCTTGCACTTGGGATGATTCGTCCTCGGCTGGTTCTGGTAGCTTTTCTGTCCTCCCTTTCCTGAACCTCCTCGTTTCCCTGATCCCTTATTGTTATGGCCAGGATGGAACTTTCTAGACTTGTCCTCTTCAGTTGTGGTTAACCCTAGGTATCCCATGCTAGAAGGTTTTTGCATACCTTGCTCTCTCTCCTGCTTGAGGGCCATATCTAGGGCTTCATCTATGCTTCTGGGACAAGAGGCTATGACTAGGGTTTTTAGGTGGGCGGAAAGGCAGTCAACATAGTGTTCAGTAAGACGGTCTTCAGTCCTGATGGGTGCATAACATTCCTGAAGCCTAAACTTCTGGGTGTAATCAGCTACTGAAAGACTACCCTGCCTTAACTCCATGTATATCTTCTCCTTCCTCTTCCTCTCAGCTATGGGCATAAAATGATATGTGAAGAGGTTTTTAAAGGCTTCCCACTCCATGTTGTCTATTTCCTCACCCCTATTCCCGCCATAGTTCTCCCACCAGATTTTTGCCCCTCCCTTAAGCATATGGGTGGCGAACTTAACCTTCTTCTCTTCGGGTACTTCTAGTGTATGAAAACCATTCTCTATGGATAGAATCCAGGCTTCAACCTTGTCCATGACCTCAGGCCGATCCTCTCCCCAAAAGGAATCAATGTTTAGTTTAATAAAGTCTATCACCGTTACTTCTTTCTTCCTAGATGAGCTAGGTTCAGGGGTTCCTTTGGTGGCGAGGGTCTCCATAAAATCTAAAAGTATTTTCTTCTATTCTTCCCACCTTTCCTTGGCCTCAACATCGGGATCAGTTACTTCAGAGGTTTCACGTTCTTTTCTTTTCTTAGAGGATGATTCCCCTGAGCTGCGAGTCTTAGGAGGCATTCTGAAATTAATTTGAACATATTAGATTATTACTTCAACAATTATTCTTGTCATAATTATTATTATTTTCACATGATATTTTATTATTCTCATGATTTAATGATTAATATTCTGAATGTTATGATTTAGGGAGGATATCCTAAAATCCTTATCAGTCGATCCTTAGGACTTTCTAAATAGAGAGACTCCTTCCTAACCTTATTACAGAGGTAAGAGGGAAAGTTTAATTTATTTCAAAACATAGATGAGAGGGAGGAAATTTTTTTTTTTCTATAGAAGAGGTGAGAGGGAAAAATCTATAGATGAGAAAATTCTTAAATTAAGGTATGTCCAAGAATAGGGGACACTTAGGATATCGGCCAGGTAGACTTATACTGCCATAAAGGTAGCCTCGTGATTGCCAAGCTAAGTGGCTCGGAGACTTTAGTCAGACCCATGGCAGATGCTATCCTAGACACCTCAACCCTTCACATCCCTAACTCAAGGACTACCCTAGACTCATAATGGGGTGAATGAAAGTCATGTGACTATGATGTGTGAACATTGTCTCTGATACCAACTGTGACGACCCCAATTTCTACATACTTTCCTTAGTGACATATACAGATATGCGTGCACTCATATCTATAAATGTCAAAAAGGAAAATAATAGAAATCAAGATAGCCAACTATAAACATAGACAAGACAAGATCAAGTTCACATCATAGCAAATAGCCACACAACATTTCATTCAACAATGTAAGATAAAGTCATACATATTGATACTGGAGAAAGAAGATGAATAAGTCTATGATTATTACATTGGATCTCAATCATCCTCAACATAATCTAGGAAAAGAAATATACTAATCATCTAGCAAGAAAGAGATAAGAGGACTCGGTCTATCTACTAAATCCTCCACACTTATTATTTGTGCCTTCAAGTACTTTGAATATGCATTGCACTTTAATCATCAATTGTTCCTTGTACCTAGAAAATACGAGAAACAAAACATCAACAAAGTTGGTACGTGGAATTAAAGCTATACTATGCTGGTATATGAAATACTCAAAATTTGAGAAAAGAATGAAAACATTATTTAGAAGCCAAAAATCAGGAAAACCCAAGTTTTTATCCTTATTTAGAATGAATATGCATTACTATGGTGGACTTAGCACAAACATAAATATTGGGCCCTATCCCTGCGTACCTTGTACCATTAGGGATCTCGCTGTGTACCTTGTACCATTAGGGAGGTGCTAGTCAACATTAATACTTTCCCTCTCTAATAGGGAGATTAATGAGCACCACTAGTAACTACATTTCACTTATATTCAATTATGTTCTTTCATGTTCAAGGCTGTAAACCAGCAATTAATCATATATCCACATCCATCAATGTATATCAATTTCATGCAAACAATTACATATACTTAACAACCAGCAAAACTAGTCATATAATTATATCCACGTACCTTTAATTCTCAGATCTGGATTCCACAAGTCCTAAATTAGGAGAAGATAATAAATCACCCTGAAATGTAAACAAAACCCTAAGTTACTATGGATTCTCATTATTCCACATTAGGGATTCTTGTTAGGGTTTAGGTCATTTAGAGGGGTCACTTAGGATATATAGGATTCCGAGTTGGGGTCTGAGATTAGAGTCATCCAGGTTATAAAAGGACATTTCAGTTATTAGGGTTTCCATAAATTGTACATAATAATCATGATGAGGTGAGAAAACTAGAAATTAAGGTTCTTCTCCATTATTACATCAACTATCTTCCTTAGGTAGGATTTCGAGTAACATTATGACCAAGATCATAATTAGGGTTTAAATATTCCCAAGACATAAATAAAATCATTTATAACCATTATTCCACAAAACAATGTATTAAAAGGTCATTAGTGATGGTTGGCCATATATTCCAAAAAGGGTTCGGATCCAGGTCATGATCCTATTTTATTTAGATAGCTTGGATTTTTCTGATGAAAATGGTGTACTTATTCGATATTTTCTGATAATCCTACCATTTTCTAGAGTTTTCTTAAGATCTGACCAATCAGGGAATTTTAAAGGAATAAAATGAAAATAAAAAAAAGATTTGCGAGCATCTGCCTCACAGATCATGCGAGGGATCCGTTCAACCGGACCCTCTCACTGACCCGCGAGCCAGTGCTCGTCCAAGTAGGGTCAGGCTAGGGTAAAAGGACATGAATGCCCTTCGGGGGTCGCATAGAGATTGTGACGAGTCATGTACAAACCAGTAATCCCACCCTTCCGATTGTTTTCCTCTCGCGCCATGGCAGCAGTGAGGCAGCAGGGGAGAGCTGGGTCGATCGAAGGTGGAAAGTGGTTCCTAGGGTGAGCTGGGTTGCGCCATCTATCAGGATGAGTTCGCTGACTCACGGCGGTTGTGGGGAGGTCGGGCTCGTCGGAGAATATGGTCTAAGCGTCAATCTCCATCCAAAATAGGCTAGCATAGGTCGAAGAGGAAAGTCAAGAAATACCTGCCCTCAGGTTGGATTGAGGGAGTTCACAGCTTCGCGGAGGTCTGTTGAGGTGCTCACGAACCTCCTTCGGTTCCTAGCAGGCTCCTACCTCGCAGGCGGTGAAGCTCTTGGAGCTTGGCCGCACAGCTTGTCGACCCGACTATCTGGCCATCCGCAGATCCAACAGGCGGTGGAAACCTCCTCGCCGAAGACCCCTGATGGTGTAGCGTGGCCCAATTGGGTGGAGGTTGCGACCGGAGTGAGGGGGGAGTCGACGTCCGGTGAGCAAGAGGTGCTCGAGGTGAGGGAGGTAGGGGCGTATTTTGTTGGAATTAGAGGTAGGGGATGACGAAAGGAGGGTTGGAGGAGCTCGTGGGAGCGTTATATAGGCGTGAGGTGAGGTATAGGGTAAACCCCTAATTTGTGCGCCGCCACCGGTGAGAGCAGCGAGGGAGTCGGGGTCTGTTCTCTTTGATCCGAGGATGAGGGAGGGTCAAACTGGGGCTTGACGAGTTCGTCGCGGAGTATAGAAGAAGTTTGTTGGGTTCAAAATTCAAAACCGGGGGTGAGGTGGCGAGGTAGGCCGAGCCTCCTCTCCTGCTACCTCCCCGTCCTTTGCGGGAGGTAGGAGACGAAGTCTCCTCCCTCGGATCAGAGCTTGACCAGTGTACACCTAAATCGGGCGGCTGGGATTAAATCCCAGTGAGTGGGCCGTGTCCAAAGTAGCCCAGAAGCCAGCGTGACAGAATAAATGTTCAAAATAATCGTAAACCTTAGTCCTAGGCTGGATTAGGTGATATAATACACAAAATTTCAAAAGTAAATAACTCTAAATTGATAGCTCCAATTGAAATGAGATTTTTGGCATAGTTTTATAATGTTATGATTTAGTTATGGTGCAAATATTTAGAGTCCCAATTCGATTATTGACTAGGTCAATTTACTAATGTCCTAATACTTATATTATTGACTATATATATATCATTATTGATGGTCTTAGGTGAAATTAATGATCCATTTATTCAAATTAGTGAGAGAGGTGATTGAGGGCATAATTGGAACAATTAAAATTGTAAGGGAGAGGGACTAAATAATAAATGTGTAAAAACTCACTCTGTCACAGTTCACCTCGTCCACTCAGTCGAATACCAACCAGTTCACTTCTTCTCTCCCTCTCTGCCAGATCTGTGGCAAACGAGGTCACATAGCCCTCAAGTGCTGAAACAGGTACGATAATAACTACCAAAATCAAGTTGTTCCTCACTCTCTTGCAGAAAACACAAGCGCAGCCTTGGCTGCTCTTCGCCTCATCAACATTAACCCCTCGGATTGGCATCTTGATTCAGGTGCCACTGATCACATAGCACAAAATTCAGGTAATTTTCACAACCTTTGCATATATCGTCATTTCAACTCTATAATGGTGGGCAATGGTAACTTCCTCCCTATCTCACACATTGGTGATACCACACTAGACAACCTAACTTCTATTCCACTCCTAGATGTTCTTGTTGTACCTGAAATCAAAAGGAATCTTCTTTCTGTCTCCAAGCTCACTTCCATGCTCGGTTGCTATATCATTTTTACTGATAAACTTGTTCTTATCAAGGATATCAAGACAAACCAGACTCTAGCCAAGGGGACATGCAGTAATGGCCTCTACCATCTACCTGCTTCGCTGCCCAAGGCGTTCTTCTCCAACAGATTCGTCAAAGCTCCTGGTGATATTTGGCACAAGCAGTTGGGTCACCCAAACAAGAAAATCATCCTCCATCTTCTCAGGCATAACCTGATCTCAAGTACCTCGCATGTTTCTGATCTTTGTAACAGCTGTGAGCTTAGCAAAAGTAGAAAATTCCCTAATATTCATAATCATATTAGAGCTTCTTCTCCGTTTGAACTGTTGCACTATGACGTCTGGGGAAAGGCCCCCGTTCCTTCTCATCATGAACACTTGTATTATGTTATGCTTACGGACAATTTCTCTCGTTTTAGTTGGATTTTTCCAATGAAGCACAAGAATGAGTTCTGTTCTTTATTTATATCCTTTTGTGTGATGGTTTCAACTCAGTTTAACACCTCAGTCAAGAAACTACAGAGTGACGGGGGTGGTGAGTTCTTAAATCACTCCCTTCACTCCTTTCTATCAAAAGCAGGTATTTTGCACCAGGTCTCTTGCCCACATGACCCCTCACAAAATGGGGTGGCTGAAAGAAAACATCGTCATGTTGTTGAGCTCGGGCTAGCAATGATGGTTGAAGCACATGTTCCTAAACCATACTGGACTGAAGCCTTTAGTACAACAATTTACCTAATCAATCGGCTTCCCACACCCATCCTAGCTATGAAGACTCCCTTTGAAGTCCTATTGCAAAAACAACCCTCCTAAAAACACCTTCACACCTTTGGCACTCTCTGTTTTCCATGTCTCTGTGATTATGTCACTAATAAACTCGACACTCGTTCTCTACCCTATGTCTTTCTTGGCTACAGCTCTCAGCACAAAGGCTACAAATGCCTTCACATTCCCACTAAACGCCTATACATATCAAAACACGTCGTCTTCAATGAACACTCCTTTCCTTTTTCTCCATACTAGTCGAACTCTCCCAACTACCATCTCTCTCCCTCTTCCTTCCAAGATTTCTACACCATCACCTCTACCACTACCCCTAACCCTACCACTACAACCACAGACACCGACACCACTACCCCCTCCTTTCCCCTCGTCTCCCCTACAGACCCTCACACTGTAGATATCCCGCCTATCTTCCCCGACAATCCACCATCTTCTGCACCTATACCTAAAACTCCTCCCATGACAGAAACCCCAAGCTCCGAACACCTCGCTGAACCTCTCATTCCCTTGCCTGCCAACTCCACCTCTTCAACAGTCTCCTCCGCCGTTCCTACCACCAACGTTCACCCCATGCAAACTCGGGGGAAAGATGGTCTTCGACGACCAAACCCCAAATATGCTTTGAACACCACCTTATCCACCTTCACTCCTCGGACCATCTCGCAGGCCCTCAAGCACCCTGGCTGGAAACAGGCCATGATAGATGAACTCTCTGCCCTACACTCCAATCAGACTTGGGTCCTTGTTCCTCGTACCCCTGACATGAATGTAGTTGGCTGCAAATGGGTGTTCAAACCCAAACTCAACCCTGATGGCTCTCTGGAGCGGATCAAGGCTCGTCTTGTTTCCAAAGGCTTCCATCAAGAAGAAGGCATTGACTTCACTGAGACCTTCAATCCTGTGGTGAAGTCCCCTACAATCAACACCATCCTCACTATCACCATCTCCAATGGTTGGGTCACTCATCAATTTGACGTTTGCAATGCGTTCCTCAACGGTGACCTGGATACCACTGTTTACATGGAGCAACCTCCGGGCTTTTCGGAATCTTCCAACTCCTCCCAAGTTTGCCTTCTCCGCAAAGCCCTTTACGGCCTAAAAAAAGCACCCCGCGCCTGGTTCAATCAAATGTCTCATTTCCTTCTGGAACTTGGCTTCTCCCCCAATACCGATGACCCCTCCCTCTTTGTTATGCATTTCGAAGGTTCTTTAGTCTACCTGTTACTATATGTTGACGACATACTGATTACTGGAAGTTCCGCTTCCCTGGTCTCTAAAATCATATCCCACCTTGAGCACAAATTCTCTATAAGAAACTTAGGCCCCATCCACTACTTTTTGGGTGTCCAAGCCAAAACCAATGTCCATGGTCTTCTTCTTCATCAGTCCAAATACGCCCTAGATCTTATGCATCGTGCTGACATGCTCCACTGCAAACCGGCCTCTACACCAGTCAATGTCTCCTTCCTCCGCCGCATCCAACAGGACCGGGCACTCCCCTCTCTGATGTAACCTCGTATCGCCGCATCGTGGGATCCCTTCAGTACCTCACTCTCACCAGACCATACCTACAATTTTTCGTCAACCTAGCCTGCCAGTACCTTCACTACCCAACTACCACTCACATGACTCTTGTCAAACGCATACTTCGCTACATCAAGGGCTCCTTCTCTCTGGGACTTCAAATTCATAAGGACTCTGATCTCTCTGTCACCAGCTACTGCGATGCCGATTGGGTCGGCTGCCCCTTCACCCGTCCCAGTACCAGCGGCTATTGTATCTTTCTCGAAAACACCTGCGTCTCCTAGTCATCCAAGAAGCAACCCACTGTGTCCAAATCCAGCACTGAAGCCGAATATCGCGCCCTCTCTCTCTGCGGCCGAACTCACCTGGTTCTCTCAGCTTCTCAAGGACCTTCATCTTCCCCAGACCAAACCTTCCGTGCTCTACAGCGACAACCTCAGTGCCTTGTTTCTCACCACCGATCCCATTCTTCATGCCAGGACAAAACACATAGAACTTGATTATCACTTCATTCGGGAGAAGGTCACCCTTGGGCACATTGTCACTCGGCACATTTCCTCTTCAGCCCAACTTGCTGATATTTTCACGAAGGCACTCTCCAAGTCATCCTTCCGACACCTTATTCTCAAGATCGGCCTGAGATTCTCTCAGTCCAATCTTGCGGGGGGCTGTGAACGTAACATGCATAATGACACTTCCCAAGCAAAGAACAACCACGACAATAATGGCTGTGAAGAGAAATGGTCGAATCATCATTGTTTGCTTCTGTCTTCAATGCTAAAGACGGCTAGTCTTCTGTATTTATTTTTTGTCTCTTGATGTACCCGACGCTTGGTCTGTAACTGAATGATTTTATATAGTGAATTCCGCACACCTTGCAAGGCAAGCTGTGTGAGACTTATCTTCCTCATTTCCTAAAGCCTAACAAAGGACACTACTGGTGAAGAGGGTCAAGGCATGCCTTAGAAAGGAACACTCTAGTTGTAATGTAATGTATTGCATATTTAAATGGGCATTTATAAATATATACTCATAAGTACGAAAGGGTTTGTAATCCTAAGGGCTTTTCCACCTATATATGTTGAACTAGCGAGAGCTTAAAGAACCTCCATGGATGTATGAAAGTTCTTGCCAAATTAGGAAAAACTCTTGCCTTACAATACATTCACCACTTTTGGTACTCTATATATTCTATCATCACTTATCCAAACTGGTAGATGTTGGGAAACTTACAGCAATTGGATTACATTCTTCTGTTTGTACACCCCTTCCAACTTCGAGGGAGGAATCGATGTTCTCGAAATTATTCGGTCTAGAGGAGGGATCGAGGAATATTTCTATGCAATGGGCCTACGTGTTCATCTGCGTGGGTAACCGACAAACTCATAATATAAAGAGATACGGTCATTTCTCATATTGCAGTATGTTGCATCACAGATGTCGATGGTACAGAATACTGAAATTGCAGCTTTCTTTCATTTTGTCGTTGTACTTATGTTTAGATAATATCCGACCATCGAATTGCAGAAGGCGATGGCGTCAAAGAGTTGTTGTTCCTTTTCTTTCCGCCTGTAACGAAAAAAAAGAGATAGGATTTTAGCTGATCCCGTCACTCTTACGAGGCGCGTTAAAGAACACGTCCGGTGTTTAACGCAGAAAAGAAAGAAGGAAAAGGAGAATGAAACCATTTCTTTCTTTTCCATATGCTTGCAGTTGGACGAAACTTTTGTACGCCAACACGCACATGAGTCAATGGTAATATGAATAGGTTTATCAGAAAATGAAAAGAACCAAAACAATATACAGCCACATGATATAGATTACAAGGTATTGTTGAATAGGTAAAGATGGTATGACGTATGACGTATGCAAATGACATGTAATGCACACCAACGCCGATGTCGGTATCTCTTCTATCTAAAATGCCTAAATATCATATGATTTAGATGTCGGTGAAGCCGTGCCTTTTAAAATGGAAATGCTGACTGCTGCCTTGGTGCGGGCCGGAACAGCTTGTGTATGAATACATCAGATAATAACGGCCACGATTATAAAATTAGATATATGTCGTTCATTATACATATTTGAGAACAAAGACTGTTGATATGATTGCATCAACTGTTTTAACTTAATATCGAAGAAATAAGATTACAGTTAAGATTTTATTGTGTTGTGTTTAAGATAGACCGGAAAGAAAAGGCACCTTTGAAAAGTATTTCAACTGATGTCCTAGGCAAAACAACATTAATAACAAAGAAGAAGAAGATTGGTAAAAAGAAAAGCAAGGAAGAATAAGAACAATCTTTGCTCCCTCGCATGTATGATTTCCGTGTCACAACATAGCAACCACGTCCTTCATCTCATCCGATTTTAAATCTGCCACACTTCCAACCATAGTAAACACAGAAAGACCGCAGGACCGGGTGTAGAAGCATGCATGATTTAGCTCCCAGCCCTCTACTATTGTAGTACGTACAACCCTATCGAATACACAAGAACAAATAATATTATACAAAACTAAAGTAAAAATTACATACAATCATCCTCATGGTCTTTATATATAGCAAAACAAGGACTGCTATATAATTAAAAAAATTAACAAAAATTATATTCAACCTCACTTTTCAAAGCCTAATAAACAAGAACCAATTTGTAACATGAAAAGATCAGTTAAATATTTACATCTAAACCCTTCTACCCTTTGCACGGATATTTTATTAGAAAAAGCTATTTTATAACTTTAAGCATAGAAAATTACATAGAATAGGTATACAAGGATCGACAACTTTAGCATAGGAAACTCTCCACATACTTTTTTATGTAACATATGTAAAACGCTATATTTCCATAGCACATAGAAGCTATGCTGGTTTGCAAAATTAGCAGACATATTCAACTCTTTCTCTGAAGAAAAAGATGATGCGCTGGTTCGAGTTTTGAGGGACTAGCTATGAAATTCAAGGGCATAAACCTGTCACAAGATTTCAGTTCGAATTGGGTCGTCTGGGATATATGTATAGTTTGATCCGGGTTTTGGTGTAATTGTGTTTGGATGTTTAGTCTAGTTAAAATCTCAATCTGCACAAAAATTTGATGAGATAGAATTATGCTGGAAAATGTTACTTCATACCAAACTTACCCTCACATCTAATATGGTGTGTACTGTAAAAAATGCTATAAAAGACCAACTAATGAATTTGATAATACTATATAGTTTTATGATACGAAAGGGATATATAATAGTATTCTAATAAGTGGATTTATGAGATATTTATACATATTCGCAAAAGGAAAAAGTATCACGTATTTCTTTTGAATTATTTTTGGATTAATGAGAGACCCATCTCTCTTGAAAGGGCTACGTAGTGGCCCACCTTAACATCGTAAATTTTTTAGGCCCCGAGAGAAACACACATCCAGGGATCATTTAAAGCAAACAATTGATCGGTTTGTTCCACAAATAAATAATTTGAGAAATAACTGGCATATGGAGTCGAACCCATAATCCGCCATTGGGGTCTACGGAAACATACCTTTTGAGTCACTCCTCTCTAAAAATTAGTTGTGTTATGTGAGCTTAAAATTTCAATACAAGTTTGAACACATATTTTATGCGTAGTGTCACTATATTTGAAGGAAATCACATTAACCATATATGAGCGAAACCATTATTATGTATTGCAAGTCCAAAATATATTGATATGTAACTTTTGCATCACATGATTTAATGGCAGACTTGGTCAATGAAGTCTTTTATATCATTGTTGAAGAGTTGTACATTACATCATCCATTCCTTCTGGAGCTACTTGAGCTCCATTGGACTAGGGATCTATTCTTAGTTTTTCCTTGTCTATCAGCTACCATTTCTGTACAGGAGATAAAGATATTATGAGGCTATGTCTGAAAGAAAGAGACTTGCTATATCCTAACTTCTTGTACCACATCAATCTAGTCTCTAATACCAAGTTGTGGGGAGCCGCTCCTTGTAACCAACTAATATATGATTAGTAGAGGCAGTCCCGAGATTTAATACAAGCACTAAACCCAATAACGTAGTCTCAACAATTAAAGAACGAGTGGAATAGACGTAGCATTACAAAGTTGTTACATACTAACACTTCAGTTTCAAGAATCAGTTTTTTGTTCACAGAGGATCTACTCATACAAAATTTCTACCGAAATATACTTGACCAATTTTTGGAAATATATACAAGAGAGGGCTAAGTTATAAGGTTTGTTTCATCATCAAGGTCACCCACAAGGTACATCCCAAGTCCATCAATATAGGAATCACTAGACATTATGTGACTTTTAAACTTCACCTAGTTTGTGAAGTCACATTGTTCTATGACCAAGCTAAGAGGTTGATGATACATTTCAAGGAAAAATAATTTGTACATTGGTTTATTAATCAATGTGTAAGTGATAAAATAAACATAATTGTTAATAAATAAAAGTTCATCCTCTTTTTTAATTAAAGAAAAGACCATTCAAGTTGAGAAAGATATATAGTTGTGACGTCCCCGGATTTTCTAAAACTTAATCTGATGTGTGACGTCCAAATTAAAAACCTCACCTCAACGAGAATCCCAATTTAAACATCTCACACGAGGCTAAGAAGAAGAAAATCGAGGGAGTCAAAAGGAACATACATCAGATGCACATGTACATGAACAATAATAAAACCACAACACATGTTCACCATTCAACATATAATTACAACATGAATTGTTACAACATTTGATATTACATATTGAACAACAAACTTCTAACATATACATGTACTACTACTAAACTACATGATCTTAAGACAACAGGTCCACCTGTACATCAGATCACCATACAACTCTCACTATCCTGGATCTTCAAGAGCATAACCACAACCTAAACAAAAGATTGCATGCGGTACACGTCAGCACAATATTCAAGAATATTGTACTGAGTACGCCTATGTGTCTTTTATATACCTCTCATCATATCTTGGCAATAAGATAAAACTAATATACTTGGCAGTAATAGAAGAATATAAGAAAAGTGTATACTTGCATAAAGATATTCATTAACAAAAGAGAACACATATTTTAAGCTTATTTTCCATTATATGTCAAGGCCTTTATGATCACTACCAAAGAGTTGGATCATTTCACAATGTGATCTACTACCAAAGAGTTGGATCACTTCCAAGTACTTTACTACCAAAGAGTTGAAGTACTTGTTTTCCAGCACTTTACTACCAAAGAGTTGAAGTGCTTAGATATAATGGAATAGATATATTATGTTTCATGTGTTCATAGCAATAAGTATGGAAAATCATACAACATATCATATAAGAACAATCATTTCATCCAATATCATATGCCAAGTATTTTACTACACATATAACACAAGCATATTGTATAATAAGCCAAGTAAAAGGTAATGGCGTACCTTCCCAAGAGACATACTAATCATGTATTCTTGATGTCCTCTATATCTTTGCTAAACCTGATCAAGATAAGATGATATACTATCATCAGGTTCTTATCATCTTACATCTCATTTTAACCCTAATCGTATCCATTTTAGGGTTTTCTTAACTCATTAGGATATTCTCATCATTACTTGCATTCTTGTCTTATATTTATCTTACTGATGTCATTTTCTAGATTATGATTCATCAACTGGATATACTCATGTGTCGCATTATTATATGAACATACTTAACATTATGTCACATTCATTAACCATATTAGGGTTACATCACATGTATTATGGGTCATCTTCATATAACATGGATTTCATATATAAAACTAATCACAACTTTATATATTATCTTCCAGTTACATGTATGAGGGTTTTCTGTAGTTTCCCTGATTTATTGAGCACGCATGCATTAATTACATATTATTTAGGATTATTAGCCCTAACTAGCCATATTAAGTAAATACATAATTTCATACATCAACATGATCATCATTGACATCATATCCATTATAAACATGATTATAGACTTACTGATATTTTTCCACAATTTTATATCATCATTTGATATTTATTATCCATTAAACAAGAATTACACCTCTTACATGATATTGTTGATATTAATGCATCAAAAGTAGGATATAATACTTCCATCTTATTCTACGCATTTTTCTGAACCTTTTGGTATATGATATGTATTTTTCTGA
This sequence comes from Alisma plantago-aquatica, assembly GCA_963693085.1. Lineage (NCBI taxonomy): Eukaryota > Viridiplantae > Streptophyta > Magnoliopsida > Alismatales > Alismataceae > Alisma > Alisma plantago-aquatica. The sequence goes on from OY856415.1 coordinate 430,221,113, forward strand.
TACTCGAGCTAATTACTATGAATTTTGGAAGATCTGGACATTTACTGAATTATTACCTATTGGCCAATCATAGGCCGCCATGTGTCCACGTGGGGGCGTTGCTCCTCCTGGCTTGCGCTGAGTTTGCCTGCCGGTTCAGCGGTATGGACCCGGTCCACTTCTTCGATCTCAGACTCCGTCTTTCTCTCTCACGTAGAACGTGATCTCGATCCCGCAACAGCGTGCGTGAGCGCCGCCGCCGCACAGCCTCAGTCCCAACGTGCGTCGCCGCAAGCCTCTTCTTCGGCTGGGTTTCTGGTCTCTTGAGGCATGCCCTCATGAGGCCAAAGAGGTTGTCGCCGCTGGCTATGCTTCAGATCTACTTCTCGACAATTGGGAGCCTAATCTGGTTCTGCACAAAGTGGTGAGGGAGCCTCCACATCCATGACTCCAGTGAGGAATTCGGAAAGCAAAAGACTGCAGATGACGACACCATCAAGCTCTACTGATGTCAAGCTCTGCTCCTGTGAGCTGGTGATGGCTACCGCTGAGGTGCCCTCCTCCACTGAGCGATCCATGGCTACGACGGACCTCCTTTGAAAAGGCCAGCATGTATCCTCTATGAGCTGTCGACATGGAACCTTGCCGCTGTAGTCACTCCCTATCCTTCATGGTGCCACTGGGGCTGGGTCCTGCCAAGGGTTCCACTACCAACCGCCATCACAGGACTGCTGTTGCGGCGGGGCAGAGGAGAGGACCTTCCTCCAAGCATTCCTCGGGCTACTTCCATCTCTGATTCCCTTCTTCACTTCCTCCTCTTCGCAACACATGTTTCACACGGAGGAGGAGCAAAACAGGTGGGAAGTTAGATATTCCTCGCATATCTACCCCACTGTATCCAAAGGAAAAGGGTCGCTCTGTACTCTGTAGTCTTGACGATGCGATTATAACTGTCGGCTTCTTTCTATGGTACCACCATCACGAAGTGGGGATATGGTGGAACAAGGTGTCTCATTCACCTTAACTGCTATGAAACCTCCCCAGCCATGTGACTATCCAAGGGTCGTGATAACTATTGCTAAAAGACTAAACCATGGCCACTAAAATGAGGCCTCATGCTAAGATACATGGTTTGACGCATGACTCACTAATGTCACCACATATTTTTAATAAGTTGAGAACTATGGTCATCAATATTAAATCTAATCACTAATTAGGAACCTCATTTGAACATGAAGCTTCGGACATAGGTCCATTATATCCTAAAGTACTTTCTTGCCAACTTGAGGTCAAACTTCAAAAGGCATGAACCTAAGGATGTTGATCTTATATTCAACATCAAATACCATACAAACTTGCATAGACATTGATACTTCTTAATATAATCCGAGTACACAAACTCACTTACATCATTGGATATTTAAATATTCCAAAAGATCAGTCTATCACATCCTATACACCTTAATAGAAATTTTGTCCTCGAAATTAAACCAAAAACCAGTCTATCACAGTAGTTCTAACATTTAATTTGGTAGTAAATAAAACATAGCATAACAGTGCAAGAATATTATTAACAAGTGTTTTATGATTCAATTGGATTTTCCATTTTATCAAGCCAAGTAGAATCTATCATGGTGTGTTCACGTACACAACTTACTATCTATATATTAGCTGAAGAAGCCTAGGTCCCCCATAGGTCTAGGTTGGAGCATAGCATCGCTACTTCACATTCCAGCACCTAGGTACAAGGCTGGAGCATATCACATCATATTACCTATATTGCTTATCACATTTCACATTCATATCATCTCATATTGTAACATGTATTGGAGTCTCTGTTCCCTAATCCTCACATTTCAAACGATGAAGGAGAAAATTAAGATATATGGATCAAAACCTATTTTTTAGAAGAGAAACACAGTAGAGAAAATGGAAATAAAAATAATATAGAAACACGAATACTACCAAATTAAACACATTTTCCTGGTGCAAATGAAGAACTAGTCATTCTAAATCAAGAATCCATGAGTAAAATGTTTTGTTCACCCCAAATCGCCTCTGCTTAGACAAAACTAGTAGACATGAACTCCAAGCAGTGAGCATCAACATTGGATTGTAAACTGATGATATAGTAAAACAAAATCTTATATATTTTCTTCTCTTAATATATCAAAAGAACATATTTTCATCTAACATAATGGCAAGTAGGTCAAATTTACATATAGTTAGGCCAACTTTCCAGGCTGATGGGCTCACATTGGTAGGTGAAGCGTGAAAATCTAGATTGACACTAATAAGTTTTCTATCTTCTCAACTAGATGGAGATGCATTAGTATATGTGAGAAATAAACTAGGAAAATCTGAGTTTTGGTCCTTAACAATTTGGCCCGAGTTGTTAGGAAGTTGGCCAACCTAGTCCTGACTTCTAGCAAGTCGGCCCAACTTTCTGCCCAGGTCTTGCAAACAATATTCTAAATATTTTAAACTCCGTTTCAAGTGATATTAATCCCATTTTGATCCTATAAATATGTATTTTCTTATGAGAACACGAGTTAGCAAATTTTACAACAAAAACAATATTATAATATAATTCCTATAATGTTTCTTCAAAGATAGTCAAATAAACACAACACAAATATCCTTTATTAAGTAGATGTGTTAAATTTGAGATAAATAAACTTAATTAACAACTAAATTAATTCAAATAAGCATTCCAATAATCATTCATACTACATTAAATGATGAATCAGTCACAAAGAAATAGCTACTAGTAGAAATAGGGTTTCCATGCACTTAAATGCATACGCATGTTTTCTATTGCATAAATTAAGTTTAAGTGTATATACATATACCACATCATGGAAGTAGTATTTTTATCAACTCATATGAGAACCAAATAGATAGGAGAAAGAATTTTAGTTTGTGGAAATGGTATGCCTAGGTTTAGGTCATATAGTTAAAATTTATCTTTTTGGAAAATTGAAATACAAATGTTGAACACTACAAATATATTTTTAATGATGATGAACTCCAATATTTTCAACATAATATAAATTTTTATTTATCTCTAAGAATGTGTGCAATACATAAAAATGTCTTGCCCCTACACTACTCAACATAATGGCAATTTAGAGAGAAAAATTAGACATATTCTTGATGTTGCTGAGAGCATCACCTATTTAGGTAATGTCCCTAAATCTTTTTGTCTTGATTCTTTATAAACAACATATTTTTTGATCCACTTGTATCCTTCCTCCGTGATTTATATATATATATATATATATATATACATATATATATTGTTGGTATGTATGACCAGAGAGCCAATCATATCATGATTGGAGTGTGGCATTGGATACCTGATTTGATAATAATAAAGGTAATTTTGTCTATTATGTTTATCTTAATCATGAGATGATGACACATACATAGTAGATGTCTAAAGAATGAAGTTGCTCGATGATGTATGTCTTTAGGATGAGGACCTAAACAGTGAGATAATATGTATGATAAGAGTACATACATTCTTGTTATGTCCCTAGTCGGATATTATTGTGGAAGAAAAATAGATAAAAGTAATAATACATAAGACTAGAGTGTGTGTGGGCAGATGAAAAAGTCTCATTAGTCATGATATGTGATATCAAGTCAAGCATGCAGGAAGATGTTAGAGAACAATGTATCAGACAGACCCACCATGAGAGTGATACATGGATACCATGGAATGATAGTCAGAATCATCTCTCTTAGTGATAGTGGTGATTATAGTTCTTAAACTTGAAGCCACAACATTCATCACATGTCATTCAGTATACTTTGGCATCATCCAATGTAACCCTAAATAAGGATTGTCATAATAGTGATGATTGGGTAGTTGTGACATATTGGGGACCGAGTGTGAGTGATGTACATGGGACTTATCCCTCTTACAGGAGATTGATATCTTGGGCCTCTTGATAAGTGAGACTAAGAATTGTAGGGTCGTACTCATGTGATTCAATATGTGATATGTGAACTCACACACATCTCAGACAGTCTGCTCTAGTTCAAGGAACATGGATTGAACATTAAGAGGATGATGATTCCATGCCTCAAGTTCGATCTGGATATCAGAGACAATGGAACTATACGATCACAGAAACACTAATCTTGGATTGTAGGTTGAAGTTGTTCTCCAACTTTTCGAATAAATTGGGTAGCAATGATGTGTGACTAGGCACCATTCCTTACTTTTGATGTCATAATTGGTTATGGAGATTCATTGCCAATGTAATTCTGGACCTATAAGGTCACACTAATAGGATACACTTGGATTAAAGGAGTATATTTATGAATGATGCTTAGATTGATTACTAAAGGTGTTTAGGTATTCAATTAAACAACTAAGGTTCAAAATTGACTGACTAGACTGTAAATTGATTTGTTTAAGTGTTGAACCAATCGGTTGGAGTGTCATTTCATTCGTAATGTATCAATAAGCTAGACCCATACTACAGGTTGTCTCATGCCGGAAATAAACACGAACACTGAAAAAATCTGTTGGAAAAGTGGATTCACATCTTTTACAGCCTACGCAGTCCTCGATTCTTGGTGCAGAAGCAATTTGTTTAGCTTTACATCCATCCTAAGGTATCATTTCCAACACGTCTATGGGGCAAGCTCGTACACATTGAGTACACCCTATACATCTATCATAAATCTTTACTGAAAGTGACATTGTATCTATAAATTTTTGTTTTGGAAGTAAAATATTTTGATTTGGTAAAAAAATAAGTAGTAAATGAATTCTATACTATAGATACCAGACAAATCAGTGGTTTACCATAATTTTTTAGAATAAATTGATTTTTGGATATGTTTACGAGAAAGAGCCAATAAACTTGAATTCTTTATTTCAAAAAAGATGGTACTACAAATCGTACATGCTAATTTAACTAAAATTAGTAAATATTACAATTTCTAATTAGAATATTCATTATTAATAGAAATTTGTATTAGTATTAGAAATAATTCAAAATAATAATATTATTATACATTAAAATAATCTATTTATAATTAGATTTATATGATTACGACTATTTATTCAACAAATTTGATTGATTGATACCGGTTGATTTTCTGTTACAATGAATTGATGAGACTATAGCTAGTCCAATTGCTGCTTCAGCAGCTGCAATGGCTATAAAAAATGGAGAAAATATCTCCTTTTAATTGACGACTATCGAATAAATCAGAAAATGTTACGAGATTGATTTTAACCAAATTTAGTATAAGTTCAAGGCTCTAGTTTTTGTTGTTTTTGATGTTGAAATGGTCTTTCTTTATCCATGGGCAGTGAGTTTTGATGTATTGGGCGTATCTGTATTTATGGAAGCTTTAATTTTTGAGATCGGAGCTGAAAAGACACAAAATTTTGTGAACAATGTGGGGTCGAATTTGTTGATTCTCAGATACAAAGATATCAAATGGGATACATTAAACTCGCATGTCCAGTAACCCATGTGTGGTATTTGAAATGTCAAATAGTTGAAGTGTATTCTCCGAGGAGAAAATGGATTATGGGAGTGTGTGATTTGAACTATTGATGGGGCCGTGTGGATATATGATTTTACCCGCTACATTGAAAATCACAAGAGAAAAGATAGTGAAAAAAGTATCCCTTCTTTCTCATATTTATACATCTAGGATCCAAACTATATCATTAATAATAATAGGAACTGAACATTATGGCAAGAAAAAGTTTGATTCAAAAGGAGAAGAAGAGACATAAATTAATTTGTGAAAAGAAAATCTCTTCTCCTCCTTTTTTCGAATTTTTTTCTCTTTTTTGGTCTCATATCAAAATATGTGTTACAAAAATGGATAATCTATTCCCTTTGCAAAAAAAAAATGATCTTGGAGGCTGTGTGGAAAGAATTAAGACATTTTTTTGGAAATAGCAATGGAATACTCCTATCTAATGGAAGATGTAAAAGTATCCTCTGTTCTTTGGTTCTTTTTATAACTATTATATCGTGAATCTTTTAGAAAAACCCCTTAAGGAGTTGGAGGGCCTTGTATACTACGATGTGTGATTTGATCAAAATTTTCATTTTATAGGCACAACAAAAATAAGAAATGCAAATAAGGAAGAACTCAAATAGAGTCTTGGATCAGCAAACCATCACCCATCAATACAATGCCAACATTATTTGATTCCAAATTTAGAGCAATACCTACTGTACCCTCTTCAAATTCTACTAACTCACCCGGCATTACTTTTTTCATTGTTTTTGGAAAAGAAACACTATTTTTTAATTGTAAAGATATATATTCTGCAAGAATATTGGGTCTTCCATAAAGTTTTTCAACTCTTGTGATAGCAATGTTCAGTCTACGGTTCATGAAATTTATCTTTTTTTGTACATTCATCTGTAATTCTTCAATTTCTTGCATTCTGCCCTCCATTAATAAATTTGGAAAACCCATATGGATTATGACCTAGATTAAATCTATTTTTTTAAATTTCTATACGTGCAATTCCTTTGAAACTGGAGGATATTCTCATATTTTTTTGTACATAATTCTTGATACAATCTCAAATTTTTTCATCTTCTTGAAAACCCGCGGAAAAACTTTTTGGTTGTGTGAACCAAAAGGAATGACGACTTTGAGTTGTACCAAGTCTGAAACCGAGTGAATTTATTTTTGTCCCATATTTTTGTGTTATGTTCTCTTTCCATCCATATGTTATTTTTAAGTCTTAATCTAAATCTGTGGTTTATATAAAAATTATTTATTTTTTTCTTTCAATACAATTGTTATATGACAGGTGTATTTTCTTATTGCATAACCATGCCCTCTAGCCCAAGGTCTTAATTTTTTAACAATAAATGTAACTAATGTATCTCCTTCGTAAAGGATTCCCCCATAATGACCTTGAATAGTTGTTCCTAAAGTGGCCAAATAGTGCTTAGCTAATCTTATTACTAAAGAATCAACATAAACAATTAAAACATGACCAAATCTTATGTGTGGTCCATATTTGAACAAACATACATTTTTACAAATAAATTGCCCAAATATAATTATTGGGGATAGTTCATCACAATAATCGTGATATAGAAAGTTCCAATTTAAATCGAATGGATTCAAAATGATGTTATTACAAGGATCAAGATTATACCGACTGATTCACCATTTGTGGGTTCTAGAAAATTCATGATTCTAGACCCTTCAACCCCCACATAGACTGGAAACCCTAACCCTGACCTCTATTATAAGTAGAGGGGTATTGTGGGATTTCCAATATACGCAATTGTGAATCATTTGTTCAAACAATTGTTGTCCTCTTTGGTTGTGGTAATGAATAGAGAGCATGAGCAAATCCTACATATTAAAGGGAGGGATAGAGAGGGAGAGAATAATTGAGAACAACTGTGGGAGAGCATGTCTACGACTAGTACGCTGATAGAAAGAGACAACTCCTTCCTGTTGGATCTGGTAGCATAACGTGGAGTTATAGGTAGTCCGTGTGGACTAGAGGCGGGAGGCCATTGTATGTCACTAGGAGGACATCATCAACTTTTATCCATGGTGTTGCACTAGGAGGCCAGTGGAGACGACTATTCGAGTGTTATTGCTTCTGCCGGAGGAGCGTGCTACTGGATGAAGAAGAAAAAGCACGATGCTACTGTAAGGGTAATGTCACTGGACATTCTCGAGGACCAAGTATACACTTGAAACCCTTCCTTCCTAGATACATTGTTGTTGACGTGATCTTGTTTTTTTAGAAAATGGGCATTTTATTTTATTTTTTGCTTCCTATATTTGCGCCTTAGTTCCCTACAGTGGTAACAGAGCCATGTTCATTTATGGTGTATCTGGGATTTAAATCAATATGCTCAGATTTAGTTTTCATTCTTTTATTGCATACAATGTGAATATTAAAATTATTAATGTGCATATCTGATTAAACTTCACATACAACACTACAAACTAATACCCACACACACACATATATATATATAATAAATATATATATATATATATATATATAGTGACATTAAAATACACTCGAGTATACCAGAGACCAAATAAACTCAACTCATTTTCTATTATGCAACATTTATTTGAAAATCGAAACTATTGATCTTCCTAAATATCATATAAACATAGGACATATAAAATTTGAGCCCATTTGGACACTTATAGGTCATGCATCTAAACACAACTTATTGCAATTTAGATTAGTTTTGTTTGTTCATTTTTCTGCCCATAAAAGAGTGACTTAGAAAATTCCAAATGAGATTAAATTTTACAAGTAGCATGTATTTGGTATGGAAAAAAAAATCAAGGGATTGGATTTGTTAGAAAAAAATGTCTAGATATGCAAACACCACTTGAGTGTAAGGTGTGATTTGTACACTTCAGTCTCTCTCTCTCTCTCTCTCTCTCTCTATATATATATATATATATATATATATATATATATATGATGAATCCTCCAGATTCATCATTACAGTCGCCAACAGTCGCCAATTTTAGGGCTTTTATACCTTATTATGACTAAATTACCTTTGCTTTGCTTTACTTTGAGTATTTCTTCATTCCCATATAAATAATGCTCAAATAGTCTTAAATACTAGCTCATTTGATGCTATTATCCCTTACACACTCTCCTTTCCCTCTGCAGATCACCCTCAATCATCCAATCAAACATCAACTGTGCATTCTGTCCTCAAAACCCCAGGCTTGTGCAACAAATAGTCAAAATTATGAAGCAGAGCACTCGCCAAGGCCGTGGTGAACGGCCACGCACGTGCTCCATAGCCACGGCCACGACCGTGTTATCACACCACGGCCGTGTCGCACCATCAACAGGGTCAAGCCTCCTTTCACCACGACTGTGTCAGAAACGCCACGACCGTGCTGGTCTCGCCACGACCGTGGCGCATCGCTCACAGGGCCAAGTCCTCACCCACCACGGCAGTGTAAGGTGCCACGACCGTGGAGCTGTAGCTTCACCACGACTGTGGTGGGGCGCCACGGCCGTGGCCCAACTTCACAAATTTGATTTTTTCGCCCACCACACCCGTGCAAGGCAACACGACCGTGGATAGCAGCATCACCACGACCGTGGTGCCTCAACACGGTCGTGGCCCATCGTCCCCTACCTCCCGACGTTGCTATTTCTTCAACCTACTGCTCTGAGACTCCATGACCACCGCCATCGCCCTCCTTATCTAGAGCACTTCCGACCTGCAATGCCTCGCAACCCCAGACTGCTTGGAAGAGCACGAAGTCCCAAACGATTTGAAGGTGCTTACGGCTCTAGATCATTTGGAGGAGCTATCGATCTCAGATCATTTGCAAGAATGGATAATCGAGGTCGTTGGACGTCGTTTGATCTCAGAGAAGACCGTTTGGCACCATGGTCACAAGACCGTTTGGTAGCAAACGGTCTCAAGACCGTTTGGCAGCAAACGGTCTCAAGACCGTTTGGTACCAAACAATCTCAAGACCGTTTGATACCAAATGATCTAAGACCATTTGGTACCAAACGGTCTCAAGACCGTTTGACACCAAACGGTCTCAAGACCGTTTAGTCATCCAAGGCCTATAAATAGGACCAGAAGGGTCCCTGTTTTGGGGGCAGTCTGGGACGCTTCCAGGCTGCCCGAGCACCGTTTCTGACCAAACTTCACACACAACTCTAGGATCCCAGTCTGAGCACAGATTGGGAAAGCATCCAGACTGGGGACAGATCTAGAAGGCTGTTCCATCGCCATCTCACCTCCACCATTGTTCCATCATAGCTCCACCTCATTCTACCAGTGCAATCTCGGAGGTAGACATGAGGATCGAGGTGGAGAGACAGACATCATCGACCACAACAGAGCAGTCCCGAAGACTGCGACGATCTACACCGAGCTGTCACAGGTCTACTCTTCTGCTCCGACGATGCTTTCTTTCTCACTCTTCTCTTTCTTTGTTTCTCCCTCTACGAGGAGCGAGTAGTTCCATTCACTGGGGTGCGGGGACTAGCCCTGCTGCCCGTGTTTTGTAACTTGTACTAAAAAGATGTTATCATTCTGATTCAATACTAAATCATTTCATACATGCTTGAATGTTGGCCGCATTCTTGTATGCATCTATTGTCTTTCGTTGTGGTTTGTCTACGACCTCTCTTGGGACTCGAATACCGATTTAGTATTGGTTTCTGGTGTGTGTATCCACCACGCATCCATTTCGGTATCTGGGAACGCTTTCCAAGGAGTGGAGTAAACTCACCTCCATCATTGTACTTTTGTACTATGAAATGGAATCAGTTGACGTACAAAAGTGCAACCTTGACAGGTCAAGGAACACACTCTGAGGAGAGAGTGGTGCAAAGTACTTGACCATTCATTCGGGAATGGCTGACGTTGCAACACTCTCACGTTTCTCATAGCTATATCCTCGAAAGAGGGATAGTCTATAAGGATACTAATCGATTTGGTAATTATCGCTCGCTTGTTAGTTTTCTGATGCACATTTCACGATGTTGAGTAAGATTTTCTCTTCGGAGACTACACATCTTCATTGACACGTAGATATGTATCGGATGAGAATTACTCAACCTATGAAGGATGTGTGCATTACTCTTATCCTATAAGACATCGGTATTATACAACATCCATGTATCTTGCTTACAAGTCTTGCTATGTTTGGTACAAGTACAATTCATGTGTAGTGGTGGCAAATACCCGCATCACCCCAGTGATCCATCATCATTTGCTAATCTTAGATTTTAATCATTAAACTAGTTTTTATTCTTGCCTTTACTTTTGCATGTTTAGGTTAAATAACTCAAATCAAACTTCTGGTCTTAGATGATTAACTTGGATTGATACGAAATAAGAAAAAGACACTCAGATTCTTGACATTGTCCTTTGGGTTCGATCCTAAATTTGTACTATGATAAGGCTTCCACACTCTTATGGGGTTGGAGCATTTATCTAGCACCAGTTGTAGGTAAACCTAGAGAGGACATCAACTCTCTAGGGTTTTTGGTGCATATTAGGACTTCCATTGGAAGAGTAATATTTTGGTGTAAGTTCTAGCTCCATCAAAAAATGGGGCCGTTGCCGGGGACAACGGTATAAGAATCGTCTTTTTCGAATTCCATGTCAATTTAGGTTTCTCTAGGGTTTTCCATTTTCTTTTCAAAAACCTAAAAAGTGAAGGGCTTAATCTCGCATATCTTCTTGGATTTGAAATGGTTGGTCAAGCGTGACAAACTCTTTTCTTTTATTTCAGGTACCAACTCTCTCCAAAATGAAGCAATCAACACCACCAATCGTTAGATGTCAACTATGTGGTGACTATTCTCATGCATCGATTTACTGCTTCAATGTCCCTCCTCTCTACGTAATGGCTCTACGTCAGATAATCATGAATCAGATAGCTGGGAAACTCAAAGCGGCCTCATCATACAACTATGGATATAACGCAAGTTATAATCCGTATCACCCTGAAGGCTACTACGAAAAATTTAACTATGGTGGATTTCAAGGTGTAGGCTGCAATGTAGGAGGGAACCTGGAAAACAGTGCAACTCAATACTATGATGAGGAGGGCTATTATCATGATCAATCCAACGGGTGTGGCGAAGAGCCTTTCAATGAAGAGAAACACACATCGATGGAAGAACTACGAGCTTTACAGTTATCAATGGCTCAACAACTAGCTGATCAGACAGCCTCGATCAAGAAGTTGATAGACAATCTTGATCAACTTACACAACTTGCCAATGCTTCTGACTGACATATAGAATAGCCACAAATTTTAACTAAGCTCATCCCTGGTCCACATGTAGATTACGATGATGATTATGACATCATGTGGGGGGTGCCTTCCAATGATCTTCAAGCATCAATGCAAGGTGAGGAATCATCCTCAGAGTTAATGACTGAACTCAAGGATGATTCCTTCATAACATCACAAGAAAAAGAATCATTTTCCGAGCCAAGGTCTGACTCGAATAATGATTCATGCACTATGCTCTTAGATGAAAGAATGAGTAGCCAATCTGAAGATTTTCTACAATTGGAAGACAATTTGGGGATAAATTTCAGTGTCTGTCCATCTTCTCCCTCCATAGATCCATATCCAACCATAAGGATTGAGGGGCAATCAGCAATGATTGACTCCTTATACGACAAATATTCTTCAACTTCAACTGTCTTGTCATTAAATTCCAAAGAAAAAGGGTCTACATTACAAGAACCCTACACTCCTCCACAGTCAGACTTAGATGAATATGTGATTGATTCAGATAAGGAGACATCCTTTTTGCAAGAGACTCAAATGACTCCATTTCTGGAACTTGATCCGATTTTTCCTTGTGAAGAAATTTCTGATCATTCGACTGATCTAGAAACAAACATCGAGGATGGGACTGATCAATATCTTGATCCAGAAATGGACCATACCACTTTCACTGATGAAACAAAATCAAGGGAGGATGATGGGTCTCAAGATGACAATCCTATGACCGGTCCTATTCATGAGATGATGTTACCTGAGTTACCACCAACACAAGAAGTCCAGACAGAGCCAGTCCTCGAACAAGAGCATGATCTTTCTGTTGAATCTCCTTCTAGTCACTTGAATGAGACGATAGTGCACTATGAAGAGGAACATGAGCCATCTCTTGACTTTAGAATGAACTATGGTTTTACTGTGAACTCTTGTAATGACCCTTGGGAAGACAACAAGTCACAAACCTATCCCTCTATAGTCACACACCCCTCTGAAGAAGCCCTTCCTGATATTCATGAAACTGAGATGTGTCCATTACCTAAGCTAGATTTCATTCCTCCCATAGAAACTTTTCCCGAGCACTCAATAGAATCGGAGGAGTGTTATGAAGAAGAACTGGAACAACAACATAATTTAGAAATGGTATACACCAGTCCCAATATCGAAGAAATGGGTTCATCAAGGGATTTTAGCCCTCAAAACGACATGTCATGGACTAATCCCTCCCATGAAGAGACATCATTGGAACCTCTATCTCAAGATCCCATGAATCCCTTACCCGAGCAAGAGTTTGTTTCACCAGTCAAATCCTCTACTAGTTACTTGGATGAACTAAGGATGCTCTATGAGGAAAATTCTGAACAAAACCTTGAAAAGAAGAACGACGCTCTTACCAAATTCAACATTGATAAAGATGATGATACTTCTCAAAATAACTCCCCTGAAGAAGAAACGTCACCCTGGGCACCATATCCCACACAAGAAAAGCCAGGTGACGAAATGAAGCCGGAACCAGATCCACCACCTGATCTTGGACAGGAGGAAGTTCAAGTGGTCGACCCTCAATCAGTCGCCCTAGGTTTTGAAGAAAGCAGTTTTACTTTGAACTTTGAGGGTGAGCCACAACTGGAGGGCACAAGTGGACATAACCTTGATTTCTCGCATAGCCCTCCAGTTTTGACTGCTTATATTTCACCTCCCTCGCTGATGGGGGAAGGTCTCTGGATACTTCTAGAAGGACAACGAGGTGAAAGAAATGTACATCCAAGTCATCCAGAAGACTCGTTCGAGTCACCAAAACCACCCAGTCAACAGGTTGTTCGGACCACTTCCTCGTTCTCGGCTCCGACTATCGTGAGACATCTTTGCCGGACCTTCTTCCAACTAATAGGACTGCCAGGTTAACATTGTGCAACCTTTCCCCTCCACCTGGAACCTAATTTTTGTTCGGAAATGAGTGAATTTATGAGTTCGAGGTGGAGGGCAGGTGGTATGACTATCATTCCACCCTTTATCTTTACTGCTTCCTGTGTTCCATATTAGTTTCTTTCTCATAATTTTTCTGCCTTTCTATCGTCTTCCAAAAAATAAAGCCTTTATCTAGTCGGCTTTTGGTTTTCTTTGAATCTGTGATCATCACCTCTTTTCGTTACAAATTCCCAAAGAAAAGAATGCTTGAAACTAGCCAATGTGTGTTTTTCATCTTGAATAGTCTATGAATCCTAATGTCAAACCCTCAAGCAGAAAAAGATGATATACTTCAATACAACTGAGATGGATCAAATACATCACGCCTTTATCTGATTAATGGATCTATTGTATGGATTCCTCATTTGATGTTTCATCGTGTCTCTTTTTGAGCAGAGTGTGATGGAGAATAGAGACCCGTCGCATGGAATCGCTAAGCAAACTGCATCATGATCCAAACTCTTTTCTACACTTCTTCTTTCATTTTCATACCCCTCTGTTCACTAACCATGCCAAAATCTTAAGTTCGGTGTGGCACACCACACTCATTTCTAGTGAAAACTAGAACTTGGTCGAACTTTAAGTTCGGTGTGGTGAACCACACCTCTGCAAAACTCTAAGTTTGGCGTGGTACACCACACCTCTTTTTCCACTACCGCTTCTTCCATACCCCTCAATACATAACGGGGGCGTACCACCTTCTCAAAGAGTATACAATGAAGATTGTGCACATACCGAGGTTGGCGAAAAATCTAACCCGATTCCAAAAAGAGGCATGGCAGCCCAAATATGCAAAAATCCAAAAATACCCTTTGTCCTAATCCAGGTGAGAATGAATAAAAGCCAGAGTGCGAATAAAAACATGAGAGTTGTGCCCTGAATAAGGATAACCGATAAAGGTCTTGCCCGGCCGGTACATTAGCTGCCCTCATAAAGGCAGGTGTGTCGTGACCGGTAGTGAGATCCTAAGGATCCAAAAATAACCCCTTACCCCTTCTCGAAGAGGTAAAATAGCCAAAAGCCTTAAGACAACCTATACACCCCTCTGAGTCACCTTTAGAAAAAAATCGGGTGTAAGGCTAAGTCAACCAGAGTTGTGCATAAATCTTTCAAAGTACCTCGATGAGTCAACTATTTTTAAGAGTCTTGATTCAATCAGTGGAGAGACTCTTATCTTTTGATCACACCCCCATTCTTTCTTTTTTCGACACCAGTGACAGATCATATGCATTTTGTTGATTTTGTGGGTCTATTCAAAGTCTCATAAAACTCTTTAACATGACCAATACAACAGAGAGTGAGAAGGAAGTACTTTAGCAAAGTAAACTTAGAAATGAGGATATCATAAGATGTATTCCGTGATCTAAGGAAGCTTTGATGTTGTATCGATCTGAGCCATGAACAAAATTACGATTTGACAATAGGATGAGGAAATCACAAGATAAACGATTTCATTGGCGACTGTTTTAAGTTTTCCGTTCCTCGGGACGAGTAACGCTTAAGTTCGGTGTGGCAATGAATCCTCCAGATCGATCCTCGGTCACCAATTCAAAGGATTTCCGACGTTTTTGCCCTAATTTTTGCTTTTTGACGACTGTCTTAAGTTTTAATCCGTTCCTCGAGACGAGTAACGCTTAAGTTCGGTGTGGTGATGAATCCTCCAGATTCATCATTACAGTCGCCAATTTTAGGGCTTTTATACCTTATTATGACTAAATTACCTTTGCTTTGCTTTACTTTGAGTATTTCTTCATTCCCATATAAATAATGCTCAAATAGTCTTTTATACTAGCTCATTTGATGCTATTATCCCTTACACACTCTCCTTTCCCTCTGGAGATCACCCTCAATCATCCAATCAAACATCAACTGTGCATTCTGTCCTCAAAACCCCAGGCTTGTGCAGCAAATAGTCAAAATTATGAAGCAGAGCACTCACCACAGCCGTGGTGAACGGCCACGCCCGCGCTCCATAGCCACGGCCACGACCGTGTTATCACACCACGGCCGTGTCGCACCATCAACAGGGTCAAGCCTCCTTTCACCACGACCGTGTCGGAAATTCCACGACCGTGGCACTCATCGGCCACAACCGTGCTGGTCTCGCCACGACCGTGGCGCATCGCTCACAGGGCCAAGTCCTCACCCGCCACGGCCGTGTAAGGTGCCACGACTGTGGAGCTGTAGCTTCACCACGACTGTGGTGGGGTGCCACGGCCGTGGCCCAACTTCACAAATTCGATTTTGTTCGCCCACCACGCCCGTGCAAGGCAGCACGGCCGTGGATAGCAGCATCACCACGACTGTGGTGCCTCAAAACGGCCGTGTCGCGTCGTCCCCTACCTCCTGATGCTGCTATTTGTTCAACCTACTGCTCCGAGACTCCATGACCACCGCCATCGCCCTCATCATCTAGAGCACTGCCGACCTGCAATGCCTCGCAACCCCAGACTGCTTGGAAGAGCACGAAGTCCCAAACGATTTGGAGGTGCTTACGGCTCTAGATCATTTGGAGGAGCTATCGATCTCAGATCGTTTGCAAGAATGGATAATTGAGGTCGTTGGACGTCGTTTGATCTCAGAGAAGACTGTTTGGCACCATGGTCACAAGACTGTTTGGTAGCAAACGGTCTCAAGACCGTTTGGTAGCTAACGGTCTCAAGACCGTTTGGCAGCAAACGATCTCAAGACCGTTTGATACCAAACGATCTCAAGACCATTTGGTACCAAACGGTCTCAAGACCGTTTGACACCAAATGGTCTCAAGACCGTTTAGTCATCCAAGGCCTATAAAAAGGACCAGCATGGTCCCTGTTTTGGGGGCAGTCCGGGACGCCGCAAGGCTTCCCGAACACCGTTTCTGACCAAACTTCACACACAGCTCCAGGATCCCAGTCTGAGCACATATTTGGAAAGCAGCTAGACTGGGGACATATCTAGAAGGCTGTTCCATTGCCATCTCACCTCCACCATTGTTCCATCATAGCTCCACATCATTCTACCAGTGCAATCTCGAAGGTAGACACGAGGATCGAGGTGGAGAGACGGACGTCATCGACCACAACGGAGTAGTCCCGAAGACTGCGACGATCTACACCAAGCTGTCACAGATCTACTATTCTGCTCTGACGATGCTTTCTTTCTCTCTCTTCTCTTTCTTTGTTGCTCCCTCTATGAGGAGCGAGTAGTTCCATTCACTGGGGTGTGGGGACTAGCCCCGCTTCCCGTGTTTTGTAACTTGTACTAAAAAGATGTTATCATTCTGATTCAATACTAAATCATTTCATACATGCTTGAATGTTGGCCGCGTTCTTATATGCATCTATTGTCTTTCGTTGTGGTTTTTCTACGACCGCTCTTGGGACTCGAATACTGATTTAGTATTGGTTTCTGGTGTGTGTATCCACCACACATCTGTTTCGGTATCTGGGAACGCTTTCCAAGGAGTGGAGTAAACTCACCTCCATTGTTGTACTTTTGTACTATGAAAGGGAATCAGTTGACGTACAAAAGTGCAACCTTGACAGGTCGAGGAACACACTCTGAGGAGAGAGTGGTGCAAAGTACTTGACCACTCATTCGGGAATGGTTGACGTTGCAACACTCTCACATTTCTCATAGCTATATCCTCGAAAGAGGGATAGTCTATAAGGATACTAATCGATTTGGTAATTATCGCTCGCTTGTTAGTTTTCCGATGCACGTTTCATGAGGTTGAGTAAGATTTTCTCTTCGGAGACTACACATCTTCATTGACACGTAGATATGTACCGGATGAGAATTACTCAACCCGTGAAGGATGTGTGCATTACTCTTGTCCTATAAGACATCGGTATTATACAACATCCACGTATCTTGCTTACAAGTCTTGCTATGTTTGGTACAAGTACAATTCATGTGTAGTGGTGGAAAATACCCGCATCACCCTAGTGATCCATCATCATTTGCTAATCTTAGATTTTAATCATTAAACTAGTTTTTATTCTTGCCTTTACTTTTGCATGTTTAGGTTAAATAACTCAAATCAAACTTCTGGTCTTAGATGATTAACTTGGATTGATACGAAATAAGAAAAAGACACTCAGATTCTTAATGTTGTCCTTTGGGTTCGATCCTAAATCTGTACTATGATAAGGCTTCCACACTCTTGTGGGGTTGGAGCATTTATCTAGCACCAGTTGTAGGTAAACCTAGAGAGGACATCAACTCTCTACGGTTTTTGGTGCATATTAGGACTTCCATTGGAAGAGTAATCTTTTGGGTCAGGCCTAACTGGTGATTCTAATGGGATTAAGAGTCAGAGGCATGCAGATAATCATGGCAAGGATTTTGCATATCATCTATCCTGGAGTTGCATAAGATGCAATTGACAAACATTATCTACGTAAATAGTCAAGTTGTGGGTGATCAATCAAAGTTGAGTCGTGATTTGATGAAATATGGATCTTGGCTCACTAGAACATAGTACATTGCAAACTTCTGAATTGATACATGAGGTTATCAACTTGAACAAAATAGTGGGAGTGATAATTAATTAAAAGCCTAATTAATATTGTTAACTTATCAAATCAAGAAAATAAACAATGTTTTGAAAAGTTGCAAAATTTCTCATGTAGACAAATACAAACATGTTATTGTTACGATCAGTCCTAAAGAAGGACAAAACTAAATGGGTTTGACTTCCACGTATGGTTAAGGAGTTTGAGAAGTGTTCTCAATCATGAGCAAAAACTAAATGTCCTTAAAAGACCAGAACCAAAACAAACCACTCCAAATGCGCCTAAGGATGAAATGGGTGCTTACTTGAAGCATGCCAATGATGACATAGACATTGAGTACCTTATGCTATTTTTTATGAACTATGAGTTGCATGAAAAACATGATAACATGGGAATTTTCAATATGGAAACACATCTTAAAGAATCATGTAAATTATGAAATGTATAATGTCTCCAAAGTATTGTTTGAGTGCAAACTGATAGAGGGAGATCAAGTAGAGCCTCATGTGCTCAATATGATTGGTCATGTGGAGTAACTAGGATTTATCTTAGGTCAAGATTTGACCATGGATATGATTCTACAAATCATTGCATGAATCATATAGTTAGTCTATCAAATTCTTGGCATGTTGATGCCAAAGCATGCATGAAGAAGGACAAATCTGTGATGGTGATCAACACGAGTCAGCCCAAGAGAAAAGGGAAGGCCAAAAAGAGTTTTGAACCTAAGATGAAGTCCAAATCTTCTCCACTCAATATATGGATAAGGGTAAGTGTAAAAGGAATATATGTTTTTCATTTAAAGGATAAAGAAAAGAAAGTACCACCAATGTCACATGTCTGGACATTGGAAAGGAACTATACTCTTAAATAGAGGATCTTAGGAAGAATATGTTGATAGAGATCTCTACTTCAGTACCTGAGAAGAAGTAAGGTAGAATTGTATGGAGTAAGGGTTTCTGCCTCTTCAGTTGGAATTCGATATTCATGGACACATAACAAAATTATATGGAGTAAGGGTTTCTGCCTCTTCTAAGTCGGTAGTACCAAAACGAGCGCTAACGAGCTTGTTGAAAAATAATATTTAGGTTTTCTCTAAACCTAAACATGTAGGGTGGCTATAAAAGACACCATTAGAAGCCAAATTTCTCTCTCTACCATAGTGGGCTATACAACTCATTTCTGCCTCTTCAGTTGGAATCAGATATTCACGGACACATAATATTATTAGTGAAGTCGGTATTACCGAGTTAGTTGCAGTAGAAATCTTTTTCCTTTTCGATCTAGAACAATAATATTTTTTGTACTATGATACCATGTTGGTGCTACCGAGTTGAATGTCGGTAGTATTGACTTCGCTCAACAAACAATATTTATCTACAATAAAATAAGTAACAAATTAAATCAAATAATTATTATGATAATCAAAATATGTAAAATACATGTATAAATATATAATAACATAATCCGCATGGATTCTATACTAATTTTGTGAAATAAGTATGAAAATATATTCAACTAAGAACAAATGACAAAGAAAACAACCAAACTAGATGTCCAAATAGTGACAATTTGTGCACACATCACACCCCTAAGTTTGAAAATTGCTCATCCTTGAGCAACACACTCTCAGATCTGTTTGTGACAATTCAGCAAAAGGACAAGGAACATGAATTTCATTTCTCAACCATCCGCACTTGGCGATCCCAAACTGGCCTTCACTGATCACTGAACAATCAACTGCTCTTAAGCAACCAAAAATTTCCATAAAAGATATCCACCCTTAGATCAATGAACACTATCAAGAGAGCACTTAACATCATAATCAATATGGCATTTTCTTGGAGCATTATGTGATTTCCTAATCTACATTGCTCATTCCTAACTACCAACTACTTGGTAGCAGTTCTCCATATAAAAATTAATGAGGAGAAAAATCATATAAGTGGCCTACCAATAAGAACAATGAACATTATGAAATGGGTGGCAATTGAAGAATCACAAGTACCTCCAAATTGTTTATGCTAAAAATAAAACATGATGAACCTATGTGGTGAAAAGAATGACAAATGCATGAGTCCTAATTCCTACTTTATTAGTAGAATGATGAATGAATCAAACAATCTCATCAACTAAATGAGAATTAAGGTAGAAAACAAAAGAATACATCATACGGATTTCTTCATCTCTATAAGAAGAGTTAAGGGCATACTTTCTCCCGCTTAACTTTGAAACATTACAAACTCTTTTTTTCATTTATTTATTGGCCCATTGTTCTAGCATGATGGAAAGTTATTCTTGGGTTTCATTAATATGTCATTCATTTTTTTTCTTTTTCTTTTTCTAAGGAGTATGGATGCATATCCCTATACTCAAATTTCTAAAGAGACTGAAATCCACATGATAAAGAAATGAATGATAAGAACAATGCATGAAATCTACATGTAATTGTTTATGCAACTAGAATGATGTATACATAAATTGTTGAATTATACAACTTGGAGTATTTTTCAATTTTTATAAAAAATTCCATAAAATCAAACTAACTATCGTGTCACCTACTATGCTAGGCAATGCAAAAAAAAGAAAATAGTTTCTAGTACATGTTCATCTTAAGGTGGTGAGTCAATAATGAGTGGAGCATTGGTGGAATCACATAATTAAGAGACAAGACCTTTCGTGAATTTATGATATGTCCCTCTCTAATCACATGTGTACAAAGTAACCTTAGGATTCCTTTCTTAAACTTCAATTTAAGGTCTCGTTAAGTGTTTGATAAACTTAGGCTCAAACCCCATGCTCATCCACATTTCATGAATAATCGAGATCTCCATTCATATCAAATGTCATTAAGGTGAATAAACCATACACTTCTTCTATGTGAGATTACTCAAGTACTCACAACTAAGTCCACAAAAAAAATATTCTCAATTTCCATAGAAAACTTGAAAGCACACATGATAATTGTCAGGAATAGTCAAATTTAAAATTTAAGCTCCACATTACTCTAGATAGATTGTGGATCCTAGAAATTACAAAAATAAAAGGTAAAAGCAAGTAAAAAGCAAAGATAAAGTTGTCCCAACACCCCCCTAAGCTTGAACTTGACTATGACCTCATAGTCAAAATCCAACTATAGGAAGTGGAATGAGGTACTAGTAGCATCGGAGGGTGGTGGATGTGGATTATTGGTGGCTTTTTGGATCAAGTTATGCACGCATATGTCCCTCTTGTTGGTACCACTAATTTGTGTCTTTTTGGTATCAAGATATGACATTCTCTCTCCTTTAAGCTTTGAAAATTAGTACACATCGACATGTGTATCGGTGGTACTAATAGCTTCTTCTTGTAGCTTTTATCACCTTTTGCTGAGAAATTTCGGTAGTACTGACTTTGAACTCGATAGTACCGACTTGGGTCCAAGATTTAGGTGATTTTCTAGAAAAAGTTTGGTATTACCGACTTTGAACTCAATAGTACCGACTTTCTACAGAATTTTGACTAATAAGGAGTTGGTAGTACTGACTCGAGGGTCAGTAGTACTGACTTTGACCCTGCCTGCACACCAACAAAAGCATCAAGGTACCTTTTTTACATCAAATAAAAATCTAACAACATAAGTGCAAAAATTACACAACACAAAGTCCTAAAAAATTGTAAATAACTAAAATGAAATTAGGTTTCCTCCCAAGAAGCACCCTTGTTTAATGTCCTAGGCTCGACACAAATGGTCCTCCTCAGCCTGGGTTGTCATGGTGGTGAAGATTAGGGGAGTCATGGGATGGTGGTGAAGATTCATTTGGTAATCCAAACTGCACTCTATCATCATCTATCCTGAGTGTCAAATAACCTCTCTCAATGGAAGTGATCACATTGGCATAGCTTGAAACAACCTTCCTAACAACATCTTTGATCCTCATATCTCACGCATGTCCATCACCACAAAGTTAATAGGAAAGATAAATTTGTTGATTTTGAGTAGGACATTCTCACATATCTCGTACGACCTCACAATAGATATGTCTACCAGCTCGATTGTCATAGATGTCCTTGTTGGTTCTTCCAATCCTAACTTTCAGAAGGTGGTAAGAGGTATAATATTAATGCTTTCTCCCGAATCACATAGTGCCTGCTTGAAGTTTGCCACCTATAGAACATGGGATGTAAAAACATCCTAGAGCCTTCCTTTTCCTTCGTAGCTTCCCCTTGATCAGTGGACTCAACACCTCATCAACCTGTACAATATTTATGTCTTTAATCCTCCTCTTTTTGTTGATGCTATCTTTCAAAAATATCCCATAAGTAGGAATTTGCTCTATCTCCTCCACTAATGGAAAATGGATGTGGAGCTTTCAGAAGATGTCCAGGAACTTTTTGAACTGTGTTTCCTTTTTCCTCGACTTCGGACTATCCGAGGATGGCACATCAGACTTCTCTACTCACTTATGTGGAGGAACATATGGAACTTTATGAACTTTCCCCCATAATCTTGCTTCAACACCACCTTATAAAATATAAATTGACCCATCCTCTGTGGGTGGTGTTACCAGTGGTTGTTCCTTCTGAATTGTGGGTGCCCCTTTATTGACTTTGACTGTTCCACTATGTAGTCAAACCTTTACATGCTCCTATTGAATAGGTACCCTTTTAGGAACTATAGTCAGTGATTTAACAGGAATGGGACCTTGAAGTTTACTGTCTACTAGAATTTTGCATCGTCCTAGTATTCCCAATAGACTGCAAGGAAATGGGACTTTAGGCACATACACCCAATCAGACTCCTGAGTGTGTTTCTTGGGTGCCTCCTCGGTATGATGTTCTTTCTCTTTGATAACAAAGATGAATTTTTATTGGTGATGCTAATGGGCTATAACTATATTCCTAGGTGCTCCTTGATGAATGGACATCTTCAAAGAAGCTACTTCTACCTCTAACTAATAAATTTGATATTCAATGTTGCATATTTGGGTACCTTGGTTTTGCATCTCCCTTTGTGTCTGGCCCATAATTGCTTCATTTTGGCTCACCAACTTTCCTAACATGTTCTCAATTTTGTCAATCTTGTTGGGGCCCCTGTCTTACTGGTATTGCTAGTGCATGTACATACAATTATCTTCTTCGCCTATAGATGATGTTACATCCTTCTGGCAAACTTTTATGGCAATTAGGTCAATCTTCTCATTCAATGTCGAGATGACTTTAGATTCTTCAAGAATTTCAATGGTTGTTTGACGTTCTCTTTCTACACCCCATGACTATTTCTTAGCCATGTTCTTTAGGATCTCATGGCATCTAGAAGGCTTGTTATTCAAGAAAAATTCAGATACTGCACTATCAAGGGCGGTCCTCTAACCCTAATGTAGGCCATAATAGAAGGTTTTTACTTGACCATATAAATCTATACCATGGTGAGGAACCTTTCGCAACATGTTCTGAAAGCACTCCCAATCCTCTAGGCATGACTCTTTAGCCTATTGCTTGAAGTTTTAAATCTTCTACGTCAATTCATTCATCTTTTGTGGTAGGAAATAATGCTCAAAGAATGTGTCTATCATCTGGTCCCATGTCTCCATAGATTCTGGATTGAGGTTACAGAACCAAGACTTAGCATGGTCTCAAGGATGATGAAAACATCTTCAGGTATATCACGGTGGCAGGAACTTTGTCTATTTTACCATGTCATAGCTTTCAACAAAATTGTTGATGTAAGTCATTGGGTCTTCAGTAGTAACCATGGAAAACATGCTGCTTGACTAACGCCCCCAGCCCATGATCGATCTTGTAGCTTCTCACATTTATCTCTTGTCGCTTGATTGGCCCAAGCTGAGCTATTAAAGATGATGCATTGATCTTCTCTCAAATGGTCTATTCTTCTTCTGCGTCACCCATACCTTCTAGATGTGGATTTGTTGTGGGACCGTAATTAGTGGTTCATGTTTGAACCATGTACTAGTACCTCAAATTTATGAATTCAATGTGAGAACAAGATATTAGTGATTGAACAAAAAAATATTTGCAATTCAACTTTGTAAAGAATAAAAATAAAAATAAAGAGGGTGGCCTAGAGTGGTCGATTACATCACTCGTAGTGCTTGAATATATCATTTCCCCGACAACGACACTAAAAACTTGACTCGACTAAACTTGACATGTAAAATGCAAGTGTATGCGTCGAAGTAATACAGGCCAACGAGACCCAGATATCGAACACAGAGAAACATAATTCAAGAAACCACTACTAACTGCTTTCGATCAGCTAAGCTAAAGAAAAATTTGATTTGAGATTTATTAAACTAATTGCAAGAAAGAAAACTAATTTAATAGTTTTTTATCACAATGAGAAGAAATTCTCTAGGACTATAGTTTCACCAAGATCAACACTCAAAATTTTAATCTAAGATAAATATATTTTCCTCCCACTCCTGGACAAAGAGCCTGTAGCAAGAACTACCCACTCCCTCAGTGTAGCTCACTACCTATTCTAATGCCAATCCCATTTCCATAGTATTTGGTTAATTAGTTAGGCACTTTAATGAATCATCTAGGCAATCTCTTCACATTCATAAGTCACCTTTCCCAAAGGGTGATATATAACATGTGTTACTATGGATTTCCGATCTTAAATCCTCATTCCTAAGTTATGAAGTATCTAATTAATCACCTATGGTGCACAACATAGATAATTCAATATGATTTCTACAAGGTCCCTGAACTTGCTTAATGAGTTGAATGAGCTTAGATACCATAATTCAATACTTATAACCCTAATATAATCTTTTTATATGTTTTGAAATCATAAGACAAGCTTAAGTTTCAAATTTGGTCCAATTTAGACACTGTTCGAGCAAGTTATGCAATTTTCTGTACATTTTGGACTTTTCTACTATTTACCCAATTGGGGGGTTTGCTTTTCAATTTATCACATACATTATGTTCTTTATATGTTATATTATCATTCTCTATATTTTTGAACCATGGGTCTCCTAGTAGAGCCATGGTTTGAAGGTGTTTTGATCAAGGGTATTTAAGGGTTTTTCCCATCATGGATGGGCTAGCTTTAGTAGCTATCAACTAAGGAATTATGTGATTGACAGGGAATTTCAACAAAGGAAAGCTAAGAAGGTCTATAGGTATGGTGGGAGAGATGCTTGTATGAGTGCTTATATATTCTTAATAATTTAAAGCCATGGACACTTGGATATATACTAAAATTTCAACTTTTTCTTTTTCTTAATATTAAAGTGTCATATACTTATTCCCAAGCACCAAAATGAGCCACTTTTTCTCCACCACCTCTCTCCTTCTCCCATATTCGTTCTCCCTCTATTCAGCTGCGAATTTTTCTGCCCAAGGAAGAAGAAAGTGGGGATATTCTTGGACAAAATTCTAGGGTTGCAATTGATTTCCTTTTTGGGTCTACAAAGCTTCTTCCTAGTGATATTGACCTAAAAGTGTAAGTTTTTTCTTATTTCCTCCATTTAGTTCTGTTCTCTTCTTCCTCCTACATCTCTCCAGGTCGGAACCCTACTTTTCAATGGTGAAAATGACTCTAGAACTCAAAAACCCTTCCTTCTTGTTTCCTTTTCTAGGGTTTTGCTTCTTTGTGGAGAGAAGTGCCTATTTAGCCAAGTTCGGATCTGAATCTAGGGATTCCTTTCCTTATTTACTCTAGATTCTTGCTGTTGGATATCTGAACTACTCTATAGAGGCGATTTATATAACATTCTTCACTTATATTGCTTATTAGAAGCTTGTTAGTTCATGTTTATGCTTGAATGTGATGATCTAAGCATTGAGAAACCATGCTTGTTTAGAATTACAAATTTTTGTGGTGTTCCTTATTTTGTTTCAGTTCTATATGAACTTCTAAACATGTGTACAACCTTTCTAAGGTGTAACATGATCTGGGACAGGTTGATAGCATCAACCTATGGTGCTAAGCACACAATAACTGATTGTTCAAATTAGGGTTTTCAAGCTATTTCCTTCTCTATCACATAACCTATGGACATACTATTCAACAACTAATGGTGTTGCTATCTTGGCAATTCATGTCCGTGATCAAGGGTTTTAAATGTATGGTGACAACCTATGGTCACCCCTTAGGTCAGGTTTTGGCTCAATTAGACATATAATTATCATCCACTAAGTATTCTAATGATGTTATCAATCGATCATGATATTGACTTAATATTTGATGGTGTTAACTGAATGTATTACTGATCTAGCAACCAATGGTGACCTAATGATCAAAATTAATGGTGGATCATGTCATCACCATAAATGATGAATTATAAATTTAATTGTATATTTGACTAAATCTTGAACCAATGGTTACTTGGTTCAATTGATCTAATGGTTAAACCTATACTTCAAGTGATAACCTTGAACAATGAACCTGATTCAATGAATAATATTGGATGCTTTAACATCCAATGGATTAGAATAAATCATATGGTATTATTTGTGGGTCCTAGTGATGATATTTCTATAGTTCAATACCATTAATTGGTAGTATTACCTTTACCATTATATAGTTATATTTGATAAATCACTGTAATAAGTGGATGCGTAACTCCAATGTGATTTAGCTTGTTATACCTAACTTTAATGTAATTATATGATGTTGATTGGTTATAATTAGACCTCTTGAATGATTAATGTGAAAACGAATTACACTCTTCTTGTGTTGAAACCACAATGTAGTATTATTTGAATATCATAGTGCCTTGCCATGTTAAAATCTATGGACATACATGTGCTAATGATCTTGTGAGCCTTGTTTAAGGCATGGAATGATGATGATAACCTTACTATGAATAATGTGATGGTCTTAATGACCTTTGGGCATGTTTGAAGCCATGATTGAGGTGAAATCCTCTTCATGTTCCAATAAGGGTTAAAACCCTGGAACTTGTGATAAGATATTGGTATCTTGCAATAGTATGATGATAAGTGTGGTTCATTAATTTGCAATGAATGATAGCATGTGGTAATGTGATTAAGATTTATATCTCAAATGTTTAATATCTTTTGAAGTTGTTATACATATACTCTTGTTAGAAAAGAATTAGGGTTTGAATGTCCACTTGTATTATAAAGCCTTAATGCATTCAATTGGTAGTAATTAATCAAGTGTAACCTTAATCATGTAGAGCCCTGTGCCATAGAGCTATCTTCAGTGTCAAAACTTACTGGATGGTGAAATGAGTATTCCCAAGGGAAACTCGAAGCACATATTGTTGAGTATGTGGGCGTGGAAATTTGAGGATATATCCTTGTCATCTACAATTGCAGGTTATGGAGGATGGCTATGGTCATGCCTCAGATATTTGATGTGATTGAGGATAGCTGTGGTTGCACCTCAGATTAGAGGGTTTTGCATACCCTGTTTTCAAGTGTCGTAACTTGTACCAAGTATGGACTAGTTGTTATCAGTTGACTATATGTCATTGTTGGTAGTTTGACCGGTATGTCACTGTAGTTTACTCGTACTAACTAAGGGGAAGAGATCTTAGGATACCGACATTCCTAGATCTTATATGAAACTGAATATCACTTCGCAATGGTCAGTTGGAGTTTGAGTGGAACGATTCAAACTCCCCATGGCATAATAATAAAAGATATAATACCAGCCGTGTAGTATAATTGCTAGGGTTTAATATGTATCACATTGGTTGATTAACCCATGTCTTGTCTTTACACTGCATAGTTCTTACATGATGTAGACTTATGAAAATTGTACAATTCTACTTGATGTTACAACTTATTTGCTTAACTTCTTAGTATGCTTAAACTGTTCAATCTATTCATATTGTTTTTTCAATACCCTAATTTCTCAATGAATTTATTGTTAATTAATATGTTACAATTTGTATATGTTGGAGAGAGTTATATCTCTTTCTGGGATTGGGTCTCACCCGTGGGTCACCACATTTTTTTAGGTGGTTGCGGGCAACGAGGCCGAGGTCGTGTTGTGGAAGAAAACCAACCTGGTGATCAATAGATTCAGAAGGTTGGTTCACTGTAGATGTTAGTAGTAGAGTCCTAGTGTCATCCCTATACTCTCAGGTCCAGATATGGGATGTGTTTTCTAGATGATATACTCATATCAACACAAGATTTTGGGTAGTATACCAATATTTGTAAATATATGTCATGTGCATATGAAATATCTTTTGTATACAGGATGTGACTGAGGTCTTTGGACCCATAAGTAAATACTTGTTACATTATATGAGAATGGAATGATGGACCTTTTGTAAATGTTCTAGAGTTTATTTACATTGTTGGAATCGGTTTTAATTATTCTGCAATTTTGACTATGTGATTAATTAGTAGTTGATCGTGTTTTGTGTTTTGAGTAATCTCGTTTAGCGTGATGAGGTGTCACAAGTTAAGTTGGTATCAGAGCTCTAGGTTTACTGAGTCTACAGGAACATAGGACTTAGGTTTGAGTCTGTTCTTATGTATCCAACATATTTGATCATAGTTTATGCTTATGCAGATATGTCTCGAGGACATGAAGAACATGTTGACAGTAGCTATGTTGCACCAGGAGGAGGTGTAGGGAGGCAGACATGCGATGAGAGAGTTCCATAAGTAGGGCCGGAGCAGCCCGCAATGCCTCATCTAGATCCGAAAATGATGTCCAATCCTGAGTTTCAGTCTATTTTTAGACATATGATGGTCACAATTACACATATCACTGACAGAGCACCAACACCTCAAGCTAGGGCAGCCGCCACTAATGTGGAGTCCCAAGGTGTCGGGGAGACATTTGAATGTCTTAGACGTATTAGGGAAATTGAATATGTAGTTACTTCTGATCCACCAAATGCTGACACGTGGTTGACTGAGCTGGAAAAGGCATTCAAAATCCTAAACATCGCTGAAGAAGACAAAGTTAAGTATGCAATATACTTGTTGAAGGGTAGTGCTGGCCACTGGTGGGCCATAGAAAAGGAGAAAAGGCCAGGAGTTGTGATAGGATGGGAGGAGTTTCTGAGGGAATTTGTTATTCGATATTTTCCAAAGATCTACCTAGATGAGAAAATCTCTCAGTTCGAGAAGATTCATCAGGGAGCTATGACTATCAATGAGTATGAATCAAAGTTTATGGAATTTCTGAGGTTCTTCCTGCACATGGCAGCAACAGACAAGGAAAGGATCCGGAGATTTGAGAAGGGTCTGAGTACGGAGTTGACTACTACAACATTATCCTTGGAGAATAGGGAAAGGTTTTACACCTTTGTGGAATATTTTAGGAGGATTGAGAGGTCTGCCATAGAGAAGCGTGAAGCTAATGCTAAGAAGCGACCTATGCAGTTTCAAGGGCAATCATCTGGAGGCTTTAAGAAGCCAAGGTTTTTCCCACCTTCGTCACAACTAAGGTCAACCTTCACTGAACCAAGATCACATGCACCATCACAGTGGACCCCGAGTCAGGGTAGAGGTCACAATTTTCCACCGACCGTAGCCCACAGTACCTCATCAGTTTCAGTGACAGGGCCGTTTAAGCCATATCAGAACACCAGAACATGTTACAAGTGTGGGAAAGTGGGGGCATACAAGATCTTATTGCCCTATGAAAGATGAGGAGGTGACTCAGCAGCCAAGGAAAAGTCAACAAGCTCCACAAAAATGATAGTTCAGTAGTGGCAGTGGAAGAGGATGTGGTCAGACATCCCAGGCAGGATCCTCTGGACAAGCAAGCAGAGGATGTGCATGACAGCAGGTGGTAACAAGGTTCTATGCCATGACCCAGCCAGAAGCAATGGTCACTCCATGAGTCGTGATAGGTCAGATGGATTTATTTCATTCTGATATGTCTGCTTCTTGTTTCGTATCTGTGTTAGTAGACTTGGGTGCGACACACTCTTTTATCACTAGAGAAGTGATAGATAGTTGTTATCTACCTATTAGTCTTAGATCTGATAGCATGTGACTGGAGACTCCTTTGGTTGATTTCGCTGAGTTGCGGGAAGTGTGCCCTTCTTATGTTCTTTCTTTTTCTGGACACAACATTCAAGTAGATCTTCTGCCACTTGACATGCATGGTTTTGATGTAATCCTTGGAATGGATACCTTGGAAAAATACAAGGTAGTCTTGGACAGTAGTACTAAGGTGGTGACGTTCTATGATGGAGATGTATAGTGGATTTTTTAGGGTGTTAGAAAGATTCTTCCTACATGTTTGATGTCAGCTATGACAGCTGAGCGGTTGATGAGACAAGGATGTGAGGCTTTCTTAGCTCATGTTGTGGATACCAAGGTAGTAGGTCCTAGTATCAAGGAGGTACCAGTGGTGTGAGAATTTGAGGATGTCTTTCTTGAGGAATTTCCTAGCATTCCCCCTCCTAGAGAGATTGAGTTTGAGATCAATCTTGTTCCTGAAACACAACCGATAACACAGTCAACATACATAATGGCACTAACAGAGATGTGGGAGTTAAAGAAATAGTTACAAGAATTGTTAGAGAAGGGTTTTATTAGGTCGAGCACATCCCCTTGGGATGCTCTGGTGTTGTTTGTTAAAAAGAAGGATGGTTCAATGAGGTTGTGTATAGACTACAGACAGTTGAACAAGGTGACAATAAAGAATAAGTATCCTTTGCCAAAGATTGATGATCTTTTTGATCATTTGAGAGGTTCCAATGTGTTTTCAAAGATAGACCTGAGGTCAGGTTACCATCAATTGAGAATTAAGGTTGATGACATACCCAAGTCTGCTTTTAGTACTAGGTATGGTCATTATGAGTTTGTGGTTATGCCGTTTGGGCTAACCAATGCACCTGTAGCTTTTATGGATCTAATGAATAGGGTGTTTAGACCTTATCTTGATCAGTGTGTTGTCATGTTCATAGATGATATCTTGATATACTCTAGGGATAGTCAACAGCATGAGCAACACCTCCGCCAGATATTGACATTGTTGAGGCAACATCAACTATATGCTAAGTTTAGCAAGTGTGAATTATGATTATCTGAAGTGTCTTTTCTGGGTCATGTTATATCTGGAAAAGGCATTTGTGTTGATCCCAATAAAGTGGAATCTGTAATAGAATGGGAACAACCAAAGCCACCGACAGAGATCTGTAGTTTCCTAGGTATGGCAGGTTACTACAGGAGGTTTATCAAAGACTTCTATTCTTTAGCGTTACCCCTAACTAGGTTAACCGGGAGGGATGTTCCTTTTGCTTGGAATGACAAGTGTCAATGTTTTTTCTAGCTTTTGAAAGAAAAGTTGACTAGTGCACCAGTGTTAGTACTGCCAGAGCAAGGAAAAGGATATATTGTCTTTTGTGTTGCTTCAAAGAATGGGTTGGGATGCGTGTTGATGCGGGATAAAAAGGTGATTTCTTTTGCTTCTCGACAGCTTAAGAAACATGAGGAGAATTACCCAAAACATGATCTAGAGCTTTCAGTGGTGGTCCATGCCTTAAAGATGTGGAGACACTATCTTTATGGAGAAAAGTGTCAGATCTTCACTGACCACAAGAATCTATAGTATATCTTCTCAAAATAGGAGTTGAATATGAGGCGGAGGAGATGGATGGAGATGATTAAGGATTATGATTGCACAATAGATTACCATCCAGGGAAAGCTAATGTGGTAGCTGATGCATTGAGTAGAAAGTCACCTTCATCTTTAATGGTAGATAATGCACAATTAAATTCCTTGATGTGTCATAAGAGAGATATGCTAGTGTCTCTTCGCTAGATGAATGTACAACTAGAAGTTTCCTTGCTGGCAGGATTGTTGGCACAGTTACAAGTGAAACCTACCTTAAGACAGCAGATTCATGATGCACAACAAAATGATACTATGATACAAAATATCCAATCAGGGATTGGCAGTGAAAAGTATGATGGCTTTCATGAGGCAGATGATGGTATAGTTTGTTATCATAATAGGATAGTAATTCCTGATGTTGATGGGTTGAGGAAGATGGTACTTGAGGAGGCTCACTCCTCCATGTATGCAATGCATCCTAGAAGTACCAAGATGTACCAAAATTTGAAAGACATGTATTGGTGGCCAGGTCTAAAGCGTGATGTGGCAGAGTTCAATGCCAAATGTCTAGTTTGTCAGCAGGTGAAGGCTGAGCACCAGAAGCATGCAGG
Organism: Alisma plantago-aquatica; assembly: GCA_963693085.1. NCBI lineage: Eukaryota > Viridiplantae > Streptophyta > Magnoliopsida > Alismatales > Alismataceae > Alisma > Alisma plantago-aquatica. The sequence goes on from OY856415.1 coordinate 430,253,470, forward strand.
GACATTACAATCATTGTCAATACCATAGTGGAAATGGGATCATATTACTATGTACTTTGTGGTTGGTCTTCCTAGGACTTCCAAGGGTCTTGATTCCATATGGGTGATAGTAGACAGATTGACTAAGTCAGCTCATTTTCTTCCAGTTAAGATGACATTTATAGCAAAGAAATTGGCACAAATATATGTTGATGAGATAGTCCGTCTGCATGGCATTCCAGTGACTATAGTTTCTGATAGAGGTCTATATTTTACAAGTCATTTTTGGGAGCATCTGCATTCAGCAATGGGAACACAGCTGAGATTCAACACAACTTTTCATCCACAGACTGATGGTCAGTATGAAAGGACTATTCAAAATTTAGAGGATCTCTTGGGGGCATGTGTGTTGTAATTTCTTGGTAGTTGGGATGTACATCTAACTCTGATAGAGTTTGTGTACAACTATAGCTATCAAAGAAGCATAGATATGGCCCCTTATGAGGCTCTATATGGTAGATGATGTTGGTCTCCTCTTTGCTGGTATGAGACAGACGAATATCAACTTTTGGGTCCTGAGCTAGTACATCAGACTACGAAAAAGATTAAAGCAATACAACAATAGTTGAAAGCAGCCCAAGACAGGCATAAATATTATGTAGACAACTGACGCAGACCACTTGAGTTCCAAGTGGGAGATAGAGTATATCTTAAGGTTTCTCCTTGGAAAGGTGTGTTGAGGTTTAGAAAGAAGGGTAATTTGGCTCCTAGATTTATGGGACCATACCAAATCCTAGCTCGTGTTGGAAAGGTAGCATATAAGTTGGAGATACAACCAGAGCTACATAGATTGCATAATGTCTTTCACATCTTTATGTTGTGGAAATGCCATCCAGATACTGACCAGACAATCCAACCAGTAGAGGTGGAGTTAGATGAGGATATCTCTTATGTTGAGGGTCCTGTGTTGATCCTGGATAGAAGGATGAAAAAGCTGAAGAGAAAAGATATAATACTAGTGAAAGTTTTGTGGAATCATCATGGCATAGAGGAAGCCTCATGGGAACTAGACAATGAGATGCATAGAAAATACCCATCTCTTTTTGCATAGGATTTCGGGGCAAAATCCTTGTTAGGGGTTTATAGTTGTAAGGCCCCTAAACTTGCTTAATGAGTTGAATGAGCTTAATTACCATAATTTATAACTTATAATCCTAATATAACCTTTTGATATGTTTTTAAATCATAATAAAAGCTTAATTTTCAAATTTGGTCCAATTTGGACACTGTTCGAGCAAGTTATGCAATTTTTTGTACATTTTGGAATTTTATGCAATTAACCCAATTGAGGAGTTTTATTTGAAATTTATTACATAAATTATTTTCCTTAGATGTTATATTATCATTATTGAGATTTTTGAATCATGGGGATCCTATTTGAGCCATGGTTTGAAGGTGTTTTGATCAAGGGTATTTTAGGGTTTTTCCCTTCATGGATGGGCTACCTTAAATAGCTATGAACTAAGGAATTATGTGATTGGCTGGGAATTTCGACAAAGGAAAGCTAAGCAGGTCTAGAGAGACGGTGGGAGAGATTCTTGTGTGAGTGTTTATATATTCTTAATAATTTAAAGCCATGGACACTTGGATATATACTAGAATTTCAACTTTTTCTTTTTCTTAATATTAAAGTGTCATATACTTATCCCCAAGCACCAAAATGAGCCACTTTCTCACCACCACCTCTCCCCTTCTCCCAGATTCGTTCTCCCTCTGTTCAGCTGCGAATTTTTCTGCCCAAGGAAGAAGAAAGTGGGGATCTTCTTGGAAAAAATTCTAGGATTGCAATTGATTCCCTTTTTGGGTCTACAAAACTTCTTTCTAGTGATATTGACCTAAAAGTGTAAGTTTTTTCTTATTTCCTCCATTTAATTATGTTCTCTTCTTCCTCCTACATCTCTCCAGGTCGTAACCCTACTATTCCATGGTGACAATGACTCTAGAACTCAAAAACCCTTCCTTCTTCTTTCTTTTTCTAGGGTTTCTTCTTTGTGGAGAGAAGTGCCTATTTGGCCAAGTTCATATTTGAATCTAGGGGCTCCTTGCCTTATTTGCTCGAGATTCTTGCTGTTGGATATCTGACCTACTCTATAGAGGCAAGTTATATAACATTATTCACTTATATTGCTTATTAGAAGCTTGTTAGTTCGTGTTTATGCTTGAATGTGATGATCTAAGCATAGAGAAACCATGCTTGTTTAGAATTATGAATTTTTGTGGTGTTCCCTATTTCGTTCCAGTTCTATATGAACTTGTAAACATGTGTAAAACCTTTCTTAGGTGTAACATGATCTGGGACAGGTTGATAGAATCAACCTATGGTTCTAAGCACACAATAATTGATTGTTCGAATTAGGGTTTTCAAGCTATTTCCTTCTCTATCACATAACCTATGGACATACCATTCAACAACCAATGGTGTTGCTATCTTAGCAACTGATGTTCATGATAAAAGGTGTTAAATGTATGGTGACAACCTATGGTCACCCCTTAGGTCAGGTTTTGGCTCAATTAGATATTTAATTATCATTCACTAAGTATTCTAATGATGTTATCAATCAATCATGATATTGACTTAATATTTGATGGTGTTAACTGAATGTATTACTCATCTAGCAACCAATGGTGACCTAATGATCACAATTAATGGTGGATCAGGTCATCACCATATATGATAAATTAGGAATGTAATTGTATATTTGACTAAACCTTGAACCAGTGGTTCCTTGGTTCAATTGATCTAATGGTTAGACCTATACTTCAATTGATAGCCTTGAACAATGAACCCGATCCAATGAATAATATTGGATGCTTTAACATCCAATGTATTAGAATAAATCATATGGTATTATTTTTGATTCCTAGTGATGATATTTCTATGGTTCAATACCATTAATTGGTAGTGTTACCTTTGTCATTATATAGTTATATTTGATAAATCATTATAATAAGTGGATGTGTAACTCTAATGTGATCTAGCTTGTTATACCTAACCTTAATGTAATTATATGATGTTGATTGGTTATAATCAGACCTCTTGAATGATTAATGTGATAATGAATTACACTCTTCTTGTGTTGAAAACACAATGTAGTATTATTTGAATATCATAGTTCCTTGCCATTTAAAAATCTATGGACATGCATGTGCTAATGATCTTTTGAGCCTTGTTGAAGGCATGGAATGATGATGATAACCTTACTATGAATAATGTGATGGTCTTAAAGAGATTTTGGCATGTTTGAATCCATGATTGAGGTAAAATCCTCTTCATGTTCCAATAAGGGTTAAAACCCCGGAACTTTTGATAAGATATTGGTATCTTGCAATAATATGATGATAAGCGTGGTCCATTAATTTGCAATGAATGATAGCATGTGGTAATGTGATTAAGTTTTATATCTCAAATGTTTTATATCTTTTGAAGTTTCTATATATATACTCTTGTTAGAAAAGAATTAGGTTTTGAATGTCCACTTGTATGATAAAGCTTCAATGCATTCAATTGGAAGTAATTAATCAAGTGTAACCTTAATCATGTAGAGACCTGTGTCGTAGAGCCATCTTCAATATCAGAAATTACTAGATGGTGAAATGAGTATTCCCAAAGGAAACTCGGAGCGCTTACTGTTGAGTATGTGGGGGTGGCAAGTTGAGGATATATCCTTGTCATCCACAATTGCAGGTTATGGTGGATAGCTATGGTCACGCCTCAGATATTTGATGTGATTGAGGACAGCTATGGTTGTACCTCGAATTAGAGGGCTTTGTATACCATGTTTTCTAGTGTCATAACTTGTACCAAGTACAAACTAGTTGTTATTAGTTGACTATATGTCACTATTGGCAGTTTGACTGGTATGTCACTGTAGTTTGCTCGTACTGATCGAGGGAAAGAGATCTTAGGATACCGATACTCCTAGATCATATACGGAACTGAATAGCACTTCACAGTGGTCAGTTGGATTTTGAGTGGTATGAATCAAACTCCCCAGGGCATAATAATAAAAGATATAATATCAACCATTGGGTATAATTTCTAGGGTTTAATATGTATCACATTGGTTAATTAACCCTTATCTTTTCTTTACACTGCATAGTTCTTACATGATGCGGACATACTTGATGTTACAACTTATTTGCTTAACTGCTTAGTATGCTTAAACTGTTCAATCTATTCATATTGTTTATTCAATACCCTAATTTCTCAATGTATTTATTGTTAATTAATATGTTATAATCAATATATGTTGGAGAGAGTTATATCTCTCGTTGGGACTGGGTCTCACCCGTGGGCCACCACATTTTTTTAGGTGGTCGCAGGAAACGAGGTTGAGGTCATGCTGTGGAAGAAAACCAACTTGGTTATCAATAGATTCAGAAGGTTGGTTAGCTATATATGTTAGTAGTAGAGTCCTAGTGTCATCCTTGTACTCTCAGGTCTGGATATGGGATGTGTTTTCTAGATGATATACTCATATCAACATGAGATTTTGGGTAGTATGCCAATGTTTGTAAATATATGGCATGTACATATGAAATATATTTTGTATACAGGATGTGACTAAGGTCTTTGGACCCACAAGTAAATACTTATTACAGCATATGATAATGGACTGATGGACCTTTTGTAAATGTTTTAGAGTTTATTTACATTGTTGGAATCAATTTTAATTATTCCGCAATTTTGAATATGTGATTAATTAGTTGTTGATTGTGTTTTGTGTTTTGAATAATCTCATTTAGCATGATGAGGTGTCACAATTTCATAGCAACATACCCAAGAATAAGGAGAAAATAATATACTAATGCAAAAGATCCATATACACGGTACAATCGAGATGCTCTCGGGTCCTAGAGAATTAAGAGGATTAGCAGAATATGCGAGAAATGGTATCAAAGTTGATCGAAAATATGCAAAACATGGATATTTAGATACTAGAAATAGGAGAAAGAGTTAAGGAGAAGATGGGGTCATTCTACCGTCATTTACACCACCAAAATGTCTTTCAAATCTTTCGGGTAGGGTTCCTCCACTTTTCTCTCCCCTTTCACCTCTCGTGTCATCCCCCTATGACAGAGAGTGAAATTCCACTTCTAATGTTGTCTTTTATAGACGTTGTACATGTTTAGGTTTAAAGAAAACCTAAATATTATTTTTCGTAATAATATGTTTTGGACTTAACACATGCAATTAAGCCCGTCAGTGCCAGTGTCGATAGTACCGACTAGTGTCGGTACTACCGACATACAAGTCGGTACTATCGACATAGAAGTCGTAGTACCGAGTTAGTTGCAGTAGAAATCTTTTTACTATTTGATCTAAAACAATAATATTTTTTGTACTTTGATACAATGTCAATACTATCGAGTTTCATGTCGGTAGTATTAACTTTGCTCCAGTAAATAATAATTATCTGCAATAAAATAAATATTGAATTAAATCAAATCATTGTTATGATAATCAAAATATGTAAAATACATGTAAAATACATGCATAAATATAAGAACTAGTGTGCACTGATTTAATACTAATTTGGTGAAATACGTGTGAAAATATATTCAATTAAACACAAATGACAAAGAAAACAACCAAATTAGATATCCAAATAGTGACAATTTGTACACACATCATGTATATAGACCTTTTAGAATAAATGCTAAAGGTAATTACAAATACCTCATTATATTTACTAATTCTATAGATATGTAAGATTGTATTTCATGAAATACAAGTTTGGGTCTCTTGAAATTTTCAAGGAGATCATTATGAAGTACATAACTAGCTTGGTAAAAGTCTTAAGATACTTCAATGTGATTGATGTTGAAATATTTTAAATCAAGAGTTTGAGGACCTTCTAGGATATCATGATTATCTATCATGATGAACTCCACCTAAAACACAATGATAGTGTATCATGAGAGTGTATCAGAAAGAAGCAGTCACACCTTGATTAAGTCATCATGTGATTGTCAATTTAAACTAGCTAATCTTCCAATTTCTTTTCGGGCACTTGCTTTACACTAAAAAATGTACCCATAAAATGGTCCAAAAGACACCATATGAGATATGGTATGGGAGAAAGTCTATCAAGGTGACTTCATTCCTCCTCTGATGTCGACCTCCAATTTTTCCTCACATGGCATTAGACAAAGCTCTGACCAACACATTATACAAGAGGGGAGGGTCTTCTCCATGTTGGTTCTTGTCATGCTCAAAGTCATTCTCACTCTCTCCACTAGAGTGAGGGGGTGACTTGTCATGCTCAAGGTGACACTTAGGGGTCTGGAATAGGAAAGGATACTTTCATAAGCATGTGGAGTGACACATAAGATCCTACTATGGTGGCCATTCTAGTATTACTCTGATACCATTTTTATCACGACCTCCTTTATAAAACTAACACAACCATAGTGGAAGCATTTTCACATAATGGAGATCATTACAAATTGTAAAATGATATCATTAACTAAGAAAAATCCATAGAATAAAAAGAACCACAACGTACATGGTTACATGCCATAACTAAGGGACTCTAAGTCCAACATAAAGAGAGTTTTAAACTAAAAACTTCCACATGAAAGACTAATAATAAAATATAACTATCTAGAATGGAACCCCACCAGGTAGGATCTATCCTTGAGCTTGAGCTGATGTCCTTGAGATCTACTTCTTCTCCTTCTCCTCATCTGTGAACATCTCATCCCTAGCCCATGCAAATCAATGTAAAACTATGTAAGTGGCACTGAGTAGTTATAACATGAAAATAACATATAATTAAAATGACATGAGATAGCTTGAAAAACTTGGAGACTTAACTTGGTGAACATGATTACTTGAAACTTTATAAATTGACATGATAAATAATAGTGTGCAATTTAACTTAAGTTAATATAGTCTCTCTATCTCTATTAATACACCCACATTGCTCATAAGGCCAATTAAGGCTCACATAAGGCTGGTTAAGGCTCACATAATGCTCCCATGGAGATCATAAGGTCACTTAAGGCTCACATAAAGCCGGTTAAGGCTCACATAATGCTCCCCAGAGCTCATAAGGCTACTTAAGGCTCACATAATGCTCCAACAAGGATCATAAGGCCACTTAAGGCTCACATAACATGGTTGAGAAAATTATATTAACATAACATGATTTCATATACTTAGACATGATTTTCATCATATCTTGATTAATGAGAATGGAAGTGATTCATAGTATTTCGAATGGAAGTATAATCATTAACTCAAATAGGAAGCACAAATTGATATTATGAGCATGACTCCATGAGCATAATTGAGCAGTAACATAATGACACTTTAATGGAGTAGTCATAAATGAATAATATAAACTCAAAACCCTAGAATTATACTCAGTGTGCATGATCCACTCACTTGAGATTAAGGAGGTATACTAAGAGTAGGGTGAATCATGATTGTTCCTAATTATTTGGAGTTGTAATTTGACTAGAATGGTCAGTGGTTCTAGGTCGCGCTCTCCATCACTGTCGAGGATACTTGAGTCTGTGGTGGCTCCTTGGGCGGCCTCGAAAAAAAATTGGAGGTGTAGGAGGGTCTCTCTGGGGTCGTAGATGCTTCCTAGATTCTTTGATGCGGGCGCGATGGAGCCTAGTCACTGAGTGGCGTCAGCTGCTCTAATTTAAGGAGGAGGAGAATTGGCATTCACATGTGAAAGGGAGATAGGGTTGGTTTTATAGGTTGTTGGGTTCAGATATACCTCCAGATCACGTTGAAATTGAAATAAAAGCAAATCATTGAGGCAAGCAAGAGTTATAAGTGGGCACAACATTGGGATCTTTTTTCCCCTCCTCCATGTGGACTCTGCGTGAGGTAGGGGATGAAGGCCCTACCGTTAGATCCATATCGGATGACTCTAAAAGGGCCAAGTATAGTTCGCTCCGCATGATGCTCAATTATCCTGAACTGTAGGATAATCGAGTGAATTAATTAAAGATTAAAAAGCAATTTGATGTTATCTCCTCCCTATTTTCTAATATCTTTTGGAGCATTTAGGATTATTCAAATCTAACCAAATTTTGTGGGATCAATAATTCGAGAATGAGGATTTCAAATATCCAATTATATTTTTGATATGAGTTAGGGACACGTGTATTTTACATTATTAGCTACTCATGCAAATTGACACATGAATAATTATTGAAAAGTAATCGTGTTACCAAAATTTGTTGGAAGCTCTAGTATTCTATTATCTACTCATATATCAAATGATGGGATGAAGTATACATGTATGTAGGTCCAATCTATCATTCAACCCTAACTACTCACCATTGCATAATTAGGGTTAGGTTTTGTGCATTAATCTACATTGATGTGAATAATTGTTGATGCATAATGTATATGATTCATTTCAAAGTTCACCTGATATTGAGGTGTAATATAACTTATTTTAGGCATACTAAATAATCATGGTCTCCACTTAAATGGGAAATGTATGATGAATTTGTCAACTTAGGGTTTCACCTTTATTAAATATGGAAAATGTTTGGGGCTAAAAATTTAATCCTTTTTATTTCAAACTTTAAAATTTGAGGGTCATTACAACCTACCTACCTTATAGAAATTTCATCCTCAAAGTTTTCATGTGAACCCACCTTAGAGTCTCACATATATGGTCACTAACCAATTATCTGGTGATAACGTTTCATAAGGAACCACTAACATAATCTTGATATGGTATTCACATGGAAAACCTTTCCATTATATCTAACATGACTAGTAAAACTGATGAGTGTTTGAGCCATTAATGCATCTTGAAAACTAAACCTTACCTTCATCATCCACCATAGAGAAAATCCTAGCTTTTCGCTTCTCTGGGGGGCATGGGCTAGGGTTTTGATCTGCACCCTTCTTTGTAGCTAACTTAGGGCATTTGTCCTTGAAGTGCCCTTCTCCTCCACAGTAGAAGTAGTCACCTAAGCTCAATCTACACAGCCATGCATGGAATTTGCCACACTTGGGGCATGCATCCTTCATTGGGGGATCCTCTGGGGGCTTACACTTCTTGTGATCATTGTGGTGTTTCTCCTGATTATTGTGGCCATGGTGGTGATGTTGTCCACTGTGGGAATTCTTCTTCCAAGCCCTCAATGGGTGATCCTCAAGCTCCAGTATAGCATCAAGACCATCCTGCATCTTCTTGTGTCCTCACACAGATTGCGAGTAGCTGAGTGTTGGATCAAGGGCTCTAGGGGGGTGAATAGACCTTCGTAAATCTCAAAAAATGGATTAGAACTTCAAATTATATTGAGTGAAAAATCTTAAGCATACAACCAATTTGAAGTCCTAACTAACAAACATAGCAAGGATGATAGGCAAAGATAGCATACACTTGGACAAAGTGGTTTAGAGTGGTTCCACACTTCAAACTAGAAGTGAGTCATTCCACTACTTAGAGGTTGTTAGTCTCTAGTACTTTGCAATCTTAGTGCTCTTATATTCATTCATAAGATTACAAGAGACAAAACCACATTAATCCAAGGACATAATACCTCAAGAAAGGATCTTCAACCTACCGAAGGAACTTACCCACTTGAGCAAAGGAGTCTTCAACCTTCAACAAGGACTTACCCACTCCATATTCAAGTCTTTGGCCGTCCAGGAATTACCTATTCTTCTTGAATGTCCACCTTGCCTATCTCCTTCACTCGGAGATCTTGACCACCATGATTTCTTCAACCTTGAAGAACAACAACTCCTTGTGCTTCACTTGGAGAAGATCTTCAAGCCTTTTCTTCAAAGAGGAAAGGGAGTAGGAAGATGGAGGTGGAGAGCTTTAAATGGATACAAGTGATATCTCTCTTACAATGGATCATAACTCACTCATATTTACGGATTTGAATTGAAAGTAGAGAGAGAAAGGGGCTCAAAGGGGTGTATCACTCTCAACTAGGCTAGGACCAAGCTATCCAATGGAAGAGAAACCTTGGAATGAACTCCAAGTGGTCCTTTTTATAGATGGGAGTGCTCCTTTGAGTTGGGGAACATTTAGGGCCAAATTATAGCCATTTTTGCACAAGGAAACATATCTTTTTTTGTCCAAACAAGTCATCAATAGTTAGAATCACTTTTTCTACATTTTTCATATAGTACATTCGGTCGAGATTCAACAAAGGTAACTCGACCGATCAGCTAAAAGAAAAACCCAATTTTCAAACCATCGGTCAAGTTTTTCATGGGGAAACTTGACCGACCAATGAAAATAGCATTTGGTCAGTAACGCAATCGGTCAAGTTCTGTGAATGCACAACTCGACCGATGCACTCTCCAAAAAATTGATCCAGTGGATTGGTCGAGATTGTAACTCAACCGAGATTGTAACTCAACCGATCAAAAACCTGTGATTGATTTTCTAAAGTGCTTAAAAAGTGCTTAAAACTTGGTACTAAGTGTCCCAGATACTTTTCTCATCTTAGTTACAAGTCATATCATCAATACAAGTGATTACAAAATTCTTCCAAGGTCATTTACATGGATTTCCTAATTTGTACACTTGCACTGCTTTTGACTTGAACTTTGACAAGCTAGGGCTTATGTAATTTGATCCTCTTCATGTACCTAACAACTAAAATCAATCTTGAATACACATATTAGATACATATGAATGGAATGGTTAAGTCATTATCAAAATATGGACAATGTATAACCTCAAGGTCAACATTCTCCCCCTTTTTGACAATGACAAACCATTCCTCAAACATATTGAAAAGGATATAGCAATTATACCTTTGCCTTGTGAATTAGGGGGATTCAAGATTTGAACAATGTGAATTGCTCCCCCTCAATCTATGCTTACTTTAACCTGCATAGTTATTCTATCTACACAAAGGAATTATAGCATACATGTACTATATGGTCCTTTGCAATTCACATGATAAAGCACATAATGAACAAGAAAAGGATCTCATAAGAAATAAGCAGCAGTATGAAAAAGAAAAGCAATATGATTGAGTTTCAAGACATTGAAGTTCTCTCCCCTTTTGACATTATCAAAAACTAAGGGGGGTGGAAGAGCATATAATCAGGTCTTCTGCAAACACAATCAAGCAAATATTCAAACATGTAATCTCATATCATATATCAACTAGAGATGAAAGAAACACACAAGATAAGTTAGAATCAAAATGGGGTGAAATATGGCACCAACTCATAGGATATAACTAATCAAAGAGCAAGAGTGCATATAACATAGATTACAACTCGGAAGCATTTTCTCATAAAAGCAGCTACAAGCAAGAAGCGATGAAAACTGAAGATAAAATAGTACATCACATATAATGTGCCCAGATATTTCTAATACTAAATAGCCTAGAAAGATATATATGATCAACAAACTAGACTAGAAACTAAGAAACAACTAGACATCTAGACTATCTATGTCCACAACATCATCATCATTAGCTCCAGGCTAGTAGTCCTCATCTCCATCTAAAGGTGCAGCAATAGTGGCTTCATCACTGGAATCACCACAAGAGCCATGAACATCATCAGAAGCATCCTCACCATCACCATCATCATCATCAGCAGCAACAACAGTCTCAACATCATCCTGGTCTGGGATCTCCTCATCAACAGAAGGACCAAAACCACAATCGGGCCAACGAGCATTCTTCTCATCCCAAGTCATACCAAGAGCATAGAGCCCATTGGCTTGAGGGAAGGAAGGAGACGAATTGCCAAGACTGGCAAGTAGAGTGGCCAAGGGGCCAGTAGGAAATGGCAGGTAGACGGGAGCAGGACCACCACCCGTAGAGGGTGTGGGAGAAGTAGCGGAAGGCTCGGGGGTAGGGTAGTAATGATGGTATGCATAGGAAGCATAATCACTACTAGGGAAAGGCTGGTAGGTGGGGTATGGGTGTACACAAGATAAGTTCATGTTTGACATGATTGAACATAAATCCTAGTGCAGGTGCTCCTGAACCTGAAGGTTGTATGCATGTTGGTGCATCATGTAGCCCATGAGGGTTTCATTGGACACACAAAACAAGGCACAGCTAGGTTGGGGTGGCTGAGGAGGTGGAGCTCGGGTAGAGGCAGGGGCAGCAGAGGCAGAGGCTAAGGGTGAAGCACTAAGTGTGATGTAGGAAAAGACAGGCATGGATTTCTAAATTGTGGTCTCACTGGTACACACTCCCTTCCTGACAAGTTTGTAGTGGAAGTCAGAGAAGAGTGATTTCTCAGTGGCAAACTGAAACAGACCATATATCAGGGCAGGATAAGGTGGATGGGTGACGCGGGTGTTCTTGCTAGAGTCAAAATAGGTCATATGGTGGAGAATGTATCTTGACCATTTTACTCCGACACTGTCTAGGATGCAGTACATTATGACTGTAGTGTTCTCTACAATATATGTTTGATTTTTCTTGGATGGATGTTGCAGTTGACCACTAGGGCTAATATACACATTTTGAGATCTAGGGAGGAGTAGGGTAGGGTGCTCTTCTTCTTGTAAGGAACATCGGGTTTCTTTAGGTAGCGATGGATATCAGGAAGAGTGATCTCATTTTTCTTGTAGAAACCATCAGGATCCAAAAGGTCAAAATACTTGTTGTAATCCTTACGCCAGGTGTCATTCTCATTGTCTCCTGAAAAGAAAACATATAGGATATCTTTAGAGATTTGGAATTTCTTCCTAACGATCATAGATGTAAGGATCACTTGATTATTTGGTGGGGGTACAAGGGAGTAATCATTCCATCTCAAGTCAGCATAGAATTTGTGAATTGCATTTGTGCTTGTCATAGAATTATTAAAATAGTCACATTCGACAACCATGGCATATAGGTGATGAATAGATAACAACCTCGCTACGTGGTCGATGACAGCTTGACGCCTAGGGCTAGGCTCAAACAAGGCTTTAAACAAAAAAGGACTCCTAGGAAGAAGGTCATTATACCTATTTACAACCTCTATTGAGATAAAGAAGGTATCATCAAATAGAACCAAGCATGAGGACAAAGACGGGGACATTGCATTGCTAGGGCAGGTCTCCTTCTTCTATGAGAAGCCATGGAGGCAGAAAGAAGGAGAAGAAGAGAGAAAACACATAAAGCAAACCACCAAAACCATTAAAACACCACAGTTGAGCAAGAGGGAAGGTCTAGGGCAGCCTATCTAGGTTGGAAAATGGCTAGGATAGGGAAGGTAAGGTCTAGGGTTGAGAGCTTAGGGCTAGAAGAAGGGGAATCAGTCGGATATTCTCTATCTGAGAGGGAGAATAGTTGGCTGAACCCAACTTAAGTTGTCTTCAGCCCACTGATCGGTCAAGTTCTGAGAGTCAAAAACTTGACCGGTTGGTCCATTTTAGAATAGCTCTCGGCTATGGATTGGTCGAGTTTGTCCTGGGGGAAACTCGACCGATGGTCAACCTAACCGAAAACCATCAAACTTAATTACTAGCCATTTGAATGCTAATTTAATTTATTTTTCAAGTCCATTATGTATATTGAACATACTTACTACTTAGGCACATATCACTCATCATTGGGTACTATTTAGTGATAAAAACCTGAAATTCGAGAAATGCCCAAAAACAAGCAAAACTAAGCATGCAAATAAGCAAATTCTAGCAATTTTAGGCAAGCAAGGTGATTTAAGAATGAGAAAGACATATAGAATAAAAACAACTAGCTAGATAACATGTCAATATCATCTAAAGCAATTATGAGTAGTTTAGATCTAATGAAGTTAAATTGCTCTCTAGCTAGAGGTTTAGTGAAAATGTCTGCCAACTGATTTTTCATGTCCACATTTATGATATAAATATCCTTTTTGGCAATGTGATCATGAAGAAAGTGATGACGAACCTCTATGTTTTTAGATCTACTATGAAATATAGGATTATAAGATAGATTGATTGCACTAGTATTATCACAATAGATAGGAGAAGCAACAAAATGTATGTTAATGTTTTGGAGCATTTGCTTCATCCATAGGACCTGGGCACAACAACTCCCGGTTGCAATGTACTCATCCTCGATAGTTAATAATGCCATGGTGCTCTGTTTCTTGGAAAACCAAGACACCAATCATGTTCCTAGAAGGAAGCAAGTGCCACTTGTGCACTTTCTATCAATCAAACAACCTGTGTAATCAACATCACTATATTCTATAAGAGTAAAGTCCCTTGACTTAAGGTACCATAGTCCAAAGTTTTGAGTTTTGGCTAAGTACCTCAAAATCCTCTTAATAATGCTAAGATGTGATTTCCTAGGACTTGATTGAAAGTGAGCACACAAGCCAACACTAAACATTATGTTAGGTCTAGAGGTAGTTAAGTAAAGTAAACTTCCAATCATACCTCTATAGACCTTCTCATCTACCTTCTCACCTTCTTCATCTCTATCAAGTTTGGCGGTGTTGGACATGGGTGTGTCCATCGACTTCATGTTCTCCATTCCAAAGCATTTGAGTAGGTCATTGGTGTACTTGCCTTGGTTGATGAAATTTCCGTCTTTGGTTTGCTTGATTTGGAAGCTAAGGAAGAAAGTAAGCTGACCCATCATGATCATCTCGAACTCACTCTACATAAGAGAACTAAACTCCTTGCAAAGATCAAGATTAGTTCCACCAAATATGATATCATCAACATAAATTTGAATGATAAGGAAATTGCTAGAAGTGTGTTTTAGAAATAAAGTAGAATCAACTTTGTCAATGACATATCCATTGTCTAACAAAAGGTTCTTTAATTTCTCATACCAAGCTCGAGGTGCTTGTTTGAGTCCATAGAGAGCTTTCTATAGAAAATAAACATGGTTAGGTAGCTTGTCATTTTCAAAGCCCAGAGGTTGAGTGACAAATACTTTCTCCTCAATTGTACCATTCAAAAACACACTTTTAACATCCATTTGATATAGAAAGAAATTCTTATAACTAGCAAAAGCAAGTAGAATTCTAATATATTCAATTCTAGCAATAGGAGCATAAGTTTCATCAAAATCAATACCTTCCTATTGATTGTAGCCTTGATCCACTAACCTTGTTTTGTTCCTTACCACCTTGCCATTTTCATCAAGCTTGTTGCGGTAGACCCACTTGGTGCCAATGATTTTTCTGTCACTTGGTCGTGGAACTAGAGTCCACACTCGGTTCTTCTCGAACTGCTCTAGTTCCTCCTGTATGACTAGGATCCACTCGTCATGTCCAAGAGCTTCCTTGATGTTCTTTGGCTCCAGTTGTGAGATGAAGGCACTATCATCTTGTTCTTTGTTGTAGGCAGCTCGTGTCTTTACCCTCTCGAATGGATTACCAATGATTAGCTCTTTGGGATGATTCTTTGTGAAGCGAGCAGTGGGATGCTTCTTGCCTCCATCTTCTGCTTCAACCACCTGCTTACCTTTGTTGTCAATGTTGAAGTCTTTTAAGATTGGAATTAAGTCATCTACAACATCATTATCAACAACATTATTTCTAATAGAAGGGTTATATTCAATAAACTTTACATTAATGGACTCTTCAATTTTATATAGTTCAATATTGAAGACTCTATAAGCCCTGCTTATAGTGCTATAGCCTAGGAAGAAAGCCTTGTACGATTTCTAATCAAACTTATTGAGAGAATCCTTTGTGTTCAAAACAAAACAAGAACAACTGAAAACATGAAAGAAGTTGATAGATGGCTTTATAGCACGCCATAACTCATAGGGGGTTTCTTTCAAAGATGGATGGGTAAAAACTCGATTTTGCACAAAGCATGAGGTGCTAACAGCTTCATCCCAAAACTTCTTTGGAGTGTCATACTCTAGAAGCATGGTCATAGCCATCTCCTATAGTCACCTATTATTTGTCTCTACTACCCCATTTTATTGAGGTGTATGAGGAGAAGAGAAATTGTGTGAGTAGCCAAATTTGTCACAAAAGTGATCAAAAAGGTCATTTTCAAACTCTCCCCCATTGTCACTATGGATTGAAACAATCCGGTAAGAAGCTTCATATTCAACTCATTTACAAAAGCTTGACAAAACATCTAGAGTATCACTTTTAGAGACGAGAAATAATGTCCAAGTATAGCGAGAGAAATCATCGACAATCACAAGACAATACTTGGAACCACGAAGCATTTGAGTTCTCATAGGTCCGAATAGATCAATATGAAGAAGCTCAAGATCTCTTTTGGTACTAATGACTCCTTTGGATTTGAAGGAGGACTTGGTTTTCTTGCCTTGTGTGCAAGGTTTGCATTCCTCATCCTTTTCAAAATCCAATTTAGGAAGTCCCCTAACCAAATCGATTTTGCTCAATTTCTTCATTTGATGCATATTCACATGACCCAACCGGTGATGCCAAAGAGATATATCATTTTTATCTACAACTAAGCATTTATCAAGTATGGGATTTAGAGAATCAAGCATAATAAGATATAGATTACCATTTCTAGTCCCCTTATATAACAATGTAAGTGAGGAAATCTAGAAGAAAAAATTCTAAAGAAGTAAATAAAACAAGATAACTATCATCACAAAGTTGTCTTACACTTACCAAATTATAATGTAGACGATCAACAAGCAAAACATTTTTAATACAAAGCTCGTTTCCTATATCACCCTGACCTATTACCTTACCCTTTTTGTTGTCCCCTAAGGTCACCGATCCTCCTTTTTTCTTTATCAATTTGTTGAAATGGTTGATTTCACCTGTCATATGCTTTGAACAGCCACTATCAACAATCCACCTTCTTTTGACCTACATGAAAGAAGGATGTAGGTTCCCAACTCAAGCTTTGGGATCCATGGTTAGCTTGGGGACCCATTTTATCTTTGGGTTGGTCCCCTTTGGCTTGTAAGGACAATAAGTTGAATAATGATCATCACATTTACAATGAGCACATACCATTGGATTTTTAGAGTCGGAAGTCTCTCCATGGAAGAAAGGAGGTTCCACACTCTTCTTCTTACCCTTACTCTTGTTCTTGTTCTTATCCTTAGGAGTAGTCCCACCATATCCTAAACCACTAGTACCAATTTGTTTGGTAGAGTGTTCTAGGACAACATTAAGGGATTTCTTTCCCGTAAGAAACTTTTGCAAAGAAGATCTTAATTTTTCATTATCATCACTAAGATTAATGACAATAGAAGATATGATAGCAAGATCATCTCTATCATGCAACAAGTCATCCTCTAAACAGAGGGCTTTAGTATGAAAAGAATCACGTTCTAGAGCAGTGCTAGATACCTTATTATTTTTCAAGATAGGTCTAGAGGATAGATCATTTACTTGAGCAAGAAACTTAGCATTTTTAGATTTAAGCAATTGAATTAATTTTTAATAAGCATAAGTTTCTTGTCTCCTAGATTCATTAATGAGGTTAAGTTCAATATCTTTAGTTTTAAGAACATCAATATCATCTTTCCATTTTTGGTTCTCTTCCTTAAGAGTAGCCATGGTCTTAAGGTAGACACCATTCTCAACTTCAACTCTATTGTATTGGAGCTCAAGATCAAGAAATTTCCCTTGCAAAGTATCAATAGAATCAAGATGTAGCATTTCATTTTGATCTAGAATCTCAATCTTAGCATAAAGATCATCTATAATTTTTCATAACCTTTTCTTTTTATCTTTGCATTTAGTAAAAGATGATCGGCTAGCATTAAGAATATCAACAAGAGTTTCTTTACACAACTCATGCAAATTAACTTCACTTACCTCACTTACCTCACCTACATCATCACTTGTCGAGGTCATGAGAGCAAGGTGGCATTCTCCATCTTCAGAGCTAGAAGAACTTGAGGAAGACTCCTCCCAAGCTACATGAGATGCATCCTTGCTTCTTCTTTCTTTCTTCTCCTTTCTCTTGTATTTTCCTTCCTTCTTATACTCCTTGGCCTTCTTATGGCTACTCTTGTGGTGGCTCTTCTTGGCCTTGGGGCAACCATTCTAGTAATGGCCTTTTTGGCCACACTCATAGCACCTAGGAGTAGATGAAGAAGACTTCCCTTTGAAGGCGGTGTCCATGATCATCTTGGACTACTTCTCTTCTCTCTTTTCTTCTTCTTCTTGCTTGTCAAGCCTTAGCTCATGAGCTTGGAGGTTGCCTACCAGCTCCTCAATTGACAATTCACTAAGCTTGTACACTTCTTCAATGGAGTTCACTTTGGGCTCCCATCTCTTTACAAGAGATCTCAAGATCTTTGAGTTGATTGTTCCTTTATCCATCACACTACCAAGAGATGCCAATTCATTAATGATGACAATAAGCCTTGTATATATGTCCGCCATTCTTTCATTCTTGCCCATCTTGAAGTTCTCAAGGAGACCACTAAGCATGTAGATCTTAGCCTCCTTCACTTGCTCTGTTCCCTTATAGGTGACACATAGTTTGTTCCAAATCTCATGTGCAGTGTCCTATGAGGAGATCCGATTGAACTCAGATGGAGTGAGGGCTATATAGATGATGCTCACGGTTTTGGCATTGAGCTGAGCTTGCTTCATTTGGGCTTCCGTCCATGTGGAGATTTCCCCCTTTGGATCTTCATACTTTAGGTGCACCACCTTCCACATCTCGTAGCTTACTCATTGGAGGTAGAACTGCATTCTTCTCTTCTAATAGAGGAATTTGGTGTCGTTGAAGACCAGAGGTCACATGGAGAATCTTCCCTCCAAGTTGAGAGATCCAAGTGCTAAATCGCCCATCTTATCGTACTTGTGGAAGTAGCTTGGAAATACCTACTCTGATACCACTTTTTGGATCAAGGGCTCTAGAGGGAGGGAGAATAGAGCTTCATAAATCTCACAAAATGGATTAGACCTTCAAATGATATTGAGTGCAAAAACTTAAGCATACAGCCAATTTGAAGTCCTAACTAATAAGCATAGCAAGCATGAGAGATCAAGATAGCATACACTTGGACAAAGTGGTTTAGAATGGTTCCTCACTTCAAACTAGAAGTGAGTCAGTCTACTACCTAGAGGTGGTTAGTCTCTAAGACTTTGCAATCTTTGTACTCTTATATTCATTCATAAGATTACAAAACAAAACCACATTCATCCAAGGACTTAATACCTCAAGAAAGGATCTTCAACCTATCGAAGGAACTTACCCACTTGAGCAAAGGAGTCTTCAGCCTTCAACAAGGACTTACCCACTCCATCTTCAAGTCTTTGGCCTTCCTAAAATTACCTATCCTTCTTGAATGTCTACCTTGCCTATCTCCTTCACTCAGAGATCTTGATCACCATGCTTTGTTCAACCTTGAAGAACAGCAACTCCTTCTCATTCACTTAGAGAAGATCTTCAAGCCTTTTCTTTAAAGAGAAAAGGGGGTAGGAAGATGGAGGTGGAGAGATTTACATGGATACAAGGGATAGCTCTCTTACAATGGATCCTAACTCACTCATATTCACATATTTGAATTGAAAGTCGAGAGAGAAAGGGGCTCAAAGGGGTGCAACAGTCTCAATTAGGCTAGGACCAAGCTATGCAATGGAAGAGAAACCTTGGAATGAAATGCAAGTGGTCATATTTATAGTTGGAGGTGATCCTTTGAGTTGGGGAGCATTTAGGGCCGAATTATAGCCATTTTTGCATAAGGCAACATATTTATTTTTGTCCAAACAAGTCACCAATGGTTAGAATCACTTTTTCTGCATTTTTTGTTCAATGCATTCAGTCGAGATTCAATAAACGTAACTCATCCTATTGGCTAAAAGACAAACCCAATTTTCAAACCATCGGTCAAGTTTGTCCTGGGGATACTCGACCGACCAATGAAAATAGGATTTGGTCAGTAACCCAATCGATCAAGTTCTGTGAATGCACAACTCGATCGATGCACTCTCTAGAAAATTGATCCAGTAGATCGGTTGAGATTGTAACTCGACCGATCAACAGCCTGTGATCGATTTTCTAAAGTGCTTAAAAAGTGATTAAAACTTGGTACTAAGTGTCCCACATAATTTTCTCATCTTAGTTACAAGTCATATCATTAATACAAGTGATTACAAAATTCTTCTAAGGTCATGTACATGGATTTCCTAATTAGCACACTTGCATTGCTTTTGACTTGAACTTTGACAAGCTAGGGCTTGTGTATTTTGATCCTTTTCATGTACCTAACACCTAAAATCAATCTTGAATACACATATTAGATACATATGAATGGAATGGTTAAGTCATTATCAAAATATGGACAATGTATAACCTCAAGGTCAACACTGAGGTCATCCTTCTGACCTCAAATGAACTTTTTGGCTCACTTCAGCTCAATCATCTCGGCTCCATACTTTTGGAGCATGCAAAACTTCATGGCGTACTGGGTAATAGTCATCTCGCCATGCTGTCATAGATGGAGGAACTCTAGCTCCTTGTCCATCATCGTTGCTGACACATAGTGGCTCTTGAAAGCCTTTATGAACTCCTCCCATGTGAGGAACTCTTCATTTGGGTCTCTGACATCAAGAAAGTTCTCCCACTAGACACGAGCTAGTCCTCTCAGCATGTGCATCCCAAACCTAACGCGGGACTCTTTAGAGTAGTTCAAGTCATGGAAGTAATGCTCAAGGTTGCGGATCCAGGCCTCATCCTTACCCACAACATCCATCTCTTCTTCTCCCACGAACATCTCGGGCTTCACCTTGAGGAAGTCTATCAAGGTGACTTCATTCATCCTCTAATGATGACCTCCAATTCATCCTCCCATGGCATCAGATAAAGCTCTAACCAAAAAATTATACGAGAGGGGAGGGTCTTCTCCATGTGGGTTCTCCTCATGCTCAAAGTCATGCTCACTCTCTCCACCAGAGTGAGGGGGTGACTTGCCATGCTTAGGGTGAGGCTTAGGGGCCATCTGGAATAGGAAAGGAGACTTTCATAAGCATGTGGAGTGACACATGAGATCCTACTATAGTGGCCATTCTAGGATTTCTCTGATACCATTTTTGTCACAACACCCTTTCTAAAACTAACACAACCATAGCAGAAGCATTTTCACATAATGGAGATCATGAAAAATCATGAAATGATATCATTAACGAAGAAAAATCCATAGTATAAAAATAACCAAAATGTACATGGTTACATGCCATAACTAAGGGACTCTAAGTCCAACATAAAGAGAGTTTTAAATAAAAAAACTTCCACATGAAAGACTAATACTAAAGATAGCTATCTAGAATGGCACCCCACCAGGTAGGATCTTTCCTTGAGCTTGAGCTTATGTCCTTGACATATACTTCTTCTCCTTCTCCACGTCTGTGGACATCTCATCCCCAGCCCATGCAAAGCAACATAAAACTATGTGAGTGGAACTGAGTAGTTATAACATGAAAATAACATATAATTGAAATGACATGAGATATCTTGTAAAACTTAGAGACGTAACATGGTGAACATGATTACTTGAAACTTTATAAATTGACATGATAAATAATAGTGTGCAGTTTAACTTTAGTTAATATAGTCTCTCTCTCTATTAATGCACCCGCAATGCTCATATGGCCAATTAAGGGTCACATAAGGCCGGTTAAGGCTCACATAATGCTCCCACAGAGCTCATAAGGCCACTTAAGGCTCACATAAGGTTGGTTAAGGCTCACATAATTGTCCCATAGATCTCATAAGGCCACTTAAGGCTCACATAATGCTCCCACAAAACGCAAAAGGCCACTTAAGGCTCACATAACATGATTGAGAAAATTATATTAACATAACATGATTTCTTATACTTGGACATGATTGAGAAAATTATATTAACATGACATGGTTTCTTATACTTGGACATGATTTTCATAATTTCTTGATTAATGAGCATGGCAGTGATTCATATTATTTCAAATGAATGCATAATCAGTAACTCAAAAAGGAAACATAAATTGATAGCATGAGCATGACTCCATGAGCATAATTGAACAGTAACATAATGACACTTTCAAGGAGTAGTCATAAATTTGTAAATGAATAATATAAACTCATAACCTTAGAATTAAACTCAGTGTGCATGATCCACTCACCTGAGATTGAGGAGGTATACTAACAGCAGGGTGAGTCCTGATTGTTCCTAATTATCTAGAGTAGTATTTTGACAAGAATTGTTGATGGTGCTAGGCTGAGCTCGCCATCACCGTCGATGATACTTGAGTCTGTGGTAGCTCCTTGGATGGCCTCGAATGAAATTGGAGGTGGAGGAGGGTCTCTATGGGGTCGTAGATGCTCCTTAGATTCTTTGACGTGGGCGTGATGGAGCCTAGTCGCATTGTGGGGTCAGCTATGCTAGCTAAAGGAGGAGGCGAATTGGGTGTTCTCCCATGAAAGGAAAATAGGGTTAGTTTTGTAGGTTGTTGGGTTCAGATTCACCTCCTGATCACATTGAAGTAGAAATAAAAGGAAATCATTGAGGGGAGCAAGAGTTGTAGGAGGGAACGCCATCGGGATCATGTTCCCCTCCTCTGAGCAGACTCTGTGCGAGGTAGTGGATGAAGGCCCCACCCTCAGATCCATATCAGACGACTTTGAAAGGGTCGAGTATAGTTAGATTCGCTAACATTCAATTATCCTGAACTTTAGGATAATCGAGTGTATTAAT
The DNA here is from genome assembly GCA_963693085.1 of Alisma plantago-aquatica. Taxonomy (NCBI): domain Eukaryota; kingdom Viridiplantae; phylum Streptophyta; class Magnoliopsida; order Alismatales; family Alismataceae; genus Alisma; species Alisma plantago-aquatica. Next base: position 430,276,063 of record OY856415.1, read on the forward strand.
AAATGATTAAAAAGTAATTTAACATTATCTCCTCCTAATTTCTGAATATCTTTTAGAGAATTTAGGATTATTCAAATCTAATCAAATTTTGTGGGATCAATAATTCGACCATGAGGATTTCAAATATCTAATTAGATTTTTGATATGAGTTATAGACACGTGTGTTTTACATTATTAGCTACTCATACTAACTGACACATTAATAATTATTGAAAAGAAATTGTGTTATCAAAATTAGATGGAAGCTCTAGTATCCTATTATCTACTCATATACCAAATGGTGGGATGAATTATACATGTATGTGGGTCCAATCTATCATTCAACCCTAACTACTCACCATTTCATAATTAGGGTTATCTTTTGTGCATTAATTGGCATTTATGTGAATAATTGTTGATCCATTATGTATATGATTCATTTCAAAGTTCACCTGATATCGAGTGTCATTTAACTTATTTTGGGCATACTAAATAAACATGGTCTCCTCTTAAATGGGCAATGTATGACGAATTTGTTCAACTTAGGGTTTCACCTTTATTAAATATGGAACATTTTCGGGACTAAAACTATAATCCTTTTTATTTCAAATTTTAAAATTTGAGGGTCGTTAAAACCATACCATACCTATATCCTCATGAAAACCTACAAAAATTGTTAGAAGAATATGTGTGTACTATAGTTCAAAGTAAATAAAAACTACATATAAAGCACATCCATATTTAGCACCAATGACACCAAAATAGAAATGCTACTCCATTGGACTATAAATTATTTATGACAAGGTTGGATTAGGTGTACCACTCAATTATTTTATCTATATTATACTAATACATTCTAGAAATCAATGCAAGATATAAGGATATATGTATTCCCTAAATCTCTAGTCATAACCTTAGGCCAAAGCAATGTAATGAAAAGATAGACAACCTATTGGCTATTTCCACTGTAGATATTTCTTAAAGGAGGATTCAACAATCATAGGCCTTCCCTAGGTACACATGTTATGATGACAAATTTTAGGGTAACAACCCCTCATCTCACAGTACAACATTCCATTATATCCTATATGACATTTTGTACTTCGTCATTGGCCTTTGTCAAGTCCCAACACGGTTTAAAGATGATTGGGTATAACTACCCCAAATGTTCCTATATATTCATTAATATATGCCTTTGAGCATATTCTCACAACTTAGATTACTACAAGGTGAACTCGTTTCACAACTTCCCCTAACAACCTAGGGGTATAGATCTACAGACTCGAGACTAAAAGGCTTGCATTACTCTTGGTTAATTAGATTTATTATTCGACAGATACCACAAGCAAGCTATATGTAAAAATTTTAATGAAAAGATCTAGTATAGAGGGGAAAGAACAAAAATGAGGTATCAACCTAATGTTGAAATTGATATATTTTTATAATCACTTTACTTACAACTTCAAAAGATATCAAATGCCTAGTTATCTAAAATATCTTCACATTGTTTATTTAATGGTCACACCTCCATTTATTTGAGTCTTACCCCAAAATCACATACTTCAAAGAGTAATGAAGGTTAAACATCTTTCTAAAATCAAACCTTTCATGAAACTCATGTCAAATCATAACCAAGTACCTCTCTATTAGGCAATCATAGCAAAGCAATACATTTCATAAATTAGTCAATATCATTATCATATAAAGGAACACTTATCATGTGGTCTCAACAACATACTAGTAATGGAAAGATCTTAAAACATTTATACTTTCTCACCTCATAACTGTTGGTATGTATGCCCATAGAGCAAGTCATATGATGATTGTAATGGGATACTTTGTAAATGATTTGAATAATAATAAAGGCAATTTCCAATCTATATGTTTAAACTGTTTCCGAGATGATGGTGTAACATGATAGATGTCTAAAGATTGTTTTACTCAATGACGTATGCTTTTGGGTTGAGGACCTAAACGATGAGATCATATGGATGCTAAGAGTATTCTTTCTTGTTTGGTCCCTAGTCAGTTGTTATTGTGGAAATAACCATAGACATCAATAACACTAAAGACTAGATTGTGTGTTGGTTGATGACAGAATCTCATTAGTCATGATATAGTGATATCAAACCAAGCACATAGGTACTTGTTAGAGAACAAGGTATCAGACAGACCAACCGTGAGAGTGACACATGGATCCATGACTTGGTAGTCACAGTCAGCTCTCACAGTGATGGTGGTGAGTGTGATTCTTAGACCTGAAATCACTGCACTCAACACATGTCGTTGGGTACACTTTGACATCATCAAACGCAGTCCTGAAACATGGGTTGTTATAAAGGTGATGATTGGGTGGCTTTGACACATGGGGCTTTTGAGGGGTGAGTGATAGATATGGGATTTGTCCCTCCTGAGGGAGTTTGATATCCTTGGCCACTTGATGAGTAGGATTGAGAAAGGCATGCGCATGCACGTGTGAATCAATATGTGATATTGATGTCATACACATCTCACTCGGTCTACTCTGAGATCAAGGAAATGAATGAACATTGACAGGATGACTGTTCCATGCCTCGAGTTCATTCTGGATATCAGTGACAAAGGAATTATACATTCACTGTAACACCATTCACGGATTGTAGGATGAAAGTTGTTCTCCAACTTTCTACTTTCACTTGGGTAGCAATGATGTGTGACTAGGAACCGCTCTTTGCTTGTGAAGACATAAGTGTTATGGACTTTCACTGCCAACGTGAAATGGACCTACAGGGTCACACACATAGGATTCAACCTGGAAGAGGAGTTTTGTCGACAAGTGATGTTTGGATTGATTACTAAAGGAGTTTAGTAGTTCAATTAAACACTCAATCAGTCGATGGCTCAATATCGTATGGTTCAAGGTGTTGGACGCATTGATTGGAGTATCGGATTGATTGAAATCGCAATTGACTGATTTTTGCCCAACCTGTGCTCCCAACCGATCGGTTCATGTGATGAACCAGTCGGCTGAGGTTGCTGAACCGGTCGGCTGGAGTGTCCAAGCCGATCGGCTCATGCCCAGGTTGAAACGACCGGTTCAAGGGTTGAACCGATCGGCTCAACTGGTGCAACCGACCAGTTGGGAAAAGTCATGTCGGCAAGAATTTTCCTTTGGTTTCAAATTTCCCAATTCGATTGGGAATAACATTGGTATTTGATACCAATTGGGAACGAAATAAGGAAAGTCTTTTTGAGCCGGATTAGGACTATGAACCGATCGGTTCAGGGCACCAACTGATCGGTTGGAGTGCCCCAAACGATCGGCTCAGGTCCAACCGATCGACTCAATGGCCGAACCGATCGGTTCAGTTGTGAACCGATCATTTCAAGTTGCGAACCGGTTGCTTTTTGTGGAAAATTCTCGAACCCTTCTACTCCTGCATTAGTCCCGTATTGCCAGGCACAGAGAACCCTGTCCCATGACCCGCCTATAAATATAGGGGTATTGGGGGCTTCTCAAGATACAACTCAGTGCAAGTTGATTGCTCTGCAAAGTTGTCGTTCTCTCTGGTTTTGGTAACCGAGAGAGAGCCCGAGCAAGTGCTTCCCACAAAGGGAGGTGCAGCAAGGGAAGGACAACTGTAATTGCAGTCGACAGCAGGAGAGTGTGTTGGTGACTAGTACGTCAACAGGAGAGTGCGACTCCTTCCACTTCCTTGTGGGACAAGGAGAGTGGAGTTCCGGGTGGTCCGTGTGGACTACTTCAGAGGCGGGAGGTCACTGCCGCTCAGGAGGACAATTGTCATCTGACAGTCCGGTAGGAGGAGGAGTCTTCAGTCCCGGTGCGACCAGGAGCTGCACAGACACCGTCTAAGACCAGAGGTGAAGACCGTGCAAGGCACGTGGTATTGTCACCGAGCAAGCCTCAGGACAAGGTATGATTCACAAACCATCTTTCCTATTATATAGATGTTGACGCGATTCCTTTTGTTCTGGGTTTGGGGAGAAATTTTTTTTTGTTTCCGCTGCTTCTCTGCCTCCTCCATAACCCAACAGTGGTATCAGAGCCACGTCAACCTCTCTATATTTTAGGATTATCGATGTGATCGATTTTGGTTTGTCGCCTTTATTTATTGCATGCGATGCGAATAATATCGGCTTTATACATGTCCAATCCACAAATCCCTAATATACATATATGATATGTAATATTAATTCACTCGATACGTGTTTCCCTTAAACGAGTTTTGTGGTGGATGTGTAGCATGATTATGGCCTATAAACCCCTATATCTGTGTGTGGTTGTTTGTGTGGTTGCTTGCATCTCGTTCTGTGCACCGATTCCCTTTCTCATATTCCTAATGTAACTCGAAATAATTCGAGAATTCTTTTCCTACCTTTGCTCCCCCCGAATGTAACTCGGGGTTTCACAATACAATTGTAAATAGGATAGATTTTATTTCCTATTATGTCAAAGAACGGCGGACAACCTAAAGACGATCGGTTCAAGGAGTGAACCGATCGGTTGGGGATCCAGACGGCCGGTTCGAGGAATGAGATGAGCGGGTGGCGACCTGAGGAGATGCACGATGACCGGCCAGTCGATCGGCTGGTGGCACCCGGACAACCTACCTGATGGCGAGCCGATCAGTCATAGAGATGAGCTGATCAAACCCAGAAAGGAAGGCACAGATTTCATCTTGTACAGGTTGAATGTGATGTAGACCTAGATGACCGTGATTCCTCTTGGCTCGAGGAATCACAAATAGGATGGCCATAATCATTGTTTTTTTATCGTTTGTGCATGTTTTCTGTGGGATATAGCATGTATATGATACATACTATATATTGTGGTGATTGGATATGTATATGTATATAAAACCAAATCCCTCATCAAAATATTAAGTCTTATATGCCTTCCATTAGCGACACACATGGCAAACTTGATCGACCAAGCGTAGGTTACGCCAAAGTGTGGTGCACCGTCTATCTTGTGGAAGTGTGAAGGGTCGACATGTAGGTTCTGCCAAAGCAGGGTGCATGTTTACCGTGTCGGCTTTTGGGTTAGACTTAACTGGTGATTCTTAGAGTGTCTAAGCCCAGAGGCACGGAATGTTCATGGCAAGGTGTTGTGCATGTTCATTCATCAAGAGTTGCATATGATGCAATTGGCAAAATTTCCCTACCCGGAAGATCTGAGTTGTGGGTGACAACCAAAGTTGGTCCATGGCTTAGAGGATTCTAGGATCTTGACCCACTAGAAGATTGTACGCTGCAATCTTCCGAATTGATGGTGAGGGCTATCAATTTGAGTCAAAATAGTGGGATCGGTAATTAATTAAAGGCCTAATTAACTATCATCAAATTTTATTCAAATCAAATCAAAAAGGTTTTGACAAATGCAAATTTTCTCTTGTAGAATGGCAAAAGAATCATCTTTTAAAATCGGCAAATTAATTGAGAATAAATTCCATAATTGGTTGAGGACTGTGAGAAGTGTTCTGCACAATCCAGATATACCAGGAGCCTTAGAATCCACTCTATGTACGCTTAATGCGTTGGTGAAGGAGAAAGTAGGTAAGGGAGAGAAGTGTTCTCTCGCCAAACCAATTTCTTCTACATGGAGAGGATGGAAGGAACAATGGAAGAAGAAGTCGGAGATAGAGATCTCTACTTCTGGTGTATACGTGATAGAGATTAACTTTACTACTTCTTCGTCATGGGTACTTGATACCGGATGCGGATCTCACATTTGTTCAAATGTGAAGGATCTTAAGAGAAGTAGGCCTTTAGGGAAAGGTGAGGTTGAACTACGTGTTGCTAATGGGGCAAAAGTTGCCGCCAGTGCCGTAGGAACCTATGAGTTAACTCTACCAAGTGGGCTAATAATAGAGTTGAAGAACTGCTATTATGTACCTGCCATAAATAGGAATATCATCTCCATCTCTTGTTTGGACAAAGATGGATTTGAATTTCTTATTAAGAATGGAAAGTGTTCCATTTCTAAAGATGGGATCTTTTATGGCAGTGCCCCTATGTCTTATGGTCTATACTTGATAGACTTGGAGACAAGTGTATACAACGTAAACAACAAAAAGCAAAAACTCAACGACTCAAACAAAACATATCTCTGGCATTGTCGTCTAGGACACATAAATGAGAAGTGCATTTCTAGACTCCATAAAGATGGTTATCTAGACTCTTTTGATTGTGAATCAATAGAGACATGTGAATCTTATTTGTTGGGCAAGATGACCAAGACTCCCTTTTCAGGTAAAGGTGAGAGAGCTAGTGATCTATTAGGACTCATACATACTGATGTATGTGGGCCTTTTAGAACTAATGCCAGAGGTGGGTATCAATACTTCATTACCTTTACTGATGACTTCAGTAGGTATGGCTATGTGTACCTGATGAAACATAAGTCAGAAACCCTTGAAAGGTTCAAGGATTTCATGAATGAAGTACATAACCAACTTGGTAAAAGTATTAAGGCACTTTGTTCCGATCGAGGTGGAGAATAATTGAGCCAGGAGTTTGAGGACCTTCTGCGAGCCCGTGGTATTGTATCACAATGGACTCCGCCTGGAACACCACAGCATAATGGTGTGTCTGAAAGAAGGAATCGCACATTATTAGATATGGTGCGATCTATGATGAGTTTTGCTGATCTTCCAATTTCTTTCTGGGGTTATGCTCTTGAAACCGCCGCGTTTACACTTAACCGTGTACCATCTAAATCGGTTCAAAAGACACCATATGAGATATGGACTGGGAAGCGTCCCAATTTGTCTTTTATGAAGATTTGGGGTTATGGGTCTTACGTCAAGAAAATGTTTCCTGATAAGCTTGGACCCAAATCTGATAAATGTTACTTTGTTGGATATCCCAAGGAGACCAAGGGATACTATCTATACCACCCTACCGACAACAAAGTGTTTGTTGCCAGGGATGCTGTGTTCCTAGAGAAGGAATTTATTTCCAAAGGAAACAGTGGGAGGAATATAGAGCTTGAAGAGGTTCAAGCCCAACAAGAGAACATTGAACCGATAGATGTACCAAAGGAAAATGTAGATTCACAAGGTGTTGTGGAATCTCAGTCTCCTCAGGCAACACAAGGACCTCGTAGATCTAGTAGGACTTGCCTTGAACCTGAGAGGTTTGGATACCTTGTAACTCAGGAAGGTGGAGAGTTGATCATAGATGATGATCCAACTACCTACGTAGAGGCTATGGAGGGACCTGATTCTGAGAAATGGCTTGAAGCCATGAGATCCAAGATGGAATCCATGTACTCCAACAAAGTATGGACTTTGGTGGAACCACCCGAAGGGGTAAAACCCATAGGGTGCAAGTGGGTCTTTAAGAAAAAGACTGACATGGATGGCAATGTGCAAACTTATAAAGGCAGATTGGTTGCGAAGGGTTTTCGACAAATTCAAGGTGTTGACTATGACGAAACCTTTTCTCCAGTTGCCATGATTAAGTCCATCAGGATCATGCTTGCTATTGTAGCTTATCATGACTATGAGATTTGGTAGATGGATGTTAAAACCTCATTCCTTAACGGGAATATTCATGAGGATGTGTACATGACACAACCTGAAGGTTTTGTAGATCCAAAGAATGCCAATAAAGTCTGTAAACTGCAAAGGTCAATCTATGGATTGAAGCAAGCATCTCGGAGTTGGAATCTTCGATTTGATGAAGAAGTCAAAGTGTTTGGCTTTATTCAAAATGAAGATGAACCTTGTGTGTACAAGAAGGTTAGTGGGAGCTCGACCACATTTCTCATATTGTATGTGGATGACATACTTTTGATGGGGAATGATGTCTTAGCCTTATAGAAGGTAAAGACTTGGCTTGGGAAAACTTTCTCAATGAAGGACTTAGGAGAAGCATCCTATATTCTAGGAATTAAGATCTATAGAGATAGATCTAGAAGGCTTCTCGGACTAAGTCAGAGCACGTACATTGACAAGGTGCTGAAGCGGTTCAGCATGGAGAACTCAAAGAGAGGCAACGTCCCTATGCTACATGGAGTTACCGTCTCTAGAGCTCAATGTCCCCAATCTTGTGAAGAGAGGGAGCGTATGAATGGGATCCCATATTCATCAGCCATTGGATCCATCATGTACGCTATGTTGTGCACACGCCCAGATGTCTCGTATGCTCTCAGCATGACGAGCAGGTACCAGTTAGATCCCGGGGATGCTCACTGGACAGCCGTGAAGAACATCCTCAAGTACTTGCGAAGGACTAAGGATCAGTTTCTTGTGTACGGCGGCGAGGAAGAGCTAGTTGTAAAGGGTTACACCGATGCAAGCTTCCAAACCGATAAAGATGATTACAGATCGCAGTCAGGATTTGTGTTTTGCCTTAATAATGGAGCTGTGAGCTGAAAGAGTTCCAAGCAAGAAACAGTTGCCGATTCTACTACAGAGGCCGAGTATATTGCTGCTTCGCATGCATCAAAGGAGGCTGTGTGGATCAGGAAGTTCATCTCTGAACTTGGTGTAGTTCCCAGTAGCTGTGATGCAATTGAGCTTTATTGTGACAACAATGGAGCTATTGCACAAGCTAAGGAGCCCAGATCACATCAGCGGTCCAAGCACATACTGCGGCGCTTCCATCTCATACGAGAGATCGTACAACGAGGAGATGTGAAGATTTGAAAAGTACCAACTGAAGACAACATAGCTGATCCACTGACTAAGGCCCTTTCTCAGCAGAAGCATGATGGTCATGCTAGGTCACAAGGACTGCATTTCCTTGGTGACTGGCTCTAAGTGCAAGTGGGAGTCTGTTGGTATGTATGCCCATAGAGCAAGTCATATTATGATTGTAATGGGATTGAATAATAATAAAGGCAATTTCCAATCTATATTTTTAAACTGTTTCTGAGATGATGGTGTAACATGATAGATGTCTAAAGATTGTTTTACTCAATGACGTATGTTTTTGGGTTGAGGACCTAAACGATGAGATCATACGGATGCTAAGAGTATTCTTTCTTGTTTGGTCCCTAGTCGGTTGTTATTGTGGAAATAACCATAGACATCAATAACACTAAAGACTAGATTGTGTGTTGGTTGATGACAGAATCTCATTAGTCATGATATAGTGATATCAAACCAAGCACATAGGTACTTGTTAGAGAACAAGGTATCGGACAGACCCACCGTGAGAGTGACACATGGAACCATGACTTGGTAGTCACAGTCAGCACTCACAGTGATGGTGGTGAGTGTGATTCTTAGACTTGAAATCACTGCACTCAACACATGTCGTTGGGTACACTTTGACATCATCAAACGCAGTCCTGAAACATGGGTTGTTATAAAGGTGATGATTGGGTGGCTTTGACACATGGGGCTTTTGAGGGGTGAGTGATAGATATGGGATTTGTCCCTCCTGAGGGAGTTTGATATCCTTGGCCACTTGATGAGTAGGATTGAGAAAGGCATGCGCATGCACGTGTGAATCAATATGTGATATTGATGTCATACACATCTCACTCGGTCTACTCTGAGATCAAGGAAATGAATGAACATTGACATGATGACTGTTCCATGCCTCGAGATCATTCTGGATATCAGTGACAAAGGATTTATACATTCACTGTAACACCATTCATGGATTGTAGGATGAAAGTTGTTCTCCAACTTTCTACTTTCACTTGGGTAGCAATGATGTGTGACTAGGCACCGCTCTTTGCTTGTGAAGTCATAAGTGTTATGGACTTTCACTGCCAACGTGAAATGGACCTGCACGGTCACACACATAGGATTCAACCTGGAAGAGGAGTTTTGTCCACAAGCGATGTTTGGATTGATTACTAAAGGAGTTTAGTAGTTCAATTAAACACTCAATCAGTCGATGGCTCAATATTGTATGGTTCAAGGTGTTGGACGCATTGATTGGAGTATCGGATTGATTGAAATCGCAATTGACTGTTTTTTTCCCAACCTGTGCTCCCAACCGATCGGTTCATGTGATGAACCGGTCGGCTGAGGTTGCTGAACCTGTCGACTGGAGTGTCCAGGCCGATCGTCTCATGCCCAGGTTGAAATGATCGGTTCAAGGGTTGAACCGATCGGCTCAACTGGTGCAACCGACCAGTTGGGAAAAGTCATGTCGGCAAGAATTTTCCTTTGGTTTCAAATTTCCCAATTCGATTGGGAATAACATTGGTATTCGATACCAATTGGGAACGAAACAAGGAAAGTCTTTTTGAGCCGGATTAGGACTATGAACCGATCGGTTCAGGGCACCAACCGATCGGTTGGAGTGCCCCAAATGATCGGCTCAGGTCCAACTGATCGGCTCAATGGCCAAACCGATCGGTTCAGTTGTGAACCGATCATTTCAAGTTGCGAACCGGTTGCTTTTTGTGGAAAATTCTCGAACCCTTCTACTCCTGCATTAGTCCCGTATTGCCAGGCACAGAGAACCCTATCCCATGACTCGCCTATAAATATAGGGGTATTGGGGGCTTCTCAAGATACAACTCAGTGCAAGTTGATTGCTCTGTAAAGTTGTCGTTCTCTCTGGTTTTGGTAACCGAGAGAGAGCCCGAGCAAGTGCTTCCCACAAAGGGAGGTGCAGCAAGGGAAGGGCAAGTGCAGTTGCAGTCGACAGCAGGAGAGTGTGTTGGCGACTAGTACGTCAACAGGAGGGCGAGACTCCTTCCACTTCCTTGTGGGACAAGGAGAGTGGAGTTCCAGGTGGTCCGTGTGGACTACTTCAGAGGCGGGAGGTCACTGCCGCTCAGGAGGATAACTGTCATCCGACAATCCGGTAGGAGGAGGAGTCTTCAGTCCCGGTGCGACCAGGAGCTGCACAGACACTATCCAAGACCGTAGGTGAAGACCATGCAAGAAGCGTGGTATTGTCGTCGAGCAAGCCTCAGGACAAGGTATGATTCACAAACCATCTTTCCTATTATATAGATGTTGACGCGATTCCTTTTGTTCTGGGTTTGGGGAGAAATTTTTTTTTTGTTTCCGCTGCTTCTCTGCCTCCTCCATAACCCAACAATAACAAGGATAGTGAGTCATCTACACCCTACAAGCAAGTAGACCTTATTTTTTCATGTAGGTGTGACCTTTCAAGATCATCTCATCATCAAGAGAAGAAGCTACTATAGAAATACTAAATGTTCATATTTTCACTATTAAGGGACTACTTGTAGGATTAATCTACAATATGTAGTTCATATTCATGTCATTTAAGGTATGAGAAAGTCTAATCTCTCAAAGATCTATTATGACCCATTGTAAAGTTCTCTACAGTTGTCGATCCACAAAATCAAGGCAATTAGAGAAAGAATGGATAAAGGAAAACAAGGTGTAAAACTTAATAGTCAAAACCCTAGATAAAACTACTTAGAAAATGTACATGGAAAGAGGAAGATGGTAGATCATCAAGAACATGATAGAATGAGGTTCCACTTCACAAATATATTCTTTGAAGACATCAAGAAGATTTTTGATCAGTAGAATAGAAGGGAATGAAGGAAAATTGCAACATGTAACGACCCCGCCTCCCGGTAACCCCTAATTAAGGGAGACCAAGAGGTTAGAGCCATTATCCCACTTAACAGGATCAAAGGTTCGATAAATAATCAATAAAAATTATCAAATTCTACCAACTAAACTGAAAGCGGGTATAAAATAAAACTTTACATACCTTTTTCAAAAACTTGGATATCTACTTCTATCCACATGGAGTCCATTCTAACTAGTCCTCCTTTGAACTTTAATTCATATTTAATTCCACATATGCCACTTTACTGTTTGTTCTTTACACTTGTACCTAAAATGCTGACAAACAAAACATCGGTCAGCATAAAGCTGGTATGTGAGGGAAACAATAATCATGCAATTAACTGTAACAACATATTGCAGTCAAATATGATTTAACAAACAACTGTATGTTTTCAACATAACTGCTCAATCCATACATACCCTAACCTTTGTGTTGTCCCTGCAGTGGACCTGGAAGCCACCTTCCTTATGGTAGATCCCCATTTAACCCCTCATGATCCTACCTAATAGGTGAATCAGTTTCTAGGATTGAGTCACATGGCACTACCCGTAGGTAGCCCACTCCTTAACTCATGGTGTGCTAAAGAGTTGCCTGGCACTACACATAGGTAGCCCAATCCCTAACTCTTGATAGCCTAGACCTTGCTCTAGGTTACCCTTTTTAGCATTTACAAAGCCACAGAGGAGGACCAGGATCTGAGCCTATCATGTATGCATACTTATGGTGATAGTCATAGTCACTTTATCGTTGCATGAAATAAAAGTCATCCAAGTAGTTATGTTCAGGCATCCGATAAAAATGTTCGGGAATCGTCATGAAACTAAAGCGATTATTCATAAATGTTACCACATACCTGTCAGGATGATTTGAGACAAAATAATCCAATCAATCAAGAATTCCAAATAGGCAAGCAAGTACATTATGAGATCCTAAAATATGCGTACAATTTCCTATTATTAATCATGTCATCAAGATCTACTAAACCTAATCGCTTCCTAGGGTTTCTAGTCCACTTTTAGGGTTTTCATTGCAATTAGAGTTTCCCTTCATGTCTTACTATTTTAAACCCTAATTTTATACACTTACTCACAAACCCTAATTATCTCATCTATTCATCATGAAAGATACTAAGGTTATCTTTTAACAAAATATAATCCTAATATCAGAAAAAGCATAATTAATCATCAATTAAGTCCATTAAGCCTCGTTTACATTAAAGCTACCATTTTTATCCTTTTCATCCATGACAAGATCATTATGCTCATTTATCATCAATTCATAGTTCATTATGGTCTAATTCACATATGAACTCTATTTGTCATTAATTCTACTTTTATCCATTAGAAAACCCTAATTACTACATTAACGATATTTATCTACAATTAGGAACTTTTATACTTGAAATATCTTGGAATTATCGTATCTCAACTTTATTCATGATTTTGAATAATTAAAACCATTATGAGTCACATTTACTAATATTAGGGTTTCAAGGCCCAATAAAGCATATTTATGCACATGAAATTCTAAATTAAACTAATTACATGCAAAGTTCATCATTTTCTTTCTTAATGTACCTTTTACAATTAATAGGTTAATATCGAATTTAATCATCCATTAAACCCTACCAAATACATTAATCATCTCAAAATAGGGTTTCTTAATAATTAAAGCATTAAAGTTAATAACTTCCATTGTTTTTCTAAATGCAATCAGAATTAGGCTTCAAATATATTTTTACTGCATTCCTTGAGTTCTCCTGATGAAAATTCATATATAATGTGCATCCATCTGAACTACGGTTAATTAGTTATGAATTTTGTAAGAACTTACTTACTTGGGCCAATCGGAAGCTGTCGTGTCGCCCTATTCCCATGCAACATTGCTCAATTGGAAACATAATGGATTTATGATTCTGCCCTTACTTAAGTTGTTGGCACTCCAGCCGACGGAGGGGCAAAACAGTCAAATGTCGCCTGTATCATCTTCTACCTTCTGACGCCCTAGCTGTGCCGACCTGTAGCATGATGTGGGTCCGCCCTTCCCTCCTCAGGGCTCGGTGGTGGCCGTCCATGGCCGCCCCAGCTCCGCTACACCCTGGCGCCCTTGAGGCACATCCCAAATGTAGCCAAGACAGCTGAAAGCATGCCCAGCAGGTCTGCAACCAGGTCGATTTGCAGCCCACCTGCAGGCGTTGTGCAGATGTATAGAGCTAAAAAGATGATCTCCAAGTCTCTCTCTGACGACATAGGAACGTCGCAAACTCCTCATACTACTCTCATTGCTTTCGGGATCGCACCACCCCTCCGATTAGGGTTAGAACAGATGCAAGGTTGAAGAAGGAGAAGAGAGAGGTTTACATGGGATCTCTCTTGAACTCGATCCAGAGGCTCTACCCCTTTATATAGGGGTGGATATCCTCACCCTAAGATGACCATCTAAGAGTTAAAGAGTTCTTTTCCAAATAGGAACCCAAGTTCCTTCATTAGGAAGCAAGCTTCTCTCTCCTAATTATCTCTTTATTATTCTTTATTTCATGGATGATTAGAAATAAGAAAATCCTTTCACTTATTTTCTTTTATGCTTGACTTTTATCTCATTGGCACAAATTCTATTTTCTTTTAGTAGAAAATACTTCCTTTTTATCTATACCACAAAATTCATTAATAATGTATCACCTTATCCTCTTATTTTGCATTATTGGTATTTTCTCTTTCTTTCTTCTCCATTGGGGCTCCTTGGACCCCAAGAAACTCTAGGATTTCGAAATCGTTTTTAGTGGATACTCATTATCCTTCTAGATGCATCTATGTCCATTATTTCTTATTATCTTATTTATTTCTTTATTAAAATATCTCTTTTTAAGGATTTCTCTTTATCTCTCTTTTTATTTTCCTTATTGGAATTCCTTTTAACATAAGAGACCTCATGGATACGAAAATCCATCAAAGATAACTCATTCATTCCTCTTTCCACTTATTTTCCACATTTTATCATTGTTTTCAATTTCTTTCTTAATAAAGAAATACTTAATTGATCTTTTCTTTTCTTATTGCATTATCTTTGCAACTTTGGACTCCTTGGAACCCAAGGAACCCAAGAGGCACAAAATCCAACTTTGGATTATCTTATTTTGCCTTCTAGAGGTTTCTACATCTTTCTTTTCTCAAAAACTCAATTTTTCATTTACTAATTGAATTTCCTTGTTATTTGGCCCAATAGCCAATAAAACCCACAACCAACAAGGCTATTGTAAACGAAATCCAAAAACAAATTATATATCATTATTTGTTCAAATATCTTTGATATGAGAAATTACATTTCTCACCAAATGAACCCAAAAGTTGGGGTTGTAACATCCTTCCCCTCTTATAGGAATTTTGCCCTCAAAATTCCATCAAGCAAACAAACAATTCAGGATAAGACTTTTCCATGTCCTTTATTGGCCCTTATGTGGCTTTGCCCTATCCATGGCACTTCCAAATAACCTTTATCATCACATATTCTTTTCTCTGAGTTCTTTCACCTTGGCATCTATATACCTCACAGGTGACTCAGGTCATTTCAGCCTCCCTTGGGGCTCACTAGGTTCATTGCTCCACACATGGTCTGGGTACCTCACATAGTGCTCTAAATTGGACACATGGAACTCTTCACACATCACATTATCCTGAGGGGTAAGGGAAAAACTTAACCTTATCCACCCAACCATGTCAAAAGAACCCATGCATCGGGGACTCAGCTCTCTTAGCTATAACTTAGAGGGGTCGGATTTTCATGCCACATATTCCCTCACAGTAAAATACATGTCAGTCTACTTTGCATTAGCTTACAACTCATGTAGTCCTTGGGCTCCTTTTAGACAATACATGATCAAAGTGACTTCATCTGCACACACTGTGGTCCTTTCTTGACCTTCGTGAGGTCCCTTCACCAACATCATCTTAATGAAGTGGTGACCGACACAACCTCCCTTGCAGAGCTTCTTTACATCCTGATACTGGCTATGGTGGTTATCATAACATCTTACAAGGACACGAACTATCTTTATGTATCACCCTGAACGAGCACACATGCTCTCATCAGACCCTCTAGTCTAGATCACACTAACCATTAGTTAGGGGTGATAAACTATACTAACATCGAGTTCTTCATGTATCTACTTCCACCTTATGAAAGTGAATCTTTAGGTTATACTCAAGAACTTTTGAACTCGCATCATGGTGTAGTTGAACCATCTCCCTCATATGTAGTTCAACTGAATATGTCCCTTGACAGTACTCTTTCTTTCTCATGTCATATAAGTAAGGTGATCTTCCATAACCCTTATTGCATCCTGACCTTCCTAGGTCCAGGGAGACTCACCACAACATCTTTAGTGATGAACTCACATTCCCTCTCGGGGACTCTCTTTGTCCTCTATATAAATACACTAGGTTATTGGTGTTCGTCCTTCACCTCCTATCATGCATGGCAACATACCTCGTGAAACTTCATCTTAGGCATCCAAAGTACTACTATCACTTACTATCTTCGTAGTACCATGGTGTATGGTGATCTTAAAATCATGATCTCCTGTATGTAATGATTCCTCAAGATTGATTCCTTAAAAACCCTAAACCACTCTAATTGGGGTTTCATCACCTTATTTTCTAGATAAGTGCATCTGAGGTTCTACAACCATCCTTTTATCATGGTAAGCCCTAGGCTGGCTAACCAAACAACTATTAACTTGATCAACCAATATTAGTACATCTGAGTGTTAGCCAAACTTATCTATTTTTCCAACTGAGGGTTAACCCACCAACCTCTTCTAGCCTCCATCTAAACTAGGTAGTTGTATCCCATCCAGAGCATCCATTACCACTTCACATCGTTAGGTGTTAGGTAACATTGAAGACATACACCTCCATGTATACCTCATCTCATCTCTAAGTCTATCTTCATCAAGAAAACTATGAGCTTATTCTCTTGGTTTTTTGAACTTAACCTTGTATAACTCATATCTAATGATAAAAACATCCTCATAAGATGACTACCTTATTTCTCTTAATGTTTGTAAACCATCCATGTATCATGCACTCCACTAGGGTATGTTATCATCTCTATCCTCATACCTCATAGCAACATTCCAACTCACATCATCTTTATCCTTGGTGTATGGCATGCGTACTGTCCTATCTCTCATTCCCATAACAAGAGGAAATAAGCATTTGGCTACAGTCCAAATATAGAGTTCTTCCTATTCCAAGAGTAGAGATGGTACATCCCACCTTGCCAGTACAACTTTAAATCTAAGTTGGAATGTGCCACATATGTCTCTACATCACAAACATCTTGATATCAAAGTTACTTCCATGGAAAACTGGTTTCGAACCTACTTGGGTCCACACACATTCCTTGATCATATACTCTAGGTTTATAGGGTGTCGGAACTTTTGGGGTCATCCCTCTTCCCTTATGCATCCAGAGAGTGCCCTACTCATCCACCCTTTGGGTCCCATGGGTTCATGAAGGTGATCAATCTCCTAACCCATGGCCCTCAGACAATGATAGTTGTTACTTCTCGACCCTATGGTCATGTGCAACTAGGGAATTAGGCAACTCTTACTTCCATCAGTCTTATCCCTACTTGACCCTAGGATAGACTTAGGATTCTATTATAGTACATGTCCAGCTTAGAACCTTACCCAAGCCTTCATCATCTCTCTTTCTTCATTCATGGGTTGACTTTCATCATTTAATAGGGGTCATGGCAACCTGCCGACCTTGGTCAGGCACCATACCGGTTACCTCCACACATGCAGTTAGAGATGGTTATCTATAGGTTCATTCTCATACCATGTACTTTTCACTTAGCTTCTCAAGATCCTATGAGAGCTCTTTAGGTTACCTCAAAACAACAGACACTGGTATACACCCTACAAATGGTCCCTCTCCTAGGATGGGAGGATACTACATCTTGGTAACAAAGGTCACAAACGCCCTTATGTCTAGGGTTTACATCCACATGAGCATGCTTAACCCAACAACTACTACGGCACAAGCAGACCACCTACTAAACCATGCTAGGTCATACTTGTTCTCTTTCCTCAATGCTGGATGAAGATCATACCTTCCCATGTCATCAACTTAGCTTTGAGGGTTTCATCAAACATAAAGGGGTTTCCTTTCCTCTAGACATGAGGAGTACCATGCTCAAATCTATAGAAACTCAAACCTTGTCATGAGCATCAGGTACACCACTTCCTCTCTTATACCTAGGAACCCTAGATTCACTTCTCTGATGTCCAACTGTCTGCTCAACCTCTTAACCACGAACCAAAGATGTACAAGGTATGACAAGCACTTCTTGTCATCCTTCTACTTGATCCACACTTCAGAGTGGAGTCCTCCTCAAGGACAACCAACAAGGTATAAGGCCTCACAACCTATTACTAAGTCTCTTCAGGGTCTAAGGAACTCTTCTTCTCATCTATACCATAGGTATAGAGGTACCGGCAGACTCATCCTCTCTCTAGGGTTTGGTTCCTCTCATGGAAACCAAGACATCATTAGCCACTAGGGATCAAGCATGAGGCAACCACTATCATCCACTTAGGTCACATCATCCTCAACTCCCCACTATTCATCATATCTCAGAGTCTAGGCTTCTGACCTTTTTGCTTGGGGTCCTGCTCTCTCTCTGTAGAGCTAACCCTACAACCAACCTCACTACCAGAGGTCCTCCTTCCATGAAGGTGGATCAAGCATACCCATACATGTTGAAGCCTATGCTCAAGCTTATGTTTGTTCAAATTTATCCATAACTCTCTATGATCATCTCATAAGAAATCCATCACACTCTCCTGGCTAGGGTTTAAGCCAAATGTCAGCACTATTAACGTATTCTGGGTGCCTACTATGCCATGCTCATATAAGCTCATGGGGTTTCCGTAGGTTCTACTCTAACCTCATAAATGAAGGAGCTATCCTTTGCTCTAACATGCACGGCTCTTCCCAGTGTTGGGTCGCCAAAGGTACTCGGTCATCCAACTTCTCATGGCTCATATGGCATCCAAGGCATGTCTATCCAAACACCTGGTCTACCATGACATCTAACTCATCATGTCATCTCTCTCTAACCTTCACTTAGGGTTAGGGTTAACATCATCCTTAGAGGATGTGCCAGGTCTCTACATGTAATGGACATCTCTACCTCCAAGACTAACTCTCTTTACTTATCCTCCTGACAAGAAGGTCTAGCCCCAGGCCTGTCCTGAGGGCATGACAACTTATGTCATATGACATAAGCATGTATCTATTCTTTTACGCTTAATCTATTAAGCTTATGTCCATGACATCTGATTTACATGCTTTTTTATAATTTTGTGGAGGATTCCTTAAACCTTATGAACCTTACCCATACCTAAAGAGGGTGAGGAAAAGAGAGAAAACCCTAATCCTTATAATCCTTAACACATTTGAGTTAATAAGGGATGAATAAGATGAGAGAGTCCTAAAGGTATCTTATTTCAAGTTCAATCCTGAGACATTGGCCAGACAGTCACACTAATTCGGGACTCCTCATATTCCAACTAGCGGTGCAGAGGAAAATCTTGCCAACCCCCAAACGTGATCCTTTTCTAGACACCTCTGTCTTTCGGAAATTCCTCTAATAACTCCCTTGGGTTCTACAGAGTTTGTAAAATTGAATAATTATTAAAGATTTAATGTGGAACCTTCACTCTGATACCAAATGTAATGACCCCACCTCCCGGTAACCCCAATTAAGAGAGACCAAGAGGTCAGAGCCATTATCCCACTTAAAAGGATCAAAGGTTCGACAAGTAATCAATAACAATGATCAAATTCTACCAACTAAACTAAAAGCAGCTATAAAATAAAACTTTACATACCTTTTTCAAAAACTTAGATATCTACTTCTATCCACATGGAGTCCATTCTAACTAATCCTCCTTTTAATTTTAATTCATATTTAATTCCACATATGCCACTTTACTATTTGTTCTTTTCACTTGTACCTAAAACGTCGACATACAAAATGTCAGTCAGCATAAAGTTGGTATGTGGGGGAAACAATTAACTGTAACAACATATTACAGTCAAATATGATTTAACAAACAACTTTATGTTTTCAACATAACTGCTCAATCCATACATACCATAACCTCTACACTATCCCTATAGTGGATCTAGATGCTACCTTACTTATGGTCGATCCCCATTTAACCCCTCATGATCCTACCTAACAAGTGAATCAGTTTCTAGGGTTGAGTCACATGGCATTACCCGTAGGTAGCCCACTCCTTAACTTGTGGTGCGCCAAAGAGTTGCATGGCACTACATGTAGGTAGCCCAATACCTAACTCTTGATAGCCTAGACCTTGCTCTAGGTTACCCTTTTTAGCATTTGCAAAGCCACAGAAGAGGACCATGATCTGAGCCAGTCATGTATGCATACTTATGGTGATAGTCATAGTCACTTTATAGTAGCATGAAATAAAAGTCATCCAAACTGTTATTTTCAGGCAATCGATAAAAACATTCAGGAATCATCGTGAAACTAAAGTGATTATTCATAAACATAACCACATACATGTCAGGCTGTTTTGAGACAAAATAATCCAATCAATCAAGAATTCCAAATAGGCAAGCAAGCACATTATGAGATCCTGAAATATGCATATAATTTCCTATTATTAATCATGCCATCAAGATCTACTAAACCTAGCTCGCTTCCTAGAGTTTCTAGTCCAGTTTTAGGGTTTTCATTGCAATTAGAGTTTCCCTTCATCTCTTACTATTTTAAACCCTAATTTTATACAATTACTCACAAACCCTAATTATCTCATCTATTCATCATGAAAGATACTAAGGTTATCTTTTAACAACATATAACCCTGATATCAAAAAAAGCATAATTAACCACAAATTAAGTCCATTAAGCCTCTTTTACATTAAAGCTACCATTTTTATCCTTTTAATCCATGATAAGATCATTATGCTCATTTATCATCAATTCATACTTCATTATGGTCTAATTCACATACGAACCCTATTTGTCATTAATTCTACCTTTATCCATTAGAAAACCCTAATTACTACATTAAGGGTATTTGTCTACAATTAGGAACTTTTATACTTGAAATAGCTTGGAATTCTCATATCTCAACTTTATTCATGATTTTGAATAATTAAAACCATTATTAGTCACATTTACTAATATTAGGGTTTCAAGGCCCATTAAAGCATATTTATGCACATGAAACTCTAAATTAAACTAATTACATGCAAAGTTCATCCTTTTTGTTCTTAATGTATCTTTTTACAATTAACAGGTTAATATCGACTTTAATCATCCATTAAACCCTACCAAATACATTAATCATTTCAAAATAGGGTTTATTAATCATTAAAGCATTAAAGTTAAGAACTTCCATTACCTTTCGAATTTCAATCATAATTAGGCTTCAAATATATTTTTGTTGCATTCCTTGAGTTCTCCTGATCAAAATTCATATATAATGTGCATCCATCTGAGCTACCATTAATTAGTTATGAATTTTGTAAAAACTTACTTGGGCCAATCGGAAGTTGCCACGTCGCCCTATTCCCATGCAACGTTGCTCAATTGGAAACATAACAGATTTACAATTCTACCCTTACTTAAGTTGTTGGTGCTCCAGCACGTGGAGGGGAAAAATAGTCAAATGTCGCTCGTGTCATCTTCTACCTCCCGACACCCTAGTTGTGATGACTTGTTGCGCGATGTGGGACCTCCCTTCCCTCCTCAGGGCTCGGGGGTGGCCGTCCATGGCCGCCCCAGCTCCGATACACCCTGGTGCCCTCGAGACACATCCAAAATGTTGCCAAGGCGGCCGGAAGCAAGCCCAGCAGGTCCGCAAGTGGGTCAACTTGCAGCCCACCTACAGGCGTCGTGCAGATGTAAAGATCAAAATAAATGATCGCCAAGTCTCTCTCTGACCACGTAGGAACGTCACAAACTCCTCATACTACTCTCATTGCTTCTGAGATCACACCACCCCCTCTAATTAGGGTTAGAACGGATGCAAGGTTGAAGAAGGAGAATAGAGAGGTTTACATGGGATCTCTCTTGAACTCGATCCAGAGGCTCTACTCCTTTATATAGGGGTGGATACCCTCACCCTAAGATGACCATCTAAGAGTTAAAGAGTTCTTTTCCAAATAGGAACCCAAGTTCCTTCATTAGGAAGAAAGATTCTCTCTCCTAATTATCTCTTTATTATTCTTTATTTCATGGATAATTAGAAATATGAAAGTCCTCTCACTTATTCTCTTTTATGCTTGACTTTTATCTCATTGTCACAAATTCTATTTTCTATTAGTAGAAAATACTTCCTTTTTATCAATACCACAAAATTCATTAATAATGTATCACCTTATCCTCTTATTTTGCATTATTGGTATTTTCTCTTTCTTTCTTCTCCATTGGGGCTCCTTGGACCCCAAGAAACTCTAAGATTTCAAAATCCTTTTTAGTGGATACTCATTATCCATCTAGATACATCTCTGTCCATTATTTCTTATTGTCTTGTTTATTTCTTTATTAAAATAACTCTTTTTAAGGATTTATCTTTATCTCTCTTTTTATTTTCCTTATTGGAATTCTTTTTAACATATGAAACCTCATGGATAAGAAAATCCATCAAAGACAACTCATTCATACTTGTTTCCACTTATTTTCTACATTTTATCATTATTTTCAATTTCTTTCTTAATAAAGAAATACTTAATTGTTCTTTTCTTTTCTTATTGCATTATCTTTGCAACTTTGGACTCCTTGGAACCCAAGGAACCCGCACGAAATCCAACTTTGGATTATCTTCTTTTTCCTTCTAGAGGTTTCTACATCTTATTTTTCTCAAAAACTTAACTATTCATTTACTAATTGAATTTCCTTATTATTGGGCCCAATAGCCAATAAAGCACACAACCAACAAGTCTATTGTAAATGAAATCCATCTATGCAAAACAAATTATATCATTATCTCTTCAAATATCTTTAATATGAGAAATTACATTTCTCACCAAATGAACCCAAAAGTTGGGGTTGTAACACAACACCTACTATGGCCAAAGAAAATAGGATACTCATCAATTGACCTCAATCCATGATGCGTATCTCACTTAAACACTTTGAGGTTCATCTCTTACAAGGAAGGTGAGAAGGAAAGGACAATGGGGATATATATATACATCCACAACAAAGAGAGAAAGGTAGTCAAATTTGTCTCTCTATCAGTCAATGAGCTCATAGCTTTACCATTATGTCATCCTATTGGTACACAACTTAAGAAACTTAATGAATAGAGCTCCATGCCATGTCATCAGAAGACACGAGAAGGGATCCATTAATATCTCTCATCAGTACAATGCTCATGAAAACCATCATAAATTAAAACCTCAGATCATTATAAATAGAGCACATCACAAAGACATCATTATTCAGTACATGATTCACATCATCTCACAACTAATGAGATCTTGTTGCCCATCCAACCAGCTTCTTCATCATTTTCAACTGACAAAAGTACAAAAGGTCACAAGATTGACTATTTCCATCGGTTCTCCACTAATGGAGAAGAATAATAACTACTTTAGTCCTCAACTGATGGAAAACCAAATGTATTTCTACTTATGGAAAAATATGTTGGTATGTATGCCCATAGAGCAAGTCATGTGATGATTGTAATGGGATACTTTGTAAATGATTTGAATAATAATAAAGGCAATTTCTGATCTATATGTTTAAACTATTTCTGAGATGATGGTATAACATGATAGATGTCTAAACAATGGTTTTACTCAATAACGTATGCTTTTAGGTTCATGACCTAAACGATGAGATCATAAGGATGTTAAGAGTACACATTCTTGTTTGGTCCCTAGTCGGTTGTTATTGTGGAAATAACCATAGACATCAATAACACTAAAAAGACTAGATTGTGTGTTGGTTGATGACAGAATCTCATTAGTCATTATATAGTGATATCAAACCAAGCACATAGGTACTTGTTAGAGAACAAGGTACTGGACAGACCCACCGTGAGAGTGACACATGGAACCATGACTTGGTAGTCACAGTCAGCTCTCATAGTGATGGTGGTGAGTGTGATTCTTAGACCTGAAATCACTACACTCAACACATGTCATTGGGTACACCTTGACATCATCAAACGTAGTCCTGAAACATGGGTTGTTATAAAGGTGATGATTGGGTGGCTTTGACACATGGGGCTTTTGAGGGGTGAGTGATAGATATGGGATTTGTCCCTCCTGATGGAGTTTGATATCCTTGGCCACTTGATGAGTAGGATTGAGAAAGGCATGTGCATGCACGTGTGAATCAATATGTGATATTGATGTCATACACATCTCACTCGGTCTTCTCTGAGATCAAGGAAATGAATGAATGTTGATAGGATGACTGTTCCATGCCTCAAGTTCATTCAGGATATCAGTGACAAAGGAATTATACATTCACTGTAACACCATTCACAAATTGTATGATTGAAAGTTGTTCTCCAACTTTCTATTTCACTTGGGTGGCACTGATGTGTGACTAGGCACTGCTCTTTGCTTGTGAAGTCATAAGTGTTATGGACTTTCACTGCCAACGTGAAATGGACCTGCAGGGTCACACACATAGGATTTAACCTGGAAGAGGAGTTTTGTCCACAAGAAATGTTTAGATTGATTACTAAAGGAGTTTAGTAGTTCAATTAAACACTCAATTAATCGATAGCTCAATATCATAATGTTCAAGGTATTGGACGCATTGATTGTAGTATCGGATTGATTGAAATCGCAATTGACTGATTCTGCACAATCTGCACTCCCAAACGATTGGCTCATGTGATGAATCGATCGGCTGAGCTTGGTGAACCGGTCAACTCAAGTGTTGAGCCGATCGGCTCAAGGTCAGGGTGAAGCGATTGCTTCAAGTGTTGAAACGATCGGTTCAACTGATGCAACTGAGCAAGTTGGGAAAGTAGGATTGGTGAGAATTTTTCTTGCGTTTCACTTGCCCAATTTGATTGGAACAAGGATTGGTATTCGATACCAATTAGAAACAAAAGAAGGAAAGTCAATCCGGAACCGAACAAGACCACCAACCGACCGGTTCACTTGTGAACCGACCGGTTGAGGTGTCCCAACCGATCGGTTGAGGTGTCAACCGACCGGTTCAGGTCCCCAACCGACTGTTTCAGTTGTGAAATGTTCGGTTCAGGTTGCGAGTTGGTTTCTTTTGTGGAAAATCTCGAACCCTTCTACTCCTTCTTTTAGTCCCATATTGTCGGGGACAGAGAACCCTATCCCATGATCCTCCTATATATACAGGGGTATTGGGGGCTTCTCAGTGTACAACTCAGTGCAACCAATTGCTCTACAAAGTTTTCATTCTCTGGTTTTGGTAACCGGGAGAGCCCGAGCAAGTGCTACCCGAAAAGGGAGGCATAGCAAGGGAAAGACAACTACAGTTGCAACTGGAAGCAGGAGAGTGTGTTGGCGACTAGTACACCAACAGGAGGGTGCGACTCCTTCCGATTCCTTGTGGGACAAGGAGATCGGAGTTCCAGGCAGTCCGTGTGGATGACTGCAGAGGCGGGAGACCTCTGCCGCTCGGAGGACAACTGTCAATCCCGACAGTCTCGGTGAGACCAGGAGTCTTCAGTCCCGGTGCGACCAGGAGCTTCACATACACCATCTAAGACCGGAGGTGAAGACCGCGCAAGGCGCGAGGTATTGTCGTCGAGCAAGCCTCGGGACAAGGTATGATTTCACAAAGCATCCTTTCCTATTATATAGTCGTTGACGCGTTTCCTTGTTCTGGGTTTGGGGGAGAAATTTTTTGTTTCCGCTGCCTTCTCTACCTCCCCTAAAACCTAACAGTGGTATCAGAGCCATGTCAACTGTTCTATATTTTTGGATTATCGATATGATCAATTTTGGTTTGTCACCTTTATTTATTGCATACGATGCAAATAAAATTGGCTTTATGCATGTCCAATCCACAAATCCCAAATATACATATATGATATGTAATATTAATGTACTCGATACTCGTCGCCCTTAAACGAGTTTTGTGGTGGATGTGTAGCATGGTTATGGCCGATAAACCCTATATCTGTGTGTGGTTGTATGTGGTTGCTTGCATCTCAGTCTGCGCACCAATTCCCCTTCTCCTATTCCTGATGTAACTTGAAATAATTCGAGAATTCTTTTTCTACCTTTGCTCCCCCCGAATGTAACTTGGGGTTTCACAATTCAATTGTAAATAGGATAGATTTTATTTCCTGTTATGTCAAAGAACGGCGGACGACCTGAGACGATCGGTTCAAGGTGTGAACCGATCGGTTGGTGATCCAGACGACCGGTTCGAGGAGCGAGTCGAGTGGGTGGCGACCTGATGAGATGCACGACGAATGGTGAACCGATCGGCTGGAGGAGCCAGTCGATCGAGTGGTGGCACCTGAACAACCAACCTGATGGCGAGCCAATCGGTCATGGAGATGAGATGATCAAACCCAGAAAGGCAGGCACAGATTTCATCTTGTACAGGTTGCATGTGATGTAGACCTAGATGACCGTGATTCCTCTTGGCTCGAGGAATCATAATAGGATGGCCATAATCATTGCTTTTTATCGTTTTGCATGTTTTCTGTGGGATATAGCATGTATATGATATTTACTATATATTGTGGTGATTGGATATGTATATGTATATAAAAACCAAATCCCTCATTAAAATATTAAGTATTATATGCCTTCCATTAGCAACACACATGGCAAACATGATCGACCAAGCATAGGTTATGCCAAAGCATGGTGCACCGTCTATCTTGTGGAATTGTGAAGGGTCAACATGTAGGTTCTGCCAAAGCAGGGTGCATGTTTACCGTGTTGGCTTTTGGGATAGACTTAACTGGTGATTCTTAGAGCGTCTAAGCCCAGAGGCCTGCAATGTTCATGGCAAGGTGTTATACATGTTCATTCATCAAGAGTTGCATATGATGCAATTGGCATGATGGCCTACCTAAATAGTCAAGATTATGGGCGATCAGCCAAAGCTGACTCATGACTTGATGAAATATGGATCTTGACCCACTAGAAGATTGTACGTTGCAATCTTCCGAATTGATGGTGAGGGCTATCCATTTGAGTCAAAATAGTGGGAGCGGTAATTAATTAAAGGCCTAATTAACTATTGTCAAATTTTATTCAAATCAAATCAAAAAGGTTTTGACAAATGCAAATTTTCACTTGTAGAATGGCAAAAGAATCATCTTTTAAAATGGGCAAATTAATTGAGAATAAATTCCATAACAGGTTGAGGACTGTGAGAAGTGTTCTGCACAATCCAGATATACTAGGAGCCTTAGAATCCACTCTATGTACGCTTAATGCGTTAGTGAAGAAGAAAGAAGGTAAGGGAGAGAAGTGTTCTCTCACCAAACCAATTTCTTCTACATGGAGAGGATGGAAGGAACAATGGAAGAAGAAGTCAGAGATAGAGATCTCTACTTTTGGTGTATACATGATAGAGATTAACTTTACAACTTCTTCGTCATGGGTACTTGATATCGAATGTGGATCTCACATTTGTTCAAATGTGAAGGATCTTAAGAGAAGTAGGCCTTTGGGGAAAGGCGAGGTTGAACTATGTGTTGCCAATGGGGCAAGAGTTGCCGCCAGTGCCGTAGGAACCTATGAGTTAACTCTAACAAGTGGGCTAATAATAGAGTTGAAGAACTACTATTATGTACCTACCATAAATAGGAATATCATCTCCGTCTCTTGTTTGGATAATGATGGATTTGAATTTCTTATTAAGAATGGAAAATGTTCCATTTCTAAAGATGGGATCTTTTATGGCAGTGCCCCTATGTCTTTTGGTCTATACTTGATAGACTTGGAGACAAGTGTATACAATGTAAACACCAAAAAGCAAAAACTCAATGACTCAAACAAAACATATCTCTGGCATTGTCGTCTAGGACACATAAATGAGAAGCGCATTTCTAGACTCCATAAAGATGGTTATCTAGACTCTTTTGATTATGAATCAATCGAGACATGTGAATCTTGTTTATTGGGTAAGATGACCAAGACTCCCTTTTCAGGTAAAGGTGAGAGAGCTAGTGATCTATTAAGACTCATACATACTGATGTATGTGGGACTTTTAGATCTAATGCCAGAAATGGGTGTCAGTACTTCATTAACTTCACTGATGATTTCAGTAGGTATGGGTATGTGTACCTGATGAAGCATAGTCAGAAACCCTTGAAAAGTTCAAGGATTTCATGAATGAAGTACATAACCAACTTGGTAAAAGTATTAAGGCACTTCGATCCGATCGAGGTGGAGAATACTTAAGCCAGGAGTTTGAGGACCTTCTGCGAGCCCGTGGTATTGTATCACAATGGACTCCATCGGGAACACCATAGCACAATGGTGTGTCTGAAAGAAAGAATCGCACATTGTTGGATATGGTGCGATCAATGATGAGTTTTTCTGATCTTCCGATTTCCTTCTGGGGTCATGCTCTTGAAACTGTCGCGTTTACACTTAACCGTGTACCATCTAAATCGGTTCAAAAGACACCATATGAGATATGGACTGGGAAGCATCCCAATTTGTCTTTTATGAAGATTTGGGGTTGTGAGGCTTACGTCAAGAAAATGTTTCCTGATAAGCTTGGACCCAAATCTGATAAATGTTATTTTGTTGGATATCCCAAGGAAACCAAGGGATATTATCTATACCACCTTACTGACAACAAAGTGTTTGTTGCCAGGGATGCTGTATTCCTGGAGAAGGAATTTATTTCCAAAGGAAGCAGTGGGAGGAATATAGAGCTTGAAGAGGTTCAAGCCCAACAAGAAAACATTGAACTGGTAGATGTACCAGAGGAAAATGAAGATTCACAAGGTGTTGTGGAATCTCAGTCTCCTCAGGTAACACAAGGACCTCGTAGATCTAGTAGGACCTGCCTTGAACCTGAGAGTTTTGGATACCTTGTGACTCAGGAAGGTGGTGAGGTGATCATAGATGATGATCCAACTACCTACGTAGAGGCTATGGAGGGACCAGATTATGAGAAATGGCTTGAGGCCATGAGATCCGAGATGGAATCCATGTACTCCAACAAAGTATGGACTTTGGTGGAACCACCCGAAGAGGTAAAACCCATAGGGTGCAAGTGGGTCTTTAAGAAAAAGACCGAAATGGATGGCAATGTGCAAACTTATAAAGGTAGATTGGTTGCAAAGGGATTTCGACAAGTTCAAGGTGTTGACTATGACAAAACCTTTTCTCCAGTTGCCATGATTAAGTCCATCAGGATCATGCTTGCTTTTGTAGCTTATTATGACTATGAGATTTGGCAAATGGATGTTAAAACCGTATTCCTTAAAGGGAATATAAATGAGGATGTGTATATGAAACAGCCTGAAGGTTTTGTAGATCCAAAGAATGCCAATAAAGTCTGTAAGATGCAAAGGTCAATCTATGGATTGAAGCAAGCATCTCGCAGTTGGAATCTTCGATTTGATGAAGAAGTCAAAGTGTTTGGCTTTATTCAAAATGAAGATGAACCTTGTGTGAACAAGAAGGTTAGTGGGAGCTTGACTACATTCCTCATATTATATGTGGATGACATACTTTTGATGGGAAATGATGTCTTAGCCTTAGAGAAGGTAAAGACTTGGCTTGGGAATACTTTCTCAATGAAGGACTTAGGAGAAGCATCCTACATTCTAGGAATTAAGATCTATAGAGATAGATCTAGAAGGCTTCTCGCACTAAGTCAGAGCACGTACATCGACAAAGTGCTGAAGCGGTTCAGCATGGAGAACTCAAAGAGAGGCAACATCCCCATGCTACATGGAGTCACCGTCTCTAGAGCTCAATGTCCCCAATCTTGTGAAGAGAGGGAGCGTATGAATGGGATCCCATATGCATCAGCCATCAGATCCATCATATACGATATGTTGTGCATACGCCCATATGTCTCATATGCTCTCAGCATGACGAGAAGGTACCAGTCAGATCCTGGGGATGCTCACTGGAAAGCTGTGAAGAACATCCTCAAGTACTTGCAAAGGACTAAGGATCAATTTCTTGTGTATGGCGGCGAGGAAGAGTTGGTTGTAAAGGGTTACACTGATGCAAGCTTCCAAACCGATAAAGATGATTACATATCGCAGTCAGAATTTGTGTTTTGCCTTAATAATGGAGCTGTGAGCTGTAAGAGTTCCAAGCAAGAAACAATTGCCGATTCTACTACAGAGGCCGAGTATGTTGCTGCTTCACATGCAGCAAAGGAGGCTGTGTGGATCAGGAAGTTCATTTCTGAACTTTGTGTAGTTCCCAGTAGCTGTGATGCAATTGAGCTTTATTGTGACAATAATGGAGCTATTACACAAGCTAAGGAGCCCAGATCACATCAGTGGTCCAAGCACATACTGCGGCGCTTCCATCTCATACGAGAGATCGTACAATGAGGAGATGTGAAGATTTGCAAAGTACCAACTGAAGACTGTTGGATAAATTGGACATTATGACAAATCCCTTTATTTCGATGATGACAAACATTTCATTCTTGTTGATCTAACGCGCTACTTGAGTGTTGCAGGAATAAGGTGGATGACAAAGCTCTAGGGAATCTATATGCTTGAATGATTGTAAATGTCATGAAATGTAATCAATTGTAAACTTGTAAAAATATATAATGTACAAGTACTTAGACTTCATGTAAATCAATCGTTAGATCTTCCCTAGCTAAACACCACACTTAGTCATGTCATCCCCTTCAATAGTGTCACATATGCACACTCGTACACACACTTAGTGCCTTAATTGAAAGATTGAAACATGGTCAATCTCGGTCGACAAACTCCTCGACCGAGACACTCTCAGTCGAAAAACTTCTCGACCGAGAAAGACCCAAGTAGCCGTTAGACACAGCTGACAAGGTAGTTGGCAGTTGCAAATGAACGTTGATCCAGAGAGCCTGTCGGTCGACAAAACTTCGACCGAGTAGGTATCTCGGTCGACAATTTGTCGACCGAGATGGACTCTGACAGCAATTGCAGAATAAAGCAACTAGCCGTTACTAATGCACCTAACTTATACCTAACGGTTAGTTAAGCACTTAGAACCCCCTAGAAAGTGTCTAGAACGTCCTTAAGCACTTGTAGGTCATTCCTATAAATAGGACATGCCTTAGGACACCTAAATACACCTAAGCTACACTTGTGCTATACTTGAGCTTGAATACTCATTGGCAATCTGTTTTGAGCAATAGAGCAATTCCAACATTGGCTATTCATTCCCATTGCTCCATTTTCGTGTCCTATAGGCTAGCATCTCCTTTCAACAGCACTTACACTTCTACACTCATTGGTTAGGAGATCAATACGCTTGATATAGGCAAATCAAGCCTTGTGCTTAAAAGGATAAGCTGTAATTTCTATTTTCCTTCTTGTTCCTTTTATTCTTTGTATTCTCCTTGCTACTCCTAGGGTTGGAGGCTGCGGATTGGAGAAGGTTCTTCTCGGAGGAGAAGGTGGACTTCAAGCTACTTCAAGAATTCTATCGCAACGGGAAGCTACTTCAAGAAGGATATTGCAACGGGAAGCTACTTCAGGAGGAAGGCTGCTTCAAGGTTGGTGCAATTACTTCTAGGTGAAGGCTGCTTCAAGGTTGGTGCGATTACTTCTAGGTGAAGGCTGCTTGAAGGGTTTAGGGAGAGAATTGTAATTTTATGTAAAGTCCTTGCGAGGTAATAAAATTAAATTCTTTCCAAATCCCGGTTGGGTAAGCAACCGGGTAGTGGACTGACAACTTTAGTATTTGCTAAAGTTGGAACCACTCTAAATCCTTGTCCCCTTGTCCAATATTTTGTGGTTGGTTGTTTGAGTTCAATAATTGTTAAAATTGTTTTAAAACTCTATTCACCCCCCCCCCCTCTAGTGGTTTTTCAATTGGTATCAGAGCAGGCTTCAAGGATCCATAACAAGGTCTTGAAGAATGGGTGACGGGGTGCTCAACAACCTTAATCTTGAAGGGACATTTGTTGCTAGGCCTCCAGTGTTTGATGGAACAAACTACACATATTGGAAGAGAAGGATGCAGTTCTACTTTCAAGGCATAAGTTGGGACTTATGGAGGATGGTCTCAACCCCATACGAGCTTCCTCAAATGCAATATGCAGAGTGGGATGCAAATACGGTAAAATCGGCTCAAATGAATGCAAAGGCTGTAAGTATTCTTTATTGTTCAATTTCAGTAGGAGAATTTAATAGAATATCAAACTGTGAAACAACCTATGAAATATGGCATAGATTGTCCATAACCTATGAAGGTACGGTTCAAGTTAAGAATTCTAAGATTAGTATGCTTAAACAGAAGTTTGAACACTTTCATATGGATCCAAATGAATCCATTAGTGAAATGTTTGCAAAATTATCTTCTATTGTTAATGGTTTGAATGCCTTAGGAAAAACCGTTCTTGAAGAAGACCATGTATCAAAAGTACTTCGATCACTTTCTCCCAAATACAAGCCCAAGGTGACAGTCATTGAATAAGCTAATGATCTCACTAAACTAAAAATGGAGCAACTCATTGGCAATCTAGAAGCTCATGAGGCAACTTTAGAAGAGGAAGAAAGAAGAGAACGTGAACGTCAACAAGGCAAAAAGAAGGACATTGCATTCAAAGAATCAACCAAGGACACTCATGACACAAGTGAAGATGATAGTGAAGAAGAAACTCTCATTGTAAATGGTAAGCAATATAAAAGTTTTAAAACTAATAAAACTTCTAGTGTTTCTTCTTCCAGGTGCTTTGAATGTGGCAGAAAGGGACACATGAAAGGTGATTGTCCAAAACTCAAGAAAGGGAAGAAATCATCTCACAAAAAGAAATAAAGAGCATATAAAGCTGCATGGGATGGTTCAAGTGATGATAGTGATGATGGAAAAGAAGAAGTAGAATGTCTCATTGCTACAACAAATGAAGACGAAGAAGAGGTAAGTCTTTATGATCTACCAAAAGAGGATCTAATTGCTAGTCTTCAAGATACGCATGAGAAATATATTGAGTACAAGAAGAAACTTAAGAAATCAAATAAAGTAAATGATGATTTGAATGTTAAACTTCTTGCTCTTGTATCCGAAAATGAAAATCTCAAAAAGGAAAATGAAGATTATGATCTTAAGATAAAATCGGTAGAAGCAAATTGCAATCTTCTTTCCTTAGAAAAGTTAAACTTGCAAACTCAAGTCAATGATCTTCAGAAACAACCTATTCTATGTTCACATTTAGATTATGATTAGGTTGTCAAAGAAAGAAACTCTCTAGTCTCTGATTTAGATCAAGCAAAGAAAGATATAAATAAGAAGATGGATGATATTGCTAAGTTACAAAGAAATGTAAATGAGTTAAGAGGAAATGACATGCTTGAAAATATTTCGAAAATTTCCTCTAGTTATAATGGAAGAAGAGGATTAGGATATGATCCAAGGAGAAATAAACCCAAAAGAGTTAAAGCATCCAAGACTAAGATTATGGTTGTACCTAGGAACACAATTCCTAGAAAGAGAAATGAATTTGACTCTATTAGTTGTCATTATTGCATGTGTCTCGGACATTATTCATTTTCATGCCCATATAAGAAAAAGAATGATGATTTAGCTTGGATTCCTAAAACTTAGTAGCTTAAAATTTACTAGTTGAGATTTGACCTAAACTGATTCTTGATATACAAATGTCATATCTCAACACAAATCGAGCTCTAAACTTGCATAATCTTATTTTTCTTGGAATAAATTAATAGTTCTGAAAATATTCCAGAAACTTTGTCGGTCGAGAATCTGTCGACCGAGTGAACCTCGGTCGAGAAATTGTCGACCGAGCATGACACTGATTTCCAGTCTGCTGTAAAATTGTTGAATTCTTTTTGTAATTGATCAAATTGCTATCTATTTGTGATTAATGACTGGAAATCATCCCTGAAAACTTATATGAGATTAATTTGGTGTATTCTCTAAATGATTTAAGTTAAAACTGAAATTATGCTTAGCTTAATAAAAAGGAAATTTCTGTTTTATCATTATTCACATGATGTTTCCTAAAGTATTTTATGGTCTACCCATATAGAAATCATGTGATTACAATCATGGAATTATCATTTTCATCATGATGATGCTGTGTTAGCAAGAATAGATAATGATAATTGTATGCATGGATCCTTGATGATACATAGGATGATATCTCTCTTAGAAATGCTTGCAACACATAAGATAAAAATTTCTCAATTGGCATCTTTAAAAGACTTGAGATATTAATCGTGCTTTCATTTTTAAGAGGATGTTTTCATATTGAGTATCACTAAACATGCTTCAAAATTGATATCTAATCAAGTACTTCACATATGAATGCTTAAATTGGAAATCTGCAATTTTTGCCTCTTGGTTGAAATAAAATTTGACCAAGGGGTGCTATGGTCGAAGTCAAGGTTGACCTAAAATAAGCTTTGACAAAATGCTTATTTGGACATCATTTTATTATACTTAATCTTAGTATACTTTTGATAAAGGTCAAAATCAAAATCTAAAATCATCTGTGACCTTAGAAGCTTTAAATTGCTTTAATTGTAAGATTAAGCGGGAGCTCATACAAACAAATTTGATTATTTGCTTAAGAAGCTTAAAAAAACATTGTAATCATCATTTGGAGCTTATTAAGACCTTAGTACTTTTACTCTTGGTTATGACGAAATCTATGAATTTCATAAAAATGATATATCTTGTTCTTAAAGGAACTCTCTAAACAAATCAGGGCTTAACATCCCATGCATTTGGTTGGAGACATTTTTATGTACTTTAAGATTAAAGGATTCTCATTTCATTTTTAGGGATTAACATCCCTTATAAAATGGGTGAGAAATCAATATACATTCATCATAAGCTTAAGGGAATCTCATATCATTTCAAAGCTTAACATCCTTTGCAAATGATTGTGGCTAAATTAGACAAAAATGATATTAAATCCATGTTCCTAATAGAATATCTATTTAAGGGGGAGCATAGTATAAAATTAAGGGGGAGAAGAAATATAAAATATTCACCCTGGATATCTTTTTGAAATGTCAAAGGGGGAGAAAGAATATAAAATCAAAAATATAAATGAGTTTCATCTTGATGGCCAAGCACTCACTTGCAAAACAAAAATGGCTACAAAAGGTAATCTTCAGGTATGAAACTCACATGCTTTATATTTCCTTATTTCATATTTAGGAAATGTTTGTCATCTTCAAAAAGGGGGAGATTGTTGGATAAATTGGACATTATGATAAATCCCTTTGTTTCGATGATGACAAACATTTCATTCTTGTTGATCTAACGCGCTACTTGAGTGTTGCAGGAATAAGGTGGATGAAAAAGCTCTAGGGAATCTATATGCTTGAATGATTGTAAATGTCATGAAATGTAATCAATTGCAAACTTGTAAAAATATATAATGTACAAGTACTTATACTTCATGTAAATCAAGTGTTAGATCTTCCCTAGCTAAACACCACACTTAGTCATGTCATCCCCTTCAATAGTGTCACATATGCACACTCGTACACACACTTAGTGCCTTAATTGAAAGATTGAAACAGGGTCAATCTCGGTCGACAAACTCCTCGACCGAGACACTCTCGGTCGACAAACTTCTCGACCGAGAAAGACCCAAGTAGCCGTTAGACACAACTGACAAGGTAGTTGGCAGTTGCAAATGAACGTTGATCTAGAGAGCCTGTCGGTCGACAAAACTTCGACCGAGTAGGTATCTCGGTCGACAATTTGTCGACCGAGATGGACTCTGACAGCAACTGCAGAATAAAGCAACTAGTCGTTACTAATGCACCTAACTTATACCTAACGGCTAGTTAAGCACTTAGAACCCCCTAGAAAGTGTCTAGAACGTCCTTAAGAACTTGTAGGTCATTCCTATAAATAGGACATGCCTTAGGACACCTAAATACACCTAAGCTACACTTGTGCTATACTTGAGCTTGAATACTCATTGGCAATCTGTTTTGAGCAATAGAGCAATTCCAACATTGGCTATTCATTCCCATTGCTCCATTTTCGTGTCCTATAGGCTAGCATCTCCTTTCCACAACACTTACACTTCTACACTCATTGGTTAGGAGATCAATACGCTTGATATAGGCAAATCTAGCCTTGTGCTTAAAAGGATAAGTTGTAATTTCTGTTTTCCTTCTTGTTCCTTTTATTCTTTGTATTCTCCTTGCTACTCCTAGGGTTGGAGGCTGCGGATTGGAGAAGGTTCTTCTCGGAGGAGAAGGTGGACTTCAAGCTACTTCAAGAAGGCTATCGCAATGGGAAGCTACTTCAAGAAGGCTATTGCAACGGGAAGCTACTTCAGGAGGAAGGCTGCTTCAAGGTTGGTGCAATTACTTCTAGGTGAAGGTTGCTTCAAGGTTGGTGCGATTACTTCTAGGTGAAGGCTGCTTGAAGGGTTTAGGGATAGAATTGTAATTTTATGTAAAGTCCTTGCGAGGTAATAAAATTAAATTCTTTCCAAATCCCGGTTGGGTAAGCAACCGGGTAGTGGACTGACAACTTTAGTGTTTGCTAAAGTTGGAACCACTCTAAATCCTTGTCCCCTTATCCAATATTTTATGGTTGGTTGTTTGAGTTCAATAATTGTTAAAATTGTTATAAAATTCTATTCACCCCCCTCTAGTGGTTTTTCAAAGACAACATAGCTGATCCACTGACTAAGGCCCTTTCTCAGCAGAAGCATGATGGTCATGCTAGGTGACAAGGATTGAGGTTCCTTGGTGACTGGCTCTAAGTGCAAGTGGGAGTCTGTTGGTATGTATGCCCATAGAGCAAGTCATTTGATGATTGTAATGGGATACTTTGTAAATGATTTGAATAATAATAAAGGCAATTTCTGATCTATATGTTTAAAATATTTCTGAGATGATGGTGTAACATGATAGATGTCTAAAGAATTGTTTTACTCAATGACGTATGCTTTTAGGTTCATGACCTAAACGATGAGATCATACAGATGCTAAGAGTATACATTCTTGTTTGGTCCCTAGTCGGTTGTTATTGTGGAAATAACCATAGACATCAATAACACTAAAGACTAGATTGTGTGTTGGTTGATGACAAAATCTCATTAGTCATGATATAGTGATATCAAACCAAGCACATAGGTACTTGTTAGAGAACAAGGTACCGGACAGACCCACCGTGAGAGTGACACATGGAACCATGACTTGGTTGTCACAGTCAGCTCTCACAGTGATGGTGGTGAGTGTGATTCTTAGACCTGAAATCACTACACTCAACACATGTCGTTGGGTACACTTTGACATCATCAAACACAGTCCTGAAACATGGGTTGTTATAAAGGTGATGATTGGGTGGCTTTGACACATGGGGCTTTTGAGGGGAGTGATATATATGGGATTTGTCCCTCCTGAGGGAGTTTGATATCCTTGGCCACTTGATGAGTAGGATTGAGAAAGGCATGCGCATGCACATGTGAATCAAAATGTGATATTGATGTCATACACATCTCACTCGGTCTGCTCTGAGATCAAGGAAATGAATGAATGTTGATAGGATGACTGTTCCATGCCTCGAGTTCATTCAGGATATCAGTGACAAAGGAATTATACATTCACTGTAACACCATTCACAGATTGTAGGATTGAAAGTTGTTCTCCAACTTTCTATTTCACTTGGGTAGCATTGATGTGTGACTAGGCACCGCTCTTTGCTTGTGAAGTCATAAGTGTTATGGACTTTCACTGCCAATGTGAAATGGACCTGCATGGTCACACACATAGGATTTAACCTGGAAGAGGAGTTTTTTCCACAAGCAGTGTTTAGATTGATTACTAAAGGAGTTTAGTAGTTCAATTAAACACTCAATTAATCGATAGCTCAATATCATAATGTTCAAGGTGTTGGACGCATTGATTGGAGTATTAGATTGATTGAAATCATAATTGACTGATTCTGCACAATCTGCACTCCCAACCGATCGGCTCTTGTGATGAACCGATCGGCTGAGCTTGGTGAACCGGTCGGCTCAAGGTCAGGGTGAAATGATTGCTTCAAGTGTTGAAACGATCGGTTCAACTGATGCAACCGAGCAAGTTGGGAAAGTAGGATTGGTGAGAATTTTTCTTGCATTTCACTTGCCCAATTTGATTGGAACAAGGATTGGTATTTGATACCAATTAGAAACAAAAGAAGGAAAGTCAATCCAGAACCGACCAGGATCACCAACTGATCGGTTCACTTGTGAACCGACCGGTTGAGGTGTCCCAACCGATCGGTTGAGGTGTCGACCGAATGGTTCAGGTCCCCAACCGACCGTTTCAGTTGTGAAACGATCGATTTAGGTTGCGAGTTGGTTGCTTTTGTGGAAAATCTTGAACCCTTCTACTCCTGCTTTTAGTCCCATATTGTCGGGGACAGAGAACCCTGTCCCATGATCCGCCTATATATAGGGGTATTGGGGGCTTCTCAGTGTACAACTCAGTGCAACCAGTTGCTCTGCAAAGTTGTCGTTCTCTGGTTTTGGTAACCGAGAGAGCCCGAGCAAGTGCTACCTGAAAAGGGAGGCATAGCAAGGGAAAGACAATTGCAGTTGCAATTGGTAGAAGGAGAGTGTGTTGGCGACTAGTACGCTAACAGGAGGGTGTGACTCCTTCTGATTCCTTGTGGGACAAGGAGATCGGAGTTCCAGGCAGTCTGTGTGGATGACTGCAGAGGCGGGAGACCTCTGCCGCTCAGAGGACAACTGTCAATCCCGACAGTCCCGGTGAGACTAGGAGTCTTCAGTCCCAGTGCGACCAGGAGCTGCACAGACACCGTCCAAGACCGGAGGTGAAGACCGCGCAAGGCGTGAGGTATTATCTCCGAGCAAGCCTCGGGACAAGGTATGATTCCACAAACCATCCTTTCCTATTATATAGACGTTGACGCGTTTCCTTGTTCTGGGTTTGGGGGAGAAAATTTGTGTTTTCGCTGCCTTCTCTACCTCCCCTAAAACCTAACAAAATAGAGGAACCTCATTGGCCTACAACATATGAAGAACCAAATGAACTTCTATCAGTCCTCTTCTAATGAAGTGCATGCCACTTCCATCGGTACTCCAACTGATGGAAAGGCAGAAAGCATGGTTAGATCATCCAAGTACATACAACCAAGTCCAAGTAAGAGATGGAAAAGGGAAGGAAAACATGCAACTTGCAAATTACAAGGAAACCATGAAACTTGGGTAATTTGTACAAAGACCCTCAAACAAAGAACTAATTGTAGATACCAAATCATACATAATCAAGCATCTTACATTTGATAAGGTTGGCAAATAGGTTTAGGAAGCTAATCTAGGTCATGGGTCTTTCATAACTAGTTCTAATCCATAGGGGGTGACTCCTTTTTGTGAGTCATGGCATAGACTCTCCCATTTTCCTACAAGTCCACTCTTTCCTAACAACTAATAGCTTGTCCAGATGTCCCTACCTATGAAGAATGACCTTGACCTATCCCAAAAGCACTAGTTTGTTTTGGACACTGCTACTCAAAATATCCACACAAAGTGATATTAGTTAAAATCAAATGACAATAAATCACAATTAACATCATAACCAAATGGAAGAAAGGCGCCACATAAAAATTTTAACCAAAATTTGGCACATAACTACATAATTTTTTTTCAATAGCTTAATTATCAATGGATAAATGCATATTTTTATGTGTGGCCACTATCACAACATGCTACACAAAATATACATCTATCAAAGTTTATAACATACGAATAAATGCATTGCATACTAGAAAAAGACGTAGTTGTAGATACATTGTGATACTAACAACCTACCTAGACCCAAGTTTACATGGATGACTTTATACCTATTCAAAAAGATAAAGACCCACCTATGTCTATTAATGATCATCGCAGGAAGCATCTCACTACTAAAACACTAGGAATGAGTCTAAGATGCAAAATAGGTGTGAAGAACTACTACTGTGAGACCCATGTTCGAAAGAGAGAAATAACAATTGTAAGTCATTCTATGCATCCAACCTACTAATATAATCAAAATTTAGATAGAGTAGAAACTATAATTTAAGTTCAACTTGCTAAAGATGATTATAGATCCAAGATAAAAATAAGACAAGTAATATTTTAAAGGCATATAAGATGTTTAAGCAAAATAATGTGAATTTCTTAGATACTTATATATATTTGGCTGCATGATTTTATTACTTCTTCTATTATTAAAACCTAAGTAGTTGAATGTGACCACCGAATTAGTCCCATAATGTATAGGATATTTAGATGATGGGTTTTCATAGGATCCCTCCAAGCCTCACTCAATGTGGGTGTAACAAGTAGTGGCTCATCTATTTGGAACCTACGTAAAAGAATCATATATGTCTAGGATAATTTGTCTACAACACCTTTCTCAGGGTATAGAGCATAATATATTGTTCATTTTTATACCCGTGAGGGTAGCCTACTATTCAAAAAGTAACTATATGGTCAAAAAAGTAACTCGTTGGACAAAAAAGTAACTATATTAACCAAAAAGTAACTATTTGACTCCAAAAGTAAATCTAGATAGAATACACAATAGAATAAACATGTAGTTGTATATTTGCAAAATGTAATTATGTATCCATGAAAAGTAATAGTTTGCAAGGTAAAGTAACCCTCTACATATCAAAAATAAGAAATTCCTAAAAAAGTAACCAAATTAAGAGTTGGTAGTGAATGAACGGCTATATATATATATATATATATATATATATATATATATATATAGGGTTCATCTTTAATACTCACGCGGGTAGCTACCCACCCCTTATTTTGGTTACTTTTTTTTAGTTTCTTACTTTTGTCATGTAGAGGGTTACTTTACCTTGCAAACTGTAAAGTTTCATGAAAGATAGTTAGGTTTGCAACAACAGATTCAAAAACACAGTTATATAGATATCTTCTTTGTATTTTTCACGGATTCACTTTTTTAGTCGCTAGTTACTTCTTTATCAAAATAGTTACTTTTTTGATAGCAGGATTACTTTTATGACCAGAAGAGTTACTTTTTGGCTGTCAGGTAGCGAACTCCAGGTTACCCACGTAGGTATTCAATGAACACCCATATATATATACACACACACACACAAATATATATATATATATATATATATATATATATATATATATATATATATAGGGCGTTCATTCATTGCCCGTGTGGGTAGCCTGGAATTTTGCTACCCGGCAGACAAAAAAGTAACTTTTCTAGCCACAAAAGTAACTTTTTTGTCAAAATAGTAACTATGGTGATAAGAAAGTAACTACACGACTAAAAGAGTAACTATGTACAAAATATACAGCAGATATATATAAGGACATGTTTTTTTTTATTTTTGTGGGGCAAATGATATTATTTTTGGATGAAATTATTTGGGGAGCTAGATAAAATGCTCCTCTGCAATTGTGAATTTTTTTTTCAAAAAGTGGTCGGAAGGGTGGGCGGGTAGCTACCCGCGCGGGAAATGAAGACGGTCCCATATATATATATATATATATATATATATATATATATATATATATATATATATATATATATATATATATATATATATATATATATATATATATATATATATATAGGGCCCATCTTTATTGCCCGCGCGGGTAGCTACCCGCCCACCCTTCCGACCACTTTTTTTCAAAAAAACAATTTCGTTATTGTAAAGGACTATTTTGTCTAGCTCTCCAAAAAAATTTAGCCAAAAATAATATGATTTGCCCCTCCAAAATCAAAAAACCTGTCCTTATATATATCTGCTGTATATTTTGTACAGAGTTACTTTTTTGGCCAGCAAAGTTACTTTTTTGACACCATAGTTACTTTTTTTACAGCAGAGTTACTTTCTTAGCTAGGAGAGTTACTTTTTTGGCTGCCGGGTAGCGAAAATCCATGCTACCTGCGCGGGCAATGAATGAACACCCATATATATATATATATATATATATATATATATTTATATTTATATATATTTATATATATATATATATATGTGTGTGTGTGTGTCATATGGCTCTCAATCACATTATCACGTATCATAGGATATACATACTTGAACACACCCATATACATATTCAAATTAAGGATCCACGGGAAAACCATACCTAATATGGATCCTTAGTTACCCATGTGTACTCAATAACATATGACTCCATGTACCTTTTAAGAATCTCAAATTACTACAAGGTTAGTTGTATAACTATCTTGACTTTTGAACATTGGGATAGCTTTACAATCACATAGAACTACTTAATTTAGGTTACACTTGTTTTAGATTTTCATTTACTCGTCTTTCATATAAATCCAAGCATAAAACTAGAAATAACAAAAAATTGATATATAAATCCACAATAGAAACTTCTAAACATGTTTTAGACTAAAAACCATCATTTCTAAAATTTAACCTCATGAATCCATGTGGTTTTGTAGGAACCCATCCTAGGTTGTGAAAATTACAAACATACATAGACAACACCCTAGAAATATTTGTAAAGACAAAACTAGGTTTGAGGTTACCTCAGTCAAAACTATCTTTTGCTTAATTAGAATGGTCAAACGAAGAATACATCATGTAAGGTTCATCCATTAACACAAAAAGATGTGCATTCCTTCTTATTTCAATAACAAAATTATGTAAAACTCATTTGTAAGGTATATAGTATCATAAATATATAGCTATATGTAAATGAAGGTGAGAAACACCATTTTATAACAAGAGCACATATTCCTTGAAAGTTTTAGCATTACAATATCTAGAAAAGTTCAATTTCTACATCCCAGACCTTCATGAAATGAGAAGGCCATAAAAATCTTTGATTCACTAACATGTATGGCATGAAACCCATAAAGATGCCACTTTTAGAACAAAATTAAAAATATAACAAAGTATATCACTTTTAAGCAGAACAAAGACCAAATCACAAAAATAGGAAACTAAATCACTTTAGATTTGATATGCAAGAGAAAAGAATGCAGGGAAACACAGATGTCCTCATCACACAACCATAATGGACCATGCATGTTAAATTTTTAAGAAATGCAAGCATGATATGTGCTTTATTAGGTAGTACACTAAGTTTTAACAAGCAAAGATTGCAAAATGATCATCATATCACTCTCCTCCATGAAGACCACGAGCTCTCACAAGAAGGAAGCAAAGAAAAAACCTCAAATCACCTTCAAACCATCCCAAACATCCCATCAAGGTCATTGTAAATCTCCTTTCTAGCAATATCTAGGTAGATCTCTAGAAAAGAGTGTATAAAAATGAACTTATGTAGGAGAAGGTGGTTCCACCATGATTTTTCAAAAACCATGCATAATGAAGCTAAGAGAAGGTAAATATGAGAAAAGAGGGTTATCTTACTTGGAAATAAGTCAAGTGAAGAAGCTCCTTGGATAAACCTTTAAGATCTAAGATAAAATGTCTACATGCAAGCACCAACTTGAGGTCTACTACTGGAAGGCTCTCCCTTCTCTTTGACCATTTTTTTTCTCCAAAAACCATGCCAAAAGAAGCTAACCTAAGGTAAGTATGATAAAAGATGGTTATATCATGAAAATAGGTCATGTGAAGAATCTCCTAGGATAAGTCTCTAAGATTCAAGCTAGAGTGTGTACATATAAGCACCAACTTGAGGTCCACCCTTGGAAGGCCCTCCCCTTTCTTTGGTAGTACTTTGGCACTATGAAGATGTAAATGGGTTATAGGTAGGTTGGGTATCCTCTTTATACAAGCAGAAGTTCAATCCAGGCCTAAAACAAAAGTAAAAAAAAACTATGAATCATAGATTGTTCAACGTGGGCAACCCAGTCACGTATAGAGAACCCCATGTGGGTAGTCTAGAACAAACCCAAAACTAACTTTTCTTGAATCAAATTTATTTTATTCAACCTGGACTCGGCCAAGTTCACAAAAAACCCTATACAATATCCATACACATCATACTAAGTCGCTTCATACTGTCAAGACAAACCCCAATCCATTATGTTCATGAACACGACTCAAGTCAATTGAACTCAACTGAATTTCACTCATCCAACCTCTCGCTTCTCCCTAACTTAGATAGGGTTAACATATAGACAAAAACAACTTGGATTTACAAGAACCTGGCCAAGTTAATGGCTCAACTAGCCAACAACACTACAACTCCACCTATAAGATTAGGGTAAGGAAAAAAGCTTTAAATGGGGTTGGGTTCACATTAACTTGACTCATTTCTGACCATGGCCCAATAACTCAACCCCAATTTAGTTGAGTTTTTCCTAGCTAGAGTCCCACCAAAAATATCACTATAGAATACTAGTTTGAAACCTTTATTCAAGAAGAAACAATCAAACATCATCATATATACATGTTCCTCAGATTATAAAACTTGAACGTCGCATATTATCAAGGATAGCTCATATGAATTTCTAATTTTGTATGCAACTAAAATTAAATAATGAGATTAGGGATAATTTTAGATAGGGTACTATAATTTCTACATATATAAACCATGTGTCTAATGTGTCACCTCCTACTGCAATTGGGGACATAATGTCCTCATGCCCAAAATATCCACATTGGTATCACTTACGGTTCTTTAAGAAGCACAACCCATTATGGTGTCATTGTAAACTCAATATTAGATTCCATGTTGTTCCATATTGCAACCTAGATGTCTCTATTACAAAAATAGAATATGAACTCATCTCTATATTGGGTAGGAAACTACTCCCTCTATCCTTATAGGGTGGCTACTATAATTGTGTAAAACTCCTCAATTCTAACACTAGATGCTTGTTTTGGGACCTAAGTTCATATAACAGTAGAAGATTCCACACCCACCCTACCCTTATTTTCAAACCCCTTTCAAGCAGAACCTAAGAGAAACTCTTTAGGATTGCAGAAAAGTCATGTAACTCATATACATGTAGAACAAAAATATCAGACATATGTACCCCCCCAATTAAGAACATGTTAATGCATAACCTAAAAGTAATTAGTCAAGAATGGATAAAATCCATGGAAATCGAGTCCATATAGAAGAAATAGATCCCACCCCAACCTTACACCTTCTTTATAACCCGTTCAAGTAGAACTGACAAGAAAATAATTGAGAATGGATAAAATACATGTGACTCTAGTCCATGTAGAAATAGTAG
Organism: Alisma plantago-aquatica; assembly: GCA_963693085.1. Classification (NCBI taxonomy): domain Eukaryota; kingdom Viridiplantae; phylum Streptophyta; class Magnoliopsida; order Alismatales; family Alismataceae; genus Alisma; species Alisma plantago-aquatica. Next base: position 430,320,919 of record OY856415.1, read on the forward strand.
ATCATATATCCACCCCTAATCCTACTTCAAAAAAAAATCAAGTAGAATCTATAAGAAAGTCATCGATATTGGATCAAAGCATGTTTCTCAAACTGAGGTATCAAAAGTAGGCCAGACCTACCCACCACCCTAATTCATGACCCATTCATGTAGAACCTATTAGAAAGTCATAAAGATTGGCTCAATCACACAGACTTCAAGTTTAGGTAGAAATATCAGATCCCACACATACGCCTACCCTTCCTTCTTAGTATTGAAGTAAGGATGATGAAATTGAGGAATATATAAAAATGAAGGAATATGTTGAAATTGAGGAAGATGTTGAAAATGAGGAAGATGATGAGAATAATCCATCAAGAAGGAAGTCAAAACTAGGTAAAAATAATTAAGCCATTTAAAAAAAAGTATTTGAAATCAGAGATGTGGGAAATATTTTGAGCATGGTGTGTGGCATATTAGCCTGAAATACCAATGTGTGGCCTATATTCTAATATCAGCTACAAATGCTTCAAATTGCATTCAATGTTAAAAAATCATCACAAAGGTAATGATGATGCACATTAGAATATAAAAATTATATAATGTACTTACAAATAAATTTATGCATTGGTTTCATTTTATTTTATTAGTCTTACTTTGATTGTAGTGGCCATTAAGATGGTTGGGAAAGGATGTGGGCATGTTTTCATTTTATTCTAATCGATTGGAGGGTTGAGTTCAAGGAAAAAATATTGGTGTAGATATAAATATGTACACAATGTTGAAGAAAGTTACGAAGGACCCTTGAATTGATCAAGCATAATTCTTGCTATTGGTTGGTACATGGAAAATTTTCAAAATACAAGTAAAGAACTTAAATTCACATTGATGCATGCTTTTTTCATCATGGATATATATTAAGAGTTTGTGTTTACAATTTAGGATATTTTTGAAAATAATAAAGCTAGTAGGTTGATATAAAAACCAAAAACTATACTGGTTTAATATTTTTGGAAGGAAATATCATCATATAGAAAGAATATTATATCTATCCAATAATTTTCATAAAGGAGTTTTATTTATATAATTCATAAGAAATTTTCTACTAGGAGATGAAACCTAAACACACTCATAATAATTGGATTTTTTTTAAGATTTTGATACTAATGATTTAAACATTGTGTCACACAAGAGTATTATGTATTTCGGTGGAACTTGTTTACTAAAACAAGAGGTGTAAATGATACATTTTAGGAACCATTACCAAGTAGTTTAAATAAAAATTAATTGAACTATATGATGACGAAACACTCGTTCTTACAAAAAAAACTAGAGTATGAAGCCATTCTTGATGTCATCAAGCCTGTAAAAATCAAGCAGACAGTTTTGATTTGTATTGGCCTCGATATATGGGAGAACAAGTGTAGATATGTGTGTAGGTAATGATATCTTAAGAGAAGAAAATAAAAATATAAGGTGTATAATTTGATATATGACTATAATATATGTTTACCTAATTTAAAACTAATCTTTTCTTGGATTTCGAACTTGTACATATATAGGATGTAGTAGAGGTCGTACAAAGTGGTACTGAAGAAAAGAAGGCTTTATCAAATGAAATGTCCCATAAGATGATGATTTTTTTAAAAGAATGATTATTCTTTTAACTACTTTTATTTCCCTACTACATGTGTAACGCCCTTAACCTATATTAACCTATTGTTTTTTTTATAGTCCTAACTAAACAATTGATTAAGTTGTTTCTCTAATTTGCCTTAGTATGCACTTTTTTTACCCTAATTTGTAACTTCACATATTTATTAGAATGATAAGTAACTTCGCCATAATTTAGGCTCTACTTAAATTTTGAATGCAAATTACTTGATTTCATTTTATCTTTCATATCCATGTTGGATTTGATGATATTTGTATGCTTTTGAACTAGGTTATGATGAGTTTCAACCCTTGATCTCAAACCTAGTCTATATGAATGAGTTGCCTTGGTCAAACCATGAGGGTCAACAGATAGAGGACTTTCTACCCTCAAAATATTGGATATTTTTGGTCCTGAGGTGCCTAGAAACCAAGGCTCCTTCATGTATGGGCCCTTGATAGGTGGGTTCTTGGTTAACGGTTGATAGAGTGCCTCGTACGAACATATCAAAAGCTTGTTTCTTACCATTTGATAGCATCATCTTTGGACCTCGATAGGTCAAGGTATGAGCCTTGACGGCTATGCTTAAGATGAAACTCAAAGGGTTTGGTAGTTTTGAGGATCCTCGGTAGGGTTATGCCTAATAGGATGGTTCATGGAGCCTCAATACCCATCCATCTTGACACCTCGATAACATGTTATAAGTGAGGATGATTTAGAGGTTTGAACCATAATTCTATATATACCCAAACAACTCTACATGTATCCAGTTTTAAATATTGAGGCATCTTATGGAAATGAGGGGAGGGAGCTGAATAGACTTTACACCCATGTTTGGAGGTCGATATCTTCAATCAAGTTCTTGCATGTTGAAGATTTAACATTTCATGGTAATTTATTGTAACAACCCCGCCTCTCGGTAACCCCCAATTAAGGGAGACCAACAGGCCAGTGCCGTTATTCAATTAACAAGATCAAAGGTTTGACAAATAATCAATAACAATTAACAAATTTTACCAACTAAACTGAAAATGGGTATAAAATAAAACTTTGCATACATTTTTCAAAACTGGGATATCTATATCAATCCACATTAGGAGCCTACTCTAACTAATCCTCCTTTGTACTTTAACTCTTAATTAATTTCACATATGCCACTTTATTGTTTGCCCTTTTCAAGCTTGTACCTAAAATGCCGACAAACAAAATGTCGGTCAACATATCGAAATATACTGGTATGTGGGGACAACCAAAAGTTTGCACGTATGGATAACAATCTAATTATCACAATCAAGTTAATTAACAAGTCAATTTACGCTTTTCAGTATGACATTCTCCACCGCTTTTGCCCTAACCCTGGCATACCCACCTTAGGGTTTCTTTTGCCAATGACTTAAGGTCACCTTCTCAATCCCGAGCTTGGTGCCTGGGGGTCACCACTCATGGTGCCCACTAGTCATGCAATATCATAGGCCACCTTCTCATTCCCGAGCTTAGTGTCTGGGGTCACCACTAATGGTGCCCATGGTCTACCCATCTGGGCCTGACCTTTGGCATCATCCATCAGGGTGGCATGTAGGTGTGAGAATACATACTTCTATTATTAATGTGATAATCATAGTGACTTTATGATTTGCAAGTATGAACATCCAAACTGATAATTTGCATTCAATGTGATTAACCATCCGGAAAATTCATGGGAAACTAAGGCAGTTATTCATAATTAACCACATACCTGTCAGGCAAACTCAGATGCAAGAATAGTCCAAACAAGCAAGTAATCCAGAATCAAGCAAGTACAAAGTTCAATCCTAAAATTACATTCAATTCCTTTTTATCAAAATCTATCCAAACCATTTTGCTACTTATGGTTTCTATTCCTTTTTAGGGTTTCTTCCTCTTTTTAGGGTATGCTTAACAATTAGGGTTTTTCTTCCCTTTACCCTTTTTAAACCCTAATTTTCTCATCTATTCTTCATGAAAATTATTAAGGTTACCTTTTACAAACACATAACCTTAATTCCAGATTAATGCACAATTAACCATCAATTAAGTCCATTAAGCCTCTTTTACATAAAAGCTACCATTTTTATCCTTTTTAATTTATGACAAAGTCATTATGCTCATTTATCATCAATTCATAGTTCATTATGGTCTGAATCACATATGAACTCTATTTGTCATTAATTCTACCTTTATCCATTAGAAAACCCTAATTACTACACTAAGGGTATTTATCCACAATTAAGAACCTTTATACTCCAAATATCTTAGAACTATCATATCTCAGCTTTATTCATGAATTTGAATAATTAAAGACATTAAGAGTGACATTTACCAATATTAGGGTTTCAAGGACCATTAAAGCATATTTATGCACATGAAACTCTAAATTAAACCAATTATGTGTAAAGTTCATCTTTTCCAATCTTAATGTAACTCTTTATGATCAATATGTTAATATCAACTTTAATCATCCATTAAACCCACTCTAAACACATTAATCATATCAAAATAGGGTTTCTTAACCATTAAAGCATTAAAGTTGATAATTTCCACTACTTTTCAAATTTCAAGAGGAATTAGCCTCTAAAACCATTGTTAATAAATTCCTCTCATCTTTCTAAGCAATTTTCATAGTTAACACGTATCCATCTGAGCTACCAATTAGTTTCTATGAATTTTGCAAAATAATTGTGTATAGACCAATCATTAGATGACACGTCAGTGACTTACCCATATTTTTCTCAACTAGGCGGCCGATTGGGATTAAAGGGTAAAAGACATCTTTGCCCTTCCTTATTGATCTTGATTTGCAGACACCCGAGGGTTGATATCATCATTTTGGTGAGGTTCTTCTTTCTTCTCGTGAGGTCGCTGATCCACATGACGTCAGCTATTCACGCGACACCTGGGCTTGAGGCGCCTGCGTCGCCGTGCCCCTAGATCTCCATCGAGCAGTCAGAGCCCAGAGGTGTGAGGTTCGACCTCCTCCTTGCCCAGTCGCTTCTCACCAAGGTTCCCCTCCTCCCTAGTCTGCTACTCCCGCCTACACGGACAGGCTCGACCGCGTGTACTTCCGATGTGATGGATGAGATGCCCACCTGAGGTTCTACCCTCCCTTCTCGCTAATCTTATCTTTGTTCACGGTCTGCCATGGTGCAAGTCCCGATCAAAAGTTATACTTTCCCGGTGTCAAAACATGGTGACAGTCCTTGCCGCCGTTCTATTTGGTGTTGCTCACTAAGCAGGCGAGCGGGGACCTTACCCCTAACCTTCACACACCGGTAGTACCAGGAGACCAGTACTCCCATCCCCTCTATCGTACTTTGGTTTCTACTCATAGCTGATGGCGTCAAGAGGGTCTCTCACCCAGACTGTTCGTGGAAGAGGAACCTACCCACGACACCCTTGGCTGCCACCCTACAGGGTAGGGGATGGTTCCAGGGAAAGGTGAAGACAATGGTTTACCCTTGATCTTTTACTACTCGGCTACTTATATAGTTTTAGGTTTAGAGATCCGTGGCATAATCCCAAGTGGTATGCAGCCATGACTCTTATTTGGAAAGTAGTCAATACATCCCTTTTTTCCCTTTAATTGATTTATCTCTTTTCTCTCTTATTGCAAATTGGCATAGGGGATACATGCATGGTTTTATTCATTATTTCCCCAATATGGTAAAACATTTATCCACAATTGATTACAAACTTCTTATTTGGCACCCCAAAAGGCACCTTATAATATCCTTATAATTTCTTATGGTATTTCTTTTACTCTTTCCATTAAATTATTATTCTGGGTTCCTTGAACATCAAGGAACCTTAATGGTTCGAAATACCATCTTGGGAATATTCCTTAGCCTTTTACTTATCTTTTATCCATTTTCTTATTATCTTACTTATTTCCTTATTCTTTTTAAGGATTTCTCTTTACCTTTCATTTCCTTTTTCCTCTTTTCATATTTCTTTTATTAGAAATCATATGTAAATGAATTTTACTCAATTGTGGCCATTAATGCCACTTTCTAGATATTTCCAAGTATTTCTTATAAATACTTTGCTTAATACTCATTATCTCGTATCCTTTTCTAATATTTGGACTTTTCTTCTTTTCTTCTCTTTTATATCCATTATTGGATTAATATAATAATGGGAATCACGAAATTCCTATCCAAAGGAATATTTGCAAGGAAACCCATCCTTTGAAGCAAAGATTACAACTTTTTTTTAGTTAAGCCCAAATTCACAAAATCATTGTATTTCAATTATGAAAACACATGCAAAATTGAGGTTGTAACATCCTTCCCCTCTTATAGGAATTTTTCTCTCAAAATTCCATCAAGCAAGCAAACAGACAGGATAAGCCTTTCATATGTCCATCATGGCTCCCATGTGGCTTCACCCTTTCCATGGTGCTTCCCAAGAACCTTCATCATCTCATATTCTTTCATCTGAGTTCTTTCTCACCTTGGTATATCGTACCCTCATAGGTGACTCAAGACATTTCAGCCTCTCACAAAGCTGAATAGGTTCATGGCTCAGCACATGGATTTGGTACCTCACATAGTGCTCAAGATCGGACTCATGGAACACATTACACATCATGCTATCCTGAGGGGAAAGGCTAAACACAACCATCTCCACCAATCCATCTCAAATGGGTCCATATATCGGGGACTCGACTTTCTGAGTTGTAGCTTAGAGGGGTCATATTTTCACATCACATATTCTCCCACAGTGAATTGCGTGTCAGTCTGCTTTGCATCAGCTCGTGACTCATGTCACCTTTGGGCTCTCTCTCAGCCATTGTATGATCAAGCGACTTCACCTGCACACACTTTGGTTCTTTTCTGACCTTCACGAGGCCTCCTTCACCAACATCATCATAATGAAGTGGTGACCGAAACAACCTCCCTATACAACTTATTGCATCCTGATAAAGGGTATGGTGGTTAACATCACATCTTAAGAACTGTCTCCATGTATCACCCTGAACAAGCACACTTGCTCTCATCAGACCCTCTAGTTTGGATCATACTAACTATTAGTTAGGGGTGATAAGTGGTATTAACATTGAGTTCTTCCGGTATCTACTTCCACCTCATGGAAGTGAACCTTTAGGTCATACTGAAGAACTTTTGAACTTGTATCATGGTGTAGTTGAACCATCTCTCTCTTATAAGAAGTTCAACCAGATTTGTCCCATGACAGTACTCTTTCTTTCTCATGTCATCTCGGTAAGGCGGTCTACCATAACCCATATTGCATCTTAACCTTCCTTGGTCTAGGGGAGACTCACAACATTAATAGTGATGAATTCCCATTCCCTCTCAGGGATTCTTTAACCTCTAAGTCAAAGCACTGGGTTACCGGTGTTCGTCCTTCACCCTTGGCTTGCATGGACACATGCAACATGCAACTTCACATCAAGCAACCAAAGTGCTACTATCACTTACTACCTTTGTAGTATCACGGTGTTTGGTGATCTTAAACCATGATCTCCTATATTTCATGATTCCTCAAGATCGATTCCTCGAAAACCCTAAACCACTCTCATTAGGGTTTTATTACCTTCCTATCCAAAGAAGTGCATCTGAGGTTCTACAACCATCCTTTTCTTGCATCAAGGCCTGGGCTGGCTAACCAAACAACCACTAACGTGATCAACCGATATCATTACATCTGAGTGTTAGCCATACTTATCTCTTTTTCAAACTTAGGGTTAGCCTAGCAACCTCAACTTCTTCTAGCTTCCAGCTAAACTAGGCAGCTATATCTCAACCAGAGCATTCATTATCACTTCTTATCCTTAGGTGTAAGGTATAGTTGAGGACATACACCTCCATGTATTCCACTTATTATCTCATCTCAACTCTAAGTTTGTCTTCATCAAGAAACTCTGAGCTCATCCTCATGGTGATTAAACTCAACCTTGTATAACTTGTAGTTCCACATAGCTTCTGCTAAAAACATCCTTATTTCTCTTACTATTTGTAAACCATCCATGTATCATTCACTCCACAAGGGTATGTTATCATCTCTATCCTCATACCTCATAGCAATGTTCCAACTTCCACCATCTTTTATCCTTGGTGTAAGGCATGCGTATTGTCCTATCTCTCACTCCCGTAACAAGAGGAAATAAGCATTTGGCTACAGTCCAAATACAGAGTTCTTCTTGTTACAAGAGTAGAGATGGTACAACCCACCTTTCCAGTACACTTTCAAATCTAAGTTGAAACATGCCACCTATGTCTCTACTTCACAATCATCTTGATATCGAAGTTACTTCCATGGAAAACTGATCTGGAACCTACTTGGGTCACCACACCATCCTTGGTCATCTCCTCTAGGTCTATAGGGTGTCGGCACTTTTGGGATCATCCCTTTTCCCTTATGCATCCAGAGAGTGCCCTACTCATCTGCCCTTTGGGTCCCATGAGTTCATGATGGTGATCAATCTCTTAACCCATGGCCCTCATGTGAAATTAGGGAATTAGACAACTCCTACTTTCATCGGTCTTATCCCTATCTAACCCTAGGATTGACTTAGGATTCCATTACAGTATATGTCCAACATAGAACCTTACCCAAGCCTTCATCATCTCTTTTTGCATTCATGGGTTGTCTTTCATCCTTTCATAGGGGTCATGCTAACCTCCCTTCCTTGGTCAGGCCCCATACTAGTTACCTCTATGGTAACACATCCCCATGCACTTAGAGATGGTTATCTATGGGTCTACAGGTTCATCCTCATACCACATACTTTTCACTTAGCTTCTAAAGATCCTATGAGACCTCTTTAGGTTTCCTCAAAACCAACAAAACTGGTATACACCCTACAAAAGGGTCCCTCGCCCAGGATGGGAGGAAACTACAACTCTTGACAACAAGGTCACGACCATCCATATGTTTAGGGTTTGCATCCACATGAGCATGCTTATCCCTAGCAAACTACTAAGGCACAAGAAGACGTCTACAAAACCATGCTAGGTCACACTTGTTCCCATCCTCAACATTAGATCAACTTAGTTGTGAGGGGTTCATGAAACATACCTTTAACTAAGGGGTTTCCTTTCCTCTAAACACGAGGAGTACCATGCCCGAGTCTTTAGAAACTCAAACCTTATCATGAGCATCAGGTACACCACTTCCCCTCCTAGTCCTAGGAACCCTAGGTCCACTTCTCTGATGTCCAACTGTCTACTCAACCTCTTAACCACAAATCAAGCATGTCCAAGGTATGACATGTACTTCCATGATCCTTTTATATAAGCAGCACCTCAGAGTTAAGTCTTCCTCAAGGACAACCAACTAGGTATAAAGCCTTACAACTGGTTACTTAAACCTCCTCAGGGTCTAAGGCACTCTTTGTCTCATCTCAGTAAGTAACCACTTATACCATAGCCACATAGGTACCAAAAGCATCAACCTCTCTCTAGGGTTTGGTTCCTCTAAAGGCAACCAAGATATCCTCAGCCTCCAGGGGTCAAGCATAAGGCAACCACTATCATCCACTTAAGTCGCATCATCCTCAACTCCCCATTGTTCCTCATGTCTTGGAATCTAAGTTTCCAACCTTTTTGCTCGGGTCCTACTTTCTCTCTCCAGAGCTAACTCCACATCCAGCCTTACAACTAGAGGTCCTCTCTCCATGAAGTTGGATCAATCTCACAAGCATATCCCTACCTGGTGGAGCCTATGTTCACGCTTATGCTTACTCAAGGTTATCCATTATTCCTTATGCTTATCTCGTCAGCTATCCAACATGCTCCCTTGGCTAGGGTTTCGACCTACTTCCTGTACTACTTGACATGCTCTGGGTGCATACTATGCCATGCCCATATAAGCTCATGGGGTTTCCATAGGTTCTTCTCTAACCTCATCCATGAAGGAGCTATCCTTCGCTCAAACATGCACGACCCTTCCCAGGGTTGGGTTGCCAAAGGTGCTAGGTCATCTAACCTCTCATGGTTCGTATGGCAATCCAAAGGCATGTCCATCCAAACACCCAGTCAACCATGACATCACATCTAACTCATCATGTCATCTCTCTCAAACCTCCACTTAGGGTTATGGTTAACATCATCGTTAGAGGATGTGCTAGGTCGCTACTTTAATGGAGATCTCTACCTACAAGACTAACTTTCTCTACTCATCCTCCTAACAAGAAGGTCTAGCCTCAGGTCTCTCCTGAGGGCAATGACAACTTATGTCACACAACCTAAGCATGTATCTATTCTTTTACGCTTACTCTATTAAGCTTATGTCTAGGACATCTTATTTACATGCTTTTCATTAATTTGGTGGAGGATTCCTTAGACCTTATTAACCTTACCCATACCTCAAGAGGGTGAGGAGAAGAGAGAAAGCCCTAACCCTTAAGGTCCTTAACAGAATTTGAGTTGAGAAGGGATGAACAAGATGAGAGAGTCCTAAAGATATCTTATTTTGACTCATATCCTAAGACATCAGCCAGGCAGTCACACAATCTGGAGTCCTCGTATTCCGACTAGCGTTGCAAAGGAAAATATTGCCATCCCCCGGATGTGATCCTTTTCTAGACACCTTAGTCTTTCAGACAATCCTCTAATAACTCCCTCGGTTCTATGGAATTTGTAAAATTTAATATTTATTAAAGATTAAGTGTGGAACCTATGCTCTGATACCAATTATAACAACCCCACCTCCCGGTAACCCCCAATTAAGGGAGACCAATAGGTCGGTGCCGTTATCCAATTAACAAGATCAAAGGTTCGACAAATAATCAATAACAATTAACAAATTTTACCAACTAAACTGAAAACAGGTATAAAATAAAACTTTGCATATCTTTTTCAAAACTGGGATATCTATATCTATCCGCGTCAGGAGCCTACTCTAACTAATCCTGCTTTGTACTTCTATTTATCACAATCAAGTTAATTAACAAGTCGATTTACGCTTTTCAGTATGACATTCTCCACCACTTTTGCCCTAACCCTGGCATACCCACCTTAGGGTTTCTTTTGCCAATGCCTTAAGGCCACCTCCTCAATCCCGAGCTTGGTGCCTGGGGGTCACCACTCATGGTGCCCACTAGTCATGCAATATCATAGACCACCTTCTCATTCCCGATCTTGGTGCCTGGGGTCACCACTAATGGTGCCCATGGTCTACCCATCTGGGCCTGACCTTTGGCATCATCCATCAAGGTGGCATGTAGGTGTGAGAATGCATACTTCTATTATTAATGTGATAATCATAGTGACTTTATGATTTGCAAGTATGAACATCCAAACTGATAATTTGCATTCAATGTGATTAACCACCTGGAAAATTCTCGGGAAACTAAGGCAGTTATTCATAGTTAACCACATACATGTCAGGCAGACTTAGATGCAGGAATAGTCCAAACAAGCAAGTAATCCAGAATCAAGAAAGTACACAGTTCAATCCTGAAATTACATTCAATTCCTTTTTATCAAAATCTATCCAAACCATTTTGCTACTTATGGTTTCTATTCCTTTTTAGGGTTTCTTCCTCTTTTTAGGGTTTGCTTTGCAATTAGGGTTTTTCTTCCCTTTACCCTTTTTAAACCCTAATTTTCTCATCTATTCTTCACGAAATTATTAAGGTTACCTTTTACAAACACATAACCTTAATTCCAGATTAATGCACAATTAACCATCAATTAAGTCCATTAAGCCTCTTTTACATTAAAGTTACCATTTTTATCCTTTTTAATCTATGACAAAGTCATTATGCTCATTTATCATCAATTCATAGTTCATTATGGTCTAAATCACATATGAACTCTATTTGTCATTAATTCTACCTTTATCCATTAGAAAACCCTAATTACTACACTAAGGGTATTTATCCACAATTAGGAATCTTTATACTCAAAATATCTTAGAACTATCGTATCTCAGCTTTATTCATAAATTTGAATAATTAAAGTCATTAAGAGTCATATTTACCAATATTAGGGTTTCAAGGCCCATTAAAGCATATTTATGCACACGAAACTCTAAATTAAACCAATTATGTGCAAAGTTCATCTTTTCCGATCTTAATGTATCTCTTTATGATCAATAGGTTAATATCAACTTTAATTATCCATTAAACCCTACTAAACACATTAATCATATCAAAATAGGGTTTCTTAACCATTAAACCATTAAAGGTTATAACTTCCACTACTTTTCGAATTTCAAGAGGAAATAGCCTCTAAAACCATTTTTAATAAATTTCTCTCATTTTTCTGAGCAATTTTCATATTTTACATGTATCCATCCGAGCTACCAATTAGTTTCAATGAATTTTGCAAAATAATTATGTATAGACCAATCATTAGATGACACGTCAGTGACTTACCCATAAATTAAAGGGCAAAAGACATATCTGCCCTTCCTTGCTGATCTTGATTTGTAGGCACTTGAGGGTTGATATCGTCATTTTGGTGGGGTTCTTCTTCCTTCTTGCGAGGTCACTGATCCACGCGACGTCAGCTATTCACGCGATGCCTGGGCTTGAGGCGCCTGCGTCGCCACGCCCCCAGATCTTTATCGAGCAGTCAGAGCCTAGAGGTGTGAGGTTCGACCTCCTCCTTACCCAGCCGCTTCTCACCACGGTTCCCCTCCTCGCTGGCCTGCTACTCCCTCCTGCACGGATAGGCCCGACCACCTGTACTTCCGATGCGGCGGATGAGACGCCCACCCGAGGTTCTACCCTCCCTTCTCGCTGAGCTTATCTTTGTTCACAGTCTGCCATGGAGCAAGTCCCGATCAAAAGTTCTACTTTCCCGATGCTGAAACATGGTGGTGGTCCTTGCCGCCATTCTGTTTCATGTTACCCCTAACCTTCACACACCGGAAGTACCAGGATACTAGTACTCCCATCCCCTCTATCATACTTTGGTGTCCGCTCATAGCTGATGGTGTCAATAGGGTCTCTCACCCAGGCTATTCATGGAAGAGGAACCTACCCACGGCACCATCGGCTGCTGCCCTACAGGGTAGGGAATGATTCCAGGGGAAGGCAAAGACAATGGTTTACCCTTGATCTTTTACTACTCGGCTACTTATATAGTTTTAGGTTTAGTGATCCGTGGCATAATCCCAAGTGGTATGTAGCTAGGACTCTTATTTGGAAAGTAGTCAATACATCCCTTTTTTTCCTTAATTGATTTATCTCTTTTCTCTCTTATTGCAAATAGGCATAGGGGATGCATGCATGGTTTTATTCATTATTTCCCCAATATGGTAAAACATTTATCCACTATTGATTACAAACTTCTTAGTTGGCACCCCAAAAGGCACCTTATAATATCCTTATAATTTCTTATGGTATTTCTTTTATTCTTTCCATTAAATTATTATTCCGAGTTCCTTGAACCTCAAGGAACCTTAATGGCTCAAAATCCTATCTTGGGAATATTCCTTAGCCTTTTACTTATCTTTTATCCATTTTCTTATTATCTTACTTATTTCATTATTCTTTTTAAGGATTTCTCTTTACCTTTCATTTCCTTTTTCCTCTTTTCATATTTCTTTTATAAGAAATCATATGTAAACGAATTTTACTCAATTTTGGCCATTAATGCCACTTTCTAGATATTTCCAAGTATTTCTTATAAATACTTTGCTTAATACTCATTATCTTGTATCCTTTTCTAATATTTGGACTTTTCTTCTTTTCTTCTCTTTTATATCCATTATTGGATTAATATAATAATGGGAATCACGAAATTCCTATCCAAAGGAATATTTGCAAGGAAGCCCATCCTTTGAAGCAAAGATTACAACTTTCTTTTTTTTAGTTAAGCCCAAATTCAAAAAATCATTGTATTTCAATTATGAAAACACATGCAAAATTGAGGTTGTAACATTTATAGCTTCCATTGATTCTTTCCATCTATACTTTATGTAATTTCTAGCATCTATTCTCTATTTCCACAACTTTCCCTCTTATCGTCTACCTTGGACCAAGATCCTCGAGTTTCTATGGTGGAAACCATCTCATCTAGCTAAAGCACATCTTTTCTCTCTCTTTCTCTTGCCCTAATTTTCCTGGCCTAGATTGAAGGGGATCATCTTGGATCATTTTTCAATATATTGGAATTCAAAGGAAGTTTATTTAGAAGGCTTTTCTATATCACAATTTCTTCATCAACCAAGGCGAGAAATATATTATTTTGATGAATTTCTTGCCTACATTTATGTGCGAAACCTTAATTTTTCTAGAACTTTCTAAAAGATCTAGATGGGGGTGAATTTGGTACTTTAAAATTTAATCAAAAACTTAAAGCAAAGAAGGAGGCGGAAACAAGGAAGACACTTCGATTTAGAGTGCTTCCAACGTTTGAATCAAAGGTTGTCAGTCCACTACCCATCACCTTGGGATTTTGAAAGTGATTTATTTTATTTACCTCGCAAGGATGTTACAACAAAACACAATCACCTTCCACTTCAAGTAGCCATAACTCTAAAGTAGCCTCAACCTCCTTAAAGCATCCATCTTGAAGTAAACTCAAGCAACATTGGATTAGCTTTCACCACCTTGAAGTAGCTCCATCACCTTGAGATAGCCTTCACCTAGAAGTAGCTCTAACCTCCTTTGAAGCAAACTTCTTTGAAGTAACTTCAAGCCCTTAGAGCAACCTTCTCCTCCTTGAAGTAGATCCACTAGCTTGAGATAGCCTTCACCTAGATGTAGCTCCAACCTCCCTTGAAGCCGCCTTCTTTAAGTAATCTCAATCAACCTTGAAGCAACCTTCTCCACCAAGAAGTAGCTCCAATCAAGCTCCCTCAAGCAGCCTCCACAACTTGGAGTGGACAAGGAGCGCAAGTATATTTAACATGTGAATGGGGATTGGAAGAAGGGAAGTACACCAATAGAGTATTGTGCTTTGATGCTATATCAAGTGTTATATCTCTCAAACCACTTAGAATGGACGTTTCTTAATGGTGGCTAAGACGCTATGGCTATAGGACACAAATTTGGAGCTTGAAGAACAAGATGGCAAGTGTTGCTCAGCTTTGTTGCTCAATGGAATGGATTCTCAAGTGTATCTTAGGTTCTTTAGGTGTCCTAAGGCCTCTCCTATTTATAGGAATGGTTTCAAGTACTTAGGGACGTGTTAGGAGTCTCTAGAGTGTTCTTAGTGCTAAACTAGCCATTAGGTATACAATAGTTGGCTAGCAATGGCTATTCCTGATTAAAAGAACAATTTTGAACCCTGCTCAGTAGACAAGATTGTCAACAAAACTATGTCTCAGTTGACCATTTATTTGACCGAGCATGGGTTTGAGGAAATTGTGTATCAACGTCTATTTGCAACTCCCAACCACTTGGTCTAATGGTCACAAGCTTTGGACCGAGGTTTACTCGGTCGACAATATTTTCGACTAAAACCCATTTTAGAGCACAAATATGTAAGGTTTTGAATAGTGCTCATATGTTCAATCGAGGTGGTTCTCGATCGACAAAATCTTTGACCGAGTGTGTCTCGATCGACTAGTTTCCCGACTGAGGATGTTCCTGTTTAGTCTTTTGACCCACCTATTAAGTGTGTATTTTAGTGCAATATAGTGAATCTAACTCTAGGGGGGTCCTAGTTAAGGTTTATAAGTGGATAGGGAAGATCTAATGCTTAATTTACATGATATCTAAGAACTAGTAAAATGTATCTTTGTAAAAGTGTTTACATTTGAGTACAATCATGAAAACAAAAACAATTAATCACATTTAATCTTCAATTTGTATTGATCTTCTACTTTCCAATTAGTAGGATATCCTTATTACCTTTTGTTGGCTAAATTGGACATTATGTTAATCCCTTTGTTTTGATAATGACAAACATTTCATTCTTGTGGTTTTAACGTGCTATTTGAGTATTTCAGGTGGTGGATAACAAAAACTTGGAAGAACAATTTGATAAAATCGCTTTATTTTCATGATTGTAATCAAATGTAAAAGCTTGTACAAGTATATAATGTACAAGTAATTAGATATCATGTAAATCAAGCGTTTAGATCTTCCCTATCCACTCACAACACTTAGATAGGCCATTCCCCAAGATAGTATCACAATTGCACATTTATACACACACTTAGTAAATGAATACATTGAGTCAGTAATATTCTCAGTCGACAAATCGTCGATCGAGAAAATATCGGTCGACAAAAACTTCGACCGAGAAACTCTCGGTCGACAAAATCTTTGATCGAGAATAGACCCTACTAGTCGTTAGACCCAGCAGACAAAGTGGTTGGGAGTTGGAAATGAATGTTGAAAACACTTGCTCCAGGAGGTCCCTAGGTCGACAAATCTTCGACCGAGAAGGACTCTCGGTCGACAAATCTTCGACCGAGAAAAGTTCTGTCTGCACTTTTCAGGGTCAATTAACTAGTTGTTGCAAATGCAATTAGTGGACAAATAACGGCTAGTTAGGCACTTAGAACCCCCTAGAAAGTGTCTAGAATGTCCTTAAGCATTCATAGGACATTCCTATAAATAGGACTAGCCATAGGACACCAAAACACACCTAAGCTACACTTGTGCTACACTTGAGCTTGAATACTCATTGGCAATCTGTTTTGAGCAATAGAGCATTTCCCACATTGGCTATTCATTCCCATTGCTCTAATTTCGTGTCCTATAGGCTAGAATCTCCTTTCCACAACACTTACACTTCTACACTCATTGGTTAGGAGATCAATACGCTTGATATAGGCAAATCAAGCATTGTGCTTAAAAGGATAAGTTGTAATTTCTGTTTTCCTTCTTGTTCCTTTTATTCTTTGTATTCTCCTTGCTACTCCTAGGGTTGGAGGCTGCGGATTGGAGAAGGTTCTTCTAGGAGGAGAAGGTGGACTTCAAGCTACTTCAAGAAGGCTATCGCAACGGGAAGCTACTTCAAGAAGGCTATTGCAACGGGAAGCTACTTCAGGAGGAAGGTTGCTTCAAGGTTGGTGCAATTACTTCTAGGTGAAGGCTGCTTCAAGGTTGGTGCGATTACTTCTAGGTGAAGGCTGCTTGAAGGGTTTAGGGAGAGAATTGTAATTTTATGTAAAGTCCTTGCGAGGTAATAAAATTAAATTCTTTCCAAATCCCGGTTGGGTAAGCAACCGGGTAGTGGACTGACAACTTTAGTATTTGCTAAAGTTGGAACCACTCTAAATCCTTGTCCCCTTATCCAATATTTTGTGGTTGGTTGTTTGAGTTAAATAATTGTTAAAATTGTTTTAAAACTCTATTCACCCCGCCCTCTAGTGTTTTTCAATTGGTATCAGAGCAGGCTTCATGGAACCCTAACCAGGTCTTGAAGAATGGAGTGTGATGGTGATTACAATCGCAACAAAAGGTGCAACTTGAAAAAATCTACAATATGTTGCAATTGGTGCTTAGGAACAAGCCACACACCAACTAGCTGCCCATGGAGATCAAAGAAGGAAGATGAACACAAGGATTGTCTTATTGCTACAACTAGTGAAGAAGAAGAAGAAGAGGTAAGTCTTTTTGATTTATCTAAAGAAGAACTAGTTGCTAGTCTTGAAGAGACACATAATAAATATGTTGAGTGCAAGAAGAAACTAAAGAAATCCAATAAAGCAAATGATGAATTAAATGCTAGACTTCTTGCTCTCACATCTAAAAATGAAGATTTATATGCTAAATTAAATGATCTTGGTTTTGAAAAAGATAGCATTATTTCTGAAAATCATACTTTGAAATCATCTCTAAGTAGTAGTAATGTGAAGATTTTTACTCTAGAAACAAATTATGATCTTCTATCTCAAGAAAAGGTTGGATTACTTGCAAAATTAAATGATCTTCAAAAACAACATGTCTTGTGTACACATCTAGATTATGATAATATAGTGAAAGAAAGGAATTCTTTATCATCTAATCTAGATCAAGCAAAACTAGATATTAAGAAAAGAATGGATGAGATTGCTAAGTTGCACCAAGAAGTTAGTAGGTTAAGCAACAATGGAATCCTTGATAAAATATTGGATGATTCCTATCATCAAATTGGGATAAGAGGACTAGGTTACAAGCCTAAGGGGAAATCTTATCAAAAACTTAGTTGGAGAAAGACACAACCACATCAATCACTATATGTACCTAAAGGAACAAATACATTTGTACCAAAGAACAACCTAGAACAAAACCATAGAAAAAGACTTGAGGTTGATTATATATGTTGCCATTATTGCTTACGTCTTGGACACTACTCTTTTTCATGCCCATACAAGAAAAAGGATGTTGAGTTGGTATGGGTTCCAAAACCCCCAAATTGAATTGATTAGACTAAGTTGAGATATGACCAAAGACTTTAAATTGCATATCTTTATGTCTATCTCAACTTAACATAAAGAGATAACAAAATGATTCAAGTAATTAAAATTTCTAACTTGAAAATATACAATCTTAAACAAACCCGCAGAGACACATCTTTGAAAATTTATCTAAATTAATGTCCTTAAAACTTAAAGATTTGAATATGATTAGTTGAGATTTGATCTAAACGTTACTTTGATATTTCTATGTTTATCTCAACTAAAAATGATTTTTAAATTGCATAATTGAATTAAATATAGTCTATGTTTTTTTTTGAAGCAATTAACAGTTCTAAAAACAGTACAGAAACCTTGTCGGTCGAGAAATCTTCGACCGAGCTGTCACTCGGTCGAGAAATCTTCGACCGAACAGGTCACTGATTTCAGTCTGCAGTAAAATTGCTGACTAATTTGATTGATCAAGTGGCTATCTATTTTCTGTTAATGACTATTTTACATGCAAAACAAGTTGAAGATCAATTTTGAAAATAAATGATATCATTTCGATAGATCCTCTAAATAAGGTAAAACTGAAAATCATGTTTAGAAATCACTATTTTCTAATAAAAGCATCTCTTGGTCTATCTAAATAGAAATCATGTGTTATGACATTTAGTTTAAATGATCACAATCACCGTATTTCATGAAATTATCACTTTATTGTTCTATTATTACATCATGGATATGCTTTTACTACTTTATCATTTAGCTCATAAAGATGATGCTATGTTACATAGAACAAATAGATAATGATTATTGCATGGATCCTTGATGAGACATAGGCAAGAAAAATGATTCATTGGTGATTTGTTGCTTAGAAAAAGAACTTTAAGGTTTGCAAAACATAAAAAATTTCTCAATTGGTATCTATAAGAAATTGCGATATCATTCATGCCTTCAAGGATATATGTCTTTTCATGAAGAATCGCATGATTAATATGAACAGAAATAGGACTTGATTTATGCACTCATAGTAAAAAGGACATCATTCATAATAGGTTTTATTCAAAGTAATTTAATTGATATCTCTTTAAGGTACCTGCAAAATTTATACTTCACATGTGAAATCTGCAGATTCTGCCTCTTGGTTGAAATAAAATTTATCCAAGGGGCGCTATGGTCGTAGTCAAGGACGACCTAAAATAAGCTTTGACAAAATGCTTATTCGGATATCATTTTATTGTACTTAATCTTAGTATACTTTTGATAAAGGTCAAAATCAAAATTTAAAATCATCTGTGACCTTAGAAGCTTTAAATGGCTTTAATGGTAAGATTAAGGGGGAGCTCATACAAACAAATTTGATTATCTGATTAAAAAGATTTTGAAGCTTGTTACGACCTTAGTATTTTTACTTTTGGTTATGAAGACATCTATGAATTTCATAAAAATGATATAAGGAACTCTCTAAACAAATCGGGATTAACATCCCTTGCATTTGGTTAGAGACATTTTTTCATGAACTCTGAGATTAAAGGACTCTCATTTCATTTTCACGGCTTAACATCCCTTGCAAAATAGATGAGAAATCAATACATATGCCATAAACCTAACAGGATCTCATATCATTTCAAGGCTTAACATCCTTTGCAAATGATTGAGAAACAAATTGTGGCTAAATTAGACAAAAATGATATTAAATCCATATTCCTAATAGAATATCTATCTAAGGGGGAGCATAGTATAAAATTAAGGGGGAGAAGAAATATAAAATATTAAACTTGGATATCTTTTTGAAATGACAAAGGGGGAGAAATAATATAAAATCAAAAACATAAAATAAAATGAGTTTCATAATATCTCAGCCAGCACCCACTTGCAAACACAAGATTGGATACAAAAGGTAAACTTCAGGTATGAAACTCATGTGATTTATATTTCCTTATTTTATATTTAGGAAATGTTTGTCATCTTCAAAAAGGGGGAGATTGTTGGCTAAATTGGACATTATGTTAATCCCTTTGTTTTGATAATGACAAACATTTCATTCTTGTGGCTTTAACGTGCTATTTGAGTATTTCAGGTGGTGGATAACAAAAACTTGGAAGAACAATTTGATAAAATCGCTTTATTTTCATGATTGTAATCAAATGTAAAAGCTTGTACAAGTATATAATGTACAAGTAATTAGATATCATGTAAATCAAGCGTTTAGATCTTCCCTATCCACTCACAACACTTAGATAGGCCATTCCCCAAGATAGTATCACAATTGCACATTGATACACACACTTAGTAAATGAATACATTGAGTCAGTAATATTCTCGGTCGACAAATCGTCGATCGAGAAAATATCGGTCGACAAAAACTTCGACCGAGAATCTCTCGGTCGACAAAATCTTCGATCGAGAATAGACCCTACTAGCCGTTAGACCCAGGAGACAAAGTGGTTGGGAGTTGGAAATGAATGTTGAAAACACTTGCTCCAGGAGGTCCCTCGGTCGACAAATCTTCGACCGAGAAAAGTTCTATCTGCACTTTTCAGGGTCAATTAACTAGCTGTTGCAAATGCAATTAGTGGACAAATAACGGCTAGTTAAGCACTTAGAACCCCCTAGAAAGTATCTATAATGTCCTTAAGCATTCATAGGCCATTCCTATAAATAGGACAAGCCATAGGACACCAAAACACACCTAAGCTACACTTGTGCTACACTTGAGCTTGAATACTCATTAGCAATCTGTTTTGAGCAATAGAGCATTTCTCACATTGGCTATTCATTCCCATTGCTCTAATTTCGTGTCCTATAGGCTAGCATCTCCTTTCCACAGCACTTACACTTCTACACTCATTGGTTAGGAGATCAATACGCTTGATATAGGAAAATCAAGCATTGTGCTTAAAAGGATAAGTTGTAATTTCTGTTTTCCTTCTTGTTCCTTTTATTCTTTGTATTCTCCTTGCTACTCCTAGGGTTGGAGGCTGTGGATTGGAAAAGGTTCTTCTCAGAGGAGAAGGTGGACTTCAAGCTACTTCAAGAAGGCTATCGCAATGGGAAGCTACTTCAAAAAGGCTATTGCAACGGGAAGCTACTTCAGGAGGAAGGCTGCTTCAAGGTTGGTGCAATTACTTCTAGGTGAAGGCTGCTTCAAGGTTGGTGCGATTACTTCTAGGTGAAGGCTGCTTGAAGGGTTTAGGGAGAGAATTGTAATTTTATGTAAAGTCCTTGCGAGGTAATAAAATTAAATTCTTTCCAAATCCCGGTTGGGTAAGCAACCGGGTAGTGGACTGACAACTTTAGTATTTGCTAAAGTTGGAACCACTCTAAATCCTTGTCCCCTTGTCCAATATTTTGTGGTTGGTTGTTTGAGTTAAATAATTGTTAAAATTGTTTTAAAACTCTATTCACCCCCCTCTAGTGTTTTTCACCTTTAACCCTGAAATACTCATATAGCACATTAGATCCACAAATATGAAATGTTTTTCATCATCAAAACAAAGGGTATGTTGATGTCCAATTTAGCCAACACTTTCTCTATAAGTCTAAAAGTGAATCTTTTTTATGGAATGAAATTTTGTATTATTATATAAAATATAATTTCTATCTCCTTTCATAATCTCTAGTGGAGATGCATGGTGGTTATAGTACACTCTATTGCTTGATTGAGGGCTGAATTTTTGGAATTTGTGGTTTTGTGTCCTAAAATGCTCGTTTAAGGTACTTTAGTATAATGCTAATGGTAAACAAGTACAAAGATATTTTCTACTACTTTAAGATTTAATAATATGGTTATGAAGATTTTACCGCACTATTATGTTGTTGGAATGTCTTATAAAGTAGATTTTCTATGTAAAAGTGGCTCATTTTTGCCCCAAAATTGCGTTTTCTGTCAAAATAAGGGTATCTAGCATAAGTGTCACATATTGAGAAGTTTTATTTTTTGTTAAGTATTATCACTTTCCTATTAAGGTAGTGTAATATTCTAGGTGAATAAAATATCCCTATGTAGACTTCGACTTGGTATGGATGTATATGGCGATTGGGCCTTATTGTGCCTTATATTGATGAATTGGCATTGTTATGGCCAATGATGGTTATTTATTCCTTGAATAGGTACTTAAATATTTGATATGTTTATATATTATAAATTTTTTACATACTTGATTAATCCTATAGTCGCTTCTCTATGTTTATTTGTAACTTGATTGATGCATTGAAACATGAGAACCGACTTAACAAATCAAATGTCAATTACATCATGTAGTGCCATTAGACCGTAAGAAGTATTCCAATGTTCAAAATTTGGTATAGGAAATGTTATTTATTATATAATCCTTGTATTGTAAGAAGGAACTCAGTTTCATATACTTATGAGTACATGTGGGTGACTATAGGTTGTTTTATCCAACATCTAAATAAGATGAAGTGAATCTTCATAGCTAAGGCCATGATTCTGTTTATATGACACCATTTGGAATGTGATTAAAATATGATATATATAGTAACAATGTTCTTATACCCTATTATAGGTGTCAATACTAGAGTACCCAATTGGACGTAATGTTTGTGGATCTGCCTTTGAGCACTCCACGAGTAGTCTGACCTTTGAGCACACTACATTATTTATACTCAAACTGACTGAAGCATGCCATAATTTTGTGGAATTTGGTAATTCTAGTGACCTTACACAATGTGTAGGGTATTTATCAATGAATAATATGTGGTTTGACTTGGTATGTCTCAAACCACCCAATGCTTAATCTTAAAATATTAGTTATGTGTTATATCTATTTTGGATTTGATTGAGGAATTTACTTTATATGTTGGATTGTTCTCTTACACTTGAAAAGTAGTTACTTGTGATTTATTATTGTGGATTTACTTACATATCATACTTTATAGATATTATTGTCTTTTATGTTCTTCTCTTATTATCAGGTTATAATGTTATCTTGTTAGAAATAAATATTACTTGTTGTTATGTGATATCACGAGGACATGGGTATCACCTCGTGTTTATCCACATCTTTTATGTGACCAATAGTGTAACCTTGACTTCAATGAATAGGAGTATTTTCCTTATAGATAGTAGAGCTTGGAGGCTTGTGGTGGTGTTTTGGTGTTTTCATAGAGTTTTCCCTATAATTTTACAGCTCAGGAAGGATGGATTTTTTAGATGTATATATAGCTAAACTTTTTGATTGCATACCTTGTATTGATGGATATGTTGTAACTATGTTGATCATGTATCTTTTGCAGATATGTGGTGATAGTGGTTACACTAATATTTTGTAAAGTTAATCTATTAATAACTGAAACAACAGAGGTGATCATTTAGGTTGAGTTTTAGAGGGAGTTTGAGAATTGTTACTTTCCACAATCCGATCTAGAGGAGAAGATGACTTGGTTTGAGAAGCTACATTAATGGTCATTGTATGTAAATAACCATGATGTGTAGTTTATGGAGTTAATGAGCTTATTTCCTCTTTTGGTTTCTATGGAAAAGGAGAGGAACCATAGGTTTGTGAAGTATCAATACACGGAGTTGCACATTTGGTGTCGATGCTGGAGCCAGATGAAAAATTTTATATCTTAAAAGAGGATAATAAAGATGATAGTGAATAGTTCTAATGTTGAATTTATGAATAAATTGATGTAATATCAAGTATATAAGTATGGAGGGTGCACGAAGCAAAGTTTTCAACAACATGTCAGTAAATATAATATCAACATATACAAAAGAGGTCACTATTGTCCGATTCAAGGCAATAGGTGTAGTCTCAGTTGTCTCCAACCAAGGGACAAGGGCATGTTTTCTGTCATTAGGGGTGAACATATTAGGGTCTATGTCATTAATAGGTCCATCTAAGTCACAATATGGTAGATTGTGCCCCACATGAAATGACTGCCAAATCGGTCCTTTTCAGTGCATCTCAAGAGTATGCTTCTAGTTTGGACAAACTAGACATATGAGGTCCTACCATCCACATTAATTTCAAGATTTTTCCTTATCACTCCAATAAAGATAGAGCTAGCAAGGCTTGTAGTAGAGTGGAAGTAGTAAAGAACATGGTCAAGCATCATAAGTATGGTCTTTGAACTAGTTGGTAGAGATAGTTGATGACAATAGGAAATAGAGCAGTTATATGTAATGACTCATCCATAAGGAGTCATCAATCTACATGTCATGATAGGTCATATCAAAAATTTTTCATTCCCATTTATATGCCTTTCCATATGTATCTATCTTAGTTGACATGGGTGTGACACAGTCATTTATCACCATAGAGGTGATTTTTCTTTATAACATTCTTATTAGTTGTAGAGATGAGAAGTTGTTGGTAGAGACTCCTTATAGAATATTCTTCCATTTTGTTGGAGGCTTATTCACCATGTTCTCTAAGCATTCGTAAACAAGACATTCAAGTGAATCTCATGCCACTTGACATGAACATATTTGATGAAATCCTTGGGATGTAAGGTTTAGAGCATTAAAGGTCTTTTTTTGGATTGTGAGTTGAAGTTTGTATAGTTTAAGTGTGATATCTCTTAGACTTTCCAAGGATATAGGAAAATCCTTGTGACATGTATGGTGTCAAAAACTATAGCAGAGAGGTCGATGTAGTAGGGTTGTGAAGCTTTAGTAATGTATGTGTTTGATATCAAGGAAAGGATTATATTGATAGAGGATGTTCTTATTGTGTTGGACTTCTTATAAATGTTTCCTAAGGAGTTTTTAGGTGTTCCACCCCTAGAAAACTTAATTTTGAAATCAATCTAGTTCTTGGTACTCAACTCATAGCACAAGCTCCTTATAGGATGACACTAGTGTAGATGAAAGAGTTGAAGAAATAATTGTAGGAGTTGTTGGATAAGGAATTTATCAAGATTAGTGTTTCCCCTTCAAATGTATGTTGTAGTGTTGTTTGTGGAGTAGTGGGTTGGGTCTATGAGGTTTTGCATACATTATAGACAATTGAATAGGGTCACTGTCAAGAACAAGTATATCTTGCCAATGATAGATGACTTGTTTGACCAATTGAAGGGAGATATGGTCTTCACAAAGATAAATTGTAGATAAGGATAGCATCAATTAGTATCAAGGATACTGACATGCCTAATCTTTATTTTAGAACTAGGTATGGTCACTAGTAACATTATTGGATATGATGAAATAAGTGTTCATGTGAAACCTAGTTAAGTTTGTGATGTTGTTCATAAATGATATGTTGATCTATTCCAGACACAGTAAGATCTAGTTAAGTTTGTGATGTTGTTCATAAATGATATTTTGATATGTTTGAGTTAAAAAATGCACTAATAACTATGAAAAACAATGAGATTTGGAGAGCTTAGGGTTGTACAATGTGTGCACCCTCATATATATAATACTAAAAGAATTATAGAGAGGTGCATATATAAAAGAGAAATTAAAAAACAAATAGCATGCTATGTAAAATAGAAATATATAATGTAACACTCCCCCTCAAGTTGGAGCATAGATGTCAATCATGCCCAACTTGTCCATCAGTGTGCATAACTATTTCTTCACCAACAGCTTGGTGAAGATATCAGCAACTTGATCTTCGGATCTCGTGAATGGAGTGCATATCTTTCCAGCAAGAATAGATTCTGTGATGAAGTGGCAGTCAACTTCAATGTGTTTGGTGCGCTCATGATAGACAGGATTATTTGCAATGAAGATGGCTGCTCTGTTATCACAATGCATAGGAATGGTCGAAGAAGACTCAATCCCAAACTCTTTCAGGAGAGAACGTACCCATAGTAACTCACAGGAAGTATGGGCCATGGCCCTGTACTCAGCTTCAGCACTAGATCTGGCAACGACACTCTGTTTCTTGCTCCTCCAAGTAACAAGATTGCCTCCTACAAAAGTATAGTAACCGAAGGTAGATTTTCTATCAACTTTGTTGCCTGCATAATCAAAATCAGAATACCCTTCAAGAACACAGTTCCCATCCTTTTTATAATGAAGTCCCTTGCCATGAGACTTTTTTAAGTATCTCAAGACTTGACATACAACATCCCAATGACACTGTTTGGGTTTGTCAAGGTACCTGCTAAGAAGACCCACTGTAGTAGCAATATCAGGATGAGTAACAGTTAAATAAATCAATTTACCAATCAACCTCCTGAATTTTTTATGATCAGCAAACACAGAAGAGGAACCATCATTCCAATTCACATTGGGATCAAGAAGAGTATCCTCTAGTCTTGCTCCAAGCATACCAGTCTCCTGCAGAATATCAAGAACATACTTTCTATGAGAAAGCACCAGGGCATTAGAGGTTCTAGAGACCTCTATGCCAAGAAAATACTGAAGTATGCCCAAATATTTTGTAGCAAAGTGCTTGCCTAGATGATATTTGGTAGCCTGAATACCAAGAGAGTCGTTGCCAGAAATAATAATGTCATGAACATATATAATTAGAACAATAATACCTCCTGAAGTCTTTTTTGTGAACACAGAGTGGTCAACCTGTGACCTCAGAAAACCAAAATCAATCATGATCCTGCTCAACTTATCAAACCATGCACGAGGACTCTGCTTGAGCCCATAGACAGACTTCTTAAGCCTACATACTTTGTGAGGCTCCCCCTGAGCAACAAACCTAGGAGGTTGCTCCATATACACTTCTTCCTACAAGTCACCATACAGAAAAGCATTTTTCACATCAAGCTGCAGAAGAGGCCAGTTCAGATTCACAACAACAGATAGGAGAATCCTGACAGAGTTAAGGCGAGCAACAGGAGAAAAAGTCTCAAAGTAATCAATGTCATATGTTTGAGTGTAGCCCTTTGCAACTAACCGTGCTTTCAACCTCTCAACTATACCATCAGGTTGATATATTACGGCATATACCCACCTGCAGCCCATAGGCTTACACTGAGGAGGTGGATCCACCAACTCCCAAGTGTCTCTATCAGTAAGAGCAATCATTTCTTCTTTCATAGAAGATTTCCAAGCAGTACTTTTCAATGCATCCTGAACATTCTTAGGTACAGTCATAGAAGATAAAGCATATACAAAATTGCTAGAATGAGTATTCAGATGAGCAGTAGATACAAACTGAGCAATGCTATGAGAAGTGCAGGAACGAGTACCCTTTCTGAGTGCAATAGGTATGTCATGGTCAGAGTGTACCTCAGGTGCAGCAGAACCTTCTACATCAAACAAAGAAGTCACAGGTTGCAGAACCTGTATAGGAATCTTATTTCCAATAACAGACGATGGCATCCTATTAATCAGAAAACACGCAGTCAAAATAGCCTCAGGCCAATAGGACGAGGGCACATGAGAATGCATCATGATAGTCCTGGTAACTTCTAATAAGTGTCTATTTCTTTGTTCAGCGACACCATTTTGTTGTGGGGTATAGGCACATGAAGTTTGGTGGAGCGTACCAACAGATTTACAGAAAACTACCACTTCTTGCTTAACAAACTTTAAATCATTATCGGTGCGGAAAACTTTAACAGGCAAACCAAACTGCGTCTTTATTTCAGCAAAAAAGTATTTGATAGTAGACAACACTTCAGACCTACTTTTTAATAGAAACAACCAAGTAGTCCTAGAAAAGTCATCAATAAATAGAATGAAATATTTGTAACTTGACAAACTTGGCACATGGCATGGACCCCATACATCAGAGTGAACTAAATCAAAAATATTTTTACTGCTCATAGTACTACGTCTAGGATACACAGTACGAGTCTGTTTTCCCAGCTGACAAGATTCACACTGAAAATTACAACTGTTAATATCAGAAACTAAATGACGCATCTTCTCTGACGATGGATGTCCTAGCCTGTAGTGCCACTGCAGTGTAGAAACAGAATCTGATAAAGCAGATACCATAGCAGCTTTCTCTGATCATGGTAACTGGTCCAAGTAGTAGAGTCCGTCAACACTTTCATACCCCCCACCAATCCTCATCCTCGTGCGAAGGTCCTGAAAAACTAATGAACCAGGAATAAAAGTCAGGCTACAATTCAAACTTCATAAAATCTTGCTGACTAATAATAAGTTTAGAGGAAATCTAGGCACATATAAGGCAGACTTGAGCCAAAACTGAGAAACAATATCACTGACTCCAAAGACCAAAGACTTTGAGCCATCAGCTAGCATAACAGAAGAGTTACAGATAGGTTTAGATAGAGTTTTAAACAGAGTTCTACTGCCAGATATATGTGCAGAGGCATCAGAATCTATCACCCATTTAATATTACCAGAAGTAGAAGGTGAGGAGGAACTCAAGAATGTAGTATCATAACTAGAGTATGAATCATGTGCTCCACTAGTAGAAGCAGTAGTCGAAGAGCCAACATGCTCAAGAAGGAGGCGTTCCACCTCAGCACGAATGTAGTCTGTGGTCGCTCCCGCAGTCGTTGGCTCAGGCGTCAGAATAAAAGTCCCAGAAATAGTAGACGATGAATCTACAACAGCATTAGCCCAAGCCGGTTTACCGTACATTTCCCAATACTTTTCTTCAATATGGTTAGACCGGCCAGAGAAGGTAAACACACACTGTCCTTGCTGAGGACGTGTAGCAGCAGGAGGTGAGGCAGTAGGAGGGGTTCCTCATCCAGCACCAGGTCCACATCCCCGTCCTGCACCTAGGGGAGGACGACCATCAGTGGAACAGCCACGACCACCACCACAGCCACGCCCGGCCCAAGCAGTCAGGGTAGTAGAATCTCCAGTCTCAGGAGACGGTGTCGATGAAGAAAGGCACTGGAGACGCTGGTAGGCACTCTGCAAAGTAGGGAGCGGATCACTCGCCAAGATCTGATCCACAATGCCAGCATAGGATTCTAGCAAGCCACTCAGAAACAGTATCAGTTGTACTTCTGCCTGTTGTTTCTGCATAGTCGCCAGATCATTAGACAGCGGGTGGTAAGTCTCGAACTCACCCCACAGGCCGGTGAAGGTGGAGAAGTAGTTGGAGATGTCAGATCCCGTGAATTGGAGTCACCCCAGTTGCTTGGTTATGTTGAAGACCTTCTTGGGATTCTGACTGTGAGAGTAGGTACTGGCGAGCTGATCTCACATCTGCTTTGTCATAGGTAGCCTAAGTAAAGTAACACTGATCTTCTCAACGACACTGTTGAGAATCCATGTCATCACAATCGAGTCTTCACGGACCCAATCATCAAAAGTTTTGATGTCTTTTTCATCCGTGTTCGTTGCAGGCTGAGGCGGACCAGTGCGAATCAGATGAGAGTACTTCCCTTGTGATTTGGCATATATCACAAAGGAGCACACCCAAAGCTGGTAATTGTGCCCGTCAAGTTTAACAGTGGTAACTTGACGGTGCGAGTCTCTCCAGAAGTCATCTCCAGAAGACGGCATGAGAACATGCAGGAATGTAGGCACAGGCAGGAGTAGTCAGCAGTCAGAGACAGAAGTCCAACACATGGACTAGTAGTAGAAGGTAGAAGATCCACGCATGGATCTTAAAAAAAACCCACTTAGGGGCAAAATATGAAGAGAAAAAACCTACACCAACATGGAGGATCAATCACTCCACCATGAGGTGTAGGTAGACAGAGAGGATGAAGCTCGTTACGCCGTCAATGTGCCAGAACTAGAAAGTTATCGAGGCTGTCAGGAGATTTCGGAAAGAGAAACGGAGCTAGACAGAGGGTCCTGTGGTGGATTAGGCCACAAGGATGGAGTTTATTAGGGGACTAGAGGTGGATGGAGGGCTGTGAAGGGGTGGACTGCGATCAGTAGCGGCGGCGTACTGTAGCAGCAGCGGCGGTACTGTAGCAGTATTGTAGCAATACTGTAGCGGCAAAAAAAGGAGATTTCGGAGTGTGGTGGAGGCTAGGGTTAGTGGTGATAGGGATTAGGTTTAATGTTGATCATCCCGCTCTGATACCATGTGAAAAACAATGAGATTTGGAGAGCTTAGGGTTGCACAATGTGTGCACCCTCATATATATAATACTGAAAGAATTACAGAGAGGTCCATATATAAAAGAGAAATAACAAAACAAATAGCAGGCTATGTAAAATAGGAAATATATATAATGGAGCAATAACATTATTGGATATGATGAAATAAGTGTTCATGTTGTTCATCTTTTCTAGGATCAGAGTTGTTGAGATAGTATACATTGTATGCTAAGCTCATCAACTGTGAGGTATGGTTGACCAAGGTGTCTTTAATTGGTTACGTCATCTCATGAAAGGGGATTTGTGTAGATTCCAAGAAGGTAGATTCATGTGAAGTTTGAAGCAACTCAAGATGTTGATAAAGATTTGAAGTTTCCTAGGTTTAGCTGGTTATTACAAGAGGTTTTTCTAGTACTTTAGTTTAATCTCTCCGCCTTCAACTAGGATAACTAGGAAGGATTTATTGTGTGCCTAAGATGAAAGTTTTCAACATTTTTTCAATAACTAAAGGAGAATTTGACATCTACACCAATGTTGGTTCTACTAGAACCAAGGAAAGGTTGTATCATGATATCATCTTTGGTAATGCCTTAAAGAATGGGTTGAAATTTATGTTGATGTTTGACAAGAACATGATCTTATCTTCTTCCAGGTAGCTTAAGAAGCAAGAGGAGAGTTATCCAACACATGACCTAGATCTATAAGTGGTTGTCTTAGCTTTGAAGGTTTTGGACACTCCATCTAGATTACGAGAAGTACTAGATTTTTGTAGACTATGAGAATCTTGGTACACCTTTTCAAAAAAAGAGTTGAATATGAGGTAGAGGTGATGGATGTAGATGATCAAGGACTACAACTATAAAATAGACTATCATTAATAAAGGAAAATGTAGTGGTTGATGCATTGAATATAGAAAGTCACTTCATCTTATTCTATAGATAGAGCATAGTTGTATTCCATACCCTATAGCAAGAGTGACACGTTGGTCTATCTCCATTAGATTAATGAGCATATGAAGGTTTTTTATGTTAGGTTAGTTTATTGCACAAAAAATGTTGAATCTATTCATATAATAGAATAGAGATGTGTAACAAGATGATATTGTGATACAAAATATCTTATTAGAGTTGGGTGGTTGGAAGCATGATGAGTTTCATGAGACATATGATAGGGCAATGTGCTTTTTATAATAGGATGGTGATTCAATACACTATACGTCTGAGGGATATGGTGCATGTGGAGGCACATTTCTCCATATACACAATGTATCCTATAAGTACCAATATGTGCCACTATCTTAAAGATTTATATTGGTGGCTAAGGTTAAAGCTTTACTTGACGAAGTTCCTGGAAAGGGTGTCAAGCTTGTTAGACAGTCAAGGCATCCTGAGTGGAAGTGGTACTGATAACACCCAAATCTACACATATTATCTATGGTTTCGTGTCAGTTTGGTCTTAGTATGCACTCTTTTCCTCATGTTTTAGTTCTTCACTTATTTACTTAGATAAGATATCTAGCTAGCCAATCTAGATAGTTTTGGGACAAGCTGGCACCAAGCTTAGATGGACAACATATTACATGCTCTCTCTTTAGCTGAGGCCCAATGATTGTACTTCTTGATATATCATCTAATGTTGAACTCATAATAATCGACATAATTTATCCTTTACTCTGTGCCTAGATTGGCTCTGATCAATTGCTTTTTCTATCTAATTCACTTTGTACATCTATGCTCAACCCATTTGGTTTAATCTCTATTTAATCTGGGTTTTATTCTATTTTATGTAAGTTATTTGGGGCTTGTGGGCCCAATTTCCCTGGCCCAATACTTACCCTAGCCTTTGGATGGCTGAGGTCAATGTTGGTCAATGGTTTCCCCTCCAACCCTCTCTCGCGGCTGCTTTCTCAGCCTTCAGCCACTGGGCTCTTTCCACTCAGCTTGCTGGCACCGCTGGGTCCCACCACATCTCCTTATCCAACTACCAACCGGGCCCACTCCAACACTACTATTTATCTACCCTAAAACCAATTGCACCGCAACCCGCCTACCAAGGCAGACCGCGGGATGACACCCTCGTGACCTCGTCTTGGCTTCTCGTGTCTTATCCGATGGGCGTAGCCTCCGCACACTGCGACCAGGTAGTGCACAACCTTGACCCTTCTGCTCATTGCCTTAGCCTCACGATCATCGTCACGTCACTGCCCAACCGCGACTCCTGCTGGCAGTAGGCCTAGACCCGAGGTCATCTTCTAACCTCGATCGCGGTATGGTCATGCTCTCAGTTTGCCGCAACCATTCGTAACATCCCTAACCTGGGTTATGAGTTAACCCTAGGTGTTTTGCTTAATTATGTAATTAGATGTTTGTGATTTATCTCCTGGTATGTAATTAAAGCACCTGAGAAACATATGTTGCTATTTCTGTCCTTTTTAAAACATTGTTGTAATATTGTTTTGTAGTACAGGGACCTATGTAGAAATAGCAACATATGTTTCTCAGGTGCTTTAATTACATACCAGGAGATAATCACAAACATCTAATTACATAATTAAGCAAAACACCTAGGGTTAACTCATAACCCATGTCAGGGATGTTACAATCAGCTCTTCTCCACCTCCTCATTAGCCGTGACATCGACTCAACTTCTCCGCCCGCGATCCCTCTCCATCCATCACACCTCAACCATGGCAGCCCGTGGTCACCTTCCTCTCTCGAATAGTGACTCCGTCTCCACCAATGTCCATCCTCCACCGCGAACCACTATCTTCCTCTCTGCTAACCCTAAATTGTGACCTGCAGTCCACCTTTTTCTTCCCTCTCTGCTCTCGATATCACAATCTTCTTCACCATCAGCAGGCACCCGCAGTCCTCCAACAACCACAACCTCACCTCCATCAGCCCCACCACTGCCTGTCATCACCACCACCATCAACACAACAGCTACCTACAGCCTCTTCAACCACCAACAAAGCCCGTGGTCCTTTCCTCTTGCACGTCGCAACATGTCCTTTTCATCCATGTAACATCCTTATTTTTTTAGTACTTGCTTACAATCTTTCTAATGTCATATCATTTATAGTCACATATTATAAATATGTCAATTTCAAATATTTTTAGTCACTACCATGCACTAGAAAATTTACCACAGAGAAAATGTCTAAATAAGATGACATCCAAAATTTCAAGATTTAATTTATTTTAAATAATTTTGATTTCTATTTTGAACTAAAATTTTTCCTAATCAATGATAACACATAAATAAGAGGAAACTTAAAATTTCAGTATTTAATGATTTCTAAATAATTAGTTATGCATTATCAAAGCTTTATTGACTATTAATTATATTGATTATTTTGATAAGCCAACTTGGAAACTAAGTGTATGGGAATATTTAAGACATTTTTCGGAATGGCTGGTCAAATTTTGAGACCCATCAGACTTTATTTGATAGGGGAAATAAATTTGGGAAACTATTGGTTATAAATGAATGGAAATTCCTTAATATAGGCCTTTTTTTGCCATGGTCGCCTTTTCCTGGCCGTTAGATCTTATCTACTTGAACCAGACTAATCTCAGCCATCAGACCATCTTCTCCCACCTTGGTCTAAAAAGGAAACAAGACAACCCACTTTGATTGCAAAAACCTCGCGATTCAATCGCTTGTTTTGGAAACCGAAAGTTGCTATGTCTTTGGGAGATTGAACTGCACTCAATGATCCCTTGCATGAACCCTAGAAACCCCCTATAAGAAACGCCCTTCTCAACCGCCACCCCCTTCTCACTGTCAAGTTGCAACTCACCTCCTAACCTTCCATTCGTCTTCCCAATCGTTCATAAAGCTTTAGGGCACCTCCGCAAACCCTCCTCCACCATTAATTTTGCCTCCCTAACTCTAGCCACCTACAACCTACTTCATCTTCAACCTCCATCTCCCTACCGTCATTCTCGGCCCTCGCACCATCTTGTCGCAATTCCTTGTTCCAACACCATCTATGACACCCCAAGAATAAGCCCCCGGCCTCCCCTTGGGCTGCAAAGTGCTGGTTCAGTGTATCCTATAGGGCCGCGACAACTACAGGTCAGTACCTACTGCCGGGGGACACCAGGCCCGCACTGCCTTGCTTTAGGCAACGAGGAAGCGTTTTTTCTTCCACCGATATCTCTCTTCTGTTCCCGAGCCTCAGCTACAGGTGTGTGCTCCTCCTCCCAAATCCCCTGTTCTCAGCTGGTTAGGCATGGAGGGGGCCGACGTCGTCGCCGTGCTCCACGCAGACTACCTCACCTCATTTTCTTTGTATCTAAGAATCGGAATGTTTCATTTGCATTTTGGGCGTGAGTCCCTTTTTTCCGCCTGTGATTTCTTGCTTGTGTGTGATCGTGGAAGGGTAGCTTTGCTGCTCTAGCCTTTGCTTGGCCTACGCAAGGACCACCGAGGCTGTCTCGACACCCCTGGTCTATTAAGTGTGGCCATGTGTTACTATATAACCGAGTTTGTTTTCCATCTGCACGCTGAGAGTAGTCATTTCTTGGAGTCATGTTTCTGTGTTGCTCTGTTATATTACCTTGCTCAGTGCTTCTAACCAACGACCAGTCTGAATGAACTGAACTAATATATACTATAAACTTATGATAGGATCGCACTTGCTGTACTACTAATTGAGTATGATTTGATCGGATTAGAATCACTCATCCTAAGACCAATATCTATATCTGTAGTTTCGGTTAATTATTTTTAATGAATAACTAGTTTAGTTAGTACCACGTTAGCCCTAAATGATGACTGCTTAATAAGACACTAAGGTATTATATTACAAACATATGATGATCCACTAATGTGCTACGAAATAGTATTATAATCTCGGCTCACTATGCTAAACTCAGTTATTGTTCTATATTATTAGTTATAATCGTGATTTTCCACCTTTTTTTAAGTTTTACTAAGGCATTATAATATTTCAACATGCATCAGAGAGACCGTGTGGATAGGATTTTGGATTACTACAGGTAAGTGGGCCATGTCCTTTGAATTCATGTTATCTAATTATCCTTCCCAAAATAATCCATTAGACGCATGGTCTAATGTTCATACGTAGGCTACTTTTTTTCAGTATAGTAAAATTTCTATCTCAAATGGCTCGTTCTTAGATCATATATATTATTAGTTTCAAGTTATTATTCATGCATAATTGTTAGAAATCAACATGTGAATTATTATAACTCAAAATATATGATTGAAATTTATTTCAGTACGTTAATTCCTTACAAACATTTAGAATTTAGAATCTCCTTCAGAATACCAGATTTAGATACAGAATCTAGATTTTATTCAAACTTATCATAGTCTTTTACTAATTGAGTTTAGAACAATATTTATAACTTAGAATGACAGAATAGATTTCATACTCCAGAATTTATCTCAAATAGTTGAGATGCAGAATCGGTATAGAAATAGATATAGAAATAGAATCAGAATAAAAAAATAGAACAAGAATAGAAAAAGACACCAGAACATAATTTATATTATATAATAAGTCATCACAGAATAGAAGTACTACAGTACACAGAATAGAAGGCAATTATGCCACAAAATATGCATTACACCATAGAAGGCACATGGTATAACCGAGAAGAAGACACCTCGATGTCACTAAAAGGAAATTATGCCAAAAAAGGTGTGATGCACCATAGAAGGCACACAGTTCCATAAAAGAGGACTTATTGTATAATAGTAGCCACAGAAAGATAAAATGTGTAAATAAAAGATGCACATAAAGATGTTTAGTATAGTTGTAGATGGTAAGTTTTCATAATGCAATTATTTCTTTTATGTTATAGAATTCAATGCCACTTACTCTAACTAGAATTATTTTCATTGTGCATGGCTGGGGATGCGACGTCCGTAGATAGTGACGAGTAGCCCATGAAGGAATTCAGATTGAAGGGAGCTGGATATCTATCACTGGTGGGACTTTATCTTAGGCGATCCTTCCATATTACAATTTTATCTTTTCTCTTTTAGTTCATGTAGGGAGATGTGACTCCCAGACTCATAGTTTCATTTTTTTGGACAATACCTTTGTAATCAGTAACTATGGTTAGTTTACATGTTACTATATTCCAGATATGTGACGTCTTGCCCTAGAAATTTATATTATATGTGTGTTGATGCTTCCACATATGGTTTTTGTGGAATATAAATGGGAGATCATTACAATCCACTTCCACCACGACCATCCACTCTCCCATCATCGTGACTCCCACCTGCCACACCACGGTCGCGGCACCCTGCTCTGTCTCCCATCGCGATCATGGCAACTCCTTCACCCATCAAAACTTCCCACAGTGGCCTTAAAGATGCCGCCTGTCACCACTTCATCCTCCATCATGACCTGGGTGTGTGATCAACAGAGATGACAATCCACGGTCTGCCATGCTCATCCAACGTGCACCGCGACGTCGCCCTCAACACTTCGACAACCGCGACCAAGCAACGACAACACTGCAACCAACACCTACGCAAGCACTGTGACCCCTTCCTACCTCGGTCACGGTCTACACCAGTAGGTTGCCCGACCTCTATAAATACCATTGTCTGCTCCACAGCAAACCGGGGGATCGGACCCAAGTGTCGCCAGGCTGCTAAAGTGAAGTGAAGATCGAGTCAAGACCCCAGAAGGCTGCCGAACTCGAGCCAGAGCCCCGTGGGAGCGTCTCAAGGTCTGATAGGACCAAGGTGCTCAACCTACACTCTCCAATAGTAGGTTTCCATTCTCTCACCTCCCTTCACCCCTGGTCTTCATTCTCCAAAGACGAAAGCTGAGGAGAGAGAATATCAACGTCATCGCCATGCTCACCACTGAGGAGAGAGAAAATCTGCATCACTACCATCCATCCATCCTCCCATGTCCACCCAGATTTGAGGTAGAAACCGTAGATCTATTTCGTCCATCCATTCACCCATGCCCACCGATGCATCCACATTGCTATTCAGAGCAGATCTAGAGAGAGAGAACCGAGGAGTCCAGAAGGATGAAGAGAAGAACCAAAAGATGAGATCTGGCATGCACAGAGGCTGAGGAGTGAGAGCCACCTCTCCTCTATGGGCTATATCTCTTTCTTCTTCTATTTCACTCTACTGCATTCCTTTGTTTCTTGTACAAACGATGTTCATCTGTCTTCGTTCGGTGCTAACCATGCTTGTCTATGGCTAGTTAGCTCCTTCTTGGCTATGTAGCCCGATCTTGGCATGTATATATAATTTTGCCTTAAGCAAGTAGATTCATATCAGATCTAGTATGTTGCATGTTCTATTTTCTCTTTCTAAGTTATGATTGCTCGTTTGGTTGGTATATTACTCGTTTGAACTGTTATTTCTTCTTGTATCGAGAGACCCATTCTAGGAATAGCTAAGAGATAGTTTGGATCCGAGCCAGAGAGGAGGACGATCCAAGGTATTTTGTTCTTAACATCCCGGAATATCCTAAGACCCCAGAGGGAACTTAGCATATTTTGAGGTGTTGATATGGCATTCCTCGAGAGAGGGTCGATGACATATTTTTGATGGTTTTAGTCACACATCACGAGAGCGAGTGGGATGACCCACAGGAACAGACATGACAGTGTGTACTATGTTTGGATATAGATTCTTGCTTAGGTGTTCGAGGGTTGTCTACGCCCAAGAACGAGTGCATAGACTGTCCCGTTTGTGGTTACATAGCCAGGAACTCTCTTTCTTTGATTAGTAGAACCACGAGCTCTATTTTGTTTTCTTTTTTTTTCTTTGTTTTTTTAATTCGTGACAACCCGCTAGACTAATTCTAGCACATACTTTTTATCGACTGTAGTTTTGGCTTATCTGACCCAAGAACAAAATCTTAAGCGTCCTAAACGTCACCGCGTCTCTGTGTTCATCACCGTATATCGACTTCGACCCCGTAATAAAAGTTACGGGCATCCTATAAGGTTTCAGGTTATAAATTTAAAAGTTCCAACTCAATTCTGAGACGATCAACTTTTTTGTGCCATTTTCGGGGATGTGGTTTTCCATGTTTACACACCTAAAAGATTTTGTTCTGTCACTATAAGCCCGTATATATGCATAGTTTTTCTTTTTTTAAAACATACTTGTTCATATATTCTGAATAGCTTTTTTTGCCTATACTCTTTTTCAGCCATGGATCTCGCTTCGGCAAGACAAGTTATCTTGTCCACCTATCCTCCTAAATTCTTCCGTAGTTCCAACTACTGGTGTGGGCTCTGATCTCCAAAACCACGATATAAACTTAGCGGAAGCGATTCGATTAACAGCGGAAGACAAAAATCACGGGAAATTAAAACTTTTCGAGATAAGAGCTTGAATCTATAAAAACTTCTTTCATAAAAGGAGATAAACTGTTTACATCTCAGATAATTACTTCTTGAGTAATTATATACAACATGATACAAAATCTCAAGAACTCAAAACCAAAATCTCAGACCAAAAGACTCCAACGACCTGAGAGTATAGAGAACACATAGGACTGACTATCTAACTATACAACTCAGCAGTCTGAATCTCCACCTGAGATTTATTGCTGCTCCCGATGCTTCTACTGCTGATATTGGTCACCTGAAGATTGATTCATTCACCCTCGATGACCACCTAAAAAGTTGAAATCTACGGGGTGAGACAATTTTAAATAATTGTCCCAGCGAGAGTTATAACTCTTCGCCAGAAGCTTTATTATAGCAACCAAGAATAACATAGGCAATAAAAGCTTTAAGGTAATCAGCAGCAGATTGTTATCAATTAGAGCAACAACAGTTAAGGAATATGAAGAACATGTATACTAAGTAAAGTATCTTCAACCAATGTATCTCATGGTTCAACCTAAGCAGATATACTACGCGGTTGATTATGTTTTACAAACATCATTATGCCCTGCGGAGATGAGGTATACCACTCATACTCCAACCGATCACTATTAAGTCGCATCAGTATCATACATAGGTCATCAAAAGAGTTGTATTCTTATGACCTCATCTTCCTCAGTCAGTAAGAGGATCAACATGTAGGACATCTAGTATCTCTACTACTATAGCTTACCAGGGTATTCTGGTACTTCGCTATTAGAGTCACAGTGGCATTTTGTACTCTCTTCGCTACCGAAAGATTTCTTATTTATCTCTCATCGATGCGGTATAAAAGATTTCCTCGGGAGATTAGTGTTACATCACCCCGGCATAAAACATAGTGAAGGATTGATAGATTAAGATACATCTACATCAATTCCTACACTAGGATGTAAGGAAATTCACATCCATATTACCCCACATATTCAAAAGTATGTGCTCCAGGAATCCCCTTAGGAAAACCTGTTTCACCATCATTTAACTCCTGACAATGATGGATCTATGATCAGGGCTCTACATGGTATGATTATACTTGATTAGTTAGGTACATTTCAGTATTATTTTATCATCATACATCTTTTTAAACATTAATCATTAGCATAGAAACTATGAAGGAAGAATACTAAATGTAACAAGCCTAACTCTCATCAATTATCATTTCTCAATATTCTCATCTCAAGTCATCTCTTAAAGCATGACCTTGATGGTATTCATGGCTCTCACAGCCTATCAATCTCATAAGATGCTATTAACAAGGCATCAGGATATATCACTATTCATAAAGCTAACAACATGCTTTCAATGAATATAGTATCATCATCCATACCTGGATATGATCATCCTCATAAAGGAACCTGCATGGTTAAATCAACTGATAACAGTAAATAACTCATTTAAAGAAGTTGTATCTCCCTACTCATACAAGAGCTAGTTTTCCCTGGTTTTCATCAATTAGGGTTTACTATTCACATTACATGTCATCACCCTAGAATTAGGGTTTAATATTCACCTCATGGTGAAATGATCTCATAACATCCTCATGTATGAGAAACATCATCATTAAAGACCTCAGATAAGATTAAGATTCATCAATTATCATAATTAGGGTTTCCATGATCTCACATAAGTGGATCATACCTAAACTTGTACATTCATGTATATTGAAGGTATTTTACTTGAGTTTTCATTATAATTTGTACTTTCTCTCTCCTCTAACTAGTAGATAGTGATTACACCACTCTAGATTAGGTTGGGTTAAGTCCTCATTGATTAACACAAGCCAACTCATCACTATCATGTGATTAGGGTTTAATTAAAACAAGGTATCACTCAATTGAACCTTTCAGGGGCATTTTGGTAATTTACCCATTGACCATCATCATGGGTCAATTCATTAGCCACTTAGTCCCTTAACATCTTAGGTTACCATTAGGGTTTAGATTAGATCATCATTGAACCATTTACACCTTCAAATGATTAAGTATAATCAACCTTGAAGGTCTCCAATTGGTTTAGGGTTTAACCTTCAACCTTCAACCCATTTGATTCTTAAACAACCTTGAACTTGTTTAATCTCAAATGACCTTGAATCCATTTGAACCTTAAACGAGTGTGGACCCACTTAATCTTAAACGGGTGTGGACCCATTTAAGTCCAAACGAGTGTGGACCCGTTTGAGCCTAAACGAGTGTGAACCCATTTGAGCTTAAACGGGTGTGAACCTGTTTGG
Organism: Alisma plantago-aquatica; assembly: GCA_963693085.1. Taxonomy (NCBI): domain Eukaryota; kingdom Viridiplantae; phylum Streptophyta; class Magnoliopsida; order Alismatales; family Alismataceae; genus Alisma; species Alisma plantago-aquatica. The sequence continues at coordinate 430,361,371 of OY856415.1, forward strand.
ACTCAAATGCGTGTGAACCCGTTTGGACTCAAACGAGTGTGGACTCATTTGGACTCAAACGAGTGTGAACTCATTTGGGCTTAAACGGGTGTGAACTCGTTTGGTCTAAAATGATTGTGGGTCTACTTGGGTTCAAACCGCATGAACATAAAAGGTGACTCAAAGATTATGCTTGAAAAGGATTTCTTATGTTGAAGCTTTCAATTGGCCCAAGCCATGTTAACCATATACAAATTGAGTCAATTAGATGAGCCTCAATCAATTGGACACCAAATTGACCCTCAATTGAAAGCCAATTAGGGTCAAATCTAACTCAATTAGGTTTTCCAATTGGCTAATCATCAATGTTCAACAATATGATTCAAATCATAGTTGAACCTATCAATTGACCTCCAATTGGGCCCAAACTTGGCTCAAAAGGTCTTGAGGTCGTTTGGATGACCTCCAAACGATCTTGAGACCGTTTGCCCAAAGTTTGACCAAAAACCAAAATGGTTTGATAAGTGTTGAGCCCTAATTAAATTAAAAATCAGCACTTTTCATCAATTTATCAACATCTTGTAATTGGACCCTCAACCATCAAATTTCTTTAACCCTAGACCTCCAAACGATCTTGGGGTGTCACTAAACGAGTGTGAGATCGTTTGGATGAACCCCTAAATGGGTTGGAACCCGTTTGGGTCCTTCAACCCAAAACTCAACAAGATCTATATTGAAATCAGCAACTTTCACCCGATTAGGGTTAGGTTATTGAAGTGTCTTCAACTCTTAATTGGTTAGGAATTAGATTACAATTATTTGTAGGACTGAAATTCATAATATTATTAACAGGTATCCCAAACAGTCAATGCTTGGTCAACTCACTCAAACGGGTTGGAACCCGTTTGCCCAAAAGTTCAAGTTAATTAGTTTGGAAAATCAGTACTTAATTCAATTATATTGCCTAATTGATTGGCCTTCAACCTACGATTCCTTTGGATTTAACTCCTCAAATTTGGTGGGTCATTATCCTACATAATTGTGAACAGAAAACCCAAACGTTCCATGCTTGGTCAACCCTATGAAACGGTCTTGGGGTCATTTTGATCCAAATGATCTTGCAGGATCGTTTGAGATCAAACGGGTTGAACCCGTTTGACCTTAAACGAGTTGCACCCGTTTGGACCAAAAGGGTTCAAGGTCGTTTCATAAAGTGACATAGGAATCCACGCCCATCATCCTCAACCTCTGTTCAGGTCAGTTCTTCCACCGTTTTGCTTGCAAAAGAGCAAGGAAGAAGGGAGGTAGAAGAAGAACTAATCATAGAAGACAAGAACAAAGATATGCATAACAAAGCTAAGGGTTAGAGTTATAAAACCCGCCTTAAGGTCATTACTTGAGCTCCAAGCTTCCAAGATTCAAGTATTTAATGGCGTCTTGAGCTCCACAGGTCGGCCAAGGTCAATTTTTCAAGAAAAAGATGGGGATGGTCGGCTAGAACAAGGAACCTAAGTAAGAAAACTAGCAATTCAACCTTGTAATATGATTTCCTCCATGAATCCAAGCTAGAAGGTGGTGTTCTCTTACCTAGAACAGGTTGGTCGTCCCCTTGAGCTCCTGAGCTTTGCTTTGGCCGGTTGAGAAAGATAAGAAGTGAGGAAGTGAAGGAAAACGTTTGCTTGGTTTGGAAAGAAAGGTGCTTATATAGTTTAGGCCGATTTACACCATAAAGACCTCTAGAACTTTGAAATTCTCATCCAAGTCCTTTCTTATTTAAGGGAACGTCCAAACTCATCTAAACTTATGCAAATCTCATGAAATCTCAAGATCTAGGGGTAAAGAAAGCCAACTTTGAACTAGGGTACATACATGAAAGGTTTCCTTACTCAAAGTTAGTGAATTTTATGTACAAAGGTCATTTTTCTTATCTGATTATTCATTGATGTGTCCCTTTCACCATTTCTACTCTAAATGATGACAAGAGTCATAAAAGATGTTCTAGGTGGTGTATTTTACAAGTTGCACCCCTCAAATTGGGTAAACTGCATTTTACTCCAAATTAGGGTTTTTAAGCATAAGGATTATTCCACAAGCTGCATCTAGATGCCCAAGCTTGGGAAGTCCATCATGTCTCATCATATTCACTCATATGATGTCTCATTATCAAAAGAACATCTTAAAATGTGCAATTGCAAGTTAACCCCTTAACTGGGTAATTCGCACATAAGCCCCTGCATTACCAAAATAATACTACAACTTTGATTAAAAAGGACAAAATTGAAAGTATATGTTCATGAGGAACTTAATTACATGTCAAAAGATAATCACCTGGGTTTAATTACATATTTAGGCAAAACACCTAGGGTTAGTTTATAACCCAGGTCAGGGATGTTACAACTGGTAAATAATAGAAAGTCGTGCCTTACAACTCGTCGAGTTATATTTGCCCCCACCATCGTCATATGAAGATACCCCAACAACAGAGACTTCCAGTTAGCCCTTGAATTTCGTGCCAACATGGGATCAAGAACTGATTAAGATAGTGGAGTTGGCTAGGGAAAGTATTCACGCACTCACCTCCTTATCCCCTCATCTCCAAGAAGATGTCGATCCAATGCAACAACTACTAGAAGAGCAGGATCGTCATCTCAAACTAGTCACTGAGGCTGTAGACCACAGTAGAAGTCTACTTCGAACTCTTAAGCAAGGATCCATCCAAGTGCATCAGTTCGATACAACGGATTCCCCTCATATGGGCATGGCAGAATCGACGTGTCTCAAAAGCATTGCTACTCAAGTACAACAACTTCATGATAAATATGTTGAACAAGGCAGGAGGCTCTAAGAGCTCATCGATTTGGTTACAATTTGGTTACAACTGCCATCAAAAGACAACGAAGACGTTAGTCATCAAGACCATTCCATTGGGTCTGAAGTGGAGTATGCACCATCATCCTATTCAGACCATCAACTGGATTCATCAGGATTTTTCTATGAAGACCAACCCACTAGGGAAAACCCTTCATTCTATCCAGGTGATTCAGCTAATCAACCAATGGAATATATGAGTCATAGACATGAATGGGTCTATGATGATGATGGCAAAGACTCTAAAAGCCAAGTTACCTCACAACCATAAGGTTGGTTTGAGGAACTAGAGTCAGATATTAAACCAGACCAGAGTGACATCTCTCATATTGAGACTTGTCACGTTGCTTTGAGAAGTACACCAACCATGGTTTGGAACAACTTGTTCGATGACGACGATGACAGTTGCTCGACATGGAGCAGTGAGTATACTGACGATAATGAGTTGGAGCGGCATGAGCCGCCATTTGCACCCATACCTTTACAAGGTAGGGTGGACGTCAAAGGGGCAGGATGGACAATTCACTACAACATGGCTACTGAGCATGAAGATACCCCTGAATCCACGCCAGGTGATAAGCTTGGGGTCATAGAACCACAAACAGATTCTTCTGGGGGTAATTATTGCTCAGAAGATGATTGGATGACTCAGACTGTACATGAAGATTTATCTGAGCATCCAAACTCAAGTGTAGAGATAGAGAGAGAAGATATGAGTCCTCAAGATGACGTCCAACCTCTCTCATCCATCTCATCCTGTGTCGACATCCTAGGGCCTTCCTGTTCAGATTCGTATCTTGGAAGGTACCTTGAGGATGATTTGTCGAAGAATTCATCCCAGTGTAGCTCAAGTCAATTCCAGCACTGAGATGACTTCATCGAGTCGTCGGGATTTTATTCCTCTACTTCAGACTCGGTAGGGTCCTCACCTCTGCCTATTCTGCTCCTATTATGTGGTGGAACCCTTTGGCAAGACACAGGTGGCACTGGTCCCAAAACTTAGGACTTGGGACCCCAGTGTCGGTATCATGCGACAACCACCCCCTTTTCTCTTACCCACCCTCCCGCCCTTATTATAATAAATTTTTCTCTTCATGTTCTTGTTAGTTAGTTTCTTTCCTCTAACTATTTTTATATCCCTGCATCCATGCATCATCTTTAGAACTTCAATAATTGCCATTAAAATCATACATTCCTGCCTCACTATTTCAAGTTTATGTCTTACTCGAGGACGAGCAAAGTTTTAAGCTTGGGGTGGTAGGATTTTCCTTTCTATCTCTCCATCCTTCTAGCATGCATGTTTACTTCCTGCATTTAGTTTTAAAATGTTCAAAATCTTCATCTTTTTAGCTTTGTAATTAAGGCTATATGGTGTGAATCTAATAGATAAACGCTTGATTAAAGGATTCTACACAATTTTCTCAAGCACTTATAATTATCATCTATTTATTTTTCTTTTTGCTTATTATGGAATTTTATTTTATCCTCTTTCCCTTTTATCCATTATTGGATAATTAAAACAGTATAAACCATAAAATTATGCATTCAAGGGAAATTTTGCAAAAGAATCCATTCTTTGAAAACAATCATACAATTTTCCACTCAAATCCATTTTATTTGAAAAAATTGTATTTCAATTCATACAATAAAAATTTAGGTTATAACACAAACCATGCAAATAAGATCAACAAATAGTATTCCTTGTATATACAAGTCAATTGTAAACAGACAATTCAGTAGTAAGTAGGAATTTAATTCATACTTGACATAAATCATCTCAGACAATTGTAGAAACACTTAACACTAATGGCTATAAAAAAATCATAGGTGAAAAATATCAGTTTCTTATGTTAATAGATAGATCTATTTCCCCTCATTATCTAAACTACTAGGATATTCATGTTCAAGTAGTGATTTTTATTCCTTATAGTGGTAACAACCTTATTCAAACACTAAATAACATTTCTTAAATGAGTAAATTATTTGGAATCTCAGTAAGAAACCACCAAACAAGGAGCACCATACTATGAGATGGTTTATTCACTACATTTGAGTACATGAATGTGTTTTTCATAAAACCAAAATGGAGAACCTTGTGTACTATTTCCACTCTTAAAAAGTATGTTGTAGATAATCAAGGCATAGTTAGCAGATATAAAGTGGAAGTTGAAAAATGCACAAGACAACATCTCAAATGTGTGGAGGATGTGATGATTGTATCGACCACTTCCATGGATATCAAAAGTCACCAATAGATGGAAACAACTTATTTGATTGGTTCTATTATAAGATACAATGATAACAGTAAAACTATTGAAACATCAAGAAAGACATCAAAAATATAAATCTACTTCCATAGTAGATTATGGTAGAGGATAATCCCAATGACTAATATTAGGTGTTCCTATTCTGTAACATCCCTGACCTGGGTTAATTACATATAAATCTACTTCCATAGTATGATACTGATGCGACTTAATAGTGATCGGTTGGAGTATGAGCGGTATACCTCATCTCCGCAGGGCATAATGATGTTTGTAAAACATAATCAACCGCGTACCATAACTGCTTAGGTTGAACTATGAAGAACATTGATTGATATTACATTGCTTGCACTTAATATCCTGTTCAAGTATTAGTATACATGTTCTTCATATTCCTTAAATGTCGTTGTTCTAATTGATAACAATTTGCTGCTGATCACCTTAAAGCTTTTATTGCTTATGTTGCTCTTTGATTGCTATAAAAAAGCTTCTGGCGGAGAGTTATAACTCTCGCCGGGACAATTATTTAAAATTGTCTCAACCCATAGATTCCAACTTTTTAGGTGGTCGTCGAGGACGAAGGAACCAGTCTGCAGGTGATCAGAATCAGCAGCAAGAGTACCAGGGGCAGCAGTGAATCTCAGGTGGAGATACTGACTGCTAAGTCATGTAGTTAGAAAGTCTTATGTCGTCTCTGTACTCTCAGGTCCTTGGAGTCTTTTGGTCTGAGATTTTGGGTTTTAAATCTTGAGAATTTTGTATCTGGCTGTGTATAATCACTCATGAAGTGATCTAACAGAGATGTAATCTGTTTACCTTGTTCTTATAAAAGGATTTTCATGATTTCAGGATCTTGTCTCAAAAAGTTTTAATTTCCGATGATTTTCGTATTTCACTGTTAATCGAATCGCTTCCGCTATGTTTATCTTGTGTTTTGGAGATCAGAGCCCACAATTAGTGGTATCAGAGCTCTAGGTTCGCTGAGTCTATAGAGACATAGGACTTAGGATGTCGAGTCTATCCTTAGTGTTTCTTTTACATCTAATAGAGTCTTCTACTCCTCAAGAGAAGAAGATAATTAAGGATGTCTGAACCACATGAGGAGTACGTGGAAGAAAGTAGTATCGCTGCACCCCAAGGAGGTGCAAGGAACCCGGAGATAGAACAACCTGTACCTGAGCCACCCAGAGAGCCACCTCAGTTTGACCCAGCTGACATGGGAAACCCAGCTGTTCAAACCATGTTCGGGCAGTTTATGATTGCCATGACACATATCATCGACAGGATGCCCATGCCTGCACCTAGGGCACCTACCCAGCCTGGAGGACAAGGTATCGGTAAGACGTTCGAGCGACTTCGTCATGTCAGAGCAACCGAATACTTTGGAACAGATGACCCTGCAGATGTCGATCTATGGTTAACCGAGTTAGAGAAAGCCTTCAGAATCTTGATCATCCCAGAAGCTCAAAAGGTTAGACATGCTGTCTATCTTCTCAAGGGAAGTGCTGGTCACTGGTGGACCATGGAAGAGCAGAAGAGGCCTGGAGTGGAGATCTCATGGGAAGATTTTTGTCGGGGATTTGTCAACAGATACTTTCCAAAAACATTCCTGGACAAGAAGATCTCTCAATTAGATAGATTGAGACAAGGCATGATGAACATTAGTGAGTACGAAGCTAAGTTCATGGAGTTGCTATGATTCTGTCCGCACATGGCTGCCACAGAAGAAGAGAGGATTAGAAGGTTTGAGAAGGGTTTAAACACTGATTTGACTACTCCCGTGTCTGCCCTAGAGAACCGGGAGAGGTTTGCTACCTTCGTTGAGTCAGTCCAAAGGATAGAGAAATCCGTAGTCGAGAAGAGGCAAACCCATAAGAGATATCTGCAGTTCCAGGGTTCTTCATCTAGGGACTTTAAGAAGCCTAGATTCTCTGCACCTACACCTCCACCACCCAGATCTAGTTCTCAGACACAGTGGTCCCCAAGTAGAGGTAGAGGACGAAGCCTACCACTACAAGAGACTCGCAGTTTAGCATCAATGTCAGTCACAGGACCACCCAGACCACAAAAACTGGAAAGAAGCTGCTACAACTGTGGGAAGGTGGGACACTTGATGAAGGACTCTAGGTCTAGGCCTATCAATGTGACACAGCCTCAGAGACAGAATCAACAGGTATCACAGAGAAAGTAGTCTCATGGAGCAGCTAGAGGACGTGGACAGGCGTCCCAAGCTGGATCGTCAGCACCAACTCAACCTCAGGCGACAGCAAGGTTCTATGCTATAAACCCACCAGATGCAGTGGTTAATCCACGAGTTGTGGCAGGTCAGATGGAACTTTTATATTCTGATATGTCTACATCCTGTGTTGTATCTGTTTTGATTGACCTGGGTGCTACACACTCCTTTATCACTCGAAGAGTGATTCGTAACTGCAATATGACGGTCAGTCATAGGGCAGATAGCTTGTTGCTTGAGACTCCGTTGAGAAGGTCTGCTGTGTTGCAAGAGGTATGCTCTCCCTACATCCTCTTCTTTTCTGATCATCGCATTCAAGTGGATCTTATACCACTTGAGATGCAAGGATTTGATATAATCCTTGGGATGGATACCTTGGAAAGGTATAGGGTTGTCTTGGATTGTGAATCCAAGTAGGTTGTGTTTGCTAATGAAAGCAACACATGGATCTTTCAAGGAGAGAGAAAGATTCTACCCACCTGTCTTGTGTCAGCTATGGTTGCCGATAAGCTGATGAGGCAAGGATGTTATGCATTCATGGCCCATGTGGTAGATATTACCATGGAGAGTCCTAACCCTACGGAAGTTCCTGTAGTCAGGGAATTTGAAGATGTATTTCTTGAAGAACTTCCAGGTGTGCCACCGCCTCGGGAAATTGATTTTGAGATCAATTTGATCCCAGATACCCAACCTATAGCCCAGACACCGTATAGGATGGCGCCTGCTGAGATGGCAGAACTCAAGAAGCAGCTTCAAGAGTTGCTTGAGAAGGGTTTCATCCGACCGAGCACTTCACCTTGGGGTGCTCCGGTCCTTTTTGTTAAAAAGAAAGACGGATCAATGTGGTTGTGCATTGATTACAGACAATTAAACAAAGTAACGATAAAGAATAAGTACCCTCTGCCGAGGATTGATGATCTCTTTGACCAGTTGCGTGGTGCAACCATTTTCTCAAAGATAGATTTGAGGTCTGGATATCATCAACTTCGTATTAAGGACAGTGACATACCCAAGTCTGCTTTCAGAACAAGGTATGGTCACTATGAGTTCACAGTTATGTCGTTTGGACTAACTAATGCACCGGCTGCATTTATGGAACTCATGAATAGAATCTTCCGACCTTTCCTTGATCAGTGCATTGTTGTCTTCATAGATGACATTCTGATATATAGTAAAGATGCTCAGCAGCATGAACAACATCTTCGTCAGGCTCTAACTTTGCTAAGGGAACATAAGCTATATGCTAAGTTTAGCAAGTGTGAGTTTTGGCTACCAGAAGTATCTTTTCTTGGACATGTGATATCTGCTTTGGGTATTCGTGTTGACCCTAAAAAGGTAGAATCTGTTCTACAATGGGAACAACCGAAGACACTGACGGAGATTCGTAGTTTCTTGGGGTTGGCCAGCTATTATCGAAGGTTCATTAAGAACTTTAGTTCCATAGCCTTACCCTTGACTAAGTTAACCCGGAAAGAAGTTCCTTTTGACTGGAGCGATAAGTGTCAGCAATCTTTTCAGCTACTAAAGGAGAGGTTGACAAGTGCACCTGTACTTGTGCTACCTGAGCAAGGCAAAGGATACATAGTTTTCTGTGATGCCTCCAAGAATGGACTCGGATGTGTGTTGATGCAGGATAAACAAGTGATTTCTTTTGCTTCCCGACAGCTTAAGAAACATGAAGAGAATTATCTGACACACGATTTGGAGTTAGCTGCGGTGGTTCATGCCTTGAAGATCTGGAGACATTATCTCTATGAAGAGACATTCCAGATTTTCACAGATCACAAGAACCTAAAATATATCTTTTCTCAACATGACCTTAACATGAGGCAACGTCGCTGGATGGAGTTAATCAAGGATTATGATTGTACGATAGATTACCATCCAGGGAAGGCCAATGTAGTTGCAGATGCCTTGAGTAGGAAATCAGTAACATCATCCTCTGATAGGGCACAATTAAACTCTTTAGTATGCCCTAGGAGAGATATGCTTATCTCCTTAAGGCAAGACAATGTACAGATGAATGTATCATGGATTGCCGGGTTGTTGGCTGAGATGCATATAAAACCTACCCTAAGAGAGCAGATTAAGGAGGCACAACAAGTAGATGCAGCAGTTCAACAGATTAGATCGGAGTATGGTAATGAGAAGCGAGATGGTTTCCATGACTCAGATGATCAAGTAGTATGCTATCATGGGAGGATGATAGTGCCAGATAAGGATAACTTGAGAAAGTTAGTACTGGAAGAAGCTCATTCTTCGATGTATGTTATGCATCCAGGGAGCACCATGATGTATCGAAACTTGAAAGATATGTATTGGTGGCCCGGGATGAAGAAGGATGTTGCAGAGTTTGTGATGAGGTGTCATGTGTGTCAGCAAGTTAAAGCTGAACACCAGAAGCCTGCAGGGACAATGCAACCTTTACCCATACCACAGTGGAAGTGGGACCATGTGACCATGGACTTTGTTGTTGGCCTACCTAGGACAAGCAAAGGACATGATTCTATCTGGGTAATAGTTGATAGGTTGAAAAAGACATCTCATTTCTTACCTGTCAAAACAACCTATTCTGCTGAAAAGTTATCACAGTTGTATGTTCAAGAGATAGTGCGTTTGCACGGAGTTCCTGTCACTATAGTTTCTGACAGAGGTCCCCAGTTTACAAGTCATATTTGGGAGCAGTTGCACAGAGCTTTAGGCACCAAATTAAGGTTTAGTACAGCCTTTCATCCACAGACTGATGGACAGTCGGAAAGGACTATACAGACCTTGGAAGACCTGTTGAGAGCATGTGTTCTCCAGTTTACAGGGAGTTGGGATCTGCACCTAAGCTTGATAGAGTTTGCCTACAACAATATCTATCAACATAGCATTGATATGGCACCTTATGAAGCTTTGTATGGTAGACGTTGTAGATCACCTTTGTGTTGGTATGAGACTGGTGAACATCAGTGGTTAGGTCCTGATCTTGTGCAGCAGACTACAGAAAAGATTAAAGTAATACAACAACAGATTAAGACTGCACAGGATAGGCAGAAATCTTATGCTGATAAGCGTCATAGACCGTTAGAGTTCCAGGTTGGAGACAGAGTGTATCTCAAGGTCTCGCCTTGGAGAGGAGTCCTTCACTTTGGAAGGAAAGGAAAGTTAGCTCCTAGATTTATGGGGCCTTATCCAATCATTGAACGGGTTGGAAAGGTAGCCTATAGACTAGAGTTACCACCTGAGTTGCAGAGGTTACACCCTATGTTTCACATTTCTATGTTAAGGAAATGTCATCCTGATACCGAGTCAGTTCTACAACCTATGGAAGTAGAATTGAATGAAGATATAACTTATGAGGAAGGACCAGTGTCAATCCTTGATAACAGAATTAAAAAGCTAAAGAAGAAAGATATAAGCCTTGTGAAAGTCCTCTAGAACCGCCGTGGTGTTGAAGAAGCCACTTGTGAACTAGAGGATGAGATGAGAAGGAAATATCCTGCTTTTTTCTCCTAATACGTCTTATCAATTTCGGGGACGAAATCCTTGTAAGGGGTGGATAATTTGTAACATCCGTGACCTGGGTTATAAACTAACCCTAGGCATTTTTCCTAAATATGTAATTAAACTCTTGTGATTATCTTTTGGCATGTAATTAAGTTCCTAAGGAACATACATTTTCATTTCTGTCCCTTTTAAACAATGATTGTAGTATTATTTGGTAATACAGGGACCTATGTGCAACTTATCCAGTTAAGGGGTTTAACTTGCAAATTTCACAAGTTAAGATGTTCCTCTGATGATGAGATATCATATGAGTGGATATGATGAGGTAAGATGGATTTCCCAAGCTTGGGCATCAAGATGCAGCTTGTGGAATGATCCTTATGCTTAAAAACCCTAATTTGGATTAAAGTGCAATTTACCCAAATGTGGGGTGCAACTTATAAAATACACCATCTAGAACATCTTTTATGACTCTTGACATCATTTAGAGTAAAAAAAATGATGAAAGGGACACATGAATGAGTGATCAGATAAGAAAAATGATCTTTGTGCATAAAATTCACTAAGTATGAGGATGGAGACTTGTCATATATGAACTCTAGTTGAAAGTTGGTTTTATTTACCCTTAGATCTAGAGTTTTGATGAGCTTTACATAAGTTTTGATAGCTTGGGCGTTCCTTAGAAACAAGGAGGGACTTAGGAGAGAATTTCATGTTTTAGAGGTCCTTATGGTGGTAAATGGCCTAGAGTATATAAGCCTTCACCCTTGCAAACCAAGTGAACGTATCCTTTATCCTCTTCATTTCTCATCTTTCTCAAAATGGCCAAGGCAGAGCTCTGGACCTTAGGGAGACGACCAACTAGTGCTAAGGTGAGTAGGAACCATCTTCAAGCTCGAATTCATGGAGGAATTCTTCTTAAAAGGTTGGTTCTATGGTCAACTCACTTAGATTCTTTGTTTTAGCCGACCATTCCCATCTTTTCCTTGAAGAAACAACCTTGGATGACCTGTGGAGCTCAAGATGTCATTAAAGTCTTGAAGCTTGGAAACTTGGAGCTCTAGGAACCACGTTTGAGGTGGGTTTTATAACTCTAAACTCCTAGCTTTATTACGCATATCTTTGTTCTTACTTTTTGTGCTTAGTTCTTCTTCTACCTCCCTTCTTCCTTGCACTTTTGCAAGAAAAATGGTGGTGTAACCGACCTGAACAGAGGTTGAGGATGATGGGCATGGATTCCTAGTTAACTTTATCAAACGACCTTGGACCCTTTTGGTCCAAACGGTTGCAAATCGTTTAAGGTCAAACAGTTTCAACCCGTTTGATCTCAAACGATCTTGCAAGATCGTTTGGATCAAAACGGTCTCAAGACCATTTGATAGGGTTGACCTAGGGACGAACGTTTGAGGGTCTGTTCATAATATATTGAATTTCATTTCTAAAAAGAATTATAATCTAATTCCTAACCAATTGAGAGTTGAAGGCACTTCAACACCCTAACCCTAATCGGGTTGAAATTGCTGATTTCAAGTATAGATCTTGTTGAGTTTTGGGTTGAAGGACACAAACGGGTTCAAAACTGTTTGGGGGTTCATCCAAACGGTCTCACACTAGTTTAGTGACACTCCAAGACCGTTTGGAGGTCTAGGGTTAAGGAAATTTGACGGTTTGAGGGTCCAATTTCAATAGGTTGATGAATTGATAAAAATGCTGATTTTAGATCTATTTAGGGTTCAACCCTTATCCAACCGACTTGGTTTTTGGTCAAACTTTGGGAAAACGGTCTCAAGACCGTTTGGAGATCATCCAAACAATCTCAAGACCGTTTGAGCCAAGTTTGGGCCCAATTGGAGGTCAATTGATAGGTTCAACCTTGATTTGATTTGCGTTGTTGAACATTGATGATTATCGGATTGAAACCCTTATTGAGTTAGACTTAACCCTAATTGGCTTTCAATTGAAGGTCAATTTGATGTCCAATCGATTGAGGCTCATCCTAATTAACTCAATTTGTAAGTGGTTAACATGGATTTGACCAATTGAAGGCTTCAACATAGGAAATCCTATTTAAACATAACCTTTGTGTCACCTTTTATGTTCATGCGGTTTGAACACATGTAGGTCCACACTCGTTTAAGCCCAAACAGGTTCACACTCGTTTAGGCTTAAATGGGTCCACACTCATTTAGGCCCAAACAGGTTCACACTCGTTTAGGCTTAAATGGGTTCACACTCGTTTAGGCTTAAATGGGTTCACACCCATTTTAAGGTCAAATGGGTTCACACTCGTTTAGGCTCAAACGGGTTCACACCCGTTTAAGCTCAAACGGGTTCACACTCGTTTAAGGTCAAGTGGGTCCACACTCGTTTAAGGCTCAAATGGGTTCAAGGTCGTTTGAGATTAAACAAGTTCAAGGTCGTTTAAAACCTAAATGGGTTGAAGGTTGAAGGTTAAACCCTAAACCAATTGGAGATTTTCAAGGTTGTATATACTTAATCACTTGAAGGTGAAAATGGTTCAATGATGATCTAATCTAAACCCTAATGGTAACTTAATACATTAAGGGACTAAGTGACTAATGAATTGACCCATGATGATGATCAATGGGTAAATTACCAAAATGCCCTTGAAAGGTTCAATTGAGTGATACCTTGTTCTAATCAAACCCTAATCACTTGATAGTGGTGATTTGGTTTATGTTAATCAAAGAGGATTTAACCCAACCCTATCTAGAGTGGTGTAATCACCATCTACTAGTGAGAGGAGAGATAAAGTACCATTTATGGTTAAAACTCAAGTAAAATACCTTCAATGTACATGAATATGCAAGATTAAATATGATCCACTTATGTGAGATCATGGGAACCCTAATTATGATAATTGGTGAATCTTAATATTATCTGAGGGTTTTAATGGTGATGTTTCTCATACATGGTGATGTTATGAGATCAATTCGCCATGAGGTGAATAGTAAATCCTAAATCTAGGGTGATGACATGTAATGTGAATAGTAAACCCTAATTGATGAAAATCAGGGAACCTGAACCTTGTAAGAGTATGAGGGTACAACTCTTGATATGAATTGTTTACCAATATCAGTTGAATTAACCATGGAGGTTCTTATACATGATGATGATCATATCCATGTAAGGATTACGATTTCATATTCATTGAAAACATGTTATTAGTTTTATGAATAATGACATATGTTGATGCCCAGTAAATGGCATCTTATGAGAATGATAGGCTGTGAGATCCATGAGTATCATCAAGGTCATGCTTGTTAGATGACTTGTGATGAAATGATTGAGAAATGATAATTGATGAGAGTTAGACTTGATACATTTAGTATTCTACTTTCATAGTTGATGTTCTAATGATTAATGTTTGAGAACATGTATGATGTTAAAAGAACACTGAAATGTACCTAACTAATCAAGTATAATCATACCATGTAGAGCCCTGATCACAGATCCATCATTGTCAAGAGTTAAATGATGGTGAAATAGGTTTTCTTAAGGGAACTCCTGGACCACATACTTTTGAGTATGTGGGGAATATGGATGTGAATACCCTTACATCCTAGTGTAGGAATTGATGTAGATGTACTTTAATCTATCAATCCTTCACTATGAGTTTATGCCGGGGTGATGTAACACTATTCTCCTGAGGAAATCTTTCATACCGCATCGATGAGATATAGACAAGAAATCCTTCGATGGCGAAGAGAGTACAGAATGCCACTGTGACTCTAATAGCGAAGTACCAGAATACCCTGGTAAGCTATAGTAGCAGAGACACTAGATGTCCTGCATGTTGATCCTCTTACTGACTGAGGAAGATGAGGTCATAAGAATCCGGCTCTTTTGATGACCTATGTATGATACCGATGCGACTTAATAGTGATCGGTTGGAGTATGAGCGGTATACCTCATTTCCGCAGGGCATAATGATGTTTGTAAAACATAATCAACCACGTAGCATAACTGCTTAGGTTGAACTATGAAGAACATTGATTGATATTACATTGCTTGCACTTAATATCCTGTTCAAGTATTAGTATACATGTTCTTCATATTCCTTAAATGTCGTTGTTCTAATTGATAACAATCTGCTGCTGATCACCTTAAAGCTTTTATTGCTTATGTTGCTCTTTGATTGCTATAATAAAGCTTCTGGCGGAGAGTTATAACTCTCGTTGGGACAATTATTTAAAATTGTCTCACCCCATAGATTCCAACTTTTTAGGTGGTCGTCGAGGACGAAGGAACCAGTCTGCAGGTGATCAGAATCAACAGCAAGAGTACCAGGGGCAGCAGTGAATCTCAGGTGGAGATACTGACTGCTAAGTCATGTAGTTAGAAAGTCTTATGTCGTCTCTGTACTCTCAGGTCCTTGGAGTCTTTTGGTCTGAGATTTTGGGTTTTAAATCTTGAGATTTTGTATCTGGCTGTGTATAATCACTCATGAAGTGATCTAACAGAGATGTAATCTTTTTACCTTGTTCTTATAAAAGGAGTTTCATGATTTCAGGATCTTGTCTCAAAAAGTTTTAATTTCCGATGATTTTTGTATTCTGCTGTTAATTGAATCGCTTCCGCTATGTTTATCTTGTGTTTTGGAGATCAGAGCCCACATATTCACTAGAAATTTAAAAGATAAATTAGAAAGATGATGAAATATTTTACAACCTAAAAATATTTCTCATAACTTAGATAGTCAAGTAAGTAGGGAAAACTATTGTATACTCACACGTTGCAAGCACCAGTCATACTAGAGAAAGATTACTTAAAATAAAACTATGATTACTCTCTAATGAACATCCCCAACCAAAAGGAAATCATAGAATAAAATTTTGACTCCATCTTAGACATGATTGCACAAAGGGACAACTTCCAATCATTTTTAACATGTTAACTTTACAACATTTTTTTCCTGACCATTGTCACCACTTGTATACAAAATATGCACGGTCATCATAACTACAACATATGCATATGTACAATGCATATAGATAAAACATGAGTCGTAGATACATTAAATTTAATCCACGCTACCCAAACTTGAGTGTATAGGGATGACTCTAAGACACAAAGCTAAAACACCACCACAGACCTCCAACCTCTACTGTCTACCAGGAAAATACTCAATTCCTCCAAAGCTAGATTTATGTTGTTGGTCACCTCAAAAATGTGGATAACCACACCCATATCCTAGAAATTTGATATAAACAAATGATCACATTTTTATACATGATAACACATTAACATGATAGATAAGAGTAAATACTAAAAGGCAATAATAATATGTATGAAGCATAAAATGGTAGTAATAATTGAATAAGAAATAATAAGTAAATTATTTGTTGGTTAAGAGTAAAGCAAATTCTCCAACTATATACTATATAGATATACTACATTTTTTTATTTTAGGATTAAGCTTTGGGTGGTTTAAGATGTAGCAACTCAAACCACATGCTAGTGATTGAGAAATCTCCTAGAC
Source organism: Alisma plantago-aquatica (assembly GCA_963693085.1). Taxonomy (NCBI): domain Eukaryota; kingdom Viridiplantae; phylum Streptophyta; class Magnoliopsida; order Alismatales; family Alismataceae; genus Alisma; species Alisma plantago-aquatica. Next base: position 430,377,713 of record OY856415.1, read on the forward strand.
ACCATGTAAGGCCTTTAGGATTATATGACTCCATAAGACCCCACCTCTTCTTACTCGATTTGAGTATAAAAATAGTAGTATTATCAAATGTCAGAATACTATTGGAGTTCTCATAGCCCCATACACAAACATTAGGTCCGTATGAGTATTCAAGTATTTGTGCCTATATTATAATATAGAACCCTAGTGACTATATAAAGCACATTCCAATTACATTCCAAATTGTCACACATCACTAAATCCATGGCTCGACCTAAGTTGGATAACACAATCTCTCGTCAATCACATATAATTGAAAGTACAAGACTCTGAGTGCTTCTCATAGTACATGACCATTACAAGAAAACCAATTTTTTAGCCTAAATACTAAACACTAGGATAGTTTTTGTGGTCTTAGGGCACTACATAATAAGGTTACATTTGATTAGATATTGTCATGTTTCAATACATTAATCAAAATACAATAGCTAGAACAACTCTTAAAGTCCTAAAATGCATCGAATATATTCTAAGTACCCATTCAAACTACACAATCATATTTGTTGATAACAAGGCCCAATTCATCAATCTAGGACACAACAAGACCCAATCACATAAGGATCTCATATTCATGTGATATTTTTCACATATCCTCACATGATGGCAACCAAACATTGCACATATTTTTGAGTCAAAAATCCCAATATGTGAAAGCTATGATAGATATAGAATTTAGGCATAGGATGCCATTTTGGTGTGCAAATGAGGCACTTGTGCATAGAGGATTTTATCCAAACAAAAAGATGATAGAATAACAGTTAATAAAAACATAAAAAACATATTATAATATCTTCCAAACAGTAAGAAAAGATGTGTATTTCATTTTCTGTAAGCGTGGTACAAAAATACAACAAAAAAGAATTTTTAGGACTCATAAAGATAAATTTAGAAAATGCAGCCCTTAACCAAGCCATAGAGAAATTAGGTACACCATGTATCACCATTATAGAGTAAAAATGAAATACAAATTCGTTTTTAGTTCATATAATAACAAATCATCCCGTATAAACTTCTCTTTTAGACCTATAGAGTGAATTCTTGAAAAAATAAGGTTTTGAATGTGAATGTAGGCAAGAACTGCACCAAAAAGTCATATCACTTGCCACAGTTGATGAAGTATATATTTTCACTACAAAGCTTCATTTAAATATCCATGATAGTCACTCAATGTTCAAGATGCTCCCATCCAATCTTGATCAAACAAACTAGGGCAAAAGAGAGAGAATGGAGGTGCTTTTGCTAGATGAACTAGTTTTCAGCATGGGAAATCAAGGATTTGGGCCCAATGAAGAAAATAAGAGGGAAATGTATGGAAAATATATCATAGTGTAGAAAATATGCAGAATATGGTACAAAAGATGGCTATAAACCACCAATAGAGATTGAATCCTCAATGATGCAAGTCCATGCAAACACTTGATTGAATATATCAACCTCTAGTAGGGGTATCAAATCTCTTTAGATCCTCCTACTCCTAGTTTCTAATAGATAAATCAAAACAAAAAATGAGTCTATAGGGCCAAAGGTTATGGGTATATATAGAAAGATGGGTCAAAAGTCAAAATTGGCCTCACGTATAACATTCTATCAAGGGGTATCAAGCTTTTAAGGGCGAACCACTCAATTCTAACCATATTGAGGGTCCTCACAACAACTTAGACATATTGAGGGTCATATTTTGTTGTGATATCAAGGATCACACCTCCTACTAATATCCAAAGGTGATTCTATCAAGAGGTGGAAAAAATATGTGGAGATGTGCATACGACCCTCAATGAAGCACCCACCCATCAACGGTCCACCCATGAGGGATAATCCATGTAAAGGTACCCTTGGGACCTTTTATGCCAAGATATAAAGAGATGTATGGCCTCTAAATATTGATCCAAACAATCAACCAAGTCAACTTATTCATCTAGACTAGGTCTAAAATCAAGGGTTGAACCTCATCCAAATCTAGTTCAAAAGCATCCAAATGTCATAAAAACAAGCATGGATATGAAAGGTAACATTTACTACCATATTTTGGAATCAAGTGACACAATAAGATCCTAACTTATTGCGAATTTACACATAATTTCACAAAAGTATATGAAAATCAAATTAGGGTAAACAAGGTGCAAATTGAGTCAAAATTGAGATACATCTTAATAAATTGAGTTCAAAACGTAATAAAGCATTCATTTATGATTATCTAGCACCAATTAGATGTTAATATAGGTTGGGGGATCACAAACATAATCCTACAACAAGGACTCCGTCTGCAAAATCCTAAGAAAACAAGGTCTGGTACTTCCTAGACTATCTCATCCTCTAACTCGCAAAATTCTAAGAAACAAAGTTGGGTACTTTTTTAATGTTTCACCTTATAACTCCACGTTGATTCGTCTACACCATGGTGATGCCACGACACCTTCATAAGAACTAAATCCTTCTTCTTCAATTTCTAAACATACCAATCAAAGATCAATATCAATCCATCAACATAAGAAATACCATTCTTCAAATGAACATCCACTAGTTGGATCATCTACTCTCTATCTGGATGAAACTTCCTAAACATAGACACATGAACACCATCTGCAATCTATGCAACTCTAGAGGTAACTCCAACTGGCAAATAATCTTTAAACATGAGCAAAAATAGAGTATAGTAATGTGAACCTAGGAGCTAATTACCCCTCATACCAAACCTCAACACACCTTTCCAAGGTGAGACCTTGAGATACATGTGACAAAAAATTTGGAAATCCAATGGTCTACTCCATTTGTCAGCATACAACTTATGCATGTCATAAATTAACTTCAACTTTTGTTTGATCTTGTTGATCTTATCTATCATATACTTCAACAAATCAAGACCCAGAAACTGACATCCACCTACCTTAAGCCAACAAAGAGGCAATATGCAATTTGTTTCATATAAAGCCTCTTATAATTCCATGATATGCTCCCCTAATAATTGTTTTTGTAGGAAAACTTTTTCAAACTTCATTAAGTATCACAACTACCCAAAAACTTCAGAGAACAAGCCCTTACAGAGCATATGTGACTTAGATGGTTTTCTCTAACTAGCCATCTATCTAGGGGTGGATAGTTGTATTGGAGGACAATTTTATGTCCAAAGTTGTATGTAGATGCCCTAAAATATGTCATACATAGTATAACATGGAAAACAACAATCTCATCCATGTAGATATGTACCAACTTCTCTATAGTGTAGGTATTCTTTACTGGTAAGAAGTGATTGGCATTCATCAAAGAATCTATGATCTCTCAAATAGAATCTCATCCCTTAGATGTCTTAGGAAGACCACCCACAAAGGCCATGGTGATGTGGTACCTGATCGTCTTAGAATTAAGTCGGAACTTTTAAATTTATAACCTGAAACCTTCTAGGATGCCCGCAACTTTTATTACGGGGTCGAAGTAGATATGCAGGATCAAACACAGGGACGTGGTGACGTTTAGGACGCTTAAGATTTTAGTTTTGGGTCAGATAAGCCAAAACTAAAGTCGATGAAAAGTATGTGCTAGAACTAGTCTAGCGGGTTGTCACGAATTAAAACAAAACAAAGAAAAGAAAACAAAACAAAATAGAGATCATGGTTCTACTAATCAGAGAAAGAGAGTTCCTGGCTATGTAACCACAAATGGGGAAGTCTATGCACTGGTTCTCAGGCGTAGACAACCCTCAAACACCTAAGCAAGCATCTATATCCAAACGTAGTACGCACTGTCATGTCTGTTCATGTGGGTCATCCCACTCGCTCTCGCGATGCATGACTAAAACCATCAACAATATGTCATCGACCCTTTCTCGAGGAATGACATATAAATACCTCGGAATATGCTAAGTTCCCTCTCAGGTATTAGGATATTCTGGGATGTTAGGAACAAAATACCTTGGATCGTCCTCCTCTCAGGTTCGGATCCAAACTGTCTCTTAGCTAACCCTACAACGGATCTCTTGATATAGGCAGAAATAATAGTTCAAGCGAGTAAGATATCAATCAAACTAGAAATCATAACTTAGAAAGAGAAAATAGAAAGAGATATAGCCTGTAGAGGAGAGTTAGCTCTCGCTCTTTGGCCTATGTGCATGCTGAATCTCATCTTTTGGTTCTTCTCTTCATCCTTCTGGACTCCTCAATTCTCTCTCTCTCTCTCTCTCTAGATCTACTCTGAATAGCAGCGTGGATGCGTCGGCGGGCATGGGTGAAGGGATGGATGAACTAGATCTACAATTTCCACCTCAGATTTGGGTGGACATGGACAGATGGATGGCAGTGATGCGGATTTTCTCTCTCCTTAGTGTTGAGGATGACGGTGACACTGATATTCTCTCTCCTCAGCTTCTGCCTTTGGAGAACAAAGACCAGTGGTAGAGGGAGGATAGAGAATGGAAGCCTACTGTTGGAGAGCGTAGGCTAAGCACCTTGGTCCTCTCAGACCTTGGGATGCTCCCACGGGGCTCTGACTCGAGTCCAGAAGCCTTCCAGCATCTTGACTCGATTGATCTTCACTTCAGAAACCTAGCGGTGCTTGGGTCATATCCCCCTAGTTTGTTGTGGAGCGGACGGTGGTATTTATAGAGGTCGGGCGACCTGCTGGTGTAGACCTCGATTGAGGTAGGAAGGGGTCGTGGTGCTAGCGTAGGTGCTGGTCATGGTGTTTTCGTTGCTTGGTCACAGATGTTGAACTGTTGAGGGAGACGTCATGGTGCACGTTGGATGAGCATGGAAGACCGCGGATTGTTGTCTCTATTGATTGCATGCCCAGGTCATGATGGAGGATGAAGAGGTGGTAGGCGGCATCTTCAAGGCCACTATGGGTAGATGTGATGGGTGAAGGAGTTGCCACGATCATGATGGGAGGTAGAGGAGGGTCCCGCATCCATGGTGTGGCAGGTGGGAGTCGTGATGATGGGAGAATGGATGGTTACAGTGGAAGCAGATGAAGAGGACAGGTCACGACGTGCAAGAGGAAAGGACCGTAGGCTCTATTGGTGGTTGAAGAGGCTGCGGGTAGTTGTTGTGTTGATGGTGGTGGTGATGACAGGCAGCAGCGGGGCTGATGGAAGTGAGGTCGTGGTTGTTGGAGGATCGCGGGTGCTTGCTGATGGTGAAGAAGATCGTGATCTCAAGAGAATAGAGGGAAGAATAAGGTGGACCGCAGGTCACGATTTAGGGCTAGCAGAGAGGAAGACCGCAGTTCACAATGGAGGATGGACGTTGGTGGTGATGGATTCGCGGTTCGAGAGAGGAAGGTGAATGTGGGATACCGTGGTTGAGGTGTGATGGATGGAGAGGGATCACAGGCAGAGAAGTTGAGTCGACATTGTGGCTGGTGAGGAGGTGGAGAAGAGCAGATGGTTGTGGCAGACGGCGGGCATGACCATACCGTAGGCAAGGTTATAAGATGACCTCGGGTCAAGGCCTGCAGCCAGCGGGAGTCACAATTGGGCGGTTACGTGAAGATGATCGAGAGGCTAAGGAAATAAGTGGAAGGGTCGAGGCTGTGTGCTTCCTGGTCATGGTGTGCGGAGGCTACACCCAGCGGCTAAGGCATGAGAAACCAAGAGGAGGTCGTGGGGGTGTCAGCATGTGGTCTGTCTTGGTAGGCGGGTTGCGGTGCAATTGGTTTTAGGGTAGATAAATAGTAGCGTTGGAGTGCGCCCGGTTGGCAACTGGATAAGGAGATGTTGTGGGACCCAGCGGTGCCAGCAAGCTGAGTGGAAAGAACCCAGTGGCTGAATGCTAAGAAAGTAGCTATGAGAGAGGGTTGGAGGGGAAACCATTGACAACATTGACCTCAGCCATCCAAAGGCTAGGGTGAGTATCGGGCCAGGGAAATTGGGCCCACAAGCCCCAAATAACCTGCATAAAATTGAATAAAACCTAGATTAAATAGAGATTAAACCAAATGGGTTGAGCATATATGTATAAAGTGAATTAGACAATAAAAGAAATTGATCAGAGCCAATCGGGGCCCAGAGTAAAGGATAAACCATGATGATTATTATGAGTTCAACATTAGATGATATATCAAGAAGCACAATCACTGGGCCTCAGCTGAAGAGAGAGCATGGAATATGTTGTCCATCTAAGCTTGGTGCCAGCTTGTCCCAAAACTGGCTAGATTGGCTACTTTATTGGCTAGCTAGATATCTTATCTAAGTAAATAAGAAAAGAACTAAAACATGAGCAAAAGAGTGCATATTAAGACCAAAGTGACTCGAAACCATAGATAAAATGCATAGATTTGGGTGTTATCAACTACCTCAAGCTTAAAACTTGCTTGTCCTCAAGCAAGATTGTGCTCAAAGAACAAAAAGATAACATCCAAATTAAGCTTGTCAATATGTGCTAAGGTTAAGAAAAATAGTTTAAAGCATCTTTTCTCCCGATCCATGTCATTTTAGAACAAACCCCCACCAATCAACCACAGTCCTGCTAAAGCAAGATCAAAGAGTTTCCAGGCAAGATTAAGCAAATTCACTACAACCTGCCGATACTCATGAGGGTTTGTGTGGGCTCTGATCTCCAAACCACGATATAAACACAATTTAAACTTAGCGGAAGCGAATCGATTAACAGCGGAAGACAAAAATCACGGGAAATTAAAACTTTTCAAGACAAGAGCTTGAATCCATAAAGCTTCATTCAAAAAAAAGGGGATAAACTGTTTACATCTCATGATAATTACTTCTTGAGTAATTATATACAACAAGATACAAAATCTCAAGAACTCATAACCAAAAGACTTCCAAGACCTGAGAGTACAGAGGACACATAGGACGGACTCTAACTGCACCACATGGCAGGCTAAATCTCCACTTGAGATTTACTGCTGCTCCTGGTGCTACTGCTGCTGGGATTGGTCACCTGTAGACCGGTTCCTCTGTCTCCGACGTCCACCTAAAAAGTTGAAGTCTACGGGGTGAGACAATTTTACATAATTGTCCCAGCGAGAGTTATAACTCTCTGCCAGAAGCTTTATTATAACATCAAAGAACATTTTAAGCAGTAAAGCTTTCAAAGTATTCAATAGCAGTTGCAGCTATAAACAAGAGCTCAACATTTATGAGACATGAAGAATATAAGCACTATTACAGTGTATCATCAATAAACTAACTCGTAGTTATCTCTAACAGGTACACTATGCGGTTGATTATGTTTTACAAACAATATTATGCCCTGTGGAGATGAGGCATACCACTCATACTCCAACTGATTACTAAGAAGTCACATCAGTATCATACATAGGTCATTAAGAGAGCAGGATTCTCATGACCTTCACCTTCCTCAGTCAGTAAGAGGATCACTTGTAGGACATCTTGTGTCTCTACTATTATAGATCACCAGGGTAAACTGGTCCTTCGCTATTTTAGAGTTACAGTGGCGTTCTGTACTCTCTTCGTCATCAGGAGATTTCATGTTTATCTCCACTGATACGGATATCTATGTTTTCTTCATCATCAGGAAGTTTCATGTTTACCTACTACTGATACGGTATGGGATTGTAGTGAAGGATTGACGGATTACATATCTACATCAAATCCCTACACTAGGATGTAAGGTTCTACACATCCATGTACCCCACATACTCAATAGTATGTGATCCGGGAGTTCCCTTAGGAAAACCTGTTTCACCATCATTTGATCTCTGAAAATGATGGGTCTATGATCAGGGCTCTACATTATACTTGATTAGTTAGGTACATTCAATATTCATTTAACATCACACATTGTTCTTCTAACAATAACAGTAGCATAACAGCTATAAAAGGAGAATACTAAATGTAACAAGCCTAACTCACATCAATCATCATTTCTCATTATACTCATCACAAGTCATCTCTAAAGCATGAATTTGATGGTATTCATGGCTCTCACAGCCCATTATTATCATAGAATGCCACTGACAAGGCATCAAGATACTTTACTTATTCATAAAGCTATCAATATGCCTTTAATGAATATAGTATCATCATCCATACCTGGATATGATCACCTCCATATCAGAACCTGCATGGTTAATTCAACTAATAAAGGTAATTCAAAACAATGATTATACTTTCCATTTTTGTCATAAGAGCTAAGTTCTTTGATTCTTATCAAATAGAGTTTAATACTCATATAACATGTCATCACCTTTGAATTAGGGTTTACTATTCACATCACATGGTGAATTGAACTCATGACATCATCATGTATGAGGAACATCATCATTGATGCTCTCAGATTAGCTTAAGATTCAGCATATATCATAATTAGGGTTTCCATGATCTCACATAGGTGGATCATACCCTAATCATGCACATTCATGTGTATTGAAGGTTCTTTACTTGAGTTTCCACCCAAAAAGGGTACTTTCTCTCTCTTAAGGTACTTTCTCTCTCTTAAGATACTTTCTCTCTCCTAATATTAGCATATGGTGATAACACCACTCTAGATCAGGTTGGGTTAAGTCCTCATGGGATAACATAAGTCAAAACATCACTATCATGTGATTAGGGTTTGATTTGAACAAGGTTTTACTCAATTGAGCCCCTCAAGGGTATTTTGGTAATTCACCCCATTGATCACCATCATGGGTTAATTCATTAGTCACTTAGTCCCCTAATTTCCTAGGTTACCATTAGGGTTTAGATTTGAGCATCATTGAACCATTTATATTTTCAAGTGATTAAGTGAAATTAACCTTTGAAAACCTCAAACGGTTTCAACCTTCAACCTCCAAACGGTTTGAGACCGTTTGGATGAGTTGACCGTTTGCTAGGGTTGACTCCAAGACCGTGTGACCTTAGAAGTCGTTTGCCCAAACCGTGTGAGGGTGTAGACTGTTTAACAAGTTTGACTTCAAGACCGAGAGGGCTTACACGATTTGAGACCGTTTGGTGTCTCTCGATCTTGAGATCGTTTGAGTCCAAACGGTCTTGAGACCGTTTGGCCCCAAACGGTCTTGAGACCGTGAGGCCTCACACGGTCTTGAGACCGTGTGACCTCAAATGGTCTTGAGACCGTGAGGTCTCAAACGGTCTTGAGACCGTGAGGCCTCAAACGGTCTTGAGACCGTTTGGTCCACTTGGTCTCAAACCGTTTGGACCTCCAACATGGTTCAAGGATTTCAATCGTTTATGATTATCAATGTTGAAGCCTCCAAATGGTCAAAGCCATGGTAACCACTTATAGATTGAGTTAATTAGGGTTATGCTTAACCAATTGGTCACTCAATTGACCCTCAATTGTTATCCAATTAGGGTTGGAGTTGGTTCAATTAAGGTCCATCAACGTTCAACCATCAACACTCAACAATGTGAATCAACACAAGGTTGAACCCTTCAATTGAGCTCCAATTGGGCCCAAACGGTCTTGCGATCGTGTGGATGAACTCCACACGGTCTTGAGACCGTTTGCCCAAGATTTCATCAAAATCTAATGTGATTTGATAGGAGTTGAACCTTGATTGAGTCTCAAATCAGTATTTTGATTAATTCAATAACCTATTGCAATTGGGCCCTCAATTGATCAAATTACCTTAACCCTAGACCTCCAAACGGTCTTGGGTTGTCACCACACGGTCTTGAGACCATTTGGATGGGTTCCAAATGGTCTTGAGACCGTTTTCCCATCCAACTTTTGTATTCTAGTGAAAATTCTTCAAGGTTGGATCTATTGAGTTGATTATCATATCAATACTTAATTGCAATGTAATTTGGTATCTTTATACCTTCAATTGGTCAACTATACTTGACCCCAGACCTTCACACGGTCTTGGGTGATTCCCCACACGGTCTTGAGACCGTTTGATTGATCCCCAAACGGTCTTGAGACCGTTTGGGTCAATCAACCCAAAAACACTAAGTTATTCATTGAGATTTCAGAACTGATTTCAATTAGGGTTTGCCCTAGTAATCATCCTTCAACTCTTAGCTCGTTTGGAATTAGTCCATAAAATTTGGTGAGTTGTTAATCAACATTTTTTTGAACAGTAATCTCATACGGTAAATGCTTGGTCAATGTCCTTACACGGTCTTGAGACCGTTTTCCCAAAAAGGGCGATTTCAACAGATTGGAAATCAGGAGTAAATTCAATTAAAGTTGTTGATTAAAAAGGCCATATCTCACGATTCCTTTAGAGTTATCATCTCAAATTTTGTGGGTGATTAGCCTACATAATTATGAACAGAAATCTTATACGGTCTACGCTCGGTCAACGCGGCTAAATGGTCTTGAAGACCGTTTTCCCTTACACGGTCTTGAGACCGTTTGCTCACCAAACGGTTTTGCAAACCGTGTGAGCACTTGGTGGAGACCGTTTGGTAAAGTGAAAGGTAGTGGATTAACTTTGGAAATAACGTCTTTGTCTCCTAGCTCAAGAAAAGCAAGGATTTCTCACGGATTTTCTTGCAAAGTAGCAATGGAAGGTAGAGAAGAAGAGGAACTATCATCTAAAAGCATAAACAAGATGTATATAACAAAGCATGGGTTTAGAGTTATAAAACCTGCCTAAAGCTTGCTCCTTGAGCTCCAAGCTTTCGAGCTCCAAGATTTTAATGGCGTCCTTGAGCTTCCACAGGTTGGCCAAGGTGAAACCTCCAGGGAAAGTCGAGAAGAGATGGCTAGAAAGGTAGAGCTATGTGAGCTAGCCATCAATTTGACCTTGAATTCAAGTTCTAACCATGAACTTAAGCAAAAGGGGAGGATTCAAACCTACCTTGAACTCCTTGGTCGTCCTCCTGAGATCCACATCTCTTCTTTAGTCGGTTTGGTTAAATAGAACAGTGAAGGAAACGAAGGGAAATTCCCTTGCTTAGAGAGGTGGAGAGTATATATACTTGGGGTGAGGTTTTAACATAAACTCATATGTTCTTCATATTTTCAACTAAGTCCCTCTATCTTTCTTTGCTCGTCCTTCCTTCTAAATTTTAAGGACAACTTTATTATAAGGTCAAGAAAATGAGGGCAAGGAAGTTCAACCTATTACTAAAGCACACACACATAAAAGGGCTATAGCACATACACCTTGATTATTCAATCACAAAGGTGTTTTTCATTATATGATTATTCAATTAAAGTGACTTCTTCACCATTTCTTCTATAAATCATGACAAGAGTCTTAATAGATACTTTTGATGGTGTAAATTACAAGTTGCACCCCTCAAATTGGGTAAATTGCACTTTACTCCAATTTAGGGTTTTCAAGCACAGAGATTGCTTCCACAGCTGCACCTTGGTGCCCAAGCTTGGGAAATCCCTCAAACTTCATCATAATGATTCTCATGATGTCTCAACATCATAGGAACATCTCAACATGTGAAAATTGCAAGTTAACCCTTCTAACTGGGTAAATTGCACATAGGTCCCTGTATTACAAAACAATGCTACAACTTTGTATAAAAAGGAGCAAAAACTGAAATATATGTTTCGGAGAAACTTAATTACATGCCCAAAGTTAATCACAAGGATTTAATTACATATTTAGGCAAAACATCTAGGGTTAACTCATAACCCAGGTCAGGGATGTTACAAATTATCCACCCCTTACAAGGATTTCGTCCCCGAAATCGATAAAACATCCTAAGAGAAAAGGGCAGGATACTTCCTTCTCATCTCATCCTCTAATTCCCAAGTGGCTTCTTCAACACCACGGTGGTTCCAGAGGACTTTCACAAGACTTATATCTTTCTTCTTTAACCTTTTAATTCTATTATTAAGGATTGACACTGGTCCCTCCTCATAGGATATATCATCATTCAATTCTACCTCCATAGGTTGTAGAACTGACTCGGTGTCTGGGTGACATTTCTTCAGCATAGAAATGTGAAACACAGGATGTAACCTCTGTAACTCTGGTGGCAGCTCTAGTCTATATGCTACCTTTCCAATCCGTTCAATGATTGGATAAGGCCCCATAAATCTAGGAGCTAACTTCCCTTTCCTTCCAAAACGAAGGACCCCTTTCCAAGGCGAGACTTTGAGATATACTCTGTCTCCAACCTAGAACTCTAAGGGTCTACGACGCTTGTCAGCATAAGATTTCTGCCTATCTTGTGCAGTCTTAATCTTTTGTTGTATTACTTTAATCTTCTCTGTGGTCTGCTGCACAAGATCAGGACCTAACAACGGATGCTCACCAGTCTCGAACCAACACAGAGGTGATCTACAACGTCTACCATACAAGGCTTCATAAGGTGCCATATCAATACTATGCTGATAGCTATTGTTATAGGCAAACTCTATCAAGCTTAGGTGTAGATCCCAACTTCCGGTAAACTGGAGAGCACATGCTCTCAACAAGTCTTCTAAGGTCTGTATGGTCCTTTCTGACTGTCCATCAGTCTGTGGATGAAAGGTCGTACTAAACCTTAGCTTGGTGCCTAAGGCTCTGTGTAACTGTTCCCAAAAACGACTTGTAAACTGAGGACTTCTGTCAGAAACTATTGTGATAGGAACCCCATGCAAACGCACTATCTCTTGAACATATAATTCTGATAACCTTTCAGCAGAATAGGTTGTTTTGACAGGTAAGAAATGTGTTGTCTTAGTCAACCTATCAACAACTACCCAAATGGAATCATGTCCTTTGCTTGTCCTGGGTAGGCCAACAACAAAGTCCATGGTCACATGGTCCCACTTCCACTGTGGTATGGGTAAAGGTTGCATTGTTCCTGCAGGCTTCTGGTGTTCAGCTTTAACTTGCTGACACACAGGACACCTCAGAACAAACTCTGCAACATCCTTCTTCATTCCGGGCCACCAATACAGATCTTTCAAATTCTGATACATCTTGGTGCTCCCTGGATGCATAGCATACATGGAAGAATGAGCTTCTTCCAGGACTAACTTCCTCAAGTTATCCACATCTGTCACTATCATCCTTCCATTATAACAGACTACTTGGTCATCTGAGTCATGGAAACCATCTCGCTTCTCATTTCCATACTCAGATCTATACTGCTGAACTGCAGCATCACCTTGTTGTGCTTCCTTAATCTGCTCTCTTAGGTTAGGTTTAATATGCATCTCAGCTAACAACCCGGCTAACAATGACACCTTCAACTGTACATTTTCTTGCCTTAAAGAGATAAGCATATCTCTCCTAGAGCATACTAAAAAGTTTAGTTGTGCTCTATTCATGGTTGATGTTGCTGATTTCCTACTCAAGGCATCTGCAACAACATTGGCCTTGCCCGGATGGTAATCAATTGTACAATCGTAGTCCTTGATTAACTCCATCCAACGACGTTGCCTCATGTTAAGTTCGTGCTGAGAGAAGATATACTTAAGGTTCTTGTGGTCTGTGAAAATCTGGAATGTTTCTCCGTAGAGATAATGTCTCCAGATTTTCAAGGCATGAACCACGGAAGCTAACTCCAGATCATGTGTCGGATAATTCTCCTCGTGTTTCTTAAGCTGTCGGGAAGCAAAAGAAATCACTTGTTTATCCTGCATCAACACACATCCTAGTCCATTCTTGGAAGCATCACAGAAGACTACATATCCTTTTCCTTGTTCAGGTAGCACAAGCACAGGTTCACTTGTCAACCTCTCCTTCAACAACTGGAAAGACTGTTGACACTTATCACTCCAAGAAAAAGGAACATCTTTCCGGGTCAACTTGGTCAAAGGTAAGGCTATAGAACTAAAGTTCTTAATGAACCTTCGATAATAGCCAGCTAACCCCAAGAAACTTCGAATCTCCGTCGGTGTCTTCGATTGTTCCCATTGTAGAACAAATTCTACCTTTGTAGGGTCAACACGAATTCCCGAGGCAGATATCACATGTCCAAGAAAAGATACCTCCGGCAGCCAGAACTCACACTTGCTAAACTTAGCATACAGCTTGTGTTCTCTTCGCAAGGTCAAAGTTTGGCGAAGATGCCGCTCATGCTGTTGAGCATCCTTACTATAGATCAGAATGTCATCTATGAATACGACAACACAGTGATCAAGGAAAGGTCGAAAAACTCTATTCATGAGTTCCATAAATGCAGCTGGTGCATTGGTTAGTCCAAACGACATAACCGTGAACTCATAGTGACCATACCTTGTCCTAAAGGCAGACTTGGATATGTCACTATCCTTAATACGAAGTTGATGATATCCATACCTCAAGTCTATCTTTGAAAAGACTGTTGCACCATGCAACTGATCAAAGAGATCATCAATCCTCGGCAGAGGGTACTTATTCTTTATTGTTACTTTATTGAGTTGTCTGTAGTCGATGCACAACCGCATTGACCCATCTTTCTTTTTAACAAACAAGACTGGAGCACCCCAAGGTGAAGTGCTTGGTCGGATAAAGCCCTTCTCAAGTAACTCTTGAAGCTGTTTCTTGAGTTCTGCCATCTCGGCAGGCGCCATCCTATACGGAGTCTGGGCTATGGGTTTCGTATCTGGGATCAGATTGATTTCAAAATCAATCTCCCGAGGTGGTGGTATACCAGGAAGTTCTTCAGGAAACACATCCTCGAATTCCCTGACTATGGGAACTTCAGCAGGATTGGACTTTTCCTTGGTAACATCTACCACATGGGCTAAGAATGCATAACATCCTTGCCTCAACAACTTATCAGCAACCATAGCTGACACAAGACAGGTGGGCAGAATCTTTCTTTCTCCTTGAAAGATCCATGTGTTGCTTTCATCAGCAAACACAGCCAACTTGGATTCACAATCCAAGACAACTCTATACCTCTCTAAGGTATCCATCCCGAGGATTATATCAAATCCTTGCATATTAAGTGGTATAAGATCCACTTGAATGCGATGGTCGGAAAAGAAAAGGATGCAGGGAGAGCATATCTCCAGCAAAATGGCAGACCCACTCAACGGAGTCTCCAACAACAAACTATCTGCCCTATGACTAACAGTCACATTGTAGTTACGAATCACTCTTCGAGTGATGAAAGAGTGCGTAGCACTCGGGTCAATCAGAACAGATACAACACAGGATGTAGACATATCAGAATATAAAAGTTTCATCTGACCTGCCACTACCCGTGGATTGACCACTACTTCAGGTGGGTTCATAGCATAGAACCTCACTGTTGGCTGGTGTTGAGGTGGTGCTGATGATCCATCTTGAGACGCTTGTCCACGTCCTCGAGCTGCTCCTTGAGATTGCATTCTCTGAGATCCTTGTTGATTCTGTCTCGGAGGCTGTGTCACACTGACAGGCCTAGAACGGCAATCCTTCATCAAGTGTCCCACCTTACCACAGTTGTAGCATCTCCTCTCTTATTGTTGTGGTCGGGGTGGTCCAGTAACTGACATCGATGCAGAACTGTGAGTCCCTTGGAGTGGTTGACTCCGTCCTCTACCTCTGCTTGGTGACCATTGAGTTTGAGAACTCGATCTGGGTGGTGGAGGGTTAGGTGCAGAGAATCTAGGTTTCTTGAAATCCCTAGATGAAGAACCCTGGAACTGTGGATATCTTTTCTGGGTTTGTCTCTTCTCAACCACAGATCTCTCTATCCTTCAGACTGACTCAATGAAGGTAGAGAATCTCTCTCGGTTTTCTAAGGCAGATACAAGGGTTGACATATCAGCATTCAAACCCTTCTTGAATCTCCTGATTCTTTCCTCATCTGTGGCAGCCATGTGCGGACAGAACCGCAGCAATTCCATGAACTTAGCTTCATATTCGCTAATGTTCATCATGCCCTGCCTCAATCTCTCAAACTGAGAGATCTTCTCATCTAGGAAGGTCTTTGGAAAATATCTATTGATAAATTCCCGATGAAACTCTTCCCATGAGAACTCTACTCCAGGTCTCTTCTGCTCTTCCATGTTCCACCAGTGACCAGCACTGCCTTTCATAAGATAGACAGCATGTCTAACCTTCTCAGCTTTCGAGATAATAAGAATCCTGAAAGCCTTCTCCAACTCTGTCAACCATAGGTCAGCATCTGTGAGGTCGGTAGTCCCAAAGTACTCGGTAGCTCCGACACGACGAAGTCGTTCGAACGTCTTACCGATACCTTGTGCTTCAGGATGGACAGGTGCCCTCGGTGCAGGCATGGGCATCCTGTCGGTGATGTGTGTCATGACAGTCATGAACTGCCCGAACATTGTCTGTACAGCTGGGTTACCCATGTCGGCTGGATCAAACTGGGGTGGCTCAGGTGCAGGCTATTCTATTTCTGGAACCCTTGCACCGCCTTGAGGTGCACTAGCACTACTCTCTGCCACCTACTCATCATGAGGCTCAGCCATCCTTATGTATCTTCTTCTCCTGAGGAGTAGAAGATTCTATTAGATAGGAAAAGAGTACTAAAGATAGACTGGACATCCTAAGTCCTATGCCTCTGTAGACTCAACTGACCTAGAGCTCTGATACCACTAATTGTGGGCTCTGATCTCCAAACCATGATATAAACATGATTTAAACTTAGCGGAAGCGAATCGATTAACAGCGGAAGACAAAAATCATGGGAAATTAAAACTTTTCGAGACAAGAGCTTGAATCCATAAAGCTTCATTAAAAAAAAAGGGGATAAACTGTTTACATCTCATGATAATTACTTCTTGAGTAATTATATACAACAAGATACAAAATCTCAAGAACTCATAACCAAAAGACTTCCAAGACCTGAGAGTACAGAGGACACATAGGACTGACTCTAACTACACCACATGGCAGGCTAAATCTCCACCTGAGATTTACTGCTGCTCCTGGTGCTGCTGCTGCTGGGACTGGTCACCTGTAGACCGGTTCCTCTGTCTCTGACGTCCACCTAAAAAGTTGAAGTCTACGGGGTGAGACAATTTTACATAATTGTCCCAGCGAGAGTTATAACTCTCCGCCAGAAGCTTTATTATAACATCAAAGAACATTTTAAGCAGTAAAGCTTTCAAAGTATTCAATAGCAGTTGCAGCTATAAACAAGAGCTCAACATTTATGAGACATGAAGAATATAAGCACTATTACAGTGTATCATCAATCAACTAACTCATAGTTATCTCTAACAGGTACACTACACGGTTGATTATGTTTTACAAACAATATTATGCCATGTGGAGATGAGGCATACCACTCATACTCCAACTGATTGCTAAGAAGTCACATGAGTATCATACATAGGTCATTAAGAGATCCGGATTCTCATGACCTTCACCTTCCTCAGTCAGTAAGAGGATCACTTGTAGGACATCTTGTGTCTCTACTATTATAGCTCACCAGGGTAAACTGGTCCTTCGCTATTTTAGAGTTACAGTGGCATTCTGTACTCTCTTCGTCATCAGGAGATTTCATGTTTATCTCCACTGATACTGATATCTATGTTTTCTTCGTCATCAGGAGGTTTCATGTTTACCTACTACTGATACGGTATGGGATTGTAGTGAAGGATTGACGGATTACATATCTACATCAAATCCCTACACTAGGATGTAAGGTTCTACACATCCATGTACCCCCACATACTCAATAGTATGTGATCCAGGAGTTCCCTTAGGAAAACCTGTTTCACCATCATTTGATCTCTGACAATGATGGGTCTATGATTAGGGATCTACATTATACTTGATTAGTTAGGTACATTCAGTATTCATTTAACATCACACATTGTTCTTCTAACAATAACAGTAGCATAACAGCTATAAAAGGAGAATACTAAATGTAACAAGCCTAACTCACATCAATCATCATTTCTCATTATGCTCACCACAAGTCATCTCTAAAGCATGACTTTGATGGTATTCATGGCTCTCACAGCCCATTATTATCATAGAATGCCACTGACAAGGCATCAAGATACTTTACTTATTCATAAAGCTATCAATATGCCTTTAATGAATATAGTATCATCATCCATATCTGGATATGATCACCTCCATATCAGAACCTGCATGGTTAATTCAACTAATAAAGGTAATTCAAAACAATGATTATACTTTCCACTCTTGTCATAAGAGCTAAGTTCTTTGATTCTTATCAAATAGAGTTTAATACTCATATAACATGTCATCACCTTTGAATTAGGGTTTACTATTCACATCACATGGTGAATTGAACTCATGACATCATCATGTATGAGGAACATCATCATTGATGCTCTCAGATTAGCTTAAGATTCATCATATATCATAATTAGGTTTTCCATGATCTCACATAGGTGGATCATACCCTAATCATGCACATTCATGTGTATTGAAGGTTCTTTACTTGAGTTTCCACCCAAAAAGGGTACTTTCTCTCTCTTAAGGTACTTTCTCTCTCTTAAGATACTTTCTCTCTCCTCATATTAGTAGATGGTGATAACACCACTCTAGATCAGGTTGGGTTAAGTCCTCATGGGCTAACATAAGTCAAAACATCACTATCATGTGATTAGGGTTTGATTTGAACAAGGTTTTACTCAATTGAGCCCCTCAAGGGTATTTTGGTAATTCACCCCATTGATCACCATCATGGGTTAATTCATTAGTCACTTAGTCCCATAATGTCCTAGGTTACCATTAGGGTTTAGATTTGAGCATCATTGAACCATTTATATTTTCAAGTGATTAAGTGAAATTAACCTTTGAAAACCTCAAACGGTTTCAACCTTCAACCTCCAAATGGTTTGAGACCGTTTGGATGAGTTGACCGTTTGCTAGGGTTGATTCCAAGACCGTGTGACCTTCAAAGTCGTTTGCCCAAACCGTGTGAGGGTGTAGACCATTTAACAAGTTTGACTTCAAGACCGAGAGGGCTTACACGGTTTGAGACCGTTTGGTGTCTCTCGATCTTGAGATCGTTTGAGTCCAAACGGTCTTGAGACCGTTTGGCCCCAAACGGTCTTGAGACCGTGAGGCCTCACACGGTCTTGAGACCGTGTGACCTCAAATGTTCTTTAGACCATGAGGTCTCAAACGGTCTTGAGACCGTGAGGCCTCAAACGGTCTTGAGACCGTTTGGTCCACTTGGTCTCAAACCGTTTGGACCTCCAACATGGTTCAAGGATTTCAATCGTTTATGATTATCAATGTTGAAGCCTCCAAATGGTCAAAGCCATGGTAACCACTTATAGATTGAGTTAATTAGGGTTATGCTTAACCAATTGGTCACTCAATTGACCCTTAATTGTTATCCAATTAGGGTTGGAGTTGGTTCAATTAAGGTCCATCAACGTTCAACCATCAACACTCAACAATGTGAATCAACACAAGGTTGAACCCTTCAATTGAGTTCCAATTGGGCCCAAACTTGGCCCAAACGGTCTTGAGATCGTGTGGATGAACTCCACACGGTCTTGAGACCGTTTGCCCAAGATTTCATCAAAATCTAATGTGATTTGATAGGAGTTGAACCTTGATTGAGTCTCAAATCAGTATTTTGATTAATTCAATAACCTATTTCAATTGGGCCCTCAATTGATCAAATTACCTTAACCCTAGACCTCCAAACGGTCTTGGGTTGTCACCACACGGTCTTGAGACCGTTTGGATGGGTTCCAAACGGTCTTGAGACCGTTTGCCCATCCAACTTTTGTATTCTAGTGAAAATTCTTCAAGGTTGGATCTATTGAGTTGATTATCATATCAATACTTAATTGCAATGTAATTTGGTATCTTTATACCTTCAATTGGTCAACTATACTTGACCCCAGACCTTCACACGGTCTTGGGTGATTCCCCACACGGTCTTGAGACCGTTTGATTGATCCCCAAACGGTCTTTTGACCGTTTGGGTCAATCAACCCAAAAACACTAAGTTATTCATTGAGATTTCAGAACTGATTTCAATTAGGGTTTGCCCTAGTAATCATCCTTCAACTCTTAGCTCGTTTGGAATTAGTCCATCAAATTTGGTGAGTTGTTAATCAACATTTTTTTGAACAGTAATCTCATACGGTAAACGCTTGGTCAACGTCCTTACACGGTATTGAGACCGTTTGCCCAAAAAGGGTGATTTCAACAGATTGGAAATCAGGAGTAAATTCAATTACAGTTGTTGATTAAAAAGGCCATATCTCACGATTCCTTTGGAGTTATCATCTCAAATTTTGTGGGTGATTAGCCTACATAATTATGAACAGAAATATTATACGTTCCACGCTCGGCCAACGCGGCTAAACTGTCTTGAAGACCGTTTTCCCTTACACGGTCTTGAGACCGTTTGCTCACCAAACGGTTTTGCAAACCGTGTGAGCACTTGGTGGAGACCGTTTGGTAAAGTGAAAGGTAGTGGATTAACTTTGGAAATAACGTATTCGTCTCCTAGCTCAAGAACAGCAAGGATTTCTCACGGATTTGCTTGCAAAGTAGCAAAGGAAGGTAGAGAAGAAGAAGAACTATCATCTAAAAGCATAAACAAGATGTATATAACAAAGCATGGGTTTAGAGTTATAAAACCCGCCTAAAGCTTGATCCTTGAGCTCCAAGCTTTCTAGCTCCAAGCTTTTAATGGCGTCCTTGAGCTTCCACAGGTCGGCCAAGGTGAAACCTCCAGGGAAAGTCGAGAAGAGATGGCTAGAAAGGTAGAGCTATGTGAGCTAGCCATCAATTTGACCTTGAATTCGAGTTCTAACCATGAACTTAAGCAAAAGGGGAGGATTCAAACCTACCTTGCACTCCTTGGTCGTCCTCCTGAGATCCACATCTCTTCTTTAGTTGGTTTGGTTAAATATAACAGTGAAGGAAACGAAGGGAAAGTTCCCTTGCTTAGAGAGGTGGAGAGTATATATACTTGGGGTGAGGTTTTAACATAAACTCATATGTTCTTCATATTTTGAACTAAGTCCCTCTATCTTTCTTTGCTCATTCTTCCTTCTAAATTTTAAGGACAACTTTCTTCTAAGGTCAAGAAAATGAGGGCAAGGAAGTTCAACCTATTACTAAAGCACACACACATAAAAGGGCTATAGCACATACACCTTGATTATTCAATCACAAAGGTGTTTTTCATTATATGATCATTCAATTAAAGTGAATTCTTCACCATTTCTTCTCTAAATCATGACAAGAGTCTTAATAGATACTTTTGATGGTGTAAATTACAAGTTGCACCCCTCAAATTGGGTAAATTGCACTTTACTCCAATTTAGGGTTTTCAAGCACAGAGATTGCTTCCACAGCTGCACCTTGGTGCCCAAGCTTGGGAAATCCCTCAAACTTCATAATAATGATTCTCATGATGTATCAACATCAGAGGAACATCTCAACATGTGCAAATTTCAAGTTAACCCTTCTAACTAGGTAAATTGCACATAGGTCCCTGTATTACAAAACAATGCTACAACTTTATATAAAAAGGAGCAAAAACTGAAATATATGTTTCAGAGAAACTTAATTACATGCCCAAAGTTAATCACAAGGATTTAATTACATATTTAGGCAAAACATCTAGGGTTAACTCATAAACCAGGTCAGGGATGTTACAGTTTGAATCATAACTATTTAAATATGAAAGAATTGTCACATAGGTGATCTCATGGGTGATGAGCAATGAGCCATCACCATGAATTCATGCATACAAATCATGAACACCATGCCTCTCACGTATTCATGTCCTAAGAAACAAAGCAAAAAATACTCTAATGACTTCTGAGGATCCCGATCTGCGTCAGGTTGGTCCATGTAGCGAGCAACAGTCCTGCAATCCAAACCAGTTGGTCCAAAGCAGTGGGATGAACTCATCGTACTGCACCCAAACCAATACTGGGATGATCGCATAGGTCTCTTAGGGGTTCCTAGTGACTCTCTAATGAGCATTTGGAGTGATACTACCAGGTGCAACATACCCACATTCGTGAGAGTAGTCATACACCGGCTGGGCACCATCCTCAACTCTCCTAAAAGAGAAAACAACACTCATTTATTATTCACACTCAGGCTTTTATCATATGCATTCTATTTGTAGGCTTGGGTGAGAACTATATAGATATTTTTGGGATTTTTGTGAGCGGCCAAGCCTCTTTTGCCCATTTTTATATTTTTCATCTTTTTGACTCAATCTAACATGAGAAGGTGTGTAGTCCATCAAGGACAACATTTCATCTTGATTATAGCTTAAAACTCATCATGATCTGCTTGACACCTGTGTGAAAAGTTGCAATTATGATTCAAAAATCCTTAGAATAGAGGCAAGCTCGTGAATTCACAGCTAGGAGTCTTTAGTCATGTTTTAGCTCATTCCAACAGTCATTTACCATGGATTTGCCATTCATGACATAGATCAAGGGAATTTAGATTTAAGCTATGAAAATGGGACATAACCTTAGATTTTATTACCAAACTCAAGGAAAGAGTCAAAGAGCAAGCCAAGCAAAAGGTCAAGCAATTTTTTTAAGATGAAAACTGTGCATTTAGGCATAGGCATGGATGGCCATTATTGATTACATTTTGGTCCCACATGGTTTCTAATAAGAAAAGAAATCATGATAAAAAAATGGAAGAGAAATAAAGAGAAAGGATGAATTTTAATTGCATATTATATGCCTTATAAGAAGATGACTTGCATATGAAGAAACGTCCCTTTTCCTTTTGAGTTTTGGTTCCAATCTTTGCACACAAGCATATTAAGTCATTAAAGAATGTCCCTTAAAAGTTGGGATTAAATGGATACATGGTTTAGGAGATATGGATTTTTGAAGTTTTCCTAAAGTGAGGAGGATTTTGGCACTATGTATTAAATGTCACCGTTTTATATTTTCTAAAAATAACTTATAACCCGACTCATTTATAACTGCATGCTTTTTGGACCGTTGGATATTTGATCCAACTCTCCACAATTGTCTTCTACCCTGAGCTGAGAAAAGAAACAGGGGCACAATTCGAATGGTGTTTCTACTCGATTTTCTTGTGAGTCAATGTGTGTGCAAAGCAAGAAATCATTTTAGTAGATTTGCAAGATAAAAACACATAGAGTCTTCCTAAGTTTTGGCACCTTTGGAAGGTAATTAATGGAACCCCCAATCGCAATCTCCTTGGTGGATGACCCCTTGACCCAAACCTATAAAAGGAGGGTTAGAGACCCCCAACGAGGAAATCAACTAATCCGCTAGAATACTTTGGATATCTTGAATGTGTCCCTACCTACAATTTGAATATGAACCCCTTCTGTAACCCCTAGTCATCTACTTCGGTACTAGGTTGCCACTGATGAAATTGTTCTCTACCTTCCCTATTTATCATGCCCTTCCAACACAGGCGAGACTGCCTTCAAGTTCAGCAGAACAACATGAAGGCAAAATCATCATTGCTTGACCCTCCCATTCCTTGGAGTGTGGAGTCAACTCAACATTTGACTCACACAGTCAAGGTGTATGGTCGGTCGAGAGGTTGAAGAAGGAGACGATGGAAAAAGACTTCTTTGCCCCCATGCACGCGAGGCCCAAACCCTAGATTGCAGGGACAAAAGTGTCCTTTTCTCCCGGCCCAACACAATGCTCGTGTGAAGCAAGCCTCTCACGTGGCCGAAGATTACTCATAGAACCCTAATCAATGTGGAAAACAAAAGGGGTCAAATAATGATGTGACACTCTGTTATTGGTGTAAAAGGTAATTAATTTGTATAAATCATAACTAATTCTAAGAAGCTCAAATTGAGACAAATTTTATATGAAAATTGATCCTTAGAATGAGAGGAACATCAAGAAATTATATTTGGAACTTGATTATGATTTCTTTTAGAAAATTACATAAAGTTGTTATCTTTAATGTAGTTAATGGACTTTTTTTTGGTCGGTCCAAAAGCGTGTTACTGTATTACCAAAACTTTGGGCACAATGTACCCCATTACAGCAAGAACGAAACCCTTGATACCAACAGGCTGGTAAACAAGGACAAAACTAGGGTACAACAGAACTTGCGCCCCCATAACATCCTGGATGTCAGAACACCCACAAAGAAAACAAACAAAGACAAACTCTATCTGAAGATTAAGCTACATACAATAGCCTCCTATCAAGTAAAAGGAGAAAGGTGCCCAACCATGCTAGAATAAAGAGAAAACAGAAGATAACCAAAGAGATCATCCTAAGCTACACATGCCGCCACTAGCAATAAAACCATCATCTGAAAGAATTACGACATGGGCATCCGAATAAAGCTTCAGCACTTCTGGATATCTCAAGAGCGGCATGGATGGCCAGATCGCACCTATAAAATAGACCTCAGAGCATCCAGCATGCAAAAGAACACACCAAAGGACCTTCCTCGCTGGAATCATCAGTCCAAGTAGCCTAAGCAGACCAACCATGCACGCATTAGAAATACGCCCATTAACTAAAATTGTGCAGAATAGAGAGCCAGTAAGAAACTACAGAGAGATTTGAAGTCAACGTCTAGGGCCCTATGGTCAATCCTTTATACATATCAGAGGCCAAACAGCAAGATAGAGACAGAAGCAGCTGGAAGACCCGCTTCCCTTCTCATCCTTGCTCCACTAGATGTGGCTGCCCTCGTGGAGAGGAGCAAAGCACATCCTTCAACTTTACTCTTACCCATAGGGACAACCATCGAACTCCTTGAGGTCGGTCGGCGAACAAGCCACTCAAACACCATAAGGTGCTCCTGAACGCATCAGCACAGGGGACCAACGAGGAGGAGAAGATGCGATCAGCCTTCCCTTGAACCCCCACCACCAGAAGCGCTAGAAATCAAAGAGACACACCATCGAACGGTATGAGGGTGAGACACCTTCTCAGCATCGGACATAGGGCAGACACCTTCACAGTAGGGAAGATGTCGCCAACTAGGGAGCACCACCACCAGACAGGAGACGCCCAAACTGGCCAGCAAGCTCGGCACCCGCAAGGATCTCCGAAGGAAGCCGGACGATGTCGAGGAAGGTGGTAGAGCTATCTAAACAGAGAATCCGTCGGGGTAGCATCCACACAACAGTCGAGGAAGACTCCCCCCCAAGCGATTGACGCCACCCACCGCCAAAAGGTGTCGTAGCAAGGTCCAGTTGAGGCCGAAGAGGCTCCTCATCCACTGGATAGCATGTGTGAATGAGGAAGGTGGCGCGGAGACCCCCTAACATCACCAGCGGTGGAGTAGCAGCACAAAGGTCAAAATCCGAAACTGGCACCGGTTCCTATCCATCCATCAAGATTGAATGGAATGGATTCGGCAAGGCCGATACGATGATCCACCAGTCTGAGTTGAACCCTACGGCGCATCACTTCTTCTATGGCCCCGGGTAGACGAGGAATGATCGACTGGGCGCCGGCTCCAAGACACCTCCAGAGAAGACGTTGCTTACCTCATAACCTAGCCTTCTGTGGCTGGGGGCCAGGGGGAGGAAGGCTTTGAGGAGAACGCCCCATCCCCCCAGCGGTGGCCGCCAGGAAGAACTAGAGAGAGGTTAGAGTGCTAGCCCTAGAGAGAGAGGGAGTCGTGTGCTTCATATCATCCTAATAATAAATCCTTATATGTAGTTAATGGACTTAAAAACCCTAATTTTGATAATTGTGAGGTTTAATGGTTTTAATTGTCGAGATCAATCAAGAATATATGAAAATGATGTTCTTGAACTAATTGTGAATAAAGACCCTTGATTTGGATAATTTGAGTAATTAGAGTTTCTATAAGTAGAAAAATGCTTTTAGGGTTTGTTGACCTAAAAAGGCTAAAATTGGAAAGTAAAACCAAGAAACCCTAACAAAACCCTAGTAAGGCTTAGAAACCCTAGAATTAAATCCCAAGTCAATAAAAGATGTTTGGATGTGATTGTAACCAATAGGTGTTATAAATGCTTTTTAGGATTAAGATTTGCTTGATTTATTTCTTGACTTGGTTGATTGGACTTCTTGATGGGATTGGCTGCCTTGCTTGATTTTGAAACTTCCAAGTCAGGTATGTGGTTACATTTATGGCTAATTTTTCTAGTTTCATGACAATTTCTGAGGTTTTACCAATTGCTTGAAGTTAACTGCTTGGATGAACTTTAATTCTTGCAACTATAAAGTGACTATGGCTATCACCATAAATATATGCTTCACTAGCTCAGATCCTAGTCCTCCTTTGTAGCTTTGTGTATATGTGTGAAATCGATGATCTAGGTATTGATCTACCTGGGGTGGGATCAACAAATTATCATGAATTGATGTTTGGTCTACCTTTGGGTAGGAGCATACAACTATAAAACTCTATGTCTTGGTCTACCTTTAGGGTAGGATCAAAAGGGGCTATTTGGGATCTACCATATGAGAAAGGTAATATCATATCCACTATAGGGACAACACAGAGGTTTGGATATGTCAGGATTGAGTGGTTATATTTAAGATGTAAAGTTTGATCTGCTAAATAATAATTTGGTTGCAATATGGTGTTATAATTAGATGCAAACCTTTTATGTTACCCACATACCGATATAACTTGTTATATTGATCGATGTTTTGTTTTTTAGCATTTTAGGAAAATATGCATGTTACGTCCATGAAAACGTAAATGTTCAATAAAAGGTGACATTAAAAAAGAACAACGCTAAATAATGTTTGGAGGATTATAGTTAGTTCTTTCTGTGAGTAAATTTCAAAAATCCTACTTTTAAAAGGTATGTGAAAAGAAAACTTTATCATATTTTAAGCTTAGTTGTTAGAATTTATTAATTATTTTTTATTATTTTCAAAACTATATGATCATGTTTTGGGTAATGGCTCTAGCTTCTTGACCTTCCTCAATTGAGGGTTACCGAGGAGTGAGGTCGTTATAGTTTGTCTACTATTATATTGAATGAGTTGTTTCTTGAAGGATTTTATTACAATAGTAAGATGGTGATATAGGCATACCCCACCTTTTTCCTAGAATGTAGAGGAAATGGGACTGGTTAATATAATTGTCCCTATTATTCCAATAACATGATTCTATTACTTTAGTATCTTAGATGCTTCATGTTAGGTGTAAATTAACTTTCTAATACTTCTCACTTGTCTTTTCATGTTTGCTCATTCAAGTTAACAATTATTTCATGTTTACAAATCAAATGGAATAGTCACATGATGTGATTCAACGTGACATTGGTGTATGAGACATTTCATTTTGAAAACAACATGGTCATTATTAATATTTTTAGTTGTGATGAAGTTTGTGCTTGTTTGAACAGTGAATATTAATGTCACTAATTTTGTCATTGGTGCATGCATGTGAGTATAAATATGACTTATGTAGCCAATCTGTGTATGTGGTATTGTAAATTGATGGGTTGATAGGGAAATAAACATATCTAAAGAAGCAGAGAAAAAAGCATATCTTAGGGCTGAAATAATATCTTTCTCAAGAGTTTTAAGAGGGGAAGGTTCAATGATTTAGGTACTTTCCGGATTGGGAAATAGGCAATTTGTGGTCAGGGAATTTTTCATGACCATAAACTTTTGCTCACCAAGCATCGATTCGGGGTTCAACGATCACATCGAGTCTAGTTGATAAATGACTTGGTCTTAGTGATTAGGGAGGGGTCATGGTCAGAGATTACTTTCAATCTACCTTGTACAATTTCTCTCCCCCCCTCTAGACTCTAGATAGAGAGATTACTTTCAATCTACCTTCTTCTCGTATTGTGATGGGAGGGGGCGTCAAGGGAAGTTTTCATGAATCCCAAACACGTGTCACGCGTAACCAAAAGAAAATAAATTGTGGCATTTCCATCACCATTTTCATCAAATTAACAATTTGTCCCCCTCCCCCAAAAGCATGTGACATTATTGGATGAGTGCACCCGGTCCACACAGATAGGAAAATTTTAACCACAGTCATCCTCCCACCCGCAGATGTACCCAGAACATAGGAAAAAATAGAATTTAATGCATGATCAGAGATATTCTATCCGCAGCCATTATTGCCCATGCAACAGTTATGGAAAGTGCATAAACTGTAATTATTGCTCAATTGTCCAACTAATTGTACATGTGGTGTCTTAACTCCACTACATAGTACGAAAATATATATAGTTAAATTTTTGTTCATTTCCAATTCCTTCCGGCTCACGTACTGTAAACGCACGTCACGTATTGTAAACACACATATTGTACACACATTTGTTGATATTTTTCTCATGAATAATCATTATCATTTATAACTCAAATTTCAAGTACAGTACACGATGTAAAGTATGACACATTCATTACTAATATCTCTACTAAAATGTTTATAGATTATATTATGAGTATTGTACGTCATTATAGTACAAGATGTACCGTACGAGACGTATAGTACTAACAACACATTTTACATTTATCTGTATAGTATTGATATAAACGATGATGATTCCCCTTTAAAATGAAAACATATTTTGCAGTACGTTAGCATTTACAAATATAGTAGTACTAAAATACATATCAAAAACACCAATATTAAACTCACTCATTTAAAATACAACACCCGCGCGATAAGCCAGAATATTTAAAAATAGAGCGACACGACTGAGCTCTGGTACTGGACGTCGGTGTTATAAAAGGCTTGACGGAGAAAAGTTGTAGCCGAATGTACTGTACTAGTGCGTTGGTGTGGTGGAATGTCATGGAGGAGAGAGGAGTTGCTAGAAAAGGTTGGAATTAATTAAAATATGGAGAGAGAATGACTTTTCGACTTCTACGCCTAATTGATTCGGTGGAGAATTGTTGGACCAGAAAAAACAACTGCAGTAGAGTTTTTTAATTCCCAATGTAACAGGTGGGAATGTTGCTATGAGTAGCGTAACTCCACACATACGACAATTAGTTGTGGGAGTGGGGTGGCAAGTGGAAACTATGTGTCATGCACCACACGGTCACACAACTGGGGTCAGTTCGGACCACATGGTCAGAGTTTCAACCCCCATCCATAGAGGCAGGTGGTGGTGGGTTGCTTTGAGTTGTGGGGATTGCAGGTCTCTGATCTGATCGGAATGAAGCGGTCGTGAAGAGGCCCCAACAGAAGGCAGTAACGATACAGTGGGTGGGAGTGGACCAGTAAACACAAGTGGGGGTTTCATTTTGGTAGTAAAGCATGGACCTGCACACCGCAGCAGCACTAACCCGCCTGCCTAGTAGTGGAGTTTCAACGGGGCCAGCAAGCATGCAATGGACATGCATGGAGTGGGCCCACCGCTCAAGGCCTCGTTCTCGGAACAGGCAAACAAGGGTTTGGCCAGGGATTCAGCCGGCAGTTGGATTGATCTTGGCATGCAACGCGATTGATTTGGATACTGGTGGAACCCCAAAAGTCAATCGCGGATAGCCAAAGATAAGAGTCATGAAGAACCGGATTAACAACCGTACATTCATTTCACCTTCATCTGCCATTATCCAATTGAGATAATTCACTAGACTAATTTTAGACGATGGCCCATTTTGGATGCTGACCGCGATTAAAACAAGAAAAATTCTACGCATAGTACACTCTATACCCGGCCACATACCCGGTCATCGGGAATCCTCAACTGCCGTTTTCCTCCACTGCTGCGCCAGTCCACTAACTCCTGCTGCTGCATGCACATTTAAGTGGTTATCTCCAGCAACAATTTTGCATGCTTTTACATGCAAAAAGGATGCATGATCTCGTAACCAAATAAAAATCCACCATATTTCGATTTCTCTCTAATCATTCCCTCCATTTAATTTCAAATCACCTATATAGATGCAGATCTCCTCAAGCTTCCCCTCCATTTCCATGTTCCTCCCAGCTCCGAAGAAGCATTGTACGTAAGTATTGTACCTACAATAATTCTATTACATATTTATCCCCACTGCAGATTACGTAAGTACTGTACCTACAATAAATATATATACATTCAAAAATGAATTTGAGAGGTACTGTACTTATATTTGACAAACTGGGTTGAAAATTAATAATTTGGTATAATACTTATAGATGTATTTTATAGTTGATTATGGACCAGATGTGCACTACATTTTTGTAAAAAAATTATGTCCAGGCGAAAAATGTTGTTATTGGATTCCGTAGGTACTGTACTTATGCTTTCAGATCAGTTATACAATTATGCTTGATTTTGTAATTTGTTAAGTATTGTACTTATGCTTGGTTTTATAATTTGGTAAGTATTGTACTTATGTTTGAAAAAAATGAGTTGGAATTAACAAGTGAGTACTGTACTTATTTTGCATGGATTCCGTAAGTACTGTACTTATGCTTCCAGATCAGTTATACAATTATGCTTGATTTTGTAATTTGTTAAGTATTGTACTTATTTTGCATGAATTCCTTAGGTGTTGTACTTATATCCAGATGACAAATGTTACTACTGGATTTCGTAAGTACTGTACTTATGCTTCCAGATCAATTTTGTTATTGGATTCCGTAGGTACTGTACTAATACGGGAATGCAGATGGGTGGATTAGAACGGGAGATAATAATTACAAGAAAAAAAATGAATTAATACACTTTGCATGAACTTTGCATTGACTTTGCATGTAGAGACATACTGTTGCATGGACTTTGCATGAGAAGTTTGGGAGTCCTGAACGTCTTTTCGGCTTTCGAGGTACGCAGCAGATTCATATTAATTAAATACGGCTGATTGCAGATTTTTGCAGGTTTCAAAAAATCGGGTGGGCTGCCGGGTCTATAAGGAACGGTGGGTAGGGTAACTCTAAAACAATTGCATTTTCAAACGGAGCCTAAATCTGCATTGAAACCGGAGATATGTTGACGTCACTCCACTCGAACGCCCCGCCCAAGCACTCACTCCGGGCTCTCGCACTTCCCCAGCCCACTCCGTACCGTATGGCCCGGCGGCGGAGACGGCCCGAGTACCCCGGCGGATGGACCATGGATGCATGGTTCGCGGCTTGCGACCGTGCGCAGCGCGGCGACCACGGCATCCCTGATTCGCCGATCCCAAGCCCCGACATCACCGCCATCATTAGCGTTTTGCACTGCTGGGACTTGACTGTCCGCGCGATCTTCATTTGTGATGGCCCCTGCAAAGGAAAATGGCCCACTCCAACATTCAAACACCCGGCAAACGAATCCCGAAACCCAATTTTTAACTCAAACCTGCGTTGTTTAATCTTTAGTTAAACATTTCTACCTGTCTCCCTTGCATGTTCTACGCTCCTTGTTACCTCCCAAAACCTAGTCATTAGTGTATGTATGTAACTCACCCACTTGGTTGCGCGAAGGCCGAGGTTGTGGCATGATGGCCATTTAAAGTCATTAATGTATGTATGGATTCATGTAAACATTTAAGCACATATTCTACTCAGAGGTGGCTATAACAATGTTTTCAGAACCGAACAGGTGGTCGGACTGGTACTGACTCTGACCAGATTGACTCGGGTTCAACCGGAGTGGTTGAACTGGTTGGACAGAAATGATGTCAACAAGACATTAAAAAAATATTGAACCGGAAAAACCGAACCGGTCAGCATGATAAAAGGCAATTAGCGGTCGGACCGGTCAAACCGGAATATATATATATATATATATATATATATATATATATATAGGGTATATCTTCGCTACCCATGCGGGTAACTAAGATTCGCTACCCGTGCATCCGTTTTGTAATGGGAAGATATGCATTTGTAATGAGACAATCCAAATTTGTAATGAGACGACCGAAATTGTAATACAAAGACTCGTTTTGTATTACAACGTTGTTACAGTAATAAATATATATTTATTACTGTAACAGCGCTGTAATACAAAACGAGTTTTTGTATTACAATTTTAGTTGTCTCATTACAAATTTGGTTGTCTCATTACATATATGTGTCATCCCATTACAAATTTGATGCACGGGTAGCGAAATCTTAGATACCCGCACGGGTAGCGAAGATATATATATATATATATATATATATATATATATATATATAGCTGTTAATTGGTTGCCCGTGCGGGTAACATTCTTTGGCTACCCGTGACTCAAAACACGGTGGCATTAGTTGTAAATAGTTCTCGTATTACTGAATCCCGTGAATTCCAATTTGGGCGAAGCGATCAGGTCCTTGTTCTCATCGCGGATGGAGAGGTTGAGGAGCGCCGTGATGCCGTGCTTCTAGAGCTCCAGGTCTGGATTGGAAACCAGTGCCACCAGCGGGTGGACGGCGCCGACACGGGCGATGCAGAGGCGGTTGTCGGGGTCATGTTTGGCAAGGAGCCGGAGCTCCATGGCCGCGCAGTGCTGGGAGTCGAGGGACGAGCCCAGGGACTCGAGGTCGGATACCAGGCTGCGGATGAGATCGTCAGTGTAGGAGGAGGAGGAGGTGGTCGTGACGGCGGAGGAGACGAGGATGCGGCGGGCGAGGCTGCAGGCTGATGCGGCGGAGGAGGATACAAAGTCACCCGACCGGTCACTGGAGCAGTCGTTGAATGAGCCGGAGGAAGAGGAAGAGGAGATCAACGAGACGGGGTAGCTGGAGTTGCCGAGGGCGTGGGTCATGTACTGGAACGAAGCGGGGTTCTCCGTCTCCATTGCTTGAAGGTGGATGGATTACTGTTGAATGATGGCGACGAGGACTAGTGTGGTGGAGAAAGGGTGGGAGAGGAGGGAGTTACGTATAGGAAGCTCGAAAGGTTGGCAAGGATACTACAACATTAGCAGACGTCACAACAGAAGAAGTTGAGGATCACGACTACTGCTACTGGAAGACCCGAAGCCATGAGGAACGTGTTTGTTGAAATGCCAGTCAATAACATTTCACTGCCAATTTTGTGTGGTTGGGATTATCAGATACAGTGGCTGGCGTCGAGCCATGATATTGATTGTATGTCTGTCAAGTGTTTGAAGCAGAGACCTTGTGCCGTGAATACCACGGTTATGACTTCATTGATGCCTTACTAATGGAAATATATAATCTAGTAACAATACCCATCTTGAGTTTACGTCACTAGTTGTGTTGTGAGTGTAAGGGCACTTCATCCAGTAGGAGATTTCAGACGAAATGACTGATATCATTATCCGTTTTTTCTAGAAGACCTGAGATACTAGAGCTACCAGATGCACAGTGTCCTAGTATATTGGTCTATCTATTTTAAATAAATTGTACACTACAATTTGTAGACTGTGATAATATATACTCTACTAATCTGGGTCTGAAATAGTGTAATGACACGACTACTCTCATGTAACCTGAATTTTTTATGCTTAGCAATTGATGTGATACATTTGATGACCAAGTGTTACTTATTGTGCAAAATAATTACTTTTCACACTAAATATTTGTACCAAATATTTACGCTCAATCAAAAGTGTGAAAATGATTTTGTGATGGTGCTTCTGGATTTTTAATGGTTGCGTTGGATTTGTAATGGTGCTTCTCGATTTGTAATGGTACTTTTGGATTTGTAGTGGTGCTTCTGGATCTGTAATGGTACTTCTAGATTTGTAATGGTACTACTCTCATGTAACCTGAATTTTTTGTACTTAGCAATTGATGTGATACATTTGATGACCAAGTGTTACTTATTGTGCGAAATAATTACTTTTCACACTAAATAATTACTTTCTATGTTAAATAGTTACATTTTGTATCAAATATTTACATTCAATCAAAAGTGTAAAAATGATTTTGTGATGGTGTTTCTAGATTTGTAATGGTTGTGTTGGATTTGTAATGGTGCTTCTCGATTTGTAATGGTACTTCTGGATTTGTAGTGGTGCTTCTGGATCTGTAATGGTACTTCTAGATTTATAGTGGTGCTTCTGGATCTTAGTGTCTTACTACAATATGAGTATCCATATTGCAAAGTTGTCACCTACATTACGGTTGGCTCTTGCCTATTATAATGTGACTGTCCATATTACATATGACACTTGCTTATTACAATATGAGTATCCATATTACAAAACTGTCACCTACATTACAGTTGGCTCTTGCCTATTACAATGTCACTGTCCATATTACATATGACACTTTCTTATTACAATATGAGTATCCATATTACAAAACTGTCACCTACATTACGATTGACTCTTGCCTATTACAATGTGACTATCCATATTACATATGACACTTGCTTATTACAATATGACTATCCACTTGCTTATTACTAAAAAAGATAGTAGGTATTAGCAGACAGTCTAAATTCCATAGATGCCCAAAAATTATGTCAGTGGCTATTAAGACAAGAAAGACGATCAAGACATGTAACACATGATGACAGACACAATTGCCAGTGTTGTGAATGCACGAAAATCCTTGAATACACTCCAGTTGAATGCTTTCCAAACCAAGGCATGCCTCAACAACAATATACGTGAACTGCCCCACCATGAATCCAACAAGATGGCAGCGACCATGAGGCCCATCTTCACCTTTACAAGTAGCAGCTTGGTCCAAGAATCTGAAACTACAACAGGAAACATATTGTTTTCACAGTTACTCTAACTGCTATCCATATTACAAAACTGTCACCTGCATTACAGTTGGCTCTTGCCTATTACAATGTGACTGTCTATATTACAGATGACACTTTCTTATTACAATATAACTATCCATATTACAATCTGTCACCTACATTATTGTTGGTTCTTGCCTAGTACAATGTGACTATCCATATTGCCTAGTACAATCTTTACGGATTTGCATCATTTCTTCCCCAAAAAAACCTCAGCGGAGGGTAAGTTGTCAAAGTTAGATGTTTGTAATAGTTTATTAATATGCCCCATTGGCCCCTTGCAATTTGATTTTTGGCAATGTGTGTTGCGTCAATTAGGGGGACTAAGTCACATATCTCAAGCTTCGTGCTATGAGGAAGGACATTGACACATCACAGGAACACAGTCTTCTCCGGTAGGTTCCCTGTATGCCATGCCGCCCAACATAGATTAGAGAGCAACATGCGACCAGCTTGGCTCTCTACCCCACCCCATAAATCATGCTTAATCCTCCAAACTCTGCCATAGGGCACTCACGGTGGCCGAGGGGATAAGGTAAAATGATACTTCCTCGACAATCTCATTAGCCTGATACGCCCCCGCCAGGCTTAGCAGCGTAGCAGCCAAGACAATGATAATTTAAAAGAATAGGGATACCTTCGATGCCGAAACAAGTCAGCTAGTTGTCTCTCCATTACCAACCTCATCCTATGTCTTAGTACTTTCCTTCCTCGGACACTGAAGAACCAAACTCAAACACAATCCAAGCATGGGCCTTCCTTCTCCTCAACGGAAGCAAATGCAGTGGGGTGAAAACTCGCAGATCTGTGTGAGATTACCAGGAATATGAGCCACAGATAAAAATCGTCGGAATCTTCTATAATCGTGTCCGGCGGTAACATGATGGTATTGTGCTGGGCCGTTCTCGTCAACGCAAGCCCTCCCCACTCAATCGCATGAAAGGGACAGGGTTGGAGGGGACGGAATTGGGTGTTTGTGGAGATGGAGAATTCATGGGGAGGAATTCCAGGTAGTGTGAGGCGGAGGCACGGTAGGCAAATTATTCTGCTGCGGGTAGGCGGAAGCAGGGCCCGCCGCTTCTTTTTTCTATAGAATAGGCAGGACTCCGAGAATTCCAGAGTAGAC
This sequence comes from Alisma plantago-aquatica, assembly GCA_963693085.1. NCBI lineage: Eukaryota > Viridiplantae > Streptophyta > Magnoliopsida > Alismatales > Alismataceae > Alisma > Alisma plantago-aquatica. The sequence continues at coordinate 430,413,163 of OY856415.1, forward strand.
ATGCCGGATCCCTCGATCTGGACC